>CAWUFW010001390.1:2275000-2878072 GCA_963921515.1 Calotriton arnoldi
TGCTACTGCTGCAGACCTTCTGGAGAGATCGAGTGCTACAGGTGCAACTGAGACCGTGGTAACTGTGCTTGGTAAGAACACCCTTCTCTACGCTGACATTTGTTGCTTTATATCTATATTATCATTGCTCCTTTGATCCGCCAAACTTGGGAGACCAGCACCCAGCTAATTAGCCAGAGACTGATGTGGTCTTCCCGATCCTCGTTTTCACTTTGGCTCTGTCCCCAAGTCTCTAGACACTACAAGGTTGGTGCCCCCATGGCGTCTACAAAGTCGACCAACTCTAAGGCTGTGTCACCTTTCCCAGCAGGTGCCATTGACACTGTGGTTAATGTTTGTATATCCTTTTACTGTTTAGGTGTTCACGGACATCTAGGTTTGCAAACCCCAACCAAAGACTTCTAGGTTTGTGAAACCCTAATCAAATACAGAAATATTCAATTTTGACTGAAAGATTCTGATTATACATTTAACTACAATGTAAGTAAAGCTTAGCAAACATTGGTTGTTTGAAACGTTGCAATTCTGCTACATGCTGCATTGCAATGGTGCTATGTCTTTTCCAGTCCAGGTGTGTTCAGAGTATAGGCTTATATTCTAAATGGCACATCCTTCTCTTAAGCAGTTTTGCAGTTATCTCTTTCTATATTATTTGTATATGTTTCCTGTGGAGTACTGTCGCCATAATGTATTAATTTATAAATTAACGGAAACCTGTGTATTGTTTAAACTTCTATGAGCTCTTGGATAGCATTATCTCATATATAGCTAGACTAAACTGTATAGTTATGGTTTAGACAGCATTTTTATTAAAAAGGCATTTTTTGTTTTGCCTATAACTTTTGACCAGATTGATGATTTCGAAATCGTACTCAGCCATCTAAGTTTTAGCATACTACGTTTCATCCACAGGAAAAAAGTTAAGGGGGGGCACAAGAGATTTCCCATTATGATTCCCATAGGAAATTTTGCACACATTTACAGCCCAAAAGGCTGAACAGATTTACACCAAATCTGGTATCAAAGTACAAAATAAATCAGAAAGCAATCTTTAACTTGTTTGGTGTAAATCCACTCAGTTGTGTTAGAGATATAAGCATTTTAAAAAGTTACCAAGTGGGGTTGAAAGTGTTAACACTTGTATATCTCTGTGAATCTGGAAATTCGACAAATGAAGGAATTCTCCATTGTCCCTTTCAGAGCTAGAGCAGGATCTGTGGATCCAAGCAATCTGATTGGCTGCCCCAGGAGAACAAAGTTTACCACCAATGGGCCTTCCATGCTTTAAAGAATAAAAAAAAGAAAGAAAGAAAAGGCTGTGGAATCCATGGATCCAAGTACCCGCATACATGAAAGACCTGGTAGAGCAGCCAGGATTTGTGAATCCTGTGTAGGATCCACAGATCCAGGGCAAGCATCATGCCCATGACTCCTGCCCTTGATCTGCGGATCCTAGGAATGATCCACAGACCCTCCCTCCTCCAAAAAAAGGCCAGGACATGCGACAAATTAAAAAAACCACAGTCAAAAACTGAGTCATGATTCTGGCTCAAAGGCTTAAAACAGCTGACATTTGCCAGTTATGGTTTATGGTGCGCACAATGCACACCATAATTAACGTTGCCCACCATCCTCAAAACAACAATTTGACAATGGCACAGGAAAAACAGCCCATCTAGCAAGACTAAAACATGGAGAATGACTTTAGTTATGATATGTTTTGTGTGCACTGTAAACCATAACTGACAAATTTCAGTGGCTTTAGGTGTTTCAGCCTTAACCATAACTCACTTTCTAACTGTGTTTGTTTCAGTGCTATATGCAGCCAGTGCTGTGCTATTAATTACTGATACATTTTCTGGATCCTCCAGAACACGGCCCATGAATAGATTTTCTAGACCCCTCTGGCACTGAGGACTTTGTCACTTGCCAACACAAGACAGAAAGCTAATTGGACTGCAACCACCCCGCAACCCACTGAGCAATACTTGCACGAGATGCATTCAAGGTATGATCCATCCTATAAAATATCACAAGGATAATTAGTGGTATCCAAACCCTCTTTCATAATAGAAAGGCACGCTCAAAAACACTACGAACAATGGATATGTTTAAAGGATTCATTTATAAATCAAAATCCTAACCTAGTGCCCCCAATTTGTGAAGCAACTATAATAAAACTACAATAAAAACAAACAGAATAGTAGCTGCACTGTTTACAAAAAGTGTGAACAGAAGAAAATAGTGCACCATAGTGACTGTGTAACTTTATATCAACCCTATCCTAAAATCTTTGGCTTACTAAGTAAAACTCAGCACCAAAGAAAAGCCTTATTTGAGTTTCAAAGTTGTTTCACACCCACTTACCTGCTTTGAACAATGAGGCCACTGTTCGATATAATAGCATCAACTGCTACTCTCGTCTGTGTTGGAAGATAGGCTGATAAGCCCGGAAAGAGCAGGCTAGATGCGACTCCCATTAACTTTCAACTGAAGTAGGTGAATCGATTCTGTATGGCATGTCTCGTCTCATTCTTCGGACATGAAGTTCCTCTCTCGCTCATCACACTCTGTTCCAAACTTATATAGCATTATCTGGTCAATGTTGAATCTTTCTGAATAAACAGATAGTAGAAAGTTATCCTGATGCCCCTTTACTTAATTTCATTCTGTGAGATTATGCCCTTGACGTAATGATAATATAGGAGAAATGGAATTATCGGCTTCCATGGAAACTTATTGACAACTCAAAAAACAATTATTTAGAACAGAGAATTCAATTTGGATAAAATACTGTCAATATAGTCAAGCAGGATTGATTATCATATTGCAAAGAATAATGACATTAATAAAAAACCAACCAGTAGCAGCCGGCATGGCTCACGGGTGGGGGGCGGGTGCGGGGGGTGGTTGCGCAGGGAGGGGGATGTAACACGGGGAGGGGGTCATAATTTAAAAAAAAAAAAACAGGAAGCAGGCAGCCTGGCTTCCTTCCCTAAGCCAATCACAATGCTGCAATGCAGTGTTGTGATTGGTCGGGACGGTGCCCAGCCAGGGGCTAGTGGGGTGGGCATGTTCTCCATGCAGGCTGCAATGCAGCCTGCACGGAGAGGGCCGACCAAACAGTCTTTGCGCACTCAGGAGTGGGCAAACCATTCCTCCTGATGGAGCAGGGTAAACGAAAAAAATTTAACCTCCTAATATTTATGTTGAATAATTAACACACAGGTACGTCTCAGTAAATAACCAACCATGTATGTTACATGTAAAGGGTTATGGGTAACACGCTATATTCGTGCAAACTAATTTACTTACAATTGTTAACGTGGATAACATAAGCTTAATAATTTGCGTACTAATCAGAATAATAAATGCATGATTTGTGCTTGGAAATAAATTGTGTAGTGGCAAAGTAAAGCGTTGGTAAGTAAGAAATGGCTTTATATGTCGCTTTTGCTAGGTAATACCTAATTGGGGTACGTAGAATGACGGGAGGGAAACGAAAAGGCTTATATTCTTTATTCTTAACTATGTTCTGTTTATCTTTATAATAGTGCGCTTAGGCCTGTTGTGCCGCGATTTAAAAATGGCTGCCATGAGCTAGAGTACGCAGGCGCGAGAGGGGTATCGAAAGAAAGAAAGGCCGTGAACAAGAGGGATCATGTGACCGTCCCAAAGCCTAGGATGGAAGCGTGGTCAAGGCTGCAATAACCTTATTATCCAAACGTGTGCCAAAGAAGGACATAGCGAAAAGCGTGAGAAGTCGCAGTGAATAAGTGAATGAACAATGAACTGTTCAACTTAAAGTATCAGAAAAGGATACAGATTGAAACCATTGAACGGATGGGTAATGTCATGAACCCGTGAGAAACGACAGAAGTATGAACTTTCCACAAAGAACTGGTTGGAACAAGGATATTCATAATGAGATGTATACTGACCCAAATGGACCAATTAGAGAGAATCTCGCCCACAAAGATGTAACATTTTCACTTAGTAAGCTAGTATTAGGGTATAAGAAGACCTACTCTTAGAGGGGAGGGGGTTGCTGTTGATGCTGCTGATGGCTGATGAACTGATGATGCTGCTGCTGCTATTTTATATTTTTGATTGAGCACGAGACGCTGCTGTTGGAGAACCTTTTTGCTTTTAATAGATTTTTCCATTTAATACTATTAGACTTTTTATTCTTAAAAATACTAAAGGGGAAAGGAACGAGAAGGCCTGTTTTCCAGGACAGATAGATAGTTTTTCGGGAGTTCTATGCTGTGATCTGAATTCATTGCTGTGACGAACTTTATTTTTCCATCTAATAGGTATGCATTGCAATTTCAATTTATTCTTATAATGATGCTAAATGTAATAATCTGAATAATAAATCTGAAACTTATTCATGCTTCTAAAATTTATATAAACTTTATTATCTTTAAAACAATGAGTCAGTGGTTCTTTAGCTCAATGATAAATGTAAATGTTTAAAGGTTTATTGTGATTGAGCTGATCTTAATCACCATCAACTGATTCCTACTAGTTGGTCCATCGACCAATGAGCGGAATACCTTAAAAGCTTGAGAAGTATTATGTCGTTTTAAAAAGGTATCCCGTCTCCTTCCAGCAAGTCATTAACTGTTTTCTCCTAGGTAAGAATGGATGAAATCCAGGGAATATATGAGAGAGTGAATGTATATGCGGTGTTATGGGCCCCACCGTCATATGGATATAGTTGTGTTTAAGAGGGATATTTGTACCTGGACGTCCAAAGCATATAGGAGAAGAAATTTTATTGATAGCACTGGATCAGATTTCTTGGTAGCAGAGTTATGGTTACTATAGATTAGTTTGGTGATTATTGATTATTGTATGTCTAACACTTTATGTTGAGTCGCGTTATGTTATATGTAAGTCAAAGTTTTTGACGCTTCCGGGAAGTAGGAAGTGGAACACGTGTGGCAAGAGAGGTCACATGGAATAGTGCATTGTCTGAGTTTATATTGGTGATAACACAGGTTGTGTTATGATAGGGACATTTTCTGTATAAAAGGTGTGTGAGTGAAATAGCAACCGGTTTTCTTGTGAAACTATGGCCTTAATTCTCAGGAGCAGTGTAGTCTCCACATGTGTTTTATCCCCAGAGAAACGGGTTTACCCCTTGCTTGAAAGAAGGGTAAGGTAGAGGGAAGTGCTACACTTATCGAACGAAACTGTATTCTTGCGAGCTAGAATAAAACTGTCACTTTTGTTTAGCGAAATCAGACAATGGAAATGTGTTTTTTAATGTTGTAATTAACAAAGAACTGTTGAAAAATAAATTGCCGATACATTTTGTAAAGGAGGGGTCAGGAGCAGAACTGACGTAGACAAAAGCCGCGCTGGGATTGGACAGTGCACTAGTTATACAGAAGCCGCTCTGATTGGAGCGTTGGTGTGAGTCGCGCTAGGATTGGTCGGATAAACCAGTGACATAGAAGCTTAGGATTGGAGCGTTGGTGTGAGTCGCGCTGGGATAGGTCCGAATAACGCATAGAGAACAGTGTTGAATTGCGGACTTTTGAGAAGGGAAAAAGAGATTGTGAATCATGGCTTATTATGAGTATGGTAGAGAGAAAACGTTGTGGATGTCGAAAGTTAAGAACTTTTTTAAGAAAGACAAAAAGGTAGTGACTAGAGAGGGACAAGTAATTCCTCCGCCGAAATCACCAGCTTCGCTTATGATGCTGAAGTACGGATATCATACCTGCATATGGTTAGAAAATTGGACTAAATATACAAAAAATGATGGAGCATTGGCATTTCCTGAGAATGGTTCATTTAGTGTAGCTGTACTTCGGAATTTGAGGGAGAAGATGACGATGCTTGAACCTAAACCTAGACCGACACAGTTTGAAGCTTTAAGTGAGTGGGAAGATGAGATGTATGAACGAGAGAGATTCAGAGGATTAAAGAATCATGATTTTGTGCCCGGAAGGTTGTGGGGAGTGAATCATGAGGACAGAATAAAGCGTTGGAGATATGCTAATATGACAGGAGGTTTGTTTCCAGCTTTTACAGTTGAGGAAGAAGCAAAGAGAAAGTGTACAGAGAAAAAGAAACATGTGGTTACTGAAAAGTATGGGTATGGTGGTAGTGAGACGGAAGATGAATTGCTGGAAGATATTTTAAACAGAAACCCACCTCCATACCAACAGAATTCTGCGGTGGTGACACCTAATGCACCGCCAATGGAAACTGGGAGGAATAAAAATCCCGAACGAGGATATGAGATAAATAGGTCACAAGATCAATTGAAAACCCCACAAAATGAGAAGATACAAAGTGACAATACAACTGAATTAGCAAAAACCACAAGAGAATTGACTGAAAAGATAAGAGAATTAACAATGAATATGAAAGCTGTAACTGTACCAGTAACGATAGATCCAGTAATACCAGTTTTTGAGAATCAGAAAATAGAAGAGCATTCTTTAGTCATTCCTATGAATTCACACTTGCAAAGAAGGAAAGAAGGGATGGAATTAGACAGTGAAGGTGCAAGAAATTTGGTTAGTTCATATAGACCAAGCCCACCTAATAATTTGACGGTAAATGAGAATGAGTTTAGGAGAATACCTATGGTAACTGAGTCTGCATCAGAGACACCAGAAAGAAGTAAAAATTGGATAGAATTAAATAGTACGCCTGTAGGTCTGACTCCGGATGAATTGAATGAATGGATGAAAACTCTAAAAACGAAAGAGACAGAATCAAAACCATTAGATGTAATTAGGTTAAAAATAGACAGGGAAGAATTGATCTTAGGGACAATTGGCACAAAAAAACTGAAATCTTATCAGGATGACGAGATTATGTTCTTATGTAAGAGCATTACATGGAGAGCTAGGAATTTACATGACAAATTAGAAGAAACAGCAAATGAACTAGGAGTAGAATTTGTAAAAGTGAGAAGTTTGCAGAAACCATATAGAGTAGATTTTTGCGAGAAAGATATAGAAAATTTGAACACATCAGGACGATTAACCCAAATAAAAGAATTAATTGTTTTGCTGAGAAAATGGGGTGATGTGGATAGATGGAGAAGCAGATAGACTAAAAGGAATGAGAAAGTGACAGACAAAGCGTCTTTGGCTTTTGCGGTGACAGACAAGGAATCAATTGTAAGGGAGTACCCGATGAGAGAAACTCCAGGAGGTAGTTATGTGCATGTCCCATGGTCTAGACAGGATATACTGTCATTTACAAATGACTTCCCAAAATTGAGAGAGAAACCAGTAGAATGGTACAGACAAGTGGAGAGGTTTGTTAAAGTTTCAAAGGTGTTATGGATAGATTTGGATGGATTATTTGATATAGTAGTACCAGCTGATTTGTGGACAGAATGTAAGATTACTATTGATTGGCCAACTGTAGAATATCCAAGAGATGCTAAAACAGGAGCGCCAGGACCAGAAGTGATGAGGAAATATGATCAAGTAATTACCTTTTTGAAAAATAAAATCCCACCCAAAGAAACGGATTGGGTAAAAATAGACAGAACCACACAGGAAAGTAAAGAATCATTAAACGCATACTATGAGAGGCTACTGTTAGTTTTTAAACAGTATAGTGGCTATGAGACACTAAATGAGAAGGATATGAGTCATTTTGTATATAGATTTGAGTATGGGTTGAAACCAGAGATAAGTGAAATGATTAAACAGCATATGATTTGTTGGCAGAATAGCACGGTAGACGAGGTTTTGAGATATGCTAAATATTGCAGTGATGACATTGAGAGCAGACAGCGTAAATTGAAAGAGAAAGCAATGTGGGCACAAGTGAAAGTTGCAGAGAAGCAAGAAGCTCAATTGAATAATCAAGTTAATGAGACAGGACAGACTAGACCTAGACCAAATATAGGTAAAGGAAAAGGTCAAATGAGCATAGAAGAGGCAAAGAAAAAGTGGCCATGCCACAACTGCGGAAAGTTAGGGCATTGGAGAAACGAGTGTAAATTTCCTCCAAAACTTAATACGGAAAATCAATCATTAAATCCACAGGTGCAGAGTGAGGTAGTTACCCAACAAAGTCAGGTGCCACAACCACCACTTCCCAAGAGTGTTAATCAACAGAAATACAGTGCAGAAACAGGATTCTACGGAGGAGAGCAGGTAACACAATTGCCGCGCGCAGCTGCCATATCTCAATACTGGTTACGACAGGATGGTGATGAGTCGGATGAAAGTTTATGACGGTGCCTAGGAGAGGAGGAAGAGTGCGTGCTTGGCGCAACTCTAGAGGTAGATCAAGCAGGTCCATTTGTGGATGGAGAAGTGAATGGTGCAAATGTAACATTCCTTGTGGACACTGGAGCTACCCGTTCTACTGTTAGGTCAGTGGAAATTCCAAACCTTCCTCTCTCAGGTGAACATATCCAAGTAGTGGGTGTTTCGAATCAGCAAATTAAGGCGCCTCTTACCAAATTAGTGGAGGTAAAGATTGGTCCATTTAGTGAAATGCACCGATTTGTGGTGTGTGATTGCAGTCCTGTGAACCCATTAGGACGCAATCTACTTTGCAAGATGAACTGCACCATCTATTGTACTCCAGATGGAATTGCATTTCAGACCCCAGATGAAGATGTATTATATAAAATGACAATGGTAAATGTAGAACCAGAAGTGAATGATTTGTTTCCCATATTTGATGTAGAGAAAATCCCAATTGAACTGAAAGAAACAGTGAAACAGGAAGTGTGGGACTTTACGGGAGAAGATATAGGGTTAATGAAAGAAGTAGACCCTGTTAAAATCTCTGTAAAAGAAGGAACGAGTTACCCAAATATGCCACAGTATAAATTGACACCAGAAATAATTGAAGGAATAACACCAGTAATAAATAAAATGATTGAACAAGGGATTCTGAGAGAAATAATGAGCAGTCCATGTAATTCACCGATAATGGGACTGAAAAAGCCGAATGGAACATATAGAATTGTACAGGATTTGAGAAAGGTAAACAAAATTGTTGTGCCTTGCTGCCCAATAGTACCAAACCCTGCTGTAATTCTATACCAGATTCCACGCGAAGCAGAATGGTACACAGTTATTGATTTGTGCCATGCATTTTTCTCTATTCCATTACATCCAGATAGCCAGCCATTATTTGTGTTCAGGTTCGGAGAGCGTATTTTGGCATGGTGCCGAATTCCTCAGGGGTATACAGAAAGCCCCTCGATCTTTAATCAGATTTTAAAGAAATCCTTGGAAGATTTAAAAATGCCAGAAAAGTCAGTGATGGTTCAGTATATTGATGACCTACTAGTGGCATCAAAAACAAAGGAAGCATGTGTTAATGATACAATTGCTTTGCTGAATCATTTAGCAAAAAGAGGACATAAGGTGTCCCCATCAAAATTACAGTTTTGTCAACATTGGTCCAATATCTAGGACATAAGATTGAAAAAGGAGTGCGAAAGGTAACGACTGAAAGAATAAAAATAATTCAAGGAATGAGAGCTCCAATGACACAAAGAGAGGTAAGAATGTTCCTAGGAATGGTTGGATATTGTCGACAATGGATAAGTGGATTTTCATTAATTGCAAAACCGTTACAGAGATTGACAAAGAAGGATGTTAAAGATCCTTTTGAAATGAATGATGAGGAAATGAAAGCATTCAGAGAACTAAAAAAGAAACTGTGTGAAGCTCCGGCATTGGGAATGCCTGACTATGAAAAAGACTTTGAGTTGTATTGTAGTGAAAGAGATGGGTGTGCGTTTTCAGTCCTGGTGCAGAGACACGGAAACATGAAAAGACCCATTGCATATTTTTCAGCTGTTTTAGACCCAGTAGCGAAAGCGTTGCCTGGATGTTTGAAAGCAGTTGCTGCTACTTGTGTAAGTCTGGAGCAGAGTGAAGGCATAGTGATGGGATATCCACTGAGAGTATATGTCCCTCATTCTGTGGAAATTCTTTGACAAGAACCAAAACCCAATATATGACACATAGTCGGCTGACTAGGTATGAAAAAGTAATTTTGAGTGCAGACAATGTGACCATTGACAGATGCATGAATGTGAATCCTTCAACATCATTGCCAGATGAAGAGAGTGTGATTGAAATGGATGAAGTTGATCATGATTGTCTGAATGTACTCGAATATTGTACAAAACCGAGACCTGATATACGGGATGAGCCTTTAAAGGAATCAGATTATATTCTGTCCGTGGATGGCTCATGTTTGAGAACGGATGATGGAGTTCTAAGTGCAGCATATGCAGTTTGCACAGTAGCTGCTGTAATGGAAGCATCTTGTTTGAAAGGGATACGTTCTGCCCAAGTAGCGGAGTTGATTGCTTTAATTCAAGCATGCAAATTGGGAAAGAATGTCCGAATCACAGTAATTACGGATAGCCAATATGGCTTTGGAGTGGTTCATGATTTTGGGCAGATCTGGTCTCAGAGAGGTTTCTTGACGTCTGCAGGAACACCGATAAGAAATGGTGATTTTGTGAAAAAGTTGCTTGAGGCGATACAGCTGCCTAAACAGATTGCAGTGGTGAAGTGCAATGCACATAAAAATGGGGAAGACTACATAACTGTTGGCAATAAGTTTGCTGATGAAATTGCACAGTACTGTGCCAAAAATGTGGTCTCATTGAACCGAAACCGAGAACGAGAGCATATTTCATGTCCTTTGCTTTTTACTAACCCTGTTGAGACATGGGATGAGGTGAGACAATTACAGGAAGCAGCAGATGATGAGGAAAAAGATAGCTGGATAAAAGCAGGATGCAGAAAACGGGAGGAAAATGATGTTTGGGTTTACAGGGATGAAAGACCAGTTATGCCTGATAGCATGATTTCTGACACGGCACGGATGTACCATTGACAAGCTCATATTGGGAGAGACTCAATGATCAGACTTTTTAGACAAACATGGTATAATCCAAAATTCAGAGCCATAGCTGAGAGTTTTTGTCAAAGATGTCTTATTTGTCAACAGCTAAATCCAGGAAGAAAGACAGTAGTGAGTCTAGGAACAATAGGACGAGAGGGAGGTCCTTTCACGAGAATGCAAATGGATTTTATAGAAATGCCTCCGAGCAATAGACTAAGGTATGTCCTTGTAGTCGTCTGTTTGTTTTCCCGTTGGGTGGAAGCATACCCGACCAGAAGGAATGATGGAATTACAGTAGCTAAACTTATGCTGCGAGAATTCATTCCAAGGTATGGTTTTCCAGTAACGATTGAAACAGATAGAGGAACACATTTTCAAAACGAATTGATTCAACTGATTTGTGAAGCACTTAGTATTAAACAGAAACTGCACTGTGCATACAGACCAGAGGCTTCTGGAATAGTAGAGCAAGTGAATGGAACAATTAAGAACAGGCTAGGTAAAATGTGTCAAGCCACAGGACTCAAATGGCCAGATGCCTTGCCATTAGTCTTAATGACAATCAGAAGTATACCGGAAAGAAAGACAGGACTCAGTCCCCACGAAATAATTATGGGACGAGCAATGAGACAAGCACATGTACCTGTCAACAAACTACTGACTATAACTGATGATCTGGTGCTGGATTATTGCAAAGGATTGGCTGATGTGGTACGTTCTGTGTTTCATCAGGTTGGACCGGATGCGACCACTCTTGAAAGAAAACCGGCTCACGATTTGAATCCAGGAGATTGGGTCCGCATAAAAGTCCACCGAAGAAGAAACTGTTTGGTTCCTCGCTGGGACCAACCACGACAAGTGATCCTGGTGACAACAACTCCAGTCAAATGTGCAGGAGTGAAACACTGGGTACATGCCAGTCACACCATCAGAGTTCCAGAACCTGAAGATCGACATGTGAGTCGACATCTGGAAGTATTGGATACCAGTTCAGCATCTGACGCAGAAGAAGAGACGAACAGGGCTCCAGAATCTGAAGATCGACCTGTAAGTCGACATCTGGAAGACCCAATTACAAGTGCAACGACAGGAGGAGAGGAGAAAATAGCAGAAATTCCAGAATCTGAAGATCGACATGTGAGTCGACATCTGGAAATATCAGACAGCAGTTCAGCATCTGATACAGAGCATTCGGATTGTGAGGAAAATCTGAAAAGAAATTGGAAATTTGGTAGCATAAAAGAAGAAACTGAGCATAAAGACAGTAACAGTGAGCAACCAAGTACAAGTTGTGGTGAAGATCCTTCAGAGATAATATTAATAGATGAAGAAGGGAGAGTTTCAAATAGAAAGATAGAAGAATCGGAAGATCCCCGAGGAGCAATAGGGACAGATCGACGAACAAAAGAACAGGGAAATTTAGAAGCAGATAGAGAGATTGACACAAATCCGGAAGAACCTCGAGGAGGGACAGAAGTAGGTGATCAAAGGAAAACACGAGAGAAACCAAAAATAGATGAAGGAAAAAAGATTATAAAATTTAAGATAAGAGACAATAAAGAAAGAACTGAAACAGAGTCAGAAGAAAGTGGAGAAGAAAGAAACCAGAAACTAGAGTCAAGAAAGAGAACTTGGAGAACAGAAAGAGAGGAAAAAGAAAGTGAACCAAAAAGGCCGAGAAAAGGAGACAATTGGCCCAACGAAGTTGGAAGATTGAGATACAAGATCATAAGGTTAGATGGAAAAAGTGCAGAACAAGTAAATGAGATAACAAGTCAAAAAGAACAAGAAAAACAAGGTGGAAAACACTTGCAGAAAACAAAAAGAGTAAAGAAAGCAAATCTGAAGTATAAATCGCCTGAATGGTTATACATTGCATTGACTGATATCAAAGAAGAAGAGATCACTCACGAAAACCCAGAACAAAGCTGCAACCTAATGGGTGAAGGTGAAGTGCAACAAACTTGAAGAAATTTGAACAAATTTCTACCGGATTGGACAAAACACTGGATTTGACAAAGAAAGAGTTCTGAAAAGAATTAAAAGAAAGTACCAAACAAAGACAAAGTGAGAGTGCAGAGTGGCTAAGAGGTCATTTCTGAGGTGTGGTGACACATTTTTCCTGTACATAATATAAAATAGGTTATAGAACAAAATGGAAGATACTAAAGATAGAAAGTGTAGATGTGAGTTCTTAAGCAGGTGGTGTAAGATGTGCTTCTTTTGTACAGGATTATTAATGACCGTATGGATTATTTTAGCAATCACCATTCCAATTAGCTTAGCTGTAGAAGGAACGTCTAATAACACAGAGAAAGAAAAAGGAGCTAACATACAAGAAACAGCTATATTAAAAAGTAGTGCAGAATTACATAAAGACAAATCAATAACAGATTTTTCAAAAAATGTTTTCACTAAATTATTGTATGAGTATGTAGAAACAATGGATGTAAGAGATTGTTATGTTTGTATGCAATTGCCTGCGTCTGTTGCAGAAGGTGTGACCTATCATCACCTTCCTTTGACGTATGGAATAACATGTAGTGTTTTAGCAAGTTTATTTTACAAGACAGGAAGATTAGAATATTATTACACTGATATAGATAAGATTTTTTCAAAGATTCCTATAGTTTCTGAACTAAACAAAGTGAAAAAGGCAAGAACATTTGGTGAATTTTTCATAGAAAATAAAATTCTAACATTAGATGATATAGTTAAAAACAACCTTACCTGTGAGTTAAGAAATGAAGAAAAGGTATTTTTAGAAATGGTCGAGGATAGAAGAGTGAAATTTCAAAGAAAAGTGATAGAAGAGACAAAAACACCTCTTTGGGCGTTTGAGGAAGAAAATCATGACAAGAAAAAGACAAATGCAGCTATGACTCTGGATTGGCCCCAACAGGGAAGGTTGTGCATTAGAAGAAATAGAACAAGATATGACAATTATTTCGTGGGTTCCAGTGATTGCCATGACAATTATAAAAGTTTAGGCGGATGGGGATTCAAAGGGGGAAAAGATCCAATATTTCCTGGGATCTATTATATTTGCGGTAACAGAGCTTATTACAGATTGCCGGACCATTGGTATGGATCATGTTACTTAGGCCTGGTCTTTCCAAAGATTTTTCATGTAGATAGAGCAGAAAAGGGAACACACGAAATGATAAAGACATTTACACGTAGAAAAAGGGAAAGTTTTTCAGAAATACTAGGTGATATTTTTGGAGCATTGATACCAGCAGTGGGAATATCTTTGAATGCATTTAAAATTCGGAAATTATCCACAGTAGTAGATCGTTTATCTACAGATACTGCTGGAGGGTTCTTGATGGTAAATACCGAAGTGGTTGCCATGAGAGCTATGGTGATGCAAAATTGACTTGCCCTTGACATTCTTTTGGCAAAAGAGGGTGGAGTCTGTGGAATGCTGAAAATCCAACATTGTTGCACTTACATTCCAGATAAAAGTGAAAATATACAAAAGTATATAAAGAATATTACAAATTTGCACAAAGAACTTGTTCCACTGGAGGTTGAAAATGCATTTGGAAAACTTGGTAAGAGTTTTTCCTCAGTAATAAATTGGTTTACTAGAATGAGTGGATTAATAATAGGGAAAATCATAATAGTAGCAACCATGATAATCATAATAGTTTTAGTACTGAAGATAATTATTACATGTATAAAGAGAAGAAAAACACAGAATAAAATAGAAAAAGAAAACAAGATAAATAAAGAGAAAGAGAAATGGGTGAAATAGAGCTAGAAGAAATAAAAGAAAATATGTATAAGAAAACAAAGAGACAAGTTGAAAGGGATACAGTTGTGTAAACTAACAAAAGCAAACCGGACAAAGAAATATGCTATCTGATAGAATTGTGTAACATGGGTTTTGTGGTGATATTAAAAATCACCAAAGGGGGGAGTTGATGGAGCAGGGTAAACGAAAAAATTTTAACCTCCTAATATTTATGTTGAATAATTAACACACAGGTACGTCTCAGTAAATAACCAACCATGTATGTTACATGTAAAGGGTTATGGGTAACACGCTATATTCGTGCAAACTAATTTACTTACAATTGTTAACGTGGATAACATAAGCCTAATAATTTGCGTACTAATCAGAATACTAAATGCATGATTTGTGCTTGGAAATAAATTGTGTAGTGGCAAAGTAAAGCGTTGGTAAGTAAGAAATGGCTTTAATGTCGCTTTTGCTAGGTAATACCTAATTGGGGTACGTAGAATGACGGGAGGGAAACGAAAAGGCTTATATTCTTTATTCTTAACTATGTTCTGTTTATCTTTATAATAGTGCGCTTAGGCCTGTTGTGCCGCGATTTAAAAATGGCTGCCATGAGCTAGAGTACGCAGGCGCGAGAGGGGTATCGAAAGAAAGAAAGGCCGTGAACAAGAGGGATCATGTGACCGTCCCAAAGCCTAGGATGGAAGCGTGGTCAAGGCTGCAATGACCTTATTATCCAAACGTGTGCCAAAGAAGGACATAGCGAAAAGCGTGAGAAGTCGCAGTGAATAAGTGAATGAACAATGAACTGTTCAACTTAAAAGTATCAGAAAAGGATACAGATTGAAACCAATGAACGGATGGGTAATGTCATGAACCCGTGAGAAACGACAGAAGTATGAACTTTCCACAAAGAACTGGTTGGAACAAGGATATTCATAATGAGATTTATACTGACCCAAATGGACCAATTAGAGAGAATCTCGCCCACAAAGATGTAACATTTTCACTTAGTAAGCTAGTATTAGGGTATAAGAAGACCTACTCTTAGAGGGGAGGGGGTTGCTGCTGCTGATAGCTGATGAACTGATGCTGCTGTTATTTTATATTTTTGATTGAGCACGAGACGCTGCTGTTGGAGAACCTTTTTGCTTTTAATAGATTTTTCCATTTAATACTATTAGACTTTTTATTCTTAAAAATACTAAAGGGGAAAGGAACGAGAAGGCCTGTTTTCCAGGACAGATAGATAGTTTTTCGGGAGTTCTATGCTGTGATCTGAATTCATTACTGTGACGAACTTTATTTTTCCATCTAATAGGTATGCATTGCAATTTCAATTTATTCTTATAATGATGCTAAATGTAATAATCTGAATAATAAATCTGAAACTTATTCATGCTTCTAAAATGTATATAAACTTTATTATCTTTAAAACAATGAGTCAGTGGTTCTTTAGCTCAATGATAAATGTAAATGTTTAAAGGGTTATTGTGATTGAGCTGGTCTTAATCACCATCAACTGATTCCTACTAGTTGGTCCATCGACCAATGAGCGGAATACCTTAAAAGCTTGAGAAGTATTATGTCGTTTTAAAAAGGTATTCCGTCTCCTTCCAGCAAGTCATTAACTGTTTTTCTCCTAGGTAAGAACGGATGAAATCCAGGGAATATATGAGAGAGTGAATGTATATGCGGTGTTATGGGCCCCACCGTCATATGGATATAGTTGTGTTTAAGAGGGATATTTGTACCTGGATGTCCAAAGCATATAGGAGAAGAAATGTTATTGATAGCGCTGGATCACTCCCCTGCCCGGAGAGCAGAGCAGCTTCGCCCACCCGCCCGCCCCCAAAGCAAACATTACATGGTAATAACTTAAAGTTATTACCATTTTATGTTTTGGCTTCTCGCATTGCGAGAAAGCAGTGGGGCGACGCTCCTCCGCCATAGTGGAGAAGCCGCCCCTGAAACCAACATCAATCAGTCTATCACTACATCCTAGGGTTTTCCACCAGTGGCTGGTCACTTTAGATTCCAGAACTGCTCTGTTTGTGCTCAAACCAGGAACACTAAGGAGTTTAGGGTGGGCACACAAATATACCAATTGAAACAATTCATAAATTGTCGCACCAGCAATGTCATATATGCCATACGTTGTCCATGTGACTTACTTTACATTGGACAGACCACACAGATGGTTATGACCACCAGGATTATACAACATAAGAGCAGGACTCGCTGTAAGGTAGAGAACGCCCCTCTGGACTCTCATTTCCTGACATTTAACCACACTGAAATGGACTTGATTTAGCAGGTGATTGATCAACAAGTCCTCCCTCTACGAGGTGGGTACTTGGGACAATTGCTGCAACGTTGTGAGTGCCGCTGGATCACAAGATGTGATGCAGTGTACAACGGGCTCATTACCTTTGATGAATGCAATAACGTGGCATTTTAATGGATACATTTTTCAGGATGGACTTACATCGTGAATCTTTGAAGCCACTGGATTCAAGCTATCCTGGCTGATGAGGGGTGATACCCCGATAATGGTCTTAGGATGCTTGTTTCCGGTCCAAGGAGGACCTGGCCTGGCAGTTCAGGCTGGACTGTTCCCATGAGGAACAGGATAAAGACTGCTTTGCATATGGCTGGGTCCAAACTGGAATGGCATTGTGAGCAAAAGAACAATGGATTTAACCCAGATCTCTTGACTGTGTTTGAAAAGTTTCAGCGCACCCTCCATCATCTTGTAGTGTTTGTTATTTAATTCACTAGCATCAGCAAGGCCACCAAATTTCTTTATGGCCAGGGCGCTATTTTAACAAAGGCCGGCTCTATCCCCACCTTGTTTCTGCCGTAACTTCTCCTCAATGTTTGTGCTCCAGGAGTAAACTTTTTCTATGTACAGCACTCCTTTCTCTATCTCTTTATCTCTCATGTACACACACATAAGCACACACACACCACCCTCACCTGATAGACATATTTCCAATTGATCCAGGCAGGACTGAGAGTAATTAATTTTTCCCTTTGCTGAATGTAATTATTACTACCTTATTAATTCCCTATTTTTTATTAATTTGATGTTGTGTAGGAAACTAACTAAAAGTAAAACAGAGATTTTAATGGCAGAAAAGGCCTGCAAACCTCGCGAACTTTTTCCTTATTCCTGACAACCTGAAAACATCCACCAATTACTACCCATCAGACAGTGTCCAGCACTACAGCACCCTGCCAGGGTCTAGGGCAGCAACCATGCAAGGCCCAAGTGCGCAGAGAAACCGACGTAAACTGATATGATGCTAACAGGGTGGTAATTGGATTATACCTTCCTTAGCCAGGCGTAAGACGGCTATTTTTGGATGCAGTGATTTTTACAGTGTCTGCTCCCTCCATTAGTAAACCGGTGATTTACACGCGTTAATCTCCCTTTGCGGCGGCCATTTGTAAAGAGCTAATGCAATTCCAAGAGAGCCTGGAATAAAACTATACTTTAGTAAGCAAAGCAGGACACCCAGCGATCACGGCCAGGACGCTCACTGCCTATGAAGCGGGAAAAACATTGTCGGCTTTTACCTGTAAATATTTTATTCATAGTTTTTCGGTTTTTTAATAGAGCTAGAAGCAGTCAGCAGTTTTACTTGCTACCAAATTAATTTAATTTACATATGACTAAATTGGGAATGTATTTAAGTTGTGTTACTGTAATTGCGACACCATCCAATGTATCAGGTGCATATTGTATGCTAATTGCCTTCTCCATGGGGGGGGGAGGGGGGGCAATCCACAATGATATGGGAATATATGTGAGAAGTAAGCAAAGATTAAATCATCCATATAGGTGTGTGTGTGTGGTTTAAAAACAGTTGGATAATGGCATATAGTGCCCCGCTGCTCAAGTGTAGCAAACATATGTGTTGATATATAGTATATAAATATGCAGTTGTACATAGTGTAATAAGCTATTTATTGCCATTGTTGAGTTTGGGGAGGGGCCATGACCCACGGAAGGTGAATCCTTAACTGGGTTATGTTGGCCCTTTACTCTCTAAATAAGGGTGATATGTTGCACAGTACACTCAGCAGATCTGCTTGTATGGTGTATTCCATGCTGTTCTTTCATGTACAGTATTTATAAACAAAGGTATTTACTCATAACCAGATCACAAGGGTTAAATCTGTGTAGAAGGAGAGAACCACAATAACGCACGCGGCCTTGCAAGGAAGGACTGTTCTGTTTTCTTGTGTGAAGTGGTTCAGTGAGACATCACGCGATATTTCCTCACACAGTTAAGTTATACTGTGGTAATAACACGGAGCCCGACCTTTACACTGTGGTAATAAAAGTGTGAATGTAAATGTATTAGCTTAGTGTTAAAAAAACATGTTCACTGGCCCACATTGATTTTCATTGGCATTGCATAAACCATATATGCAGATTCGCCAAGACGAATATATTTATTAGATCATTGTTTCGGGAGCAGAGGGACATCATGACCCACTCCAAGCTCTGCCTCTCATAAGTCATGTCCGTCCTCGCTCTCAATGATGGTAATAAACACCACTTTACAGTCACTGCATTTACATATATTCTATGTATGGCGTTCACATGCACCCATGTTCTTGCCCACTATTGTGTGTACTGAATACAAACATCCCAGTGCATTTACATAAGCTTTGGAATTTTGTGGGATTTTGAACATTTATTTATTCATAGTTTCCAGGAAAAACGTATATTTTGATATACATGACTGATATTTCCGTACACCTTTTGAAAGAACTGCACTGATTGGTGCCTATATGTATACTTTCTGAATAACGTATGCTTGCTCCATGTTGGTGAATTTAGATGCTTAGATAAGTTCAGGAATTGTTTCCTTAAATGTTTGCAGACGCCTGAAAGTTACTGCTTTTTGCTGTTAGCCACGTTTGCTCTGTAAATCTTTTAGAGTTAGAACTTTTCGTTTGCTTGATGTATGCAAGTACATTACACATCCTTATTACCGTAACCTGCTTATATTAAATGTCTATTTGCTTTTGTGATTTTATGGATTATGTGCACATGCAAACATTATTACTTTTTACTGGCAAACATCCTTTCTATCAATAAAACTCACTGTCAGCCCAGTGCTCCTCTTTTAGCAATAGCAAGCACGTTATTCATGCACAGAACTAAATATCACACAGTTCAATTATGGACAAAAAATGAAGGGGTTGTATACCTGTTTAGGTTCTCCAGAGGGTGCTGCCCCTCCCTGTCCAGTGTCCTCTCCCCACACAGGCAGTCCTGGGCGCTCCAGTCCTGTGTATCTGGTGGTAGAAGTATGAACTAGGCACAGGTGCAGGCTACCCCTGTTTCTTCCATGGGGCTTAGAAGAACAACTGAGACATTCTTACCACTGCTTTACTTTGGGTAGAAAGTCTCAAGTCTTCATGACTTCCTAAGAACACACAAGTGCTTTGGCTCTGCTCGAGGGCGAAGCCTCACGATGCCTGTGCACCCGTTCTCACTCGCCGAGCTCCTTCCGTTTTCATAGGGGCCTCTCTTTAGTGGGGACATTGCACGCAGATACAATGCAGCAGATCATCATGTCTTCTCCCTTGATTGTGGCCTTCTGGGCTGATCAGGCCTGGGAGCAGTAGCATGGAGTTAACAGAATTTCCGCAAGACACAGGAGGAACAGGGCGCAGATTCAGCTGCACCCCGCTGCGGTTGGATCTGCAGGAAGACTTCAGACCTACACAACCCACCAGGGAGTACATCCGTGGGGTTCCAATGTCTGCCGTGAAAGACATCCCTGATTGTAAGCGGTGTTCCGTTCCTAGCACGGAATGTGGTAAAGTGGAAATAGGGGAATTGGCGGGAGGCCTAATGCACTTGTGGAGGGGCAGTAAAGAATGATGCACACGGGTAGTAGTCGTACAGGATCTGACCACGAGGTCTGGGTCAGGGTCCCCTTTATTGATTCCTGTTCCCCGGCCCCTCCCTCTTCTGGCCTATACCACGTCACATTGAATGTGGGTGCTTACAGTGGCGCACCCCTGGCATTTCAGAGAAGGTGGGGAAGCCCACCAAACATAACATTCCTTCTTTATTTTAAACAAAATGAACGTTGTCAACACAGCTACCTGCACAAGAAACCGAGAGTGAGAGGAAATGAGAGAGAGAGAGAGAGAGACAGAGAGAGAGATAAAGAAAAATAGAGATATACCAAGAATACTTTATGTATATTAGGTTAACACGAAGTCCTTCAAGCGAAAAGACACTGCAGGACTTGGTCTGAGGTGGTACCTCCCGCGACGACCATCATTCTTCCGACTATCACCTCCTCCAGTTACTTGGGGGCGCTGACAGCCGTCACGGATCTTCTGGAGAACTGATTCCGATGCCGGGCAGGCAACAGTCTCTGGGCTTCTGGGAGGATCCATCCCTCGGACAGCAGGTGAGGAGACCTCTTCCTCACTGGATTCTGACGAGTAGACGCCATCAGGTCCTGCTCCCTGGTCCAGCATTCCAGAGGATGTCCCAGCGCCTGGGCTTACGGGACTCCTGTACTCCTTGAAACAAGATACATTCCTTGTTATAGTCTCTCCTGCCTTCAGGGCCATGACCATGGTTCCTTTCACCGCTTGGATTATCCATGGGTCTATTTCAAATAGAAGCGTGAATTTTCCCAATGGATTCCGATTTTTCACCATGACTACATCACCAACTGCGAAGGATCTTATTCTTGCTCCACGGATCCTGGACAAGCGATTGTTCTTGGCCTGACGTTGTCTCAACTTCACCGCGATGCGTTCCTGTAGACTCAGCGGTTGGTCCACTTGAGGAATGACGTCCCGGGCTGACTTGGGTCGTTGAATGGGGTGTAAGTCGATATTCCCTGAGAAAGGTGTACAGGGCACATTCCATGTTCTGACCGTGAGCTAATGCAATCCAAAGAACTTTGTTTACCGTGCGCATGAAGCGCTCTGCCTCTCCGTTGGCTTGGGGCCAGCGCGGGGTGATTTGTTGATGCTGAACACCCCAAGACTACAGATATTCTGCGAATTCGTGGCTGGAGATGGGAGGACCATTGACAGTGCACAATTCTTTTAGAAGTCTGTGAGAGGCCATTATCTTTTCCAGACGTGGTATCGTGTTGCTCACTGTGGTCGATTCCATGATCTCGACTTCTGGGTATTTCGAGAAGTCATCAATGACAACTAGCATGTGCCTCCCGTCTGGAAGACTTCCGAAATCGGCACTTGCTCTGTGGGTGGGGTAGTATCTCTTCCGTAATGATCGGAGCAGGTGGTTCAGCTGGGCCAGTCGCTTGACACAGGGGGCAGTGGCAGACAGTCTGCTTCACGGCGTTATCCAGGTTGGGAAACCACACTTACCAGCGCAGACGAGATTTAGTTTTGACAATCCCTTGATGGGCTATGTGTGCTAGATCAACCACCCGTTGCTGCAGTGTCCTGGGGATCACTAGACGGGATCCCCTCATGAGGCAACTTTCTGGAGACATGGATGGGTTCTGCACGAACATTGTGCAACGCGCTCAGGGTTGCACGTGCTTCTTCGGTCCTGCAGGGCAGTTTGTCGAGCAATCGGTGCCATCTTCCTGAAGTCACGGCAGTGACGGCCAGCTGCACACACTCATGCTCCGTCTTGGCTCTCACAATCTCTTCCAATGATATGGGCCGCGGACGTGACCGCTCCACCACCAGCCTGACGTATTCCTCGACCTCATCCACCCCAGCCTCTTCCTCTTCTGTGGCCGGTCTGGGGTGTCTGGATAGAAAATCGGCATGGTTTTGCGCCCCTGGACGGTAGACTACCTGGAATTGATATTCTTATAACTGCAGGATCCACTTTTCGATCCAGGGTGGGGGTTTCGAGGAGAATCCCATGAATAGTGGAATCAACGGCTTGTGGTCCGTGTGGACTGTGAACGGCTGGCCATAGAGGGATAAATGGAAGTGACGGCAACCCCAGTGAACTGCTATTGCTTCTTTCTCGATGTGCGAGTATCGTTGCTTTGTGTCCGTCAGTGCACGACTTGCATAGGCCACAGGAGCCCATTCCCCATCCTTTTGTCTCTGCGACAACAGGGCCCCAAGGCCAATAGGACTCGCGTCCACTGACAGCTCAGATTCTCGGGCTGGGTCAAAATACACCAGGGTGGTGTCGGCAGATAGTGCTTGCTTGGTGTCCTGGAAAGCCTTCTCCTGATCAGGTCCACAGTCCCACTGGCGTTGGTTTTCATTAGCTCTCTCAGAGGGGCAGTGAGGCCTGTTAAATTACGAATGAACCGTCAACACTATGTGACCATACCTATGAAGCTCCTCACGCCGGTCACTGTAGTGGGAGCCGGCGCCATCTGGATATCATTGACTTTGGACGGGTCCGGTGACACTCCATGCTGGGAGAAGCGATATCCAAAGAAAGCAATCTCCTTCTGGAGGAACGCACATTTCTCTCGATGGAGAGTAAGGCCACTGTCCTGCAGACGCTGAAAAGTGTTTCTCAGGCAGTCCATGTGTTCTTCCAAGGTGGGGGCATACACAAAAATGTCATTGTTGACATTAAGGATGCCTTCTAGGCCAGCTAGTACCCCTCGGATGGTGTCTTGGAAGACATCAGCGGCACTGGATACCCCGAAACTGAGGCGTTTGTATCTTCGAAGGCCGACATGTGTCGAGAAAGTTGTTATGGCCCTTGATTCTGGATCCAGTAGTAGTTAATGGTATCAGGCTCGCAGATCCATTTTGGAGAACCACTGAGAGCCACTCACCTCGGCCACGATGTCGTCGACTGTGGGAGTCAGATGACGCTCCCTTCTGATGGCATTATTGGATAACCTCATATCCACACATATTCTCACCTCCCCTGGCTGTTTGGGCTTCCGTGCCACAACAATGGGAGACACCCAAGGAGTCGGACCATCGACCCGTTCGATGATGTCGGCCTGCTCTAGTTTCCTCAGTTCTTCCTCCACCTTCGGCCTCAGATGAAACGCCACTCTTCGTTGCTTGAGGGCCACAGGCTGGATGTAGTGGTCAATGTGGAGATGGACCATGTGGTCTTTGAGGCATCCTATACCCTCAAAGAGAGGTCTGAAATCTGCCACCAACGACTCCATGCTCTCCTGATGAATGGGGAAGGCAAATGCCACCAGTTGTAGGTGCTCGGCCGTTCGGCAGCTGAGCAGCATCCCGGACCCCTCCTGAGTGACATATATTTTGGCTCGAGTGGAGTGAGAGTTATGGGTGATACTGGTGGTAAATACTCCGGCCAGAGGAAGAGGCGTAGTGGATCCATATGCAAATACTTGAGTCGACGTGTGTCGTAGAGCCGGTTGCAAGGGGAGAGTCTGCAGCATTGAGCGCGCCATGATATTTATGGACGCTCCAGGGTCTATCAGCTCTTGAACCGGGTGTCTGGCTACCAGTACACTGCACTTTGGGACCCGCCTTCTTGGACCTCTGTCCGGTTACCTGGCGTGAATGACATGGACGGCACCCTCTATGTCATCGTCATCCATGTCTTCCTCGTCTTTCCTGGCTTGGGAGGTGTTCATGGTGTTGACCTGTTTGGTCCGCTGTCCCTTCCGGGAGGTAGAGCGGCATACCTTCGCGAAATGGTGAAGCTTGTTGCATGCAGAGTATCTTTTTCCCTTGAGCCGGGCAAGGGCCTTGGTGAGGAAACGGCCCCCCACATCCATAGCATGTTCTGGTGGTGGCTTGCGACTTGCTACGCACCAATTTCTTGTCGAAAGCTCCAGATACCACAGCGTTGACTGACTCCGTCTTTCCTTGGCGTTGTAACGCTGCCTCCATGTGTGCAGCGCGCACCTTCGACAATTCCTTAGACCTCCCAATAGTTAGCATGTCTGTCATCGACATCCCCAGGACTTGTAGTATGTGTTCTATCAGCTTGGCGGAAGCACATCCTTGAATGAACTGTGCCCTTATCTCGTCATTGGCATCCGGAAGTGTACACGTGCTTGCTAGTTCTTTGAGCCGGGCGTAAAAACTGTCCACAGACTCCTCAGGGAGCTGTCTCCCCTGCCGTAGTAGGAAGCGTTCGTAGTCAGGGTTGGCGAGATGTCCAAAGTGTGCAGTCAGGGCTGTTTTCAGTGTGGCATACGTGTGTGGTGGTCCAGCTTCCCCTACCGACTTCCCCAGCTTGTGTAGTGCAGCACCACCCAGATGCAATAACATGGGGCGTTGACGTTCAGCTTGTAGGCCAACAGCCGCAAAATATGTCTCAAGACGCTCCAACCAGTCTTTCCATTTGGCTGCCTGGTCAGAATGCGGGCCATCAAGCAAAAACGGTTCCACTGGTGGCACAGTGGACATGATGTGTGTGCGTGTATATGCCACAGCGACTGATGAGCCCCAGCCAACCCCGGCGGATGCTGACGCACGTGACTGTAGACCTCGTCACTAGCAATGGGGAGGGAGAAGAATATGACGCGGCTTGCCACCGCACGTCGAGACACCCTGTTCACCCACTCAATTCTCAGCAGTGTGTGGGTCTGTGCTGGCACGCTGGCCTGAAGGATGTGTGCCCTCCCAACTGAAGGCAAGACTCTCCGCTTGTGTGCACTCCCAGCTAAGGGCTAAGACTTTCCTTTTCCTTTGGTATGTTTTATTTTAATTTTATTTTGTCTTTTTTTTTCCTTTTCACTCCCCGCCCCCTCCCCCCCACTGTGCCTTGCTTTGGGTGCAGGTGGGGAACTTCAGGATTTGCCCAGCCGATCATCGTAGAAGACTGCAGGCCGATGTCAGGCAGTGATTGGGGCCTTTGGGTGGAGAAACGGCACGGCTGCACGTCGTGGGGGCGGGGCTGGCACTCACAGCCACAGAAACGGTGCGCGCCGCAACTGCCAATTGCAGACACAGTGCTGGGCGTCAGGGGGATGGTCTCGGGGCACTGGGCCGTTGTACCTCGGTGCATGCGGCGGGATAGCGGCAGTCTCACCTGCCGTGACGCAGCACGCGGAGCTCTCCAGCCGCCTCGTTCCCGCAGCGGCCTGAGACAGGGCGCAGGATCCCAAGACGCCGCCGTCGATTGCAGGTGAGGGTACTTGCAGGCACCAGGGTTCGACTACCCTCGTTGCCAGTTGTTCCGTTCCTAGCACGGAATGTGGTAAAGTGGAAATAGGGGAATTGGCGGGAGGCCTAATGCACTTGTGGAGGGGCAGTAAAGAATGATACACACGGGTAGTAGTCATACGGGATCTGACCACGAGGTCCGGGTCAGGGTCCCCTTTATTGATTCCTGTTCCCCGGCCCCTACCTCTTCTGGCCTATACCACGTCACATTGAGTGTGGGTGCTTACAGTGGCGCACCCCTGGCATTTCTGCAAAGGTGGGGCAGCCCACCAAACATCACAAGCGATAGCTAAAGGGTTGCAAGCCCTGACAGGGCAGAGTTCGCAAGTGTACTACACAAGTGTCCTATTCTGGGCATTTGCACACACAAGCATGGCTGCAGCTGGATGGTGAACGCAAAGAAAGCTTCAGAGCTTTTGGAGATTAACACTGTTTAACGATCACTGAAGGGATCATGAATAGCACAGTGAGAATCATAATTTTTGACGGGAAGATCATTTTTTAGACCCACTCCCATAGGATAACATTGGTCCTTGTTTCATATGACAGAAGATATAATCCTCAGAATTTGTAAGCATCTGCTGATGAACAGCATGGTTATTGTGATCGTTGTAACAATAGAAAACAGTAACTATTATTGATTTAACCAAGTTGCAACTCTGACTGGAAGTTACATTTTTATTGCAAATGCAATAGTTATGTTATACAGTGTATATAGTTTCAACCTACACACCACCTGCATTGAGGTAGCCCAAGCAACCACATTGTGACAAAGAGACTTTGGAGATCACCTTTCCATTAGAGTCCAAGTACCAAGTTTCCTGGTCAGTATGGGACACATGCACATTTTTCACCTGTAATACTGTTAGATGGTTCCTACAACTTTATGGGTCTGAGAAAAATCTCTCACTGCCATATGGTATACCCGAACTACTCAAAATGCCAGTAAAACCTTAGACCTTTAGCCATTAGAAATTATGCTGCAAAATTTATATTTTGACCATAGAACACATTCTTCATCAATGTTACAACACACTTCTTGGTATGATATATACAGATTCCTTTCTGCCTGCCTTAATAAAAGAGCAAGTCTATATAAATGCATGAATGAAAAAGACCACAATGAAAGACTGAGGCACCGATTCATTAGGGTAAGTTTACACTTTTGAGTAAGATTACACTTTTGAGTACATTTTTTTACTTTTTTGGTATTCACAAACTGCCCTTTTGTAGTAACTTATACTTTTGTAATATCTTACACTTTTGTAGTAAGTCCAGTACTGCACATGGCCCACCACTGGTACCGCAACACCTTCCCAAAGAAAACAAAGGAGGTACAAATATAAATCAATATGTTAGTGTTTGAAAATGTATAAAAATAGTACATATTTATTATATGCTACTGCAACACCCTCACATTGAAAACAATGGAATTTAGGGACTTGAGCTTTAAAAGATTTCTGTTCCATTCTTTGAATGACCGGAAATAGTATTGGAAGGTCGCTTGGAGCTCTCTTGGAGGACGACTGAAACACAAAATTATGAATTTTGTGTTTATAGTAAATTAGACGTCAGAGATTTGTTAGCATTGTATTCATGGTGGTCAACAACATACCAGGTCTTTATAAACATATGTGATGGATTTTACAAAAATTCTATGTACAGGATTACAAGATTTTTGATGCATTTTTAAAATTCTATTGTTCTTCCTTGTGTCCATAGTTTTCACCGCATTATGTTACAGTTCACATCTGCTATTATCAAAGGTAGAGATGCAAATTTTTGCTATTCACTATTGGCTTCCTGTGCTGCACTGTTGGTCGACTCAGTAGAGCTGGCAGCCTCCGATACATTAGAAGAACAGCTGTCATAGACTCTTGTACTGGCGCTTGCGTCCCTGATGATAATTTCCTGTGCACTTCTGAAGGTTAACGGGATATACCCATCATTGTCTGCAGTGAGGACGATCCAAGAAGAACCTACAACAGACAAACAGGGGAAAGGTAAGCTTTACAATAGAGTATCAATGTTATTAGTCCAGTCATTCGAGACCCCATCACATCCATAAGCAAAAAACTTTGGCTGCTTTATACAAAGCCTGACAACATACACATCCCTTGTAAAAACATTAGGAGAGTGGAAATAATTTGGGATGTCTTTGCATCATGGTTTGCAGTATAGTGACGATCGCCCTGGGCTAAGAACAGCAGGGCGACTCTTCCTAGACTTCTCTTCCTTGACTTCCCTGTCCAGGACTTCAACTTCCATTGAACGTTTGTGACCTGAAAGACATTTGGCACACGGGCTTCCATCTCAAGGTTTTCAGATTCTGGAGCCAACTGAGGGTCTGCTGCCAGAAACATGCCACTTCACCCCCCTCAGGTGGGCGAACACAATGCTGGTAGGGCAGGTGAACCGCCAGTTTATAGAGGTTCACCCTCTCCACCAAACCCAGCCAAATTCTAATTGACTATCTTAAGAGAATAATTTCTTTCACACCTTCCTTTCAACTTTACCAAAATTCATATACCAAAGTCAGTACAATTTTAGACTTGTATACACTTTTTGCAGTTTTTTTTCCCTTTATATTTGGTATTCATCCTTACAAAATATTACATCACTTTGGTTTTATCTGTTTCGGTAATTGGGTGATTTTATGTGAAAATATCTTTAATAAATGTAATGTCCAGTGGGCGGTTGTCAATAAACATAAAATCATCAGCAAGTACCAAAAAATAAATGACTAGTGGATCCATTCTGAGGTATGAAAGCAAATGACTGACCAAGGTAGCTGTGGAAGGCCCCAAGTTACAAAGAAAATAAAAGTGGAGCTAACACACATCCTTGCTTCGAGATGTTTCTTTTTTTTTTTTAGGTAGGCAATGCATTGCTTCCTTCAAAATGAACATGTAGCCAAGCTTTAGTATGACCTATGATCATTTTTGGAAGAAGAACTGTGGTACTCCAAGGCAGTTTAACTCCCTGACCAAGATTTGATGATCAACATTGTCAAACGTTCATACGTGCAGGTTATAGCAGTTGCCCTTTTACAGCAACATATTTCTGGAGTAGAGTATTTCTTAAATCTTACAATTATGTTCAAAGGCATTCGGAAAACAGATTTCTAGAGGTGTCAAGCCTCTAAGAATTAAGAGGAAATCAGTATGATCATACTGTGAGCACTTTAAATTAAACAGAATTACTTTCCAAGGAGTTGGATTATATTTTACCATCAGATGCATGCTTTAAATAGTGGAAAGTGGATGAAGACTGGGCTCCATGCTTTACTTGTGCTCTTGAGCATTTGCCTCCCAAAATTAGATTGTTAACCAACAAAAGCTAATGTCCCTGAAAATCATGCAGAATTGAACCATGATTAATCGAGTCTGCTACAACAAAGTAATACTGGCTTCTTTGAACACTTATTATGAGTGACTCTAACCACAGATTTCCCAAAACTCTTGTTTTTTTAATGAAGTGTTACCTAATTCAGACTAGTGCATTGCCTATATTTCTCTACATTTGTATTACAAGCCCTTTATTGTTTATGTATTGTACATAGTCGCTATGTAGATTTCTAGTGGCCTCTTTTGTAAATATTTTGTAGTCTAATAAATTAAATTTCTTTATCTGTAATAATTATTCATCATAAGGTATTTGAAGACCAGTCAAAAAAGGGGTCAGGCTAATGCTCTCCCCCTCGTAAAATTAGAACACCAATTTTCTCATCAGAAATTAAATGTATGCTGTATATAGCTGCATCTAAAATTGCCCTTACTGAAATTTAGGTTTGAATTTCATCTGACAGGAATTGTTTTTATAAGTTTCAGATCCACAGTCTCCTTTATCCAACTAACTTCTTTCTGATATGAAAATTAAACTTGTATAGTTGAGGACAGGGATCTCTATCGAAACCTACCTTGATTTACAGCTCTAAGCAAACAGGAATATAAATATATGCTTACAAATATATATTCTAACATTTAATAACAATTACTACCAAACCTAATAGGTCTCCTTGGTATATTTCCAATGATCTTGTCTATTCAAGAGAGCAAAGCATAATTTGATTGTCCAGTCTATTACAATATGCTACCTCATGTGTTACATATTATTTTTACTAGAATTGGTTAATGTATTTGCCAGTATTCTGCCTGTTCAAGATCCCCAACATTTGCAAGTGTCTGAGTAGAAATCCTGTTTTAGAAATCTCAAACATATAGCTATTTTATATAAACAACTTCAAATCCCTTATAATTTAACTATGGGGTTTATCTTGCTCAAAGCCTGGAGGTACAAAAGTACTAAATAACAACACCTGCCGAAGGCAGTTTTAAATAAGCATGCCACAGCAACATTGTCAAACTACCTGTCAATGTTCAACATATATTGCTTGTTAATAGTAAATGTAATAATGATATAATTTTAAATATAAGAAATTGGCAACCAGATTTTTTGTAAACAAATTATATTAGCTTTTATGAGGCCTATTTCAGTCACCTGTTTTTCCCCACGTTACTGGAGAACAATTATTGGTAAAATATACACAGTTTTACCTCACTCATTAAGAGTTCCTTGGATTTGGACCCGTTATGTCTACCCTCCAGTTAACTACTGATACCTGGGGTAATTGGACAACTGGGAAGTGGGGGGTTTAATCCCTGAGGTAATCCTGCAAACTGAGGAAGTACTGTGGAAATTGGTAGCTCTGGATTTGATCCCCCCTGTAATTCCCTGCCCTGGAATCTCACCAGGACAATCTCCAAGTGAAGGTAAACAAATCTGTGATGTTCCTTTGTATCTCATAATTCTGCTGCTACCCGCCACATCAGGGATATCACTAAGGCCATGGAAGATGCAAACTGGGTAACCGAACACAACCACTCTCAAGGAAGATCATCAGCTAAGGTGCTATAATTATTTTTGGTGCCACATTAATGGGCTTCACATATCTCATTCCGATACTAGTTGTAAAACGTATATAATGACCACTTTCTGAGACAAGACACAGTACTATACTGGACATTAGGAGAGGGAATCAGCAGATTTGACTTTAGACACTGGTTTCAGTTTTGAAGATTTTACTGAATCAAATTTGTCTGACTCCAACAAAATGTTAGTATATCTATTGTTGTTGATCAGATAGTGTCCTTGGATCAGAATTCATTTAGCAAGCATTAATAGCAACAAAGATAATACCTGCCCTTGTAACATCCCTAATAATTGTACCAGTCTTTGAAAAACATACCAGTGCAATATCACTAGAATTGATTGCTCTCTGGCTTGGGATGCAGTGTAATACAGCAAAATTCTTGATAATTTTAAATTCAATTTTAAATTCTTGGAAGACCAAAGATAAAGGGTCATAAGAAACACAACATTGAAAACTTTTCCAAACACCATCAGGCAGGATTATGAATTAACCATTCTGCATGTATTTTCAAGATTTTAGAATTCTTTGAAGATCCTCTTTTTGTACCTTTTGTACCATTGCAACAATTTGACCCATATGAGATGGCAGCATGGGATCCTCCCCATTATTCCTTTGATTAAATGACAAAGCATCAGCATTAAATGAAGAAGAATTTTTTAGAGCGTGATCACTTTGTTCATCGATTATGTCAGGATTTGCAGGTGTTCGCTGAAAGGTTCTGATGACAATCTGCCCCGCTTTCCAGAAGGTAATTCAACCCATACTTGTGAGAATGCACAAGGTAAAACTAAATACAGGAGGGAAGGGAACTGAGAGAGAGAGAGAGAGAGAAAGGCAGCTAATATGCCACATTCTTAGGCACCACTCTCCCAGCACACATATATGTGATGGTTCTCCAATAGGTTAAGGACTCACAACTACAGTTGCTGTGAACCTAAGCCAAACTGGAAAGAAACCAGTAAGGCTGTAGTAAAATGACAACCCAGTGAACTGTTGCACATTGAAGGGAACAAGGAAACGGCGCAGCAACATGATAAAGTCAAAAACAGTATCCAGAATTCAAGTCAAACAGGAGGAGATCAGGTAACCGAGGGCACTGCAGAGGGAAAAATAACAAAAGCAAGGGGTGGGACAACCGTGATCGAACTGATATGGTAAGCTAAACACCAACACAGCAAAGAAAGTTGCTGGACAGCTTCCAATCGCCTCTTGATGGTTTAAATATTGTTACAGCATATTGTGCCCCAGGAGCCCTAACCCTGGACCTTGGTTGGCCTACTAGTCACTGCACAGCAGCCTCCATAGGCAGGGCTAAGATTATGGTATTGCCTAGCCCTTGTAGGATCCTTACGGAAGTTTTTAGGCCAAGTTAACATTGCGATAGGATGTGACTGCTGGGAACCAAATGCAGCCCAGGCAAAAATGTTCAATCCAACCTTGCTTTTGCTTTTTTTTCTCTTTAGCTTTCTCTCTATCTCCTCTCTATGCTTGCTCCTGCTGTGCCAAATGCCATGAGTATCAGGAAGCTGGGGAGAGTGACAGAGGCAGCGGCTTCAGCCTTAAAAATGGTTTCCAATAGCTCCAGCCCCCTGGGGAAATACCCCGTAGGATAAATGGCCAATATGGCCCTGTGCGCTTGTGAAGACACATTTTAATAGTAGGTCAAGATTCTATAGAGTGACTAATTCACAGAAGAAACCTTTAGTTGATGAACTAAAAGATTTTAAAGGATTTGTGGCAGGTTGGTAATGGGATACCCCTTGCCAAACTACGAATGTTCAGGATTCTGCCTGAAAACTGCAATTGGGCAGTTCTTGGTAGGAAGAGCAGGTTTCCATAAACTGTAGTTTCGATTGAGAGAGTCTGCCCAGCATGTTTTCTGAAGTTTTTTTTAAATTGACCAGTCGCTGAGTAAGGAGCACAAGCATCCTTTATTTAACAATACATTTGATTGGGATTCCGTCTCTCACTTGTGCTTGACAGATGGAATTGTTAAAAACAACGGTGTTGGTTGTGCCAATTTCAAACATCAAAATCTAATAGCTTCAACTAGCTTCTAGATTACCTTCTGCCATTCATAAAGTTGTTAGAAACAACTCTCCTGTCCCCTCTTGTGATCTAATTTTTGTCCATCAAGGTTTGTAGGATTCTCTTTTTGAACCTCTCCTAACAGTAGATTTTAAATTTATTTTGGCCAATGTGTTATTTTTGGTATCTGTTCAGATCAAAGTGTGTGTGAACTAGGGGCTTTTTTATGTGTAGAACCATTCCTACGTTTTCCCCAGATAAAGTGGCTTTATGAGCCTCTCTGGTTTTTCTTCCGAAGATCCCGACAATCTTTCATTGCTCACAGGATTTGGTGCTTCTGGTATTTTTTCCTCTTTCCTTCTTCTGAAGCTGAGGACTGTTTGAATTAAATAAACATATACAGGGCTTTATCCCTCTATTTGGACAAGATGGCTACATTTTTACTACTTTTGGGTAACACAGACAGGGCAAGCATCCATCCTCTTCCTCCTTTAGTTGGCGGACCCATTTGGCTATTTCCAATAGCTATGACTTAATGGGAGTTCCTTTGCCAGGCTCAGTGCAGGGTTGTTCAACTAGAAGTAATTATACTTCCTGAGCAGCTTTCAAGGGAGCCACATTGAGAGTTACATACAATGTGATAAGTTAGTCTTCTCTCCATAGTTTTATGTCACATCATCAGCTGCTTGTGGGGGGTAGTTTTCAGCAGATTTTGCTTCACATGTTGAGTGCTATAAACACATATATTGTATTCTTTTGCTTTATGTCGATTGAAATATGCACTGAAAAAAACTGTTTGGTACCTTCTATTTCTTTGGAGACCATGTGGCATTTCTGAAAGCTTGGGTATTGCCTCAATCTTTATGGACTAGTACAAGGAAGCCAGGTAATGACCAGGTTACTGACCAGTAATCTTCATTACTCTGAGTCCTGCTCTTCTTCATCACCATACTTGGTTTCCTAGCCCATCTCACCCAGAACTGTTATCAACAGAGCCTACTTTAGTTATTGCTTGGTCTTGGACCTGAGCCTTTCTGCAGAGTTATTCCAAAAATGTTGCCTTCCTCCTGTATTTTTCTGACCTTCTTTTTATTGGCGTTAGGACTCTGGGCACTTTACCACTTCTGACCAGTGCTAAAGTGCATATGCTCTTCCTCCAAAACATGGTAAGATTGGTTTCTCCATGATTGGCTTATTTGATTTACTACTAAGTCCCTAGTACAGTGCACCAGGGGTGCCCAGGGCTTGTAAAGCAAATGCTACTAGTGGGCCTGCAGCACTGGTTGTGCCACCCACATGAGTAGCCATTCAAGCCTGTCTTAGGCCTGCCACTGCAGTGTCTGTATGTGCAGTTTTTAAACTGCCATTTTGACCTGGCAATGCCAGGCCCAAACCTTCCCTTTTATTACATGTAAGGCATCCCTAAGGGAGGCCCGAGGTAGCCGCAGGGTGCAGTGTATTTAAAAGGTAGGACATGTATTGTTGTGTTTGACGGGTCCTGGTAGTGAAATACTGCTAATTTTGTTTTTCACTACAGCAAGACCTATTCCTCCCATGGGTTAGCATTGGAGCTGCCTTGTAACATCTTACAAGTGTATCTTCCAATTGGGAGCTGATAGAAAATTAGAGTTTGGTGTCTCTAGATTCACAATTTTAAAGTACATCTTTTAGTGAAGATGATTTTTAAATTGCAGGTCTGAAAATGCCTCTTTTAGAACTTTGGCATTTTCTTACTTTAACCATTCTTTGCCTCTGAATACACTTCTGGGTCAGAATGACAGTTGGGCTGCTTGTGCGTTAACTCCAGACAGTTGTTGGTCTGCAGGGAATTTACCCACCTCCTGACTCTCTATGTACATGTTTTTAAGGTAGGGGGCAATCTTAGTAGTCTCCATCTTGAAGAGTTCAATTGGGAGGCCGTTGGGACCCATCACCTTCCCGGATTTAAGTCTGCGTATAGCCTGGGCCAGTTCGTCTTCTGTTATGTCAGACTCTAGTAGTGCAAAGTCTTCGGAGTTCAGGGTGGGGAGGGGCATGTCTGCCAATAATTCTCTAGATGCTTCCCTAGTAGAAGCATTATTCGAGGAGTAGATCTGTTTGTAGTAGGTGGCAAACTCGTCTGCTATCGATTGCGGGTCTTGCTGGGCACCCCTGCACTCGTCAAGAGATTAGTTACTAACCTACTTCCTCGTTCTCATTTATTGAGCCAGGCGAGTAGTTTTCCTGCCTTATCTCCTGCCTCTTAGAGTTCACTCCGTGGAATTCCGCAAAGTTCCGCGAGTGGGCGGAGTTACCTGCTCCTTCTGTCACTGTGTTTGTACTGGGCCCTGCACTTAGCCCTCGCTCCTGAGGTGTGTGCTCTGTCAGAGCAGAAGGGCACGGAGCTCTGCATGTCACGTTCATCCTCTTTATGATCACCCTCCAGGCCAAGACACCAGCAAAGACTTGTGCAGGTGCAATGTTTCAGCTAGTAATTAGCAATTATCCCGCTTCCTTAAGCGCGGCACACTTGAAGTAACTTCCACCTCCTTGAATTTGCTCCCTCCGTGGGCATCAGCATTCTCACCACTAGGTTCATGTTAACATAACACAACTGCTCTAAAATCTGATACCACACTACCTATTGTATTTGCTGTAAGCAGATTTCTGTTGAGTGTCTGGTTCAGGCGGCATAAGTTCTTATCCCAGGTTGTTCGCTAGGCTCCAGCCCTATCTGAATGGCAAGTGTAGCCAGGATCTAAATGATTGTCAACCTAGGAACTCCTATAGAGGAATGCTGATGTTCTGAGACACACTGCACCTTATGATTCTGAGTTACAATTGTTTGAAGATAAATTGATTATTATTATATTAATATCTGGTAGCATGGATTGATGGTTGAGGCATCCAGTGCTTTTTAGACTTGATAATGTAATAGTGATGTGTTTTTATTTATGGATGTTTTTACATTGTTCATACGACTGCATAAAAATGGAACATTGGTGATGTCATTGTATTACAGATATATTGCTGCATATTGACCGGTAGAAATCTAATAATTTTTCTGTATCAGTCAATTTTTTATGTACCCTGATTACGCAGGTCTGACATGTGAAGATGAAAGTTACCTTGCGCATACTGGTCGATAAGCAGACATTGTTCTAGATAAATGTATTTTGCTACTGTATATATCATTGGCGTTTTAATGATTATCAAAAATCTTTTTATGTTTACTCGACACTTTAATGGTCATATGACCGAATAGAGTTAAACTGAAACACAACTGCTCATTTTAGTAATCTATTTATATTCATGCATCTGATGCATGGCTCGATATACCCCTCAGCCCGACTTCTAGATCTCTAACCTTCTTGCCCGGTTACCGGCTCACGCTCTACCATGTTCCCGAGAGTGCTGTGTCAGCTCCTGGTGCCCTGCCTCCTCATGTTCCCCAGTACCTCCCAGGCCAGAGTTTGTCTGGAAGGAAGAGACCTGGCTGCAGGGAGAGTTGAGCTGTCCTCCTACTCCCGCCCTCAGGAGAACTGCTGGTGAGGTGCGGGACTTGTGCGGGTGCTGCCCAGTGTGCATCTCGGGACTGGGTGACACCTGTGGGACCCGCGGGGAGACCCCTTGCGGAGAGGGGCTGGAGTGCGAAGTTTCCAGGCCCAAGCATCGTGGTGCCATCGGTATTTACATCTGCACTTCCACCAAACACATCTGTTGCAGTGACGGACGCTCGTACCATAATCTGTGCCACCTGAAGGCAGAGAACCGATGGGCGCAGCTCACTGCAGGACCCCAGTCAGCCACATACAGAAGGAGCCATGATATAATACAAACAGGTCCAGGAAAAGTCAGCAGTGCCGAAAAGGGTCTCGCTCGTGCCGAGGCCAGAGGGGTATTCGGCTGTGTTTACTTCCTCCTCACTAGGCTGAGTAATTCTGTTTTCCCGCCATACAGAGCCCCCCTCTCCCATTAATGCCTGTCATGGCATCACATGTGCACTTGACAAAGGGTCACCCGGGTGGTGCAGCAGAAGATCTAGCGCAGTTTATGTCAACGGGTGCAGTGCTGAACGATACAAGCTGAATTTAAATACTTTTTTGGCCTAATATCTATATCTGTATACATAGCGCCATATTAACAAGGAAGGAACAGACACCAGCCTTGTACGGGAGGGGAGACTAAAAAAACTTTAAGTGGTCCCTCATTCCCCTATTCCTTTTGTGCCAATCACTCGTAGCTATTTATTGTGTCAAATACGTAGAAAAAATGTGCTAGTAATGAAAAGTGCAGTAGTGCATCCTTGCACGTTACATTACTTCCGAAGCACTCTCAACAAGGCGGTGGCAGGGTACGAGTGGACAAGGCCATGAACTGGAGGAGGAAAGAGCGTGACCGGAACGGGCAGTCAAAGGGACAGGACAGGTAGGCAATTGCAAGTGACAAGCAGAACGGACAGTATGGAAATCAGGGGATTAATTCTCTGTTAGCCACATGACTAATCCCAATCTCACTTTGTAAATGGGAGGCACCGATCAAATGTTGACTTTGTTGAGCCCTGAGACAAAGCAGCACTGTTGTGGCCATAGTTGCCAATGTGAAGGGTGGTTGCCGGTAAACTCCGCTATGCGGCGGCGGTTAGCTGAGTTTTTGCCAAACTCTGCTCTCAGAGCGGAGCCCGGAGTAGCAAAACCTCCGGGAACTCCGCTGGCGGAGCAGAGTATACCGCCCGCCCCTAATTGTTTTGTGTCTGATGCATAGAGAGCCCATATCGGGGAGTGGTCTGAGATACCTCTCGCTAAATAGTGTATGTCTTTAAAGTGTGTAACTTGATCAGCCAGAGTGAGTATATAATCTATTCTGGAAAGGCTATTGTAGGCACCCGAGTGGAATGTAAAATGTTGCCTGTCTGTATTAAGGGGTCGCCAAACGTCTACCAGTCCCAAGGCTGCTAAAAATTCAGAAAAATGTGACGGCTTGCGATGAAAGTCTCGTGGGGGATAGCGATCCAGAAGTCCTGACAAAGCTGTGTTAAAGTCTCCCTCTATAATCAATTTCCCGGCTGGGAAGTTCAAAAGCAGGTCTCCCAGGTCTTGGAAAGCTATGCTGTGCAGTGCAGGAGGGATGTAGACTGCAGCAGTTGTAATTGGCTGGCCTTCCCAAAGTCCTGTAACAGCAGTGAATCTACCCTGTGTGTCCACCCAAGTATGTTCTATTGCCAAGGGGAAGGTACCTCGCATAAGTATCCCCACCCCTCTGGATCCGGTGGAGAATCCAGCATGTGCCACAAGTTTATACCCGCAACGTGTTAAAGCTTTACAGGAGTTGCCGACCAGGTGTGTCTCCTGCAGTAGGACGACATCGGGGGAGTGTTGTTTTATATATTGGAGCACTATCCCCGTTTAAGTTTATCTCCCAGCTCTTTCACATTCCAAGAGAGGAGTTTCATCCCTTTAAACGTTGGTGCTTATGTTTGGCTTGTGTAGAGTTTGTACAATAATCCCTCCCATGCCCCGGTCTCCTATACGGGGAGCGCATGGCCATAATTGCCCCAGGTGCTGGCCCCATGTTCCCATTCTCCCCTTCGCAATGCTTCAGGAGGATATTTGCAATGTTTCCCCATGTGTCTCAAAGAGCGAGACACACGCCCGCCTAGTGATGTCACTTTCACCCATCATGTCATCTACAATGTAAACAATAAAAACACAATACATGCGCCTCCCTGCAAGTCGGGTTTTTACCTACCCGTTCCCCCAACTATGCATAGTGCCTGTCACCCCATTTGTCTTCAAGAAGAAAAAGAGGGAGTGCCCACGGCGCAAGAGCGCAGACCCCGCCCCCTGAATTTACTATCACACTATCTGCATTATTTATGCTACTTATAAAGGATATTGTCCAGTGTCCGCCGCTTAGCCTCTTGATCTGGAGTCCACCTGGCCCATCTCTGCTTGTCTTCTCTATGGCACGGACTGAGTCACCATTAGGCCTTATCTAGCGGGTCAGTTATCTTTGTCCTCGTTGTCCATTGTGTTGATGTTAGCTGTCCTGCGGCCTCCGTATTCATTCATCTTTTTGTGGGGCTTCTCACGTTGTGGTCTAGGACTGTTCCCACCTACTGTTATCCAACCGTAGAGCCATTCCTGTGCAGCCTCTGGAGTGTCAAAGAACCATGCCTTTCCTTCCGCCTCAGTCCACAGTTTTGCGGGTAATAACATGGAGTATTTCACCCCTTTATCTCGTAGCACCTTCTTAATTTCTAGAAAGGATCTCCTTTACCTTTGCACTTTGATTGTGAAGTCCGAAAAAAAGGATATAGTACTATTTTCATATTTAAACGGCAGGGCACTGCGCGTTGTTTGTAATATGGCATCTCGATCTCTGAAGCTGAACAGTCTAGCTAACAGGAGCCTAAGGTGCCCCTTGTTTAGGACTGTCCCCCGGAACCCGGTGGGCTCTTTCGACCGAGAAAAAGTTGGAGAGGCCCCGCGGCTGCAGATAGGTAGCGACTAGGTATTCCACAAACAAGTCCGCCGAGGGCCCTTCAGCTCGTTCAGGAATTTCCAAAATTCTGACATTATTACGGCGAGATCTGCCTTCATAGTCCTCAAGTTTCATTTCTAGAATTTGGCTGGAGGTTTGCAATTCTTTAATTTGTTGTTTCAAAGTTTCCGAGTCAGAAATCAGAATGGAGCTTACTAGCGATGGTTTCCATGTTTTTGACTTTGTCATTTATTTTTCGAAAGTCGGCCCTGATAAGAGTAACTTTGGTGGTATTGAGTCCATTCGCTGTTCAAGTGAGGTGCGCACTCCACTAATTGCTTCCATTATGTCTTTTAGCATGGGGTCTCTTCGTCTGACCACTGGTTCCGTTGGTGCGACAGTCTTGGCTGAGGCTGCTATCTCCATTTCGGGAGGATTTGACATTGTATATCTGTTGAGCTTAATTTGGAGAGTCTCCTTCTGTCCTTTAGCACCAGGCATATTGTCTATGAGGGGAAGAGGGTTCCTCCCCTTGCTCGGGCACTACGTTCCCCCGGGTAGTAGCCGCTGCCTAGCTGCGAGGAAGTAGTATCCCACTCAGGGGTTCCCCGGGGATAAGGGATGTGCTTCCCGGTGGTTTCACGAAGCTCCACACTGCTTACTGATCCGCCAGTTGCCGCCAGCCTCCCTGCCTGCGGTCAATCCCTCTTCGTAGGATTCAGGATCCTCGACATTTAGAAGGGAAGCTCAGCGGCGCCCAGGTCGGATTGCTACTGTCGTTTGTGAAAGCCAAGCGTGCCCCCGCGGGTCGTCAGTGATTAATAGCTCAGTGTTGAAGCTGGTTAATAAGTAGTGCACCCCGCCATGGTCGCACTGCCGGACCCACCACACTCACAAGCTGGCCCGTCCACTCCACCCGTGCTCCACCCCAGATATTCGTCTCTTCGGCGAGGGGACCCCTGGCAGTCAACAGCTCGACTCCTTGCCCAACACAGGGTTGACATGGTCTCTGGGAGCCCCGCAAATCACTGGTGCTGTGCTCTCTCTGTATATTTCCTCAGGCTCCCCCCAGAAACAGGCAGGCCACAGCGTGCGTGGTTTGTGGCAAAGCCTCACCTCCGGCGTTCCAGGCCCCCTACCTGGCTTCCACCGCTGCTTCAGTTCACCGGTGACACCTCTGGCCCTTTGTTTGTTTAATGATTTTCAGCCCGGGATCCGCCCCTCTGCGGCTGGGCATTGTCTCTGGGCCTCCGCTCCTCCAGAGCCATTCACGGCCTTAGGCGGCCGCCTCCTCCGATCACCACTCGGGGGTTGCTAGGTAATCCACTTACGATCGGGCCGTGTGCCCGCAGCTACACGATTTAGCCTTCAGGCTCCATGACGGATGGCCACGCCCCGCCTCCTTCCCAGGGCTGTAGCTCCGGCGTCTCACGCGAGTCCGATGTGGACGGCCATCCGAAGGCCGCAGGTGACTCCCCCTCTTTCGATCTTGCCAAGAGCAGTTGAAATTCACTCCAGACCTGGATAATCCGGTGGGGGAGTGGCAGCATCCAGCAGGTACTCCGATTTTCGGATTAATTACGGATTAATTGATACGGGAGGTAGCGGTCCGCTGGAGCCTCGTTAACTAGCGGCCATCTTCGTTGGCTCCTGTCCACGCCCCGTGTTTTCACTGTGTTATTGTGTATGTGTACAAATACTTTACACATTGCCTCTGAGATAAGCCTGACTGCTCGTGCCAGGCTACCAATGGGGTGAGCAGTAGTTATCTTAGCTATGTGGCTCCCTTACCCTGACTAGAGAGAGGGTCCCTACTTAGACAGGGTGCAAGCCACTGCCAACTAGACACCCCATTTCTAACATTTGTGATCAGCTGTGACGATAGAACTTGTAATTGTGTATTACATACAATGATTGGTGTACACTACTTCCATATCGCATCCCATTACACCCCAGCATGCTGTTTTTTTTCTCTTTCTGCTTTTTCGCAACTCTTGAGTTTTTGCTACAATCATGTCTCCGTCTGGAGGGCCATCAGCTGTAGCAGCAGATTTGGTGTTTGAGCAGGAGAGGTTTGAAACCTATTCAGTGACTCAGCTCAAAAAGTTCTGCAAGGATCTCAATTTTTTTTTTAAAGGCCTCACTAGAAAGGAGGTTGAAGCATGAAAGAGAGAAAACTTTGGATATGGTGAGAAAAAAACTGCAAATGGAGAAAAAGGAAATGATTTTAGCTCATTAGCTAAAGTTGAGGGAACTAGACTTGGAAGCTAGGAGGGCTGAGTCCAGCTCAGATGCTGGCAGCGAAAATACCATGTCCTGTCCTGAAGAAAAGGTCCACACACCCAGAGACTTGGTTTCTAACTTCAAGGAGGGGGGTGGCATACACCAGTGGGCTCAGGTATATGAGGTAGCAGGGTCCCTGAGGAGGATTGGGGAACTGGCACGGGGAGTCATATTCCAAGTGGTGGGAGGGACACACTACTGGCTCTAGAAGAGAGTGACAGGGAGAGGTATACCTCCATGGAGGAAGTCCCGGTAAGGGAGCAAGGAGTCACTCCAGAGGAGGGTAGGATGAGTTTGAGGGGCAGTCAGACACTGTCTCAGCAGATGGGGGATAATGTGGGGTACTTTTTCAAGGCACTGGATGGTTGGGTAAAGGGTAGTATGGTGAACACACATAAGTGGCTGTACAATTTGATTGCCAGAGAGCATATGTTCAGTCACAGTTTTCCAGAGCTATGCCAAGACCTGGTGGAGTGGGAATTTTCTGACCCCAGGGAGCTTCCACTGGAGGCAGACCTCTGGGTGAGTATCAGAGGGTCTTAAGAGGCATTGGGGAGCAATCCCAAAGAGAGTGGTCAGGTTCCCCCCAACCGAGGGCAGGCGAGGTTCGTAATAACCCAGACAGGTCCCGGTGTAGTGGGATGGGTAGAGGGGCCCATGTCCCTTCTCAGAGTGGAGAGAGGGGTGGGGGTGGCAGAGGCCCAAGGTGCCCAATACCCATCCGCAGAGCCTGGAGGGGTTGCCAGGGAGGGAGCCTAGTCGGTACCTGGAGGCCATCCACTGTGGGGAGCTCCATAGTGTCAGGAAAACTTGAGGGGCGGCTGCCACAAGCGTCATACCAGTTCTGGTGTCAGGCAGTACCACTCCGGAGAGGAGGATGCAGAAGTCCAGATGAAGGAGTGAGAGGGGGAGACAGTCCCCAGTAGGAGGACCAGTGGGTCAGGGGTTGCCAGCTCTGAGTTCAGAGCACCCCAGGAATTACCCTGGTGTCACCATGTTTGGCCTAAGAGGGCTTCATGCTCTGTCAGAGGGACAGGGGTCAGGAGACCATAGCCAGGCAGACTATCACACAACACATGAAGAATGTGTTTCCCCAGGAGAGGGTGGGAGGACGCCCCCTCCTCCCCATCCCCCCCCCCGCCACCAGGATCAGGTGCAGGATAGCACTCCTGAACTGGTGAGAGAATTGTGCAGGATGGTTGCCACAAGCTCCCTGGCTGCTCTGAATTCTGAGGGTCACACTCCCAAAAGGATGGTACAGAACCCCGAAAAGGGTAGCAGGAGGAGGACGGACTCGCCCCTGACTCCTGCCCAGCCTAAGGGTACAGACCCTGGGCTGGAGGACCAGTCTCAGGATACCACTCCAGAACAGGTGGGAGGGAGAGTGGATAAAGGGTGCCAGTCACTTGGGGCTACTGCCCCCCACCCCCACTCTGAGAAACCCCAGAAGTTAGAGAGCCCTGGACCAAACTGCTCTATCTCTCTTCTGACAGTTCTATCCTTATGCAAATGTTACTGGCACTGAAGCATATTTTTGTTGGCTGGCTCAGAATTATCATAGTCACACATAACACAAGCTGGTTGATGGTGCAGCGTAGGTGCACGCCACAACAGGGGAAAAAAAGAAAAAATGACTAGTGGAATGCTTGAATTATTCTCAACCACTGCTAATTAATTACCCTGTGCAGGGCCGGCGCTAGGCACGGGCAGTGTGGGTAGCTGCCCAGGGCCTCGCACTCAGCCCACCAGCATGGGGCCCGCACCGGTGGTGTGTCCTCTTGTTTCCCTGCCGATCCAACTGAAAGAAAGGTGTCTCCTTGCAATTAGGGTCCATGGGAGAGGCCCCCTCCCCCGGGCCTCTCAGGGATGGTGTCGGGAGGCCTAGGGGAGGGAGACACTTCCTTTTGTCCCAATTGCAAGGAGACCATTCAGAGACACTGTGGGACGCCCATTGTCCAGCATTTTAGCGCCCCCACAGTTTTAACTTTCAGCCCACAAACAATTCTCACACCTTCAGCCCGATAGGAGCTGTAAAAGAGGTGCTTGTAGGAGTCTGGGAGGAGGAGCTGCGGCCTAGGAGGAGTCTGCACAAAGCAGCTTCCTGAGCTGTGTCACGTATGTAAATTAGAGGGGCCTCGCACCTTCCCTTTTGGCCCGGGGCCTCGCAAATCCTAGAACCGGCCCTGACCCTGTGTCGCTTACAGTGCATCTTTGCCACTCCCCCTCCACCCGCCAATTCAACTAATGAGAGAGACCAACAATATGCGTCTCTGCCTTGGTCCTCGTTCAATTGGAACAGTCTAATCCAAACTGCCTCTCCAGGTCCCCACTCACAGGGAACAAGAGCAACCCCAAATCGGGTGCGGCTTTGTTAGGCCTCACCACTGAGAAGCTTGAGTCCTGTGCGCAGCGACCACCATGCGCCAGATTAGCCCACATACTATGTGTTCTTGACGCCACCTACAAGGAAATTTCAGCACGACACAAGGCGCAACGCCAAGCACGCAGAAGGCAATGCTTCTGCAACCCACCCACAGGCAGAAGCAGTAGGAATGTCTGAAGAGGCTGGGAGCAGCCCTAGTGGCATCACGTCAGGCTGAGTGAGGATGATGCATGACGCAGTTGGGAAAGTACCTAAAAAGCGGGGAGGGGGGAGGTCTTTAAATACAACACACTAAGCAGCCTTGCTTTCGGAGTGGAGGACTGTTTATATTTGATATGTGAACCCTCGACGTGGAATCAAGAGAATGCCAGTAGTGACATCACACACCCTTGGTCTTCTGATGTCATCACAGGAGTGACACTTTTTGCAATATTAGCCCATCCACATCTTTGTATTTGCTGTTGAAGTCCCAGAGTAAAAACACCAATGTGAAATAGAGAAAATAAACTAGTCTCAGAGCCTTTTTAGGTCTCGCCTAGCGACGCAGCGCATGCGCTGCTCGCTTGCGAGATCTATTGTCGTCGGTTTTGCTTCGGAAGCGGGGTGTAAGCTCCACCCATGCTTTTCATTGGTGCGCGTCAAAAATGCGCGCTGTTGATTGGAAGGGAGGCATGTTTGTTCCCTCCCTGGCTCCTGTTTGCCGTGCCTGCCCGGACAGGAGATGTGCACGCGTACGGCGTCTCTTTTGCTCGCGGTGTTTCAGCACAACGTGCGCATGGCGCGCTTTCACTTTCTTTTGTGTGGTATTGTCTCATCCCGAGTTTCCCGGGTGTCTCTTTTGCTCGCGGCGTTTCAGCACAATGCGCACATGGCGCGCTTTCACTTTTTTTGGTGTGGTATTCTGTCATCCCGAGCCTCGCGCTCCTTGCTTGCCGCTCTACCCTTCCCCTTGCTCATGGAGCGCAGCCAGGGCTGGTGGTACCGCCAGTTATTGATGTGTGCCTTAAGACACGGATTCCCGTTCGCCCCTCGCTTGCTCCCTCCCTCCCCCCGTCGGGCCCTCCTTCTTCCATTGTGTGCCGGTGGCGCGCATGGCGCGCTTTCACTTTTTTTGGTGTGGTATTCTGTCATCCCGAGTCTCGCGCTCCTTGCTTGCCGCTCTGCCCTTCCCCTTGCTCATGGAGCGCAGCCAGGGCTGGTGGTACCGCCAGTTATTGATGTGTGCCTTAAGACACGGATTCACGTTCGCCCCTCGCTTGCTCCCTCCCTCCCCCGTCGGGCCCTCCTTCTTCCATTGTGTGCCGGTGCTGGTCAGAGCCCGGTGTGGCTATGGACGGACGCTGTACAGGTTTCAAGCCGCTGCCGGAAGTGTCCCCGGCTGGCGGGAGGATGCTCACTAGGAAAGCTGTCCAGGAGTGGTTTTCTGCAATTTTCTTGCTTCCATGTTCATTTCGCTCCCCTCAGCACATCACGGCCGTTCCCTCTTTTTAAAGTGCCTTTTCAGGTTAACTGCTGATAAGACGGATATGCAGCGGGCAGCATCGGAAAAAGGAAAATCCATTTCTGAGCTGTGAAGGGTATTTTCAGTTAATGTACTTTAATCCTGATGAGACTAGGAAATGCCATTCACAGTGGAGGGAGTGGGGCGGAGTGCTGCGAGCGATCAGAAAGTGTTTTAAATGTTTATGTTATATATTTATATTCTGTTTTCGCCTTGTCATTCATATGGATCCAAACGTGTTAAAAAGGAATGCATTGCATTTTGAAAGGGAGAAATATCCTTGGCGCATCTGTTTTTTTAAAAATTCTGTCAGATATATAGCTGCTGTAAAAGGGCAACGTATGCAAATTCACAACGCCAGAAAAAAATTAAAACAAGGACTAGCGAGGTAATATCACTGCAGGACTTGATGTGCCGCCCGTGCTGAAGTTATCGGGAGTTCCATTCATGTTGCACCGATGTGGTGTTTTTTACCGCTATTTTTGCCGTTTTCTTTGAAAAGACAACTTTGAAGGGAGATATGTTTTGCTGAGTAAATGCAAAGCGTGCTCAAAAACATGTAGCGCTGTGAATATGGGTTGTTCATGTAATTACTATGCGAGTCGTGGTCCTTATCAGCTCTGCCTCCCTGCTAGCATCACTGTGGCTATTACATGTAATTTTATAGAAAGCTTCCTTGGGATCTCAGACCCTAAGAGGCTTCAGACAGCTGTGATGTGCGTGCAATCTGTGACTGGCCGGGCAATGTTTAGTGTAACACATTTACAGCCTGAGATGCACGTCTGCTTCTCCACGTATGAAGAGAACAATATTATGTATTATAAAAGTCCAATATTTTCAGCTCATCTGTTCTAATTCTGTACGCATGCAATGTCAAATAGTCTGTTTTGATATAACCCAAAAAGTACACCATTGAACGAGCATTTTAAATCCCACGTGAAGTGTTTTGTTATTATATTAAATTAGGAGGACATGTTAACTCTAGGTCGAGCAGTCGACAATGATTTTAAATGTACTCTCATCATCTGATGTCATTCTCACAGTGATTAGTTGTGCCACTTGGAGCAACAAGGCAGAGTGTGGGGGCACTGACTGTGTTTAATTTGTACCGTGGCTCCAGGTGGGTGGGCAACAGCCCTTACATTTGGGACCCAGGACTTATTTTTCACATTCAGATTTTGACCCAGAATAAGAATGAAAGGAGCATGAGAAATGTAGGACACCATTGACAAAGAGACAAAGCACGGATGATAAAGAATTTGCAAGAGTGAGATAAAGAGACAGAAAGTGTGGGGTGGTGGAAGAAAGAGGCAAGAGTTGAAATCAAAACTAGCAGAACCAATATTTGGCATCCCCAGCATTTGAAAACACCAGTAGCGAACTCATATAAAAACTTTGCTCCCCTGCTTGTTTTTTTTTTGTACATCAGCCCTGCTGTTGATAATTTGTCGGATCCAAAAGCAGGTGTATTTAAGGCCAATGTTGCCACAGGTGTAATCTTTGACTTTGCTGCACTGTTCAGATATGTTATTATTAAAGCTCCATGCTGTGCAACTTAACAAATAAGCATGGCGGGCATACCCATCAAGGCAGTGCACTGTCCACACAAGAAATCAAAATCCTAAAGTCCTAAATATTGCATCAGTTGTGCGTGTTAGTCCACCCTGAAACTTTTTCTTGGTGACATTATAAACCTGCACCCTGTAGCTGCCAACATCCTCTTAATTTGACCACCTCTAAATTGTTATACTGTTCTTGGGACTGGGGGGGGGGTGAGAGCAAGTAGTGGGTCACTTACTGATACCCAAGCATGACATCCCTGTGACCGACTCATGGAGAGCGCCTTTTTGTATTAAAAATTCAGACCTTATCAAGTGTGACGTCTTTTTCTGTTTCTTTTTGTGGCACAATACAGCATTCAGCTTAATCAATGGGATTCGCCTTTTACCCACTTGGATGCAAAACCTTGAGACTCACTCAAGACAGATTGAGAGTGATGGTGTGAATGAACTTCTTAGGTTCAGTTATACTTTAATAACATGGTACCCATAGAAAGTTTACTTTTTGCACTTAAGCTTGCATGTTAGGGGCAAGATACCTTCACTGCAAATGTTACACTCTGTAAATTAAAATAACATAACATGTCAAAAGTGTGAGCTACTAACTACGAGAGTCGTCTCGCTGACCATGTTCTTCCTGCATTCATTATACAATTTATGTGTTTTTAAAACCTGCAAGCGGTGCGTGAACACGCACTTTGTTCTGATAGTCCTTGCTTACAAGAAGCAAGACTGGCAGTAAAAGAGGCGCAGTTACCGCAAGTCTTGCTTCTCGTAAGCAACAACTATAAGTACAAAGTGTGTATTTTAGCACAGCTTGCAGGTTTCAAAACACATAAATAAAAGGCATTGTCATTTACAATGCCAATCGCTCAAACTCTTGCAAATGCGAGACCTATTGCATTGCAAATGCTTGTTACATTCTATTCCTGCTGTTGTCTTTACGACCTCTTTAGAAATTTGACAGGATGGGCGGTGCCAGTCGTGTCAAAAAAAGCCTAATCCTATTTATCAAAAGAGGGGGACTCTAGGAGCTATTCTAAAAGGTCCGGTGACCCGTGCTCCCGAAATTAAACTTATACCAAAGGGAGTCACCGTTCCTGAGTGGAGATGGAGAGGAGGGAAGTAGGGGTACTCTTGTCGTGTGCTACTCTGCTTGTGGGAGGCAGGGTGTCCTCATCTTGATGCCCTCACACACCCGAAGGATGTCATGCTTCATCATTGGGCTTTGCTCCTCGTCGGGCCGGCGCTGCAATGCCCTACAGGTCCCCGAAGGGTCTCTTTTCGGATATCTTTTGATGAAGCCGTATGGGTGCGTGGGTGTAAGTGGCAGTGAAGTCCTAGAAAGTGTATTAAAAAATGGCTGGAGGGAGAGTGATTAATTTTTAATAAAGTGATCCCTATGTCATTATTAAAACAAAGTGTATGGAGCTGCTTTAGAGGGTATTATGTCCCTTGGTAGCTGGGTGATTATATGTCCCTAGTAGGCATATGTTATGGCCAACATGTTTCGCGCTTCAGTGGTCTCAGGGGGAGATCCAGGGCGCTTCGTCAGGACCGAATAAGAAATTTATATCTACAGAGGCCCGAAAATTTCGGTGCCCCCGGATAAATGAAAGGAGTAGAGATTCCCTTAGTAGGTAGGGTAAGATCCCATGAGATCAGGGAGGGTCACTTGAGAGGGTTCTCTCGGTGCATCTGGGCTGTGTCACCTGTGTGCCTCTCGCTGTCTCCACCCTACCTACTAAGGGAATCTCTACTCCTTTCATTTATCCGGGGGCACCGAAATGTTCAGGCCACTGTAGATATAAATTTCTTATTCGGTCCTGACGAAGCGCCCTGGATCTCCCTGAGACCACTGAAGCGCAAACATGTTGACTATAACATATGCCCACTAGGGACATATAATCACCCAGCTACCAAGGGACATAATACCCCTTAAAGCAGCTCCATACACTTTGTTTTAATAATGACAGAGGGATCACTTTATTAAAAATTAATCACTCTCCTCCAGCCATTTTTTAATACACTTTCTAGGACTTCACTGCCACTTACACCCACGCACCCATACGGCTTCATCAAAAGATCTCCGAAAAAGACACCCTTCGGGGGACCCATAGGGCATTGCAGCGCCGGCCCGACGAGGATCAAAAGCCCAATGATGAAGCATGACATCCTTCGGGGTATGTGAGGGCATCAAGATGAGGACACCCTGCCTCCCACAAGCAGAGTAGCACACGACAAGAGTACCCTCAAAAAAAGCCTAGTCATGGAGAACCCTAGCTACGTCAATGACGTAAACACGTTCCTTTTTTCAGACTCATTCCGTGCGCTTCATTGCGATGTTATGTGAATAACAGCATTTTTTTTTATCCTGCTTCTATTGATTGGCGCCCTTATCCTCCATGCTGGCTCTTTCCACAGAAACAAGCGCTCACAGATTGCTGTGGGCAATCGCGCTCAGAAATTAGTCATTTCAAAGGGACTCCTCTGTCCCCTGAAAGAACAAAAAACATGCCTTCATATGCTGCGGAAGTGGGAAAATCTGTGCAGATATTTCTGGCTCCAAGCGCCTCGTGCGTGTTTTTCCTTACAGCTTGCCCGGCTCTGCTGGCATCACTGTCCCGCTGTGTATTTCATACAATACACAAAATGAAAGCCTAGAATCATCCAAAAACAGATTTCAAAATGCAGGATCCGGCAGGAAAACGACGCCAGATATTCGACCAAAAGTCAAAATTTTTACATATGAAATAGTTATTTGTTAGACAGCACTGGGAGAGGAACGTGAAAGAGGCTGGGAAATTTAGTAATCGAGACCTCTATTCTATTGCACAAGACAAGCGAGGGAACGAGTACCACCGCCAGGTAGATATATTTATGAGGTAAAGCCTGCATGAGGGAATCACCTAGGGGCGGAACATAGACTCCTGCAACCTCTGTAGTGCAGGACTGTCTCACCTCTTAGGAGACCCTCCATCCTTCCTAAGGCTAAACAAACCTGTGAGATATGGGAGTGTCCGGCTCCTCACCACATTCTGTGGAGGGGTGGGGCAGGGTGTGTGTGTATACTTTTGTGTTGCGTCACTGGTCTTCCATAGACATTTTGCATAGAAGTGCACTCCTGCCTCTCTCTGGCTTTCTCTGGCCTGTGCTTGTGTAGTGAAAACAATTATTTGCATGACTCTGAAACCTGTGCCACCCTTCTTCTCCAGTTAAGCTCTGCTGTCCTTCCCTGTGTTTTGTGTTCTGCCTCAGGGAAATACAAAACTTTGAGGTGACTAGAGGTGTTCATGTGTTTGCAGCTATATTAGAGGGTTGGGGTGCAACCAAACAAAGTGCACTCCACCCATAGGTGTGGTTGCTGTGGGCCCACTGGAGTAAGGAAACTTGAGGGGGCCCCCCTGCAAGGTACGTGGAGGGGACCCCTCTGGACTCAATCAGGAGCACTCCGGCCAGAGTACTGGCCTGAGGAGGCCCCTTGGAGCTTGGGGCCCCCCGCACTGCGGGGGCCTGTGTTACACCACTGTGTAGGCCCATCAAGCTATGTGTAGTCTCAATGTTTTTGACAGACAGTCGCGGCTCCTGGAGGGAGTGCTGCGGGCGGTGGGGCGGGGCGGGGAGGGGCAGGGTGGGGGTAGTAACTCCGGCATACGGCCGGACGGAGTTAGAATAAATAAATAATTAAACGAACTACATTGCGCGCGCCGCATCGCCATTTGGCGTTGCAGCGCGCGCAATGTAATTCATTTTATTTATTTATTTATGTACTTAACTCCGTTTGGCCGTATGCCGGTGTTTACTACACCCCACCCTACCCCTCCCCCACCCCGCCGCCCCGCAGCACTCCCTCTAGGAGCTGCGACTGTTGACAGATGATCTTATTTCAGGGATAGGGGTCTTTTTACCTGTACAACTGGTGGTAAGAGGGTCTACCAGCCTAGCAGCCTTTCCTCTGTATTATGTATGCTTTCCCCCCAAAATTGGGTCCTTACTTTCCCCCAGTGGTGTTTGGTGTGTGGAGTGCAACAAGAGGCAAATGTCATGTGTGCTGTGCACATGGGATAATGTGTCCATGGTGAATCGCATCCTCTGGAGCGCAAAATGGTGGTTCCCATTCCAATTGTCTTTTTTTCTTCCCTACAAAAGTGACAATCTGCTTGAAACTGCCCCTGGAACCATGCCCTGAAATCCTGTAAGGGGAGGAAACATCTGCTTTACCGACAGCCAGCATTTTGCTACCTCAGTACTTAATCTCCACTTTCCCTTTATGTTGTGTCAGTCTTCACTAAGCATCTGTGACCTTTTACTGAGAGTGTCTAAGATCCACAGAGTTTGATATGCTTGCTCCAGCATTGCCCTTGTTTTCTGAAAAGGGTTGTAAATATGCCCTCCCTCAAGATTGGAAGTGCTTGAAATTACAAAGAAAGGTAGGTCTTTGGCCTCCTTCCAGAACCCTCAAAAGATGGTAAATACTGGCCCAAACACAGCCAAATACTGGACTTCAGTTGGATTTCAAGGAGACTCTATACAGCAGCAGCATTTACCATGAACAGGGCCATTTTGCTTTTGTTTGCAATTTCCCTTCAGGCCAGGATTAGGTCTAAATCTAAGATAAATCCTTCCACTGAGTCCCACAATGGAAGAAGGGAGGGAAGATCTTCTACCTGAGATGAGGAGATGAGCAGGTCTTGAACCAAGAAGGCAAAGAATAAGGCTCAGTTGAGCGAAGCCTTGGAGGCGGTGATCGCTAGTGTGTGAGCCTCAGAGAAACCGTGAGTACTAAAGAGTCGAACTGATCAGAACTGATTTTAGATGCATCTTTGACCAGAGATGAGGGATATGCAGAGATGAATTCCACGATTACTAATATAATGAGCCTCCATTGCCCCAACCCAACCAATACCACCAGATGCTTGGCGAAATCATACCTGTCCATTTTAATGCATAGAGGAGCACACAAGTTCTTTCCTTCTCATCCTACATTTTTTTCCTTTTTCTGCATGGTCCAGACCGCCCTTGCTTTGCAACTGAGATACATTGTTGCTGGAGCCAAAAACGTGTTTCCTTTCCAAAGCTTGATGTGAATGTGAAACTGATACCTAGAAGTATTGCAAGGAATTTAATGCATTTTGGAAACAAGCTTGAAGAGTCTAAACTACTCTTTCAGAGAAAGTCTTGAAGGAGTATAAACTTAGACATTAGTGTTTCATGTTCATGTGAGGAATGGGAAGGATTCTCATCACTTTAAGAGATTGTTGATATTTTCACGATACTTATATTGTATTTCGGGTAGCTGTATGTGCTTAGGAAAGAATTTCCTTGGCATTAGTGTGAACTACACAATCCTGATGAATGTTAAGAAACTTGAATATATATCAGAACCAGAAAGCTTGTACTCACAAAACAGAAGTTGCCTCAATCTGTGAAGGGAGTGAGGTTATACAAAAAACAAGTAATATCAATTATGTAGATATCACTTACGTTTAAGTTCCAGGAATATTAGTGTTTCAGCAATATCTAAGAAAGTCTGAGGCACAGAGATATTGTAGCGGTATATCATTTGTTATAGCAATTGTTATATTATTCAGTAAAGTGTCAAGATTCAGACGAGCGACAGACCCATGGGGCTCGAGGTGCTGGAAAATGGGTCGATGGAGGCTGAGAAAGGAACACTAGTCTGCTAAATGTTAGTGATTCTTATTTACACAGTTCCTGGTTTGGAGTTGTTTCTGGGTAAATAAGGGTAGAGCCCTACTTAGTCATCTTGGGGATTTAGTCCTGTACGTGGTTGCATTGCCCTTCCTATTATCACTTTTGTTCACACTTGTTTGAGTGGGTGGGTGTCCCTAACGATTGGGGTGATCCTGCCGTTTAACAATTTCCCCACAATCGGCCAGCTTCTGAAGTTTGCTACACCATTGTGACTTTTCTTAGGGTGGTAGCCCTTCCCAGCCAGTGCAAGCAGTCTCTCTGCATTGACCTGAAATTGAGTGACCAATTGGAACCCCTAAATGACCTCCCCTTCAAATTTTTCCTTGGTGATCTAGTGAATTGCACACTGAGACTTGTGAATTATCTCACTGACAATCTCAAAGTTTGTCTTGGACTTGAGTTACAGTTTGGGTGGTGCGATTTTGGATTCCTTGGTTTTTAATCTGTTTTGGTCGAACCACACACATTGGGGTTTACGGCCTGGCACCAGGGGTGCTCAGAAACTAGGGAAGATGGCAGACATGTCATAGCCAATATGTACTTTATTGCCTTCTGGTTGGTATTTCTGACTTACTAGGTGGCTATGTTTAAGCAAAGCCTATAGTAAACCAAGGCTCCCAGAAATGTACATGTGTGACTCCAGCATGTCTCATAGACAAACCTTGTCTTTAGAGCTCCATCTTATTGTAGTATAGTGAATGCTCAGTTTGTACCTCATTTTGCAGGTGGTGGGTATCAGTAGTCTCTGGCGACCGCAACTTATTTTTAATTATCAGATTTTATGTAGAGCAGAAGAGAAAGAAAGGCAAAAAAAGGAAGAAGGAAGGAGAATGAAAACCTGCAGGAGTGAGATAAAGAGGCAGGAAAAGGTAGGGTGGTGGAAGACCAAATCTGCAACCCTGCTGTTCAGCAGCAGGCTCTTAAGAAGAAATAGTAGTCCCCGACATGTTCTTTTCTTTTTTTACAAACTAAGCACCTCACAGCATAGGGCTGATAATAATGAAATAGTTAATTTTTTGCCCACAAGAGGGTCTTAGAACTTCTGTTTCTTGTGTTGTTTCTAACTTTTACTGCCCTACCTACAAGTATCTACATAAAGCCAAATATAAATTTGATTGCTCTAACTTGTAAGAGTAATTATTTGTATCCTACAGGATCTGAATTTAAGCTCCTCTACTATCTCAGCAGTATTCCTCGACTGCCCAGCTCGCTTCCCTTAGAGAGCCAAGTGTGCAAAAGGAATAATACGGCTATACAGTTGGAGTGGAATAATAATCCTTGTTTCCCTGTAGCTTCAGAGCTTTGAGGTGACCTTACGGAATTACAAAGCACTATGATACTAACAAAAACATAACAGACAATCTGTAGATGTGTTTGTGGTACTTCAGTGGTGTTTCCATGGAAGCAAGTTTAAAAAATATGTGGCCAAGCGTTGTATTTCTACTTAAGGATCTTCAACAGTGTCCAGGAGCAATACTCTTCTGTTGTTGGAAAGTCGGCTCACTGTGCACCAGGCCACCAGGAGTGAGATGCCATCAAGCGCGGCTGGTCCAGGGTGAGACTGCTTACCAAGTATTGAGACTTACACACAATGTGACAATATTTAATGTGTGTCACAGCCTTGACAAGGGTGGGAGAAAGATAAACCAATTTACCATGTTTGATTTCGATAACCGGCAGCCGGAAGAGCTCCTGAATTGTGCTCAGTTGAAGTTTGCCATCGCAGAGGAGAACCGCTCTTGTGTCTTCCGTCACAGCGCCCTCAGAAACAGGCTTCTGGGAAGACAAACATGGGGAAATATTATTGGATGTTCATGCAGCTTCAAACTACAATGTAATCCCTAACACGATGCTTGTTGACATAGCGAGATATAATGAATACTTGTAGCTAGATATAATGAATACTTGTAGCGAGATATAATGAATACTTGTAGCGAGATATAATGAATACTTGTAGCGAGATATAATGAATACTTGTAGCGAGATATAATTAATACTTGTAGCAAGATATAATGAATACTTGTAGCAAGATATAATTGAATACTTGTAGTGAGATATAATGAATACTTGCAGCAAGATATAATGAATACTTGTAGCGAGATATAATGAATACTTGTAGCGAGATATAATGAATACTTGTAGCGAGATATAATGAATACTTGCAAGTATCTGTCTGTCTAGTAGTAGAGCTGACTTCCAGATTTCTCAGGGGGTTGTGCTGAGTTGCAGGCATGACCTTTAAACCCTGTCAAATTACAGGAAGCAACATCCCCAGAAGGTACATTATATGTGGCACTTAGGAAATACTGACCAGATAGAAAAGGAGAGCTTTAAAGGCTTAAGGGATTATACCACAATTCCCAAACACGCTTAGACCCGAGAATCCTTATGCTGACCATAATTAAAGTGGTAAGTAATATTTTAATGTTTGTTTTTAAAGTTCCAAAGAACATCTGTCGAATCATCAGTTCATTTTAGAATATTAAAACATTGGAATGTTGTTAGTTTCGTTGAAGACAATGTAGTGTCCGAGGATCAATAATGGCTGGTGTAGACTGTGTGCTCCAACATTCCAAATGTTTTCTTTCTGTTTCTCCCTATTTCATTTAGAACATTCCACCCTCAGTTGTTGGAGTGATCTAATATAGCCTTATAACCCAGCTTAGCGGGCTATACCGGCCATTAAAGGCCTGCTCCAGCATTAAAGTCCCGAGCCGACGGCAAGGGTCTTCAACAAGGGAGCGGGCCTTTAATGGCCGGTATAGCCTGCTACGGAGGGCGATAAGGCTATTAGAATATTCCGCTCCTAGGGTGCAGAATATTCTAATTAGTAAAACAAAGGCCTCAGGGAGACTGAGGGGGTTGAAATCCTCTCGAGCTCAGTGAGGCATTTGTTCACAGCAACAGCTGTGAAAGGAAAACATTGGAAGTTGATGCTTCAGGCTTCTACCGGCCATTAGAACATTGGAATGTTGAGCACTCCATTGGAGTCAGAGTGCTCCGGGCACTACTGGCTGGTAGAAGCCCAGAGAGCAACATTCCAATGTTGTTTTCCTTTCACAGCTGCTGCTGTGAACAAAGGCCTCTTGGAGCCCCAGGGGAATTAAACGGCCTCGGGCTCCGAGAGGCCTTTGTTTTTACTAATTAGAACATTCTGCCCTCTAGGGGCGAAATGTTCTAATAGCCTTAGAGTCCTCCTAGCTGGCTCTACCGGCCATTAAAGGCCCACTCCCTTGTTAAAGGCCCTCGCCGACGCTGGAGCGGGCCTTTAATGGCCGGTAGAGCCCGCTATGTCGGGCTCTAAGCCTATATTAGAAGCCCGGAGTAGTTCACTGTCTTCATTGGAGCGCTCAACATTCCAATGTTCTAATAACATTGTAGCTCTTCTCTGTACGGAAATACCAATTGTTGAAGACCCATTCCTTCATTATAGGCCCTTGCCTGCAACTCAGGCTTATATCTCAAGTAGAGGGCCTTTACCGAACCATATAGCCCCCAGCAAGGGCTATATTGCTATAATAATACAACCACAGTGTTACAAATATTACACTATGGTTAACGCACCAAACCATAGAGGAAAAATGTCACTTGAATCATATAACTGACATTAACATTTTCTTGGGGTTCCATGCCATTGTTAATAATAATATGTTTATAAAGCTGCTGCTTCTAAGCACTATAAGCAACAGATGTTTTTTTACTCAATTTGATGATTCTTAATTTACTGCCCTTCGGAGAATGGAGTGTTGAGTCTGCCTTGCACAGATTCAAACTTGTGACCTCATGATCACCGAATATAGCAGTGGTGAGGATTGTGAGCTGTCTTGTTCCTAGTGAAGCACGTTTTTGTGCAGTGCTTCAAAGCCTTAACAACTAGAAAGAATTGTTGATGGCAACTTAAAATTAAGGAGACACTTCAAAATTCTACTTCTGAAAGTTCCAATCGTACTACTTAGATTGTCCTTCTAAGGGGTCTTGCCATAAGATCAGTCACTCCTTTTTCAGCAGGAACGTGTGCCACTGGATTAATTAGTTAGCAGCTTCTTTTATAGTCCCACAAATATCATACTGTTAATAAAACTTCAACTACTTATGCAGAGGTTTCGTAAACTGGTGGCTCCAATGCTAAAGCTCAAAGTGTAACCTGCACATACACAGTGGCTTAGGAAGGGGGGTGCGGTGGGTGAGGGGCCGCCCCGGGTGTCATCACTGAGGGGGGTGACAAAATGGCATAAATATGTGTTTTAAACACATATTTTTGCCATTTTGTCAAGCCGGGGGTGACAAGAAGTTTTCCGCTCCGGGTACCACCTGACCTTGCTACGCCACTGCACATACAACAACTAGGTGTGATTCACAAAAGAATAAACACTTAGATTCTGCATATCATGGTTGTATTGATGCATGCAGATCCCATGCCACGTTTCTGTAGCATTTCCAGTCTTAAGTTCCCCATAAATACAAAAAAAGTGACCATTCCTATGGAAATGGCAGGACTATTCAGGGACTTGTAATACAAAAAGGTGAACACCCATACACTTTTTCCATACCTGGGTGTTCACAGATATTTGCAATGCATTTCCCCACTTCAAAAGGATACCTGAATTATTCCATTGCACATAGTGCAGAGACAGTCAGAGAGTTCCCCAATATTCCCACTAGCGGCGGCTCTTCCGCAATGGCGGCGAAGTGTCGCCCCCCCACTTCTAGCAGCATAAAGAAAGAAAAATAAAACGATAATAAACCATGGTTTATTATTGTTTTATTTTCTGTCCCGAAGTCTTGGGGGCAGGGCCAGGGGGATAACAGGCACCCACGGGGAGTGGTATGCACTGTTATCAGTGCACATGACAGTTTGGCCAGCCTTCTCAGGCCGGCCAAACCATCATGCGCACTTTGCATGTTCTCAAAGCAGGCTGCATACAGCCTGCATGGATAACATGCCAAGGCTCCCAGTCTCTGGCTGAGCTCCGCACCACGGAGCTCAGACCAATCACAACGCTGCACTGCAGTGTTGTGATTGGCTCAGGTGCTCCTGGGTCCTTCCTGCTTCCGGCCGGAGCAGAGTCACGATGAGGGGGGACGACAAGAAGAGACGCGGCGGCAAGGAGGTAAGTTTATTTATTTTATTTTTTTACTACCCAACTCTGCTCCCCGAGCCCCAATCCGTGCCAGACGCCACTGACTCCCACTTTCTCAGAATACACTCCTAGCACATATCATTATCACAAACCCGGTCCCCGCCACCCAAGGGTGCTCTGTAACTGAAGAGAAGTGATATTGACATGGCGAGTGGTGGAGTCTGGCTCATAGGGCGAGTGTCACGCAGTCTACCTTTCTATGCAGAGAAATGCAGGCCTTTTGCATTGTAGGATCTTTAATGTCACCTTTCTGCAGTGAAGTCTGCTTCGTCATGGGTCCCTTTACCAGAGGCAGGGGACAGTAGTTTGCTTTGGGAGAGGGACCACCCTTGATGCATGTGTTTGTGAAAAAGGCTGCTTTATTGTAAGCAAGCAGAGCTCACCATTTTAAAAAAGTTTCAGCTTAGCCGCACACTCTAATCAGCCTAGCAACAACTCTAACATCAAGATCAATTCCATTCCCTCATCATTACTGACCCCTAATAGCTCGACAGCCCCCTCCAATCTTTTAACTTTCCAGACTTTAACATATTTCCTCAAAGAACTCCTATATTCATGCTGTTTATTATTGAGTTTCCTCACCTTCCTTTTCCACCTGGCTGCACCAGGTCCTAGATGCTTTCCACTCCCTCTTCAATCATGTCTTTCCCAGGAAAGTTCTTAACCTTTCCATCTCCCCCTTGCCTTATCCTGAGCTCCCTCTTTGTGTCTGCTCCCAGTGACTGTACATCGCTCAAGTCTCCATAAATGTAAACAAAGCTGCTTGGCCCTGCCTGCTTTCACAATCACAAAGCCTCTTTGTTGCCTGTACGAGGGTGGGTGGTGAGCCTAGCACTCCGACCAAGGGATTGTTCAGTTGCTCAGGTAGACAATGACACGGTGGCCATTGACATCATCTGTCCTGTGTTCCATCCCATAGTTCCTGCTTGGAGAAAGCAGTTGCCTCTCCTCCTGGCTGGGCCTATCCCCTGCCATAGACCCAGCTTGGAGAGAGCAGTTGCCTCTCCTCCTGACGGGGCCTATCCCGTGCCATAGACCCCGCTTGGAGAGAGCAGTTGCCTCCCCTCCTGGCGGGGCCCATCCCCTCCCATAGACCCCACTTGGAGCGAGCAGTTGCCTCCCCTCCTGGCGGGGCCCATCCCCTCTCATAGACCCTGCTTGGAGAGAGCAGTTGCCGCTACTCCTGGTGGGACCCATCCCCTCCCATAGACCCCGCTTGGAGAGAGCAGTTGCCGCTCCTCCTGGTGGGACCCAACCCCTCCCATAGACCCCGCTTGGAGAGAGCAGTTGCCGCTCCTCCTGGTGGGACCCATCCGTTCCCATAGACCCTGGTGGGAGAGAGCAGTTGCCTCCCCTCCTGGTGGGGCCTATCCCGTGCCATAGACCCCGCCTGGAGAGAGCAGTTGCCGCTTCTCCTAGTTTGACTCTAGATGGCATTCGGCTCCTTTAAAGAGCAGCAGCCAGCCCCGCGAGGGAGCCTTGCATGCCCTGACACCTAACCGCCTCATTTCAGTTGGTCTTAAAAAAAACATGCAGCCCCACAGAGCTTCTCTTCTGCTGGAACTCTTATCTAAAAACCCTAGATTTAAGATTGCTCTGCTACTCTGCAATTCCAGATTCTGTATTAAAGAGCTCAGAGTACAAATGCAGCTTTTTGCCACACGTAAATGACCCTTTTAAGCAGAAAATGCAGCTGCGCCCCTTGCAGGTAAGAGCGGTGGGGCCGTTGGGGGGGGGGGGATTTAGATTGACAACAATGAGGGGACATTAATTATTTATTTAATTTTCCCTCATCATCGTCCGTCGAAATCCCCCTTCACCCGGCCCCACGGCTCTTACCTGCATGCGCCGCTGCTGAGAAAATGCTTTGTGAATGCGTCAGAACTAGTGTTTCGGAAGGATGCCAAAACGCTGCTTGTTTACACAATATTTGCATAATTGTATAAAGTCCTCAAGGAGGGACCCCTCCACTCACAGTAAATTTAATGGGGTAAATCAATTTTCATAAAATGTGATAATAATCACATTAATATTTTTTGTGATTGTGGCCATGGTTGACCTTGATGATGGAATCTCAGCTTTGAACTAGTGCAAGATGTGTGTCATTTGGACCCGGGAATGTAAATTCTAAAACCTGAGTGAGCAGTACAGCAATCGCTCCATTTGCAGCAGTGCACATATAACATAATCTGTCCCCAGTCTCATATTGGATGCAATCCATGTATAAGCAGTGCAGTATTGTAGCGAAAGGGGTAGGGGTATTGGAGAAGCTTGAATAATGAAGCTCTCTGCCTGGAGTAATTAGGTCATCCACGCAAACCCTTGCTCCTAACACCCAAGAAATATTTGTGCTTACATTTTACATTTCTCCATGCACCCTTAAATCTACTTTTCTTCATTTTGTGGTGGTTCCCAAATCATAAAGAAGAGACGAGCTCTGTCAGTGGTTACCGTTAAGGCTTGGAACTTTCTTCCCATAAATTTGCGAGGTGAGATAGATGAATTAAATATCTATAAGCAGCTGAAGACACACCTCTTTCCATATAAATGATAGATCTCTGTGGTTTTGGGTTACCTTTCGAGTGTCAGCATGATCGATTCTGGGGAAATTGTGCACTATATAAAATATGTAGTCAAATTAAGTCAATCATATCATACCGTCCACTGACACACCTTCTAGCACCATCCACAAGTGCTACTGCAGGCGTCCATGGGGTTACTACCTGAGTCTCATCTCTGCATCCCACTGTGAGGACTGTGCTGCATTATATGGTGTGGTTGTGTGACATTTCCGTGTAATACAGTCGCAAAACGAACTTGGGTCCATTCAGGACCATTGGTAAAATCTTTAGCTCAACCCTGGATATCTGTGGCTTCGAGTAGCAAGGCTTAAACAAATGAACTGGTGTGAAGGATTTAGAAGAAACTAAGGCAGTCCCTAATGTAGTTGTCCGGATCATGTGTTGCGCCAAAAATCTATAACAGTGTAACAATTTACATATATACACATTAAATCAATCGAGAATAAACACAGATAAAATTATTAAAATTCAAAGTGTCAAATTTATTCAAAATCGTTATTTAAAAAATGTTTGTTAAAAAAACTGGGCATGAATTGAATATACAAAGAATAAAAACAGTACATTAGATACATTAATCAGTGTTAAAGTACAAAATCATGAAGAAAACTACAAAGTAAAGTCGACGCGGCGTTTCGGTGTAACTTGATACAAACACCTTCTTTAGGACAGAGTTTTCTGAAACAATTTTAACAATATATTAATATTTTACATATAACATCGTGTATACAGTTTTGTTGGCATTTGGTCAAAAAAAGTATACGATATTGTACTAACAAACAATCAAAGTAAAGTTACACTGTATTATAGCAATTATAAAAATCTAAAAACACATGTTTGTTCTTTCCAAGAATTTTTACTCTAATGTGTATGTAAAAATATTTATGACAACTTAATCTCCTAACCGTTTTTTGTTACAACACATAATCCGAATACTAATTAAAACATACCTAACAACTGTTAGGCGATTCCTTGGTGAATTACTAGGCATGGAACCTTCTTCGTAATATGAATAAAAAAGGAAGGATACCTATAATTAAAACACAGTGTCATTCAAAACGGTACTTATTCAAAGACACACAGAGTGGCAAAATTAGATCAATATCCCTGGTTTTTGAACATACGCGTACCTTTTTATATGGTATTCATAAATGATAATTGCGTGGTGTGGAGCCACCGATGAAAGAAAGGAATTATGTTTTCTTCCACCTTTATTAAAACAAATAAAAACCATATGACATATGTCTTTCTATTAGGGGTTTAAATTATACTTCATGATAATACATAATTATTCTGGGCTTACCATCAAAAGTTGTTTAACAGCGGCCTAAAATATAAGTGCCGCTGATTATCTTTCTACCGAATTTTTTCAGAATTAGACGGTGAAAAAACTGAAAGAGAAATGGTTTCAAAGAAAGAAATGTTAGAGTCAACATGGAGCTCCTATGACATCTCTATTTAACCAAAGTCCTCTATAAGAACCATAGTATACCTGATATTGTTGCATTAGCAGTTTATGCAACTTGGAGGGTGAAATCTGTAAACAACGACAAACAATAATATATTTTACTGTTTGGGTTATGTTATATATGCGGAGTTTTGTCTGTTTCGATTTTGTATTGAAAATTCTTGGGACTATTACTAGTTTACCACGTTATGTGTAGGAACCAGCGAGCTACGCTCATAAATAACTTAATATAGTGACTGGTTATTACTTGTTAAAAACAAGCAGGCTGCACTCATAAATAAACTGTTATAGTTACTGGTTATTTATTTGGTGTGAGACTACTAGCTCATATAATTCCCCACAACGGGATTCAACAAGGGACTGAGTTTATCAGTAGTTACGTATTTCTAAACGGAACCGGACGACGAACAAAGTATATAGATTATTTACGCGTTCATCAGTCAAAACGAAGTTGCTCCTTTCTATATAAATTGCTCCATTTTCAACTAATTTGTAACTCGCGGCAGAACCTGAAAGAACCCCGCATTATATGTCGGAGCAAGAAAGTACATCAATATAAAAGTATATTCGTAACGCGCATAAACGAATTATTGCGGTTATTGGTTGTTGCTAATTGCGCGCCACTATGAAATTCAGCGACGGACTAAGCTTATGAAAAGTTAAATATTCTAAACGAAGAACCCAAAGATGACCATAACTCTCGGGAAAGGGAAGTCACTCCGAGTACAAGTAGAGAGAACCTATCTTTCTTAGAAAAACGTCCAAATAATCATGGCCAGAACACAAGTAGAGAAAGCCTATCTTTTTAGACAAACGCCCAGCCAATCACAGTCAGAACAGGGGCAGGTACAGGGGAGAGGAGGTTTTTCCCTCAGAATTTTACACAGAATCGCCCCAACAGGAGGAGCCAGAAACATTGGGACCAATAGAGAAGGCCCCAATTATTAACCTATCAAGTAAAACACTGACACAGGTGGAAATAACTGTCCTGGAAAAAGGGTTAGGATATGCCATCACTTCCCCGGTGGATCGTTATTCTCTAGAAAGAGATGTGCAAAACTTTTTTAGAAAAATACGTTTAAAATCATTTTTTGAAGGAAAAGATAAGTTCCCTATTGAAAATAAATCGGGATTGAAACCTAAATCAACTTGGACACCGCCATTGCAGCTTGTTAAACAAGACATTGAAGTCTTTGAAAGGATAGTGGAAAAGAGTATAAATGAGTTGTTAAATAAAAAAACTTGGAACATTAACAATCTCACATCACAACAACGCACTGCCCTGTCGAATCTTGAACGATGCCAAAGCCTGACGATAAAACCTGCAGACAAAGGCGGTGGTATTGTAATAATGGATACAAGTGATTACAACATCAGAATGTTGTCTCTTTTGAATAATAAACAGCATTACCAAAAATCTAGGAGAGAAGAGTGGGATGCTCTAATTAATAAAGTTACTAATCTCCTTTTATTAGCAAAGGAAGACAATATTATTTGCCAAGAAGAATATAATTTCCTCAATAATATACATCCAGTAATTCCCGCTCTTTTGGTCTACCCAAAGTGCATAAAAATATGGACGATCCGCCTATGAGACCGATTGTATCAAGCATAGATTCACTTACAGAGCCTTTGAGCAAATATGTAGATATATTTCTTCAACCGATAGTTATCAAACAAAAAGCATATATCAAAGACACAACTGCTATGATCAGAAAAATAGAGAACCTCAGTTTTGATCAAGATTTACAATGGCTTGTAACATTAGATATTGAAGCCTTATATTCTAATATCCCTCAAGACGACACAATTTTAATGATTAAAGACTTGTTGAGTGATGGTGAAGGTGATCTTTCTCCTCATGCCACCTTCATCATAGACTGCGTAGATATTATCCTTAAAAATAACATCTTTTTATTCACAACAGAATTCTTTAAACAAACTAAAGGGACCAGTATGGGAGCGACCTGCGCTCCTAGCCTGGCTTGTCTGTATGTTGCCAGCTTTGAGGACAGACATATCTTCAATACAGTAGCCTCGTTTTATGAGAATATAACTGCATGGTCACGATATATTGATGACATTTTTTTCCTCTGGACAGGTAGCCAAGATACCCTTGTAGAATTCATAGATTGGCTCAATCTTGGCGATGTGAATTTACGATTCACATCGTCTATGAGCAAACAGTATTGTGACTTTCTGGATATTAGGATCCAAAATGATAACGGTCTGCTGACTGTTGAACTGTTTACTAAACCGACTGATAGGAACACCATATTGCACTTCGAGAGTAATCATCCAGCTTGCCAGAAGGATAATATTCCTTACGGACAATTCGTTAGAGTGAGGCGTAACTGTACGAGTATTCAACATTTTGAGAGACATGCTGAAAAATTGAGTAAGAAACTCCAAGAGAGGGATATCCAAGAAGATTAGTGAAAAGGGCATATAAACGCGCTCAAGTATTATAATAGAGATTCCTTCTTCGAGTCTAAACCTGACAACGAAGATGCAAAGAGCCTGCCATTAATTTTTGTAACAAACTTTAGTAATGTGAGCAACCAAGTGAAAAATATCATTAATAGGAATTGGCATCTCATTGACACCTTAGGCACATCGAAATTAGCAAAACCAATGTTTTCATTTCGTCACAACCGAACAATTAGAAATTTCTTGGTGCAGACCCACAGGAACCCAAACCAAAATAAACAAATGAGTTTAACCAATACTCCGTTACCTACAGGAACTTTTCCCTGTAGTTCCTGTCAGAATTGTAATAACATAATCAAAGGGCAGCAGATCACCCATAATAAAGTAACCCACACGTTTAGAACAATGGCGAATTGCCGTACAAAGAACTTGATTTATTTAATTCTATGCCCATGCGGTTTGGGTTACATTGGAGAAACCTCTAGGGAGATGAGAATTAGGCTTAATGAGCATAAATCGGCGATACAGACCAATAAGAAAAATGCCCCATTAGTTGATCATTGGAATGAGAAAGGTCGTAAAGCTGACCATTTGCGTTGGTGTGTCATTGAAGTCATTCAGATAAACATAAGAGGAGGTAATGTAGATATTAAACGTAAAAGACGTGAGCAATTATTTATGTCAAAAATCTAAGACTTTTAGACAAGGTCTTAATAGTAAAGAAGATTGGGAGAAAGTCATTTAACTTTCTTGGTTTTGTGGTTAGGACATCACAACCCATGGATAGTATATTCGGCATCTGTTACTTCCGTGGGATCATCATGAAGATTGGTGAGATAGACATGGCATAGTACTGTTTAACTGAAGCAAAATATAACCCATAAATACTATCCATATTAATAAATGCTTCCATGCTAACAGTACTAATATCGCTGGAGGCTCTTTAGCATTTAATAGATTTTTCTTTTTAGAGACAACTGCAAGGAACCACGGAATATTTTTTGTGCATGATTAACGTTTTATTGAAAGGGCTGCTGCCCGTATTTCCGTTTGAGATATGGACGATCTTTTTCTCAAACACTGTTCCAAGATGGCCGCTGCATTTTTGCTTCTGACTATCATGAGAACTAATATGAAATGAGCTCCTAATAGAGCCTATTATGTTAATTTTATTTTTTTCTTCCATATCGGTTAAGTCTTCATTATAGAATCTGCATTGCGCGCTTCAAAAAATTTTCAGATTCAAAAATAAGCGAGCTTGTTTCAGGTTCGGTATATCACGTGACCGGAATATGGTAAATAAATAGCACACTTCGGGTTCTGCTTCTGAGTACGTTAACCCGGAAGTCGTTGGTGTCGGAGCAGGGAGGCCGTAGGAACTACATGAGGTAAGTGGAGTACAACGGACTGGGGGTCTTGAGATCTAATGATTTGTCGTGAGTTACGAATAAGTTTAAAATGGATCATGCTTAATAGAAAGTAGTAACTTAGGATCGTTTAATAATTCAGATGTTTAGTCCGTTGTCCGGCCCCGCTGAAGAATATTTAACTTTTCATAAGCTTAGTCCGTCGCTGAATTTCATCGTGGCGCGCAATTAGCAACAACCAGTAACCGCAATAATTCGTTTATGCGCGTTACGAATATACTTTTATATTGATGTACTTTCTTGCTCCGACATATAATGCGGGGTTCTTTCAGGTTCTGCCGCGAGTTATAAATTAGTTGAAAATGGAGCAATTTATATAGAAAGGAGCAACTTCGTTTTGACTGATGAACGCGTAAATAATCTATATACTTTGTTCGTCGTCCGGTTCCGTTTAGAAATACGTAACTACTGATAAACTCAGTCCCTTGTTGAATCCCGTTGTGGGGAATTATATGAGCTAGTAGTCTCACACCAAATAAATAACCAGTAACTATAACAGTTTATTTATGAGTGCAGCCTGCTTGTTTTTAACAAGTAATAACCAGTCACTATATTAAGTTATTTATGAGCGTAGCTCGCTGGTTCCTACACATAACGTGGTAAACTAGTAATAGTCCCAAGAATTTTCAATACAAAATCGAAACAGACAAAACTCCGCATATATAACATAACCCAAACAGTAAAATATATTATTGTTTGTCGTTGTTTACAGATTTCACCCTCCAAGTTGCAAAAACTGCTAATGCAACAATATCAGGTATACTATGGTTCTTATAGAGGACTTTGGTTAAATAGAGATGTCATAGGAGCTCCATGTTGACTCTAACATTTCTTTCTTTGAAACCATTTCTCTTTCAGTTTTTTCACCGTCTAATTCTGAAAAAATTCGGTAGAAAGATAATCAGTGGCACTTATATTTTAGGCCGCTGTTAAATAACTTTTGATGGTAAGCCCAGAATAATTATGTATTATCATGAAGTATAATTTAAACCCCTAATAGAAAGACATATGTCATATGGTTTTTATTTGTTTTAATAAAGGTGGAAGAAAACATAATTCCTTTCTTTCATCGGTGGCTCCACACAACGCAATTATCATTTATGAATACCATATAAAAAGGTACCCGTATGTTAAAAAACCAGGGATATTGATCTAATTTTGCCACTCTGTGTGTCTTTGAATAAGTACCGTTTTGAATGACACTGTGTTTTAATTATAGGTATCCTTCCTTTTTATTCATATTACGAAGAAGGTTCCATGCCTAGTAATTCACCAAGGAATCGCCTAACAGTTGTTAGGTATGTTTTAATTAGTATTCGGATTATGTGTTGTAACAAAAAACGGTTAGGAGATTAAGTTGTCATAAATATTTTTACATACACATTAGAGTAAAAATTCTTGGAAAGAACAAACATGTGTTTTTAGATTTTTATAATTGCTATAATACAGTGTAACTTTACTTTGATTGTTTGTTAGTACAATATCGTATACTTTTTTTTTGACCAAATGCCAACAAAACTGTATACACGATGTTATATGTAAAATATTAATATATTGTTAAAATTGTTTCAGAAAACTCTGTCCTGAAGAAGGTGTTTGTATCAAGTTACACCGAAACGCCGCATCGACTTTACTTTGTAGTTTTCTTCATGATTTTGTACTTTAACACTGATTAATGTATCTAATGTACTGTTTTTATTCTTTGTATATTCAATTCATGCCCAGTTTTTTTAACAAAAAATTTTTAAATAACGATTTTGAATAAATTTGACACTTTGAATTTTAATAAATTTATCTGTGTTTATTCTCGATTGATTTAATGTGTATATATGTAAATTGTTACACTGTTATAGATTTTTGGCGCAACACATGATCCGGACAACTACATTAGGGACTGCCTTAGTTTCTTGTAGTTACCCCGTCCCGATTATTATAAATATAGGGTTCCTCCCTCTTTTTTGTCGTGAAGGATTTAGAACCACCCTACAAAGGTATAAGAAAATCATGCAGCACAAAAGAAATACAATACCAACTTATAGAAATAGATTATATTTCTATGAATGTTTAGACACCAAGTAGAGCAAAATCCACCAAACGGTTCCAGAGATGTAGATTTTTAAGTAAAAAGTAAATCACAGCTTTTTAGTCGAAAGCGCAAACAAGCAATGGAAACCATAAAGTTTAGACACTTTTGTAAAGTTTGAAAGAGTAGCGTTCGGCTACTCTGGTCTGAGTGAGCCAACCAATCCAGACAGGGAGAAGGTCAGGAGGGCCAATAAGGATTATTTGGACAGTTACCTGTTCACCAAAACAGTCTAAAGTACAGTTCTACACTTTACAGTAAGACTGCCACAGACTTCACTGGAGGGGTCCTAAAATCGGGAGGAAGTAGAATGCTGAGGATGCTGAAAGATGCTCTGTGTGCTGTGCGGTCCATGGGGGGTGTCCTCGCAGTTATTCCTCAGTCCACGGGTAAAGTGTGCGACTTTGATCACAGTGGTCGGAGTCCCTCAAAGTTGTCTTTGAGCCAGTAGAAGGCCAGCTGCAGCTGGGCTATGGATCCGTACACAGCGGGACCAGCAGTATACTTTGGTGAAGGCTGGTGCATATCTTTGGTGACCTATCTGGACTCAGACAACACTCCAGAGTCCAGCAGACTACTGGTTCCAGTACTGGGCTACTTCAGCTTCCATCACCATGGGACTGGTTCCATAGGGTCAGCTGACCTTCCCTTGGAGAAATTTCTTTGGTCTGGGGCTCGGGAGCAATTTTCCCACGAGCCAGGAGCCATAGACACAGTCCTGTTTTTGCTAGCCCAAGGTGCAGCAGGTGCAGTCTAGCAGTTGGTGCAGCCTCTCTTTTCCAGGTAGCAGGATACTCCTTCTTCAGTCCTTTCTATAGTTCCATTGTGATCTGAGGTTCCGAGTGCCAGGTGTGCCATATTTATGCCCGGAAAGTGCCCTAGGGGGAATAACTAGGGCTTCCAGGGTCCCTCCTGCCCTGTGACAACTTCTGGCTATTTGTGGCATCTAGCAATCCCAGAGGGTACTATTCTGCCAATTCTCAAGATGTCTGGGCCTTTCATTCGATGTTAGGAGCTTGGTAGCCTACCCTAGAGTTGTGGATGCCTGTGAGCTACACGCCCATGTTAGAACTGGTTTGGCCACTGGTTTTCCCTTTCTGTTCTCGCCACCAGCCTGTCTACCTGAACAAAGGGGCAGCCCTAAATGAGTGTGATTGCCATTTCTCCATCAAAAGCAGCTTCACCTTTGAAGCTCGCCTTTTGGGCCAACTCCCTGCGTGGCTTTCCACAAGGGCGAGGTAGCTCCTCCCTATGTAGCAAGCTACTAATGTTCCTGAGTCTGGGAGTCGTTCTCACTACTCGTCAGGAGGGCCGAAGGCTGCCTGCTAGAAAGCAACTGTGCTAGGCCACTGGACAAACTGGGCAATAGTGACATTAAATTTGAATTGGCATCAAATCGGGTTTAATGCCATGATTAAAGTGATACCTTGAAGTACCAATTTTAGTAGTCCCATTCAGAAGATGACCGGACTGAGAGGTCAGCCAGTAACTCTGTGTTAGCCAATGGGGCTACTAACTTTTCTGCAGTAAAAAGGGCAATTTGGACTTTTTGCTATTAGGACATATTGAAAGTATATGTCCTACTTAAAGTTAAACAGCTCCCTGCCTTAGGGCTCCATAGGCCTTCCTTAGGGGAGACTTATATATTGTTAAGAGAAGTAGGGGCTTTGCCATTGGTTTAAATGGCACAGTTGAACTAGCAGTGTTACCACTGCTCTTCCAGGCTGCAATGGCAGGCTGGGAGCCATTTTGTACTTTATGACACACAGGGTGGCACAATCAGTACTGCAACCCTGGGGAGGGGGACACCCTGTCTTAAATGCCCTGGGTACACTTGGTACCATTTATGGGGCTCATAAGTGAGTCTACGCCAATTGGGGTAGCCAATTCAACATACATTTAGTAATGGGTTAGAACACTGGCACTTAGGTCTGGTTAGGCCTCAGTGCACTCTCGGAGTTAAAACACCAGTAGCATCAGTCCAAAACTTTGGGGGTGATCATGCAAAAAGAAACATTTCCTTACAGCATTTCCATGAAAGCAACTATCGTATGCTGCATACTGTACTTGCTCCCTCCACCTGAAGCCAGACCCTTGGTCCTGAGGAGACCCCACATTGCAAGAGGGTCGAAACGTCGTCGACTCGATTGATAGCGAACCATTTTAAATAGCTCTGACTATTGTACACAGAGGCTATAATTATTATCAATTCATGTTGTGGTCGTTGTCTTTTTCAATAATTGTGGAAACCAAGTTCTGTATATATCACATGTCTGTTCACAATGTATTAGATGGTTTCATTTGCTTGGGACATATAATCACTATTGTGGTTCTTCTCGGTCGGTGTATGTATTGTTTTTGAATTATAAAAATTTGGATAAAAAAAGAATTATTATGAACACCAAGTCTGCGAGGCTCTCTTTTTCTGACATCCTTAACCCTAAATGATCGCGATTGTGCATTTTTAATTACCAGTATAGATTTATTGTATTCCCGCTAGACCATCTAGGAGGAGCAGGTCAGGAGAGGGAGCAGTTGAAAAATCTAGCAAGAACTCCTCCCCATCCACTGGTCTGAAGAGATTCCATTGTAGGATTTTCTGATATGGCAATAGAGACGGTGCTTGAAAGGGAGGCATTTATGTATGGACAAACCTTGTTTATGAAAGGATCTTTCCAGGTGATCCAGCGCGATATTAGCAAACAGCATTCATACACCATATACTCATTTGGGCCCATACATTCACACTAAGCTAATACTTACGCTGGGTTTATCAGTTGTTACTCTTATCAAAAATCCCTGCTACCAATTACCTTCTGATTGAAGAGTAATGACTTACCGATGAATCCTTTGCTAATTGGGAAGTTTAAAATGAGTGACATTCATTATAATACAAAATCCTGAAATGACCACTGAGTCAGAAAGTTTTAAAATGTTTATCTAAAGATTTAGCAGAGTAAAATACAAAGCCACATGGTACTTGATCGAAAATACCCAGGATTAAGCATAGAAATGATTATTGCTAATCAATGACGGTGTTTAAAGAAGAGGAGAAGATAGAGACAGCAGCGCAACTAAAGGTTGCATTATATTTACCTAAGTGCGAGAACCAAACCCCTTAGCCAAGGAGTTGAAAAGATAGGACCCAGGAAGGATGAAGAGCAAAGACCTCCTCCAGGATCAGGACAGGACCGGTGACCTCTCTACAACGACGCCCGCGTCGTTCCCCTCTCTGATACTCGGCTTCTCCTCGATTCTCCCGTGTCTCCCTTCTAATGGACTCCGCCGCCCCCTCCTCAGGACCTCTTCTGGACAGGAATTCAGTCAGCAACCGATCAGCTTAGCGGTCTGGAGCTCTTCCTGTCAGCATCTCCGCTCTCTGGTTCTCTGGAATCTAGCTCGTGCTGCATCACCACCGTCTGTGCTAACTAATTAGCTAATTCTATATCTATTATACCCTTCTACGCCCATGTACCTCCCCTTAATGTTGCTAAAAATATGGGGCCACTACTTCTGATTGGACAGGGACAGGGGGTGGATTGTCGCACCATATTGATTTGTCCTAAATTGTAAAGCCTATTGTCCTTTACGTTCCCACCCCTTCAATTTAATACATTTGCTTTATTTCCCACCCGTCTCACGACAAATGTTATACAATTTACAGGGGAAAAGTATCATTTTTGTCCACCGGAAACATCAAGTACAGTATCTTCGGCCAATGGGTCATGGCCTTGGGAGACGTCCAAGTTGACTTCACTTGGCAGGCACACAGGATACATGCGCAGAACCATCATCTCTCGAGTTACAAGTCACCAACCAAGGCCCAAGTTTACGAATTACTAAAAGTGCAAGAAGAGAATATTAAAATCACAAATAAAATGTTTCACTGTATACCCACTATTTCTATTCTATTCCCATTTTAATTATATATACTATCCCGCATTAGTAGCGTTAAGAAAACGATAACTTAAAATGACACAAGAGCAAGCTGAAGCATGTGAAAACATTAAGCAGCCATTTTATGCACACTGCGCAGAAGCAGAAGTTTCCCACCAAGCAAAGAAAGACGTCACACCATGTGATCAGGTTGCGACATGCGCAGATAGTTTCCCACGCTTTAGCGGCCATTTTAGATTACAGACAAGTGTTATTCGTTAGTAAAAACACATAGGCAAGCTTCCTTGCTATTCGTGTAGTGTATGCAAAGGTTAGTATTAACAATACAATTTTAATAAATTAATACTATGAGTAGGATTGCGTACAAGCAAGTTTCTTTTATGAAACCTTGCTCCATCAATCCCCTCTCTGATGGCGTTTCTGAGCCATCAAAACACTACCCTCAATCAGATGCCAACTTCTTGCAAATTACTTCATTCTCATCTTTACACTTTCCATTTTTACTTTCTCCTTTTAATTTCTTGTATAATTCACTCCTCCACTCTTCAAGTTCTATTTCATCTAATTTTCTCTTCTTTCCTTTTTCTGTCACTTTGTATGTTCCATTCTTTTTACAGCATTTGCACCATATTATTATTGCCAATATTATTATTGCTATCCCTGCTAAGGGTACTAATATTTGACCTATAAGTCCTTTACCTACATTAGCAAACCAGGTTCCAATTGACGAGATACTATTTGTCAATCTTTCCCATACACTATCAACTTCCAGTGGTTTAAGTTCTTTCTCAAGTTTAGTTATATTCTGTATATAAGTTCCAATCTCTGCACTCTTATCAGGAATATAAGTGCAACAATGTTTCGTCTTCAATAATTTACAGACTCCGCCTTCTTTTGCCAATATAATATCAAGAGCAAGTCGATTTTGCATCACCATAGACCTAATCGCAACCATTTCCGCATTAATCATTAGACATCCTCCAGCAGTGTCAGTTGATAAACGATCAACTACTGTAGACAATTTACATATTTTCCTTGAGTTCAGAATTATTCCCACTGAAGGTATCAATGCACCAAATATATCACCTATAATTTCTGAAAAACTAGCTCTTTTACTACGTATTAATTCATTATTGTTTTCATTGCTTCCAGTGCTTCTTTTTACGTGGTATATCTTTGGAAATACAATTCCAAAATAACAACTTCCATACCACCGTGCAGGAAGCCTAAAGTAAGCCTTATTCCCACATACATAATAGATTCCAGGAAAAACTGAATCTGTTCCTCCTTTGAGTCCCCAACCTCCAATAATTAAAAAATTGTGTTCACATTCACTTGTACCAATGAAAACATTGTTATAATCAGTTTTTAACCAATGAAGACAAATTTTTCCTGTCTTTACGAAATCCAGAGCCATAGCAGCTTGAGCCTTTCCAGGTGTGTAACTCCCTTCTTTCTCTGCCCAAGGTGGTAAATGAGCCTTGTGCTCAGAAGCTTTCTTTTGAAAATCTTGTCTTCTATCTTCTACTAAATTCAAAAAGATCTTTTCTTCTTCATGTAAGGAACATGTTAGATTGTGTCTATGTGCATGTGTTATATCTATCGATTTCATTGTTAAGAAAAATTCTCCCATAAACTGTGCGTTTTGACTAGTAAGCACTGGGTTCATACTCTTGCGAATCGGAACCTCAGAAAATATCACATCTAAGTTTGAATAATAATACTGAAGTTTCCCTGTTCTATAAAATAAACTAGACAAAACACTAAATGATATGCCATATGTCAGTGGTAAGTGATGGTATGTTAATCCTTCTGCTACTGATTCAGGTAACTTCATACAGACGTAACAATTACTAACTTCCATTGTGTCTACATATTGAAATAATAATTTTGTGAAAACGTTTAAACTAGTGTCGTTATCAGCTATTTCATGATTAATTTCTGGTTCATTCTCTACCATTAGTTCTACTCTATTGCCCTTCATGTTTGCTGTCCTCCCTTTAGTTTCATTATTAATCTTCTTATCTATTATCATAAGGTAAGGAATTGCTACAATCAGGACTAACCATACTATAAGCACCAATACTAGACTACATATGCAGATTGCACAGCATCTCCTACAACACTTCTGTTTTGGTCTCCCAGTAACTCTATCATCAGGCATTTTTCGACAAGGAAGATTGCTCTTCTTATCTTTTCTTCTTTTCTTTAGCTTATTCTTTTGCTTAGTCAGGGTGGTCTTGTTTCTTCTTCGTACGTTAATTCTGCACTTGTTCCTTCGCCACCACTGTCACTTGACTCTGAGCTTTCAAAATCTTCAAGAATGATATATGTCCAATCAGGACCTTTGAATTTGTTATTCACAAGTTTCAGTCTTTTACTTTTTCTTTTTCCTGACTTTTTCTCTTGTTCAGTTTGACTTGTCACTTCAGGTACTTGTTCTGGATCTTCACTTCTGGTTGTTATGTGGTATTTTACTCTTTTAATGACACTCGGCCAATGATCTCCTTTTCTTGTTTTCTTTGTTGGCACTGCTTTCTTGTTTTTGTCTTCAGAGATCTTGTTAATTTCACTGCTTTGCACTGTTTCGTGTTCTTCAATTACTGTGTTTCTTGTTTGCTCTTTTTCAGGTCTAATTGGTTTCTCTGTAACAGCTCAGCTGTGAGTTTCCAATAACTGACCTTGTTCTTTATTTATTTCTTCAAGTTCATGTTTTTCTAACTTGTTCTGATCAGGGCTTATTGCACTGTGAACTTCTGCAGCCTGACTGGATTCTTCTAAACCTGTCTGTCCCTGATCAAAGTCTATTAGGTCTTCACTGTTTTGAGTCCATTTTTCTTTCCCTATCTGACCTTGTTCAGGATTTCTTAATGTCTTTTCTTCCTGTTCCTGAACTGCTTCTTCTTCACCTATCTGATCTTCTTCAATTTCTTCCAATTTTGTTTGACTTCTTGTTCTGTGGTATACTTCAGGAACTTCTACCACGGGTATCCAATCCTGACTTGTGCTCAGTTGTTCTTCTTCAGCTTCTCTTGAATCTCAAGCTTGAGATTCCTCTGCTGGGCAACCTTCAGCTTCTTCAGTGATTGGCGTTGTCTGAATATTTTCTTCTTCAGGATATGGCACTCTTTTGGTGTGGCTTACGTGAATCCAATTAGGAAATCCGGCACACTTCACTGCTGTATTCGTTGTCAGTATGACTTGACATGGTCTGCCCCATCTAGGTGATAGACACGTTTCTCTGGTGTGATTCTTCACTACCACCCAGTCACCAGGATTCAGATCATGTTCTTGCTCGGGCTGCCTGGAAACTACGTCTTCCCCAACCTGATGAGAGACAGAACGCACTAGATCAGCCAATCCTTTACAATAGTCCAGAACCATATCATCAGATATATTCACCAGTTTGTTTGTGGGAACATGTGTTTGTCTCATTGCTCTTCCCATCATTATTTCGTGGGGGCTCAATCCTGTGGTTCTGTCAGGTATACTTCTGAGTCCCATTAAAACGAGTGGTAATGCATCTGGCCACTCTAATGATGTTGATGCACACATTTTTCCCAGTCTTGACTTTATAGTGCCATTCAATTGTTCAACCACTCCAGAAGCCTCTGGTCGATATGCACAGTGCAGTTTCTGTTTTATTTGGAATGCTTCACAGATTATTTGAATCACTTCGCTGTTAAAATGTTTTCCTCTATCTGATTCCAAAGTTACTGGAAAACCAAATCTAGGAATGAGTTCTCGTAGTAACAGTTTTGCAACTGTAATGCTGTCATTTCTCCTAGTAGGGTAAGCCTCCACCCACTTTGAAAACAGACACACTATGACTAGTACATATTTTAGCCCTCTACATGGTGGTAACTGTATGAAATCAAACTGAAGTCTCATAAATGGACCCTCTGCCTTTCCAATTTTTCCAAATCCAATTAGTATCTTCCTCCCTGGGTTATGCATTTGGCAAGTTACACATCTCTGGCAAAGACTCTCTGCAACAGCTCTGAATTTGGGATTGTACCAATTTTGTCTAAACAGCCTAATCATTGCATCTCTCCCTATGTGTGTGTCTCCATGATGCATTCTAGCCATTTGTGAGAGTAAACAGTCTGGCATGACTGGTCTGCCATCAGCACTGATCCACACTTCATCATCTTCTCTTTGAGAACAACCCACTTTGATCCACAAATTCTTCTCACTTTCATCAACCTCATCTTGCAATTTCTTCACCTCATTCCAAGTTTCAGGTGGCATATACAGCATAAGTTGGCAGCTGATTCCCATTCTTTCCACCCTCTTATTGACTGACAATCTGGTTTTGGCACAATGTTGAGCCACCAGATCCGCATATCTGTTGCCAACTACCACCCAGTCATCTCCTGACTGGTGTGCGGCACATTTCACCACAGCGAATTCTTTTGGTGATTGTATTGCTTCTAGCAATTCCCTTACAAATTGTCCATTTTTAATGGGGGATCCTGAAGAAGTCATGAAATCCCTCTGCATCCATAGTTGGCCAAAATCATGCACGACCCCGTAACCATATTGACTATCTGTAAATATGGTCACTCTCTGATTCCTCCCAATTTTGCATGCTTTTATCAAAGCAATCAATTCAGCTACTTGTGCAGATTTGACTCCTGGTAAATAGGATGCTTCAACTATTCCAGTTAATTCACATACCGCATAGGCAGCAGTTAGTTTGCCGTCTTCATGTCTTTGACATGAACCATCAACAAATAGCTCCCTGTCTGGCTTTTTAAGAGGCTGTTCCTCTATATCTGGACGTGGTTTTGTGCATAATTCTGTAATTTGTATACAATCATGTTCATCTTCTTCCTCGTCCTTTATTCTTTCATGACGTGGGTCTGGTAGTAAGGTTGCTGGATTTATTATAGTACACCTTACCATGTTCACATTTTCAGCACCCATTATTATTCTTTCATACTTAGTCAGCCGACTAGGAGTAAGATGCTGAGTTCGGGTTCTTGTCAACAGAATGACAACTGCATGTGGAACATACACTTTTACAGGGTGTCCCATCACAATTGACTCACTTTGTTCAATGCTCAAACAAGTAGCTGCTACTGCTTTTAAGCATCCTGGCAACGCGGCTGCTACTGGGTCCAATGTAGCAGAAAAATATGCTATAGGACGTCTTTCCAGTCCATGTCTTTGAGTTAGGACAGAAAGTGCACAATTTTCTCTCTCATGACAGAACAATGCAAATTCTCTTTATAATCAGGCATGCCTAAGGCAGGTGCTGAACATAAGGCATTTCTCAATTTTACAAAAGCTTCTACACTTTCGTCCTCCCACTCAACAGGGTCCTTTGCTTTCTTTTTTGTCATGTTAATTAAGGGCTTAGCCAACATGGAAAATCCTGGTATCCATTGTCGACAGTAACCTACTATTCCTAGGAACATTCTCACTTGTCTTTGTGTTATAGGCATTTGCATTTTCTTTATTAAAGCTACTCTTTCAGCTGTTACTCTTCTTTTTCCTCTCTCAATTTGGTGTCCCAGATACTTAACAGCTGTTGTACAGAATTGCAATTTTTCAGGTGAGACCTTATGCCCTTCTTCTGCCAAAAGATTTAATAACGCTATGGAATCAACAACACAGTCCTCTCTGGTGTTTGATGCCACCAATAAGTCGTCGATATATTGGACTAAAACTGAGCTTCCTGGCAATACTAGTTTTTCAAGGCACTTTTTCAGTATCTGATTGAAAATAGAAGGACTTTCTGTGTACCCCTGAGGAACACTATTCCACACATAAACTTTGTTCTCAAATTTAAATGAGAAGAGATACTGGCTCTCTGGATGTAATGGTATAGAAAAGAATGCTTGACACAAATCAATTACTGTGAACCATCCTGCATTCCATGGAATCTGGTATAGAATTACTGCAGGATTTGGTACTATGGGACAACATGGTTCTACAATCTTATTTATTTTCCTCAGGTCCTGAACAATTCTATATTTTCCACTAGGTTTCTTCAACCCCATTATAGGTTAATTACATGGGCTACTCATTACTTCTTTTAAGATATTTTGTTCTACCATTCGATTTATTTCTTCAATTACTCCTGCTTTTACTTCTGCACTCATTTTGTACTGTCTGGTATTTGGGAAAATTGCACCTTCTTTTACAGTAATTTTAACTGGATCTATTTTAGCCATAAGTCCTACTTCCCTTCCGGTGAAATCCCATACTATGGGGTTTACTGTACCTTTTAATTCTTCTGGCAACTCATCTTTTGTTATTAATGAAAACATTTCATCCACTTCTGTACCTTGTTTTGCAATCATAATTTTATATACATGATCTTCATCTGGTGTCTGAACTGCCACACCATCCGGTGTGCAGAAAATAGTACAATTCATCTTGCACAACAAATCCCTACCTAATAGGTTTACTGGACTAGATTCACACACTACAAATTGATGCATTTCTCTGAAATTTCCAATTTTAACTTCCATGGGTTCGGTAAGAGGTGTTCTAATTCGTTGATTAGCTACCCCCACTACTTGGATATTTTCACCAGAGAGAGGAAGGTCTGGAATGTCTGCTGTTCTCACAGTAGACCGGGTAGCACCAGTGTCCAAAAGGAAAGTAATATTATTAGCTTTCACATTCCCTTCAACATATGGACCTGACTGATCTACCTGTAAGGATGCGCCAAGTATGCACTCCTTCTTCCCCTCTCCTAGGCACCGTCATGAGTTGAATTCATAGTAATTGTCCTGCAAAAGAAATTGTGATGTCATATAATCATTCTTACCACTTCCTCCCTGATATCCGATGTCTGTACCATGCTTTGCTCTGCTTACATTACCCTGAATAGGAGCAGGTGGCAACTGACTCTGAGGATTTGCACCCTGCTGTGAGTCATTCTGCGTCTGTGGATTTAAATTTTGATTTGGGCCATTATTATTCCGAATCTTTTTACATTCATCCTTCCAATGCCGCAATTTTCCGCATCGATGACAAGGAAATTTCTTTTTAGCTTCTTCTCTACTCATTCATCCTCTAAATTTTCCACCATTCCCAGTATCACCATTCGTTCCAGAATCTTTTCCTGGATTTTCACTTGGATTTTCCAAATTGATTCCCTGCTTCTCAGCCATTTTCACCTGAGCCCACATTACTTTTTCCTGCAATTTCTTGTGTCTATCCTCAATATCGTCTCCACAATATTTTGCATACTTCAAAATCTCATCTATGGGCTTTCCCTGCCAACACAGCATGTGTTGTTTAATCATCTGACAAATCTCTGGTTTCAAACCGTAAACAAACCGATACACGAACTGACTCATGTTCTTGTCTCCAATATCCTCAAATCCACTATACTGTTTAAACACTTGCAATAAACGTTCGTAGTAGGAATGCACTGATTCATTAGCTTCTTGGGTAGTTCGATCTATTTTTACCCAATCTGTTTCTTTCGGTGGTATTTTCCCCTTCAGATAAGTTATCACTTGGTGATACTTTTTCATTACATCATTTGACGGGGCACCTGTTTTCGGATCTCTAGGGTATTCATCACTTGGCCAATCCACTGTGATTTTGCAATCTGTCCATAAATCGGCAGGTACCACTATGTCAAACAACCCATCTAAATCCTTCAACAATACCTTCGACACCTTCACAAACCTGTCAACCTGCTTGTACCATTCAATAGGTTTTTCTCTCAACTTTGGAAAATCATTCGTAAATGATAAAATATCTTGTCTGCTCCATGGGACATGTACATATCCTCCTCCCGCAACTTCTCGCATTGGATACATTTGGTCTGTTTTCCCTGATTCCTTCATCACATATTCTGATGCTGTTCTACTTGTTCGTGCTTCTTCCTTTTTCTTGGCCCACCTAGTTTTTCATTTATCTAGGTCTCCCCATTTTTGCAAAACTAACATTAATTCTCTTATTTGTAATCTTCTTCCAGAGGCATTCATATTTTCTAAATCTTTGTCTGCAAATTCTGCTCTATAGGGTTTCTGTAGTACCTTTGATCTCCCTATTTCTATGCCCATCTGTAGTGCTAAATTGGACAATTTTTTATGGAATATCTTTACATTTCTGGTGATACTCCTGCACAGGAATAATAATTCTTCTTCATCATAGTATTTAAGCGTTCTAGTCCTATATTTCCTGCTATTATTTCTTCTAATTCGACTTTCAATTTATGAATGTCCATTATTTTCGGAGGTGTACACTGTTTAACTGACCCTTGCACCCATCTTTCCAGATCTTCAGGTGTTACTATGGTAGCACTTTTTGTACCTGATGAAGTTACTAGACTTACATCTTTTGAACCTCCAGGTACCTCTATTCTGGGAGTACTATTTACAGAACCTCTAATAGGTAAGTCCATGAGTGATATTGTGGATTCACAGTCACTAAATTGATCCTCAATTATAACTGGAGCTTCAGGTTTGGGATTATTCACAGTAGTAGGTGTAATTATCGGTGGAGGACAGCTTCCCTGAGTACCATATAATGGAACTACTGGACCAATTGTTACTGGTATGGTCAATGAATCAGGATGTACTTTTATCTGAGTTATTTTCTGTATCAATTCTGCTCTGGTCTTTTCTATGGCTTCTTTTTCTTTGTCATGAAGTATTCTACTTGTGGTGAATTCATGCATTACCTGTGGCACTAATGGAGTTTTCGGTGGTGCACTTGGGGTGCATCCACTTGTCCCTTCCTGATATGGTGGGGGATTTCTTAACATTTCCTCCATAAATTCGTCTTCAGACTCCTCATTTCTCATGAAATGTTTTGTCTTTTCTGTGCACTTACTTCCTAATTTCTCCTCTGCTGAGAACAATGGATATAATCCTTCTGTAATCATTGCCCTTCTCCATTGTTTCATCTGACCATCCCTAGACTCACGTTGATATCTGGGAAAAAATCCTGGATAACTCCTATTACTCCGAGGTCGATCACGCTCAAATGCCTCGGTTTCCCATTCTTCTAGAGCTTCGTATTGGGTTAATCTAGGTCTGGGTTCTAAGTCATTCATCCTCAATCTCAAATTTTGAAGAATTCTTCCATTGAAGGTACCATTCTCGGGAAATGCTAATACTCCATCATTTTTGGTGTATTCTATCCAATTCTCCATCCATACACAAGTATGATAACCTCTTTCCATCATCATAAATGAAGCGGGCGTTTTAGCTGGTGGAATAATAATTCCTTCTCTAGTTTTGATTGGTTTGTCCTTTTTAAAATAATTCTTAATCTTTTGTAAAAATGACATTTTTCTCCTTTCTCCGTACATTCTATCTAATCTTTGATGTACAAAATTATATTCTGCAAAACCTAGGAATCTTCTATCCGGACGAGTTCCTGTTAAAGTCGGATCGCGTTTTAACATGCAATCTTTATCCACTAAGAATGTTGCTTCTAAATTCTCGACCAATCAAATGTCTGCTACCTTTTATTTCCGAACCAATCCTTGCGCGGCCTTTTGGTGACGTTTATCTGTCAACCCCTCCTTTACAATCTGCTCTTTTCTGTCCTTGCTTGTTTAACCAATCCCAGCGCGGCACCTGTGACGTCAGTACTACTCCTGACTACTGACCCCTCCTTTACAAGGGTTTTTCCACACCCGCTGATTCAACCAATCTCAGCGCGGCGTTTAGTGACGTCAGCTCCCTCTCCGGCAACTGACCCTCCCTTTACAAAAATTTACGCAAACTTATTTTCTCTATAAATCTTAATTAAATTTCAGTAACAACATAAAACATTCGCTATCGTGCCAGTTTCTTCTAAATTCGAAAAAGATAGTTTCTTCCACACTTTAGTAAAACCTTTCCGTTTACTAAAACATACAGTTTGAGTAAAACCCTTCCGCTTACTCTTCACACAAGCTCCAGAAGTACCTGTTACTTCTCCAATGTTACCCTTACTAGGTGATATAACATCAATTTTTTTTACCAGCGTACCCTTTTGCTATTATTCACACGCATAGAGTCCCTAACAAGTACTTGAAGTCCTGCTTAACTTCTCAGTACTAATTCTGCCTGACAGATAACCTCACTGCAGTATGGCTTCCACTTGCCACCCACTATTCTTTTTACCCGGGGTATTCTGGACAACATAAAACAAAACTCAAAAATTTTAAGCGGATGTTAGTTCATAAAAATACAAATAAAATTCTCATTACCCAATTAACAAAAAGTAACCATAACCGTCCTCTGCTTACCAGAAAACTGATCCAGCGCGATATTAGCAAACAGCATTCATACACCATATACTCATTTGGGCCCATACATTCACACTAAGCTAATACTTACGCTGGGTTTATCAGTTGTTACTCTTATCAAAAATCCCTGCTACCAATTACCTTCTGATTGAAGAGTAATGACTTACCGATGAATCCTTTGCTAATTGGGAAGTTTAAAATGAGTGACATTCATTATAATACAAAATCCTGAAATAACCACTGAGTCAGAAAGTTTTAAAATGTTTATCTAAAGATTTAGCAGAGTAAAATACAAAGCCACATGGTACTTGATCGAAAATACCCAGGATTAAGCATAGAAATGATTACTGCTAATCAATGACGGAGTTTAAAGAAGAGAAGATAGAGACAGCAGCGCAACTAAAGGTTGCATTATATTTACCTAAGTGCGAGAACCAAACCCCTTAGCCAAGGAGTTGAAAAGATAGGACCCAGGAAGGATGAAGAGCAAAGACCTCCTCCAGGATCAGGACAGGACCGGTGACCTCTCTACAACGACGCCTGCATCGTTCCCCTCTCTGATACTCGGGTTCTCTCGATTCTCCCGTGCCTTCCTTCTAATGGACTCCGCCGCCCCCTCCTCAGGACAGGGATTCAGTCTGCAATCGATCAGCTTAGCGGTCTGGAGCTCTTCCTGTCAGCATCTCCGCTCTCTGGTTCTCTGGAATCTAGCTCGTGCTGCATCACCACCGTCTGTGCTAACGAATTAGCTAATTCTATATCTATTATACCCTTCTACGCCCATGTACCTCCCCTTAATGTTGCTAAAAATATGGGGCCACTACTTCTGATTGGACAGGGACAGGGGGTGGATTGTCGCACCATATTGATTTGTCCTAAATTGTAAAGCCTATTGTCCTTTACGTTCCCACCCCTTCAATTTAATACATTTGCTTTATTTCCCACCCGTCTCACGACAAATGTTATACAATTTACAGGGGAAAAGTATCATTTTGTCCATTGGAAACATCAAGTACAGTATCTTCGGCCAATGGGTCATGGCCTTGGGAGACGTCCAAGTTGACTTCACTTGGCAGGCACACAGGATACATGCGCAGAACCATCGTCTCTCGAGTTACAAGTCACCAACCCAGGCCGAAGTTTACGAATTACTAAAAGTGCAAGAAGAGAATATTAAAATCACAAATAAAATGTTTCACTGTATACCCACTATTTCTATTCTATTCCCATTTTAATTATATATACTATCCCGCATTTGTAGCGTTAAGAAAACGATAACTTAAAATGACACAAGAGCAAGCTGAAGCATGTGAAAACATTAAGCAGCCATTTTATGCACACTGCGCAGAAGCAGAAGTTTCCCACCAAGCAAAGAAAGACGTCACACCATGTGATCAGGTTGCGACATGCGCAGGTAGTTTCCCACGCTTTAGCGGCCATTTTAGATTACAGACAAGTGTTATTCGTTAGTAAAAACACATAGGCAAGCTTCCTTGCTATTCGTGTAGTGTATGCAAAGGTTAGTATTAACAATACAATTTTAATAAATTAATACTATGAGTAGGATTGCGTACAAGCAAGTTTCTTTTATGAAACCTTGCTCCATCACAGGAACCGCTTTTATTTAACTGGGACGAGGTTGGATTTGTTTTGAAAGGTGGACATTAGTAGCCTGGTTAGTTGATATTGTTTTTGGTGTACCGGTATTGTGTGGTAGATGGGTTTCAGGACTTATAGGACTTTTCCATTTCCACTATTCAACCATGAGCCTTTTAAGAACCCTTCAAACATTCAAAACAGCCAGCTTGCTTGATATAGAGCTGTTACAGTCATGACCTATATTATCTCCAAGTCCTAGCGCTGAAGGTTTGTGTGTAATTAGGCATGTCCTTGACTTTTTAAGCATGAGAACAATGAGAGCCTTTCTCTAAGGAAATCTTAAATCACAGAGAGGGTAGTAACTGTTCTGAGACCTCGTGACACAAGCTCATCTGAAAACCATCACCTCCTTTATATAATTTATTGGATTACACCATCTAACAATGTATCTCATTTCCTCATAGATTTGTACCCAGTTCCTCCCGACTGTCACAACAACCTTTTTATGGTTTGGTTTGACTCCGCAGCTGTTGCCAGACAATTATGTGGGCATCACTAGAGAGGGGCTTTGGCTCTGCCTACATGTTGGGAGCCAGGATACATGTTTTGATTTGGTAGACCTTGGGTGCTACCACAAAAAAATGTGCTAGCCCTCCACACAGCCGTAATCATTTTGTTTATTTATCCAGCTGCCTGAGCATAAACTTTCAGGGGCACGCACATGACTTTGCAATGCTATTAAAGTGTCTTAGATAACCCTATAATGTATGGTGTTTTTATTTGGTAGCAGCACAGATGGTAGAGAAGCATTAACCTGGTTTGTCACCGGACCTTTTATCCTACTCCAATATTATTCTACAGGTCTTTGCTTCCACACAATTGATATTCATCCCCATGCTATGTACTTGTAATGCTTCACATTATTATACAATATTCCTTTTATGCCAGATCTATTGGCATTGTCATTGCTTGTCTCCATTTGAGAAAGGATGCAATCGCATTTTAACAACAGTTGTGGTGCAAAGATGTCTCACTCCATGGATCTTCTTGAAAGCTATCTCATTGGTTTACCTTTCGCTAAATTTTGATAAAGCTGCCAAGCTTCTCTGAATTGCAGTCATAATAAATTATATTTTTGTCAGGTATTTTGCCCCAATTTCTATTGTTAAGTAAATATTAGCTAATGGCATTTGAAGATGCCTCAGTGCTTAAGCTTTGTGAATAATTGGTCCTCAAACTTCTAGGTAAATTGATTCTGGCATACATGAAAATGATTGCATGTCATTGACAGTGGCGATAGACTGAGTTTCACTGAATTTTGAAATTCCTTGAAGATTTTTGTGAGGGCCTTGGAAGCCCCAGCTGCAGCATCTTCTTAGTAGTTTGCAAGCACATGCAGGGGAGGTTAGTGATCGCTAAGAGAAGCCCAGTGAAAAGAAGATTTACTATAGAGTATTCACCAGATGGGCAGGACACGTGCTGTGAAGGATATGAACCTTAACATAATTTAATCCATATTAATAGAACAAGATGGAGTCTTTTGCCAGGCAGGCTAAGATAGAAAACAAACATTATTTAAAAGATGATGAAAGCCATAAGGGAGTGAGGGACCACACATTAAAAGAATGAACTACAACATTATTTTAGCTAGAAGAGCAATCCATTCCTCGTGCAGGCAAGTAGACATCAGATTTAATTTCGAAATTTCAATTTAGTTTAAAACAATAGGCTTGAGGAATTTTGCCAGGAAATTAATACAAGACTGTCAGTGAGGACAAATACTGACAAATTTTACTTAGACTTAGAAAAGAGCGAGCCATTAGAACTGCAGGCAGATCTGGGCTGAAAACACAACTTCGTGAGAGAGACCTGGAACACCAATTTTGAGGAAAATTTGGGCATAGAAGTTTGAAGGAAAACACACTTTTAAATCCATCTTTTTTATTGCCATTTCAATATCATATGCATTTTAAACAAGGGCATTTCTTCATTATATCTTAGAAAACATTCTATATAGTTAAGCACTTATGTTACCAAAAGACTAAATATTTATTCTGCCTTTATATTGAATTAACTAGACAGGCGACAAGAAAACCCGTCGGATGGAGGATTCGTGGAGGGGGCAGTAAAGGACATAGATATTCCATATACATTTGCTAAATGTTGGGGTAAGTGTTTATTCATAGAAAGTTCCTAAATTGCCAAATCTAAGGGAATCATTAACTTAGGATACTTGTTAAGAACATATGTAGCCCTTGATAATCCTTCCCTAGGCACACAATCAGGTGTGCATACAGAAATATTTGTTGTCAGGGGTGATTTGTGCTGGTTTATTGTTGCTTTTGAAGCATTCCGTTAGGAATTCAGTTAATTTGTCACAGTTTTGTGTTATGCCATGTTTCTGTAACCCACTCCTTTCCTTTCTATGACATGATCTACTCTCTGCTTCTGTCCATAATATCCCACCGCTCATCCATCTATTAGTAGGAGAAACCACTGCATCTTTCCAAGCTCGCGTAATCCTTCTTGATCCCATTAATAGGACCAGATCCAAGAACTTACAGGTCTTTTGAAATATTTTGAATTATATTTTGGATATGACCGACACCCTTCCAAAAGTGATAGATTGCAAGAACCCATGCAGCATAGAAGTGTGTACACTGAGGCTTTCAAATAACGAAGCCCCAGTGTACACACTTCAAAGCTGCACAGGTTTTTGCAATCTGACACTTTTGGGAGGGGGTCTGTCATATGCGGCCAGTATTTCACTAGAGTGGGGCAGGTCAACAACATGTGAGTGTATGTCTGGGAACTGGGGCATTGAGGTGAGGCAGACATGAATATATTGCTTATCTTAAGATGGGTCATATATGCTCCCTGTTAGACGCTGGTCCAGGGGAAGGAGAGGATGGGGGAGACTGAGCTACTAGGGTGGGGGGAGGAGGGATGCAGGATTGTGGGGGGGAGGTTGCAGAGTCAGGAACACTCCTCCGAGTAGGGGGGAAGGGGTGGGAGGAGACCGAGTGGTGGTTGCTGTGTTGATGGCTGCTGAGTTTAGATGGATTATTATTTTGTGTTTATTGTGTTATTCTTTAAAATCAATAAAGTATATATTCTTTTAAATATGCTCCCTGTTAGATGCAAAAATGTAGCTACTGGCATCTCACTTTTCAAAAACTCTTGTTTAGGTATTGTATTAACGTGCCCCACTCTTTATCATTAAAGACTCTCCTGATATCTGCCTCCCTTTCTCTTTAGGGGAATCTAATGGGATCACGGTGTGTTTCAGTAGATGTTTGTATAGCCAGCTGACCAATGTTCCCCCATCTCCTCATATATAAAGGGCTGGTAACAGTTTGGGAACTGGCGGTTCTTGCTGCACCTCTTGCCACTGTTTGTATATGTGTGGAGCTTCTATTATTCTCCCATGTGTTAATAGGCCACCTATTGTTGTTATACCAACATCTGTGCCGGTAGTTAGGTTGGTCGCCAATAACTGGTAAAGACTTTTATGGAAAACACACTTGACTATGGTTCAGAAGGAGGAAATTCAACTGAAACTAAAAAGTGTGAGACATTTTCCGGTATGCCCACACACCTTGTGTGAGTAGGCAGAAGTTAGAGGGAGAGATTGAGAGAAAAGGAGAAATGGAGAAGGTCAGAAAAGAGAAGATGAGAGAGAGAGGATAAGAGAGCGAGAGAGATAGGGGATGTGAAAGAAATTGTAAACACCAGTTTACCAGACAAATTGGATAGAGAAGAGTGGGGGAAACACACTTTACAAAGTTTGTTTCAAAATAACAAGCCTGAACTATTTTCCAAACTACAAAGTGTGTATGAGGAGCAGAAACTAGAGGGAGAAAGAAGAAGAGAAAGAAAGAAAGAAGGAAAAAGAAGGAAGGAACAGAAGAAACAATGAGGGCGGGAGCAAGAAATGGTGAGAAAGAAGGGGTGTGTGAGTTTGAGAAGTTGAGCAAAAGAAGGCGTGAGAGAGGGCAAATCTTTACTTGGATAAGTATATGTTTTCTTCCTTGCTTTTTTAAATTATTGAATAATTAGTTGTCCTGAATTTAATCCAAGATAAATGCCAACAATGATAGGCAAGCCTTGTATGGGGAAACGTGTGAAAGTAAACTTGATAGCTGATTGGCGAGGGGACCACATTTTCTGGAATACTGATGCAATTAAAATACAGAGCTATTTGCCAGCTAGACTAGGCAAAGTTGGTTCAAAAACACAACCTAACAAATATGCATTATATAGAACACCAACTTAAACTCACAACAAAACCAAGCTACTGCCAGGTATTTTATCTGACCAGACTATTGAGGGATATTGAAAGGTGTGAGTTTGCTAGGAGGTTTAATGTTGAAATAGCTGGCATTGATTCATGTAAGGAAGCCAGAATTTGGCTGTCTTACTCTATGGTTACAAACGATATGCAACAAATAGTCCTGCTACCGCGAGTATGTGATTTGTCAAATAAATGCCACAATAAGGCCCCTCACACATTCACCTGTGGCAAACTGAGCCACAAAGCACAGGCGAGCTGTGATTGGCAAGAAGACTTCGAAATCAAAACATTCATCTCTTGAACCATTTCTACAATTAGTTAGTGTTTTTCCACCTCTGCTAAACCTGCTGCAAATGGCACAGAACAAAATCAAAACCAACATGCATTGGAGGATGATTCCATCCATTGTGTCAGATCTACTCTGAGATTGCCTCCCCATCCACAAGTCCATATGCCAACATCTGATAGATTCAGCAGCTGAGTTCAAATCCGAAGTGCTTGCTTTTCAGTTATGTTATATTCTTTATAAGTATGTAGCATAGGTCTACCGACAAATGAAACTCACAGTGCGACCCATGTTGGAATGCTGACAACAGGCTGCGAGCGGCCCATTGCACACAGCTGGACATGCACTGCACCTCATATTCACACACAGACTTCAAACCTTGAACAGGATGGCCCAGCCACATGCATGGCCAGGTCAGTCATTCCTCTCCATCAAACTGTTAAATCCAACTTTGAAACCCATCACCCCCACCAGAAATTACACTCGTCAGATTCAATGAGGCTTTTGAGGAGTTTAAGTCAACCTACAGTGTTGTTAAAATCAACCAACCCCTAAGTACTAACTGAAACATTGCTTAAATCGAGCTGACGACAACCTTCATAACAGCATGCCTCGCTTTTGTAATATTGTTTACTCTGGGTTACACTCATGGACGTCATTTAGGGGTCGCAGCTGCGACCCCTGGCTTGCCCCTTGCGACCCCTGGCACTGCCTTTGCAACCCTTGGCCTCAGAGATGGCAAAATCAGTGCCAGGAACACAGTGGCAGATCGTCCTTGTGGACATTGGTTGGGGCTCCACTTTCTTTGTTTTATGTAAAAGTTTTTATTATATATGCTCATAGTAAATAATATTATATTATTCACTATGAGTGTAATAAGAATAGGGTACAAGTAGCTGGAATATGACATTCCTGGCAGCCCAGTTAAGAAACAAATGCTTTAAAATGGATGTTGTGTGTGTGCTTGCTGATAAGAACGTGTTTATGTGAGCGTTGGTATGTGTCAGTGTGTAAGTAAAAGTAAAGGTCAAATGGCTTGTGCTGTTACTTCCACTACCCCAGGCATTTTGGTGAACTGACGTCCATGTCTACACTCTTAACTCCCCCACACATTAAAGGAGAAAGAATGATACACCAAACAGCCAATAGCATGAGGTGATAGAGAACTATTCCTCTTGATAGAGCTAAAGCCCAGTTTACGTGTATTTAAAAAAATAATAATAATTGGTAACAATAGGTGGTGCGACATCTGTGCCCTCAAGTCAGACATAAAAACTGTCGGGACGATCCTAGGGGCAGCACAGTCCTTTCAGATGAAAAAGAGGGAATGCTTTCTGCTAAAACATACAAATTTGTCCAGGGAGACACTCTTACTCTGATTCCAAGTTGGTTGGTGTTTTCGGACCCCTACGTAAACCCCTGTTAGAGCAGGGAGCAGAATTCTGAGTTAAGTGATATTTACTGCGTCTGATAATTACCGGGTGTATTAAATATCTCACCCTTCAAAACATTTTGGCAGGTCAAACCTGTTGGGATCTAACAGGGGAAAAGTGTACAGTATTTAACGTACCATGCATATTTTGGTGCAGTAAGCACTAAAATCTGCATGTTGTCCCCCAGAAACTCATAATTGGTTCTATTTATCTCACCGACAAATAGCATACCCAAGGGTATTGTTATTTATATGGTGCGATTAAAAGCACATGGACTCCAACAAACTTGACTCAGGGCCTAAATCTTAAGCTCTTTACTCCTTTTATCCATTCTACCGTAAACAAATAAATTTGTATGCCTTTCTCACTCCACTTCAAACCCTAAAACCATGTTTTTATTATTTTCAACAGTCTCCTTCTTTCTTAGTCCAGCTACGTCTTATTTAAACCACTCTCCTCGATTACTGATTCCTCTGCTGTTTCTCTAATATTCCTTCGTCTTAATTTTCATCTTTGTTACAAGTATCGTTCATTACTGAGTAGTGTCCCTTTGTCGCGTCTTCTTATACTGTAATTTTCCTTCTTCTTTAATGCTCCCAGGGAACAGGGTATTTTTATTCTTTCCAAATTTTATTTCTTTTATCTTTCCTTTCATGAAAACTTCACTTGATCTTACTCTACATAGCAGTGCACGTCTAATTTCGATGGCTCCTGTATAGATGTAGTGCATTCACAAATCATGTTTCCTTTGACTCAGCTTTCTTCCTCTGTCCAACTAGTTATGATTTCCTTCTACACTGCCATAGTATAGAGCCAGAACGGTTGTTCTTTAGGTAGGGCTGAAAGCATGCCAGTGGGACCACGCCTCCATCTGATTGCCCATTGTGTAAAGGTGGCACCGGCAGCAGCGCGCTAACATTAGGTATCGCTGTGATGAAGTTAGGACATTGTAACCTAGAAGTTACAATAATGTGCTCTCTGCAGATACCATGCCCCCCTGGTCTTGTAGGCAGCATGGACGCAAGGTGAAGCCCACTTCTTCTCACTATTAAAAGAGCATAACGTACAGCTTTTATCTATGACAACTAGACATAGTGGGGCAGTACCAGTCTTATCTCCTGGTGGCGTCAAAAACATGAACGTTTGTAATGTCTCACTCCTTTGGGGATACCCCGTGTCCTCTGGTATTTGCCACTTTGCAATATCACTTATCTGATTGGCCATCTTTGGTTCTAGCATGTTTTGCAGTCTCTCCCTCTATACATCCACTAATCACTAGCCACGTCTAATCATTAAGCTTCTCCTGCTCTTTCATTCCATGTTTTGGTTTCTTATTACTCCCCCTAGACGGACATCATGTTCCTCGCCTTTCTACTACATGAATGCCTCATGCATTTTCTTCATTGGCACGCATCATTAGTATTTCCTTTTAAGTCGCCTAATGACAATAAATAAAAACAATAAAAAAATATATTTTGAGGCTAATAGCAGAATTTGTGAAGAGTCAGCCATTAAATACCATGAAAATACCTGTCTAACAAATTACATCTATTAGATCATGCAGAGCCAATGAATATATAGTACCCCTAGGAAATAAATATCTCAAATGTGCGCCCAAATGTTGTGTGGATCGGGGATGGTGTTAACCTCAAATCGTGAGGCAATATGTTCCAGAGACAAGGTTTAAGACAGCATTTCAAAATACAGTCAATAAGGAAATGAAAGCGCAAAAAGTAAGTTCTAGAGCGGAATGTAGAAAACCAGAAAAGGTTTGTTACAAAAATTCAAAAGTACAATACAGAGATGGTAAAGTGCATATGCAGCAATAGTCTCATTTACATGCACCGAGTCATTGCCATTAAGGCTCTCAGTAATAGGAACAGTGCAGAATAATAGGCAAAATCAGAAATAGACTTAGGGCCAGATGCATCAAAAAAATGTTTTGCGATTCCCTAATTGCAAATCTTTGCGATTCGCAATTAGGGAATCGCAAAACGGCATGCATGAAAGTGTGTTTAACACTTTCTGCGAATCCTAGGGATCACAAATGACCTACCTCATGAATATTAATGAGGTAGGTCGCAATTTGCGACCCCTAGGAATCGCAAAATCACGAGGATGGTGGCCTGCTGGGGTCAGCAGACCACCATGTCCGTGATTGCTTTTAAATAAAGCAATCTTTTTTTTTTGTAAAGCAGCCCATTTTCCTTAAAGGAAAACGGGATGCTTTACAAAAGAGAAAATGAAAACTTTTCCTTTCATTTTCTAAGAGCAGGCAGTGGTCCGTGGGACCACTGCCTGCTCTTAGAAAATGCATTTACAGACATTCACAAAGGGGAAGGGGTCCCTTGGGGACCCCTTCCCATTTGCGAATTGGTTACCACCTACTTGAAGTAGGTGGTAAAATGCAAATGTTTTGCGACCGCATTTCGGTCGCAAAACATTCATGCATACCGAAGCGATTCGGTTTAAGGAAGGGACGCCCTAAACACACCCCTTCCAAATAGCGAATCGCAAACCCATTTTGCGATTCGGTAACAGGTTACCAAATCGCAAAATAGGGTTTGCTGCATCAGAAGGGCATTTTTTTGCGTTCGCAAACGGCCGATTCTGTGAATTGGACGTGCGCGAAGGCAAAAAATGCTTGTTGCATCTGGCCCTAAGTCTCAAATGTCCAGCAAAATCAACAAGAAATCGGGAAGCATCTCTAGTAGAAAGCAAAAGGGTTCTGGCTGACTCGCCAATTCAAGGGTTTATATAGCTGATTTCTCCACAAGAAAGCACTGAAACTGCAAAGTCAGCATCCTGTGAGCAAGGAATTACAATTTCAACAAATCATATTGCAGTATTATGACTCGTCATAAAACTCTATCACCTAACCACTAACACACTACATGAATATTGATTCGGCATTCTGACCTAATATCGTCCGGAGGTGTTAGAACAAACTAGTGACATAAACAACAGTGAGCCATTGTGAATGAATGCAACAGCATATGCAAGAGGAAGGTCCTTGGAAATTGTTACTAAAGCTTCCTCTAGCAGACTCTCTTCAAGAACAGTGTTACTCAGAAATATAAAAATTATTTTTGCTGCATGTAGTGTCAGGCAGAAATATAAACAGAGAGTAAACATGACGTTACAACATCCATTTTGGACAAGATGGCGTCAAGGCCTAATTGAGGCCTGGTTAGCCTAAGCCAGAAGAACACATATTGTAGCAAATGTATTTAAATAGTAATAGCTACATGTGAAGTGTAGATTAATTGCTCTGCACACTATTGATAATGCCCATTTTGAATTAACACACATAAGCTCTAACACTAGCCTTTTCCAATGATTCTTTGTCAACTATAAATCGCCTTCCAAGTCACAGAACAAGCTCCCCATCATCCGCGAATCCCACGACCCACGTATCATTCTCCAGGAGGATGGAGGTGCGAGGAGGAGAATAAAGAAGGAGGCTTATTTTAGAAATGTCATGGTCTCTTGAATTTGAGCAGCATTTCCCTTGTGGTTTCTGTAGATGGCAGAGACCAGGTATATCTACCTCACCTGTCCTTTGCTCATATGCAGTAGAAAAGACCACCAATCTCATTTGAAACCAGTGGTATTATCATATATCCTTTGAGTGACTTTCTGTCAGGGCTATCCACAGGTCTTGTAAAAGACAGTGATTACTGGGTAGTTAACTGCTGAGTAATTTCTTCTTACCACTGGCATCCAAGGGCCTGGGAACCTGGACTGGTTCACTGGTTGCCAACAGTCTTTGGGTTTGAGATTATAATGTTTACATCATCAAGACTTGCATAGAAGGTGATGAGAGTTTGGAACTTTGATACTGTATGATACATTTACATACACCAGCCATTATGCAGCCAAAGCTATCTTTAAAAAAATATAACTTTCTCAGCAGCTTCTGTGGCAAAGATGATCTCCCAAGCAGCACCCATGCTGTCTGACACTATAAAACTATAATTTTGTGGTCTATAGGTAATATAGGTCTGTGGGTTGTAGACTGGGATCCTCCATCAGTTTTCTGAAATCTTTGGTTACCAGTCTTTTAATGTGTGCAGTGGCTGCAAAGTATTAAATGTGGACTGACATATTTGCTATTTGTCCAAGTTTCTCAATGTTGTTAAGTTCAAGAAGGGGTAACTCCGCGGGGGGCTTGAGCCTTGGTAGCTTCAAGTAGGCCAAACGCCTATCATCTCCAAGTGATATAGTGTCCAGTTAATGGGGCAATCTGGGAAGCAAGGCCTAGATGTACAAAAAATTAATGCTTCGTTGTGTGAAACGGAGAAAGCAGAACAGTGCCATATCTACTAAGATATTATTGTATTCCGCTTTAGGTGTCCGTATATAGGTTTTCCTGAAACATGTCCTTATATAGGCACAATTCGCATTGCCCTTATATAGGCATAAGATCCCAGTCCTAATTTAGGCATTAGCCATGCTATCCAAATACAGGCATGGTCACCTACATCCGTCCACCCTAACATCACAACGAGTTCTTAGAAACCAGACCCTTTAGCTCTTGGGAGTTCCCCTAGCACAGGATTATTGATTTCTCCAAGAACTCATTTATTATGCATGAACCGCTATTCCTTAAGGGTTCATTCCTGACGTCTTCCTCTGCCCGACTTTACGTCAAGGCTAACATTCCAAGGCACCTACCGGGTATAAATATACCTTCCCTTGCCCAAGCAAGTAGGAGGAGACCTCGACTTTAGAGGAGCCCGTGTCCCGGCCTGACGCACTGACAAGAGACGCTGTCATCACTGCTCGCAGAGAATCCAGCTTCCAGTGTTCAGACTCCCTTCGCGGGGTGTTAGAGTTCGAGACCCGGAAAGAGATTCCCACCTCTCTCATTCTCAAGGTATGGAGCTGACTAGAACCTAGAGGGACTCTTGGCATACTGGACTCTTGGCATACTTGACTCTTGGCATACCAGACTTGGCATACTATAGCATACCATACTATAGAATACATCACCTACTTCTTACCTTGCACTACACTTAGGGTAGGTACACTGGGGTAGAACTAGTTAGAGAAGCATCTTATGAGTACTCGCATTTTTAGCTTATGTTATTTATGTATATGAATATATGTGTCATAGCTAAAAGATAATGCTAGCGCAGTATTATTTCTTTCTACTGCTTACGCTGTACATTATATATCTCGCATACTGTCTTGTGATCATAACAGCTCATATCTCTTACACGAGAAACAAGACTGTTCAATAAATACTTTTATTGAAACGCCCGTCTATTCTTTCTGTGTAACTCTGAAGAAACTAAGCATGCACGATTAGCTGAGTGAAACTGTTATCTGTTGTTTCCACGATTCTGAGAGTGTTCCGATTCTAAAGGGAAACAAAGTTGACATGTTTATGCGGTTGCCAGAAACTACTCCCTTCTTGTTTACAAGGAGTTTCTAGTGGCCACTGAGTTAGCTGGCACAAAGTAATTAAGTTTAATATACTCGATAGGGACATACTGACCTCAGTCCTATGTCGAATCTATAGGGTATATTATTCCAATGCGCAGAGCCTATTAGGGAAATAGGAACTACACTACATGGCGCCCAACGTTTGGTAAGGCACTAATTTAACGCTAGATACTGAGTAACTCAGTCGTGCTTTTCTCTCAGAGACCCCTACTCACATACTCCATAAGACGTCTGGAGTGGGTAGGGTTAAATATCTGCCAAAGCTGAATAGGACAAAAATCCTATATATTAGCTGTTTGGTTTGTTCAACGTTGAAGGATACAGTGTTCCAAAATATTGTGCACCTTATCTTTTGTTTCCTCGAAACTTGTTCTACATTTTTCAAAAAACAATGTCCCTGAACGGGGATACTGCCACCGAGAACGGTGTAGCTGCGGCTGACCCAGTCGTAATAGCTTTTAACTTTACAGGTTTAAATGAAACCGATGAGGGTGTTATACACATCCCTCCAAACTTAAGGAGAGCCATCACTCTAAAACTTATAAAACACGGCCTATCACCAAGAGGTGGTAGAGCAGTTTTCGTGATAGAGGCACATGAATCCTTTCAGACAGAGGTATTCTATTCATGGATAGTATTCCCAGAATCAAATCCAGTAACAAAAGTGTTTCACTTCTTTAAAGATGATGAACCACCAGAGGAATATATTCCTTTCGAGGATATTGAAATTCCACTCACATACCAGGAGCATAATCTCTGGTTTAAAGGCGCCCTAAAACGTCACAAAAACATTACCAGGCTCGGTCCACTAGGTAGACCAGGAGCAACATGGCCGATTCTAGCCGGCTACACACCTCATCCTGACATCGATGAGATGTCAGACGAGGAATTACTTACTCAACTACAAGAGTTAATAAAAATTTACAGACAATTAGTCCAATATGTCATGAAGACTTTCACAGTCCAATCACCAATGACCAATCCAAATCAAACCCCTCAACAGGGGAATACACTAAAAATTACTCCACAGACTTTACACGCAGTCATGGGTAAAATGCCCACAAAACGTGAACAAATTCCATTCTGGATAGCTAAAAAAATTACTCAAATCGAAGCAGTATTTCCAAATACTAGCCCTTATGAGAAACACAGAATCCTAACAATCTGTTTACCAATGGGGATCACACCACAACTGGAAGACTGCACCACTTGGGGTGCAGTCTTTGCTGCCATCTATACTAAAACACATGGTGTTCCGTCAATTGCAGTAATACCAGATGTCCTGAAACAAATTCAAAACGAATACGGGGCAGAACCTGCTCTGAATTTAGGTATGAAATTACTGAAAAACTTCGACCAGGTCTCAACAATAATATTATCTAATATTAAAGGGGAGGCAGCATCAGTGGTGATCCGCCAACGCTTAAGGGAATTTGATGTAACAGAACATCAACATGAACTACCCAGAATAATAGAACAATCTTATGCAGAATTAGGCAGAGATAGTTTGGGTGGAAAACCTTTGAAGCCAAAACTATCTGAAAGTCCTGAGAAGGACTCTATTAAACCAAATCCTACATCTTCTAAAAAGAAGAGGGAAACTAATAAACAAAATTCAAACGAGACACGTTCTCAATCCCGAGGTAGGTCTCCTCAAAAGGAGCCCTCTGAAAGCAGGTATAACCTCAGAAATAGGGATAATTTAAGAAAACCTGAGAGGTATCAAGATACTGATACACGTTCCTCTGGTACCTTTCAGATATCGTCACAGACATCAGAAAGAAGAGGACGGTCAGAACACAGAGAAGAACGCGTAAAGTCCAAAGACGATAAACACGTTCAGAAAAATAAATCAAAACCTCAATTCACAAAAAAGAAGGTAGCAGGTCTGAAGATCAGACATGCCGAGAATACTGAGAACACAGCTCAAGAACGGAGAATGGGCTCAGACAATGCTGGACAGTGCAGCAGAAGTAACAATAGCTTGCCAGAACCTGTAGGAACTTCTGGAGATAGTGGACTTGAATGAGTACATCACAGTAGAAACTGTAGACACCAGGGTTAGTACTCCACAAACGTTATATGAAATAACACTCCGAATGGAGGGAGACATACCAAGAAAAGTGAAAACACTCTTTTGGGAGAAACTTTCAAGGGGTTATGATATACTTCTAATAGAAAAAGACTGGCCACCACACTTTGTCAGGGAGTGCCCACATGGCGAGGATATCATTATGCCCGCCTTCTCCAACCATATTCCAATTCACCTAAAATATACTTATGCCAGGAAATGGGCAGTTGCCCAGGCCCCAGCATTATATAAAAATCATGTAGGATGGGATGAGGACTCACCTCACCACAAAATACAGCTAAAAAATCAACCTACTGCACAAAGGCAGTACCCAATAAAGCAAGAAGCTAAAAAACAGGTCAGGGAGATCTTAGATCAACTTGAATACCAAGGGGTGATTGAAACATGCACCTCCTCAATGAACAATCCTTTGTTTCCTGTATCCAAACCAGACAATACATATCGTCTAGTTTTGGATTACAGACACTTGAACACTTGTTCAAAAACATTTGCAGTGCAAACTGCACATAGTACAGCATTAATGAATAACATTGTGCGCAAAAAATATAAAACCACATTGGACATTTCAAATGGTTTCTTTTGTCAAAACATAGCACCTGAAAGCAGGTACTTAACAGCTTTCTCAATAATGGGGACCCAGCGTCAATTTTGTAGACTCCCACAAGGGTTCAAAAACAGCCCGGGGTTATTCTCAGCAAGGGTAACAGAGTTACTACAAATTTATGATAATGAGGCATTGTCATATGTCGATGACATCTATCTGACAGACGATGACCTGGATAGGCACTTGAACAGGGTGAGTACCATTATATTGGGCTTCGCCTCTGAAGGCTATAAATTCAACTTTAAAAATCCAGAATTGCCCATCTCAATGTCCTTTTCCTAGGATATGAGCTTTCAAATGAAGGCAAGAGCCTGGCAGCTAACTTTTAGAAAAGTGCGCGCTGCTCCAACCTCCAAAAACGCTGAAACATTTACAATCCATCTTGGGTTTCCTAAATTTTGGAAGAACTTATATTCTAAATTACGCAGAAAGGGTTAAACCTCTCTACGAATTAATCAAACCTGATTTTTCAACAAAACATTGGACACAAGAACACACAGAAATCCTGCGTTTACTCCAAGCTAACATGTTAGCAACAAATCACTTACAAACACGCGTAAATAAACGCAATTTAGTGATCCGAATAATTTCGGGACAATGCGGATTCACCTATTTAACATTTAATGAGGGTGAAAAAGTACCAATAGCATACAAATCACATTTGTATACACAAGCAGAAATGCGCTTCACTTCAACAGAAAAATACTGACAGCAGTTCAAACCGCTGTAGCAAAAGAAAGAGCTCTTGCTCAAGGGAAACGCATTATTGTCGTAACTCCAGCACCAGCCTTAGAGGCGGTTACAAAAGCGAGCATTCCAAATGCAAAAGCTTTCCATCCTAGATGGATACAATGGGTTAATTCTCTTGCTGCAACAGATGTTGAATATGTTTTTGATCCTGATCTAAAAACACAAGCGTTCCTGCAATATGAACATGAATGTCCTCTGCCCACTGAAATTTTGCCTCTAGATCAGTACGAATTTATAATTTATACTGACGGATCAGCACAACCCGCTACAGGGAGTAAGCAAGCTTACAGTGCAGCGTGCGCAATCCTTAAAGGTCGCATGCAAGATGGTAACTTTAGACCAATGGTCACTAAAACTCAATCTCTAGGAGATTGTACAGCTCAGCGAGCTGAGCTACAAGCATTCAAACTGGCACTTGAAAATACAGATCGCGAATTCCCCACACTTATAGTGTGCGATTCTTTTTACTGTGTTCAGTCGTATAATGAATATATACAGAATTGGCTTGAAAACAGGTTCAAAGATGCAAAAGGTGGCACAATAAAGCATAAAACGCTTTGGGAACAAGTAGTTCAGTTGAGAAACGAACTACCAAAAGCTCACGTGATACACACGCTGAGTCATCAACGTGATGGCGTTCACGTTGCAGGGAATTCATTGGCTGATGAAGCCGCAAAGGGGGCTGTTCAGACGGCTTCCGTAGCTGCGATCACTCGTTCGAAAACGAGAATAGACAGTGAGATATTGTTGGCTGTCAATGCTTCAAGCAAAGGCAGTGGTGCAGCGTTACCAAAGAAATTTCCACTCAAGTACTCTTATGTAATTGATGCGAACAACGTTCCTTTTGCTCGAATCCCTGGAGTGGGGGATAGGGTAATTCCAAACATGGAACGTAGATTAGGACTGATCCTAGCAGCACATGAGGGGATAGCCTCTGCCCATGCAGGTGTTTCTGCAACAGTATCTTTACTAAAACAAAGATATTGGTGGCCTGGCATTTGGAAACAGACCAAGAACTATGTTTTGGAATGTGAAATATGCCAACAGATGAAAGTTTCCACAGTGAAACGTCCTGCGCAGACACCCCTGTTGATTTCAGACAAACCATTAGCTTGTGTTTACCTGGACCACTGCGGTCCCTTGCAAAGAGACGGTAACTATAAATATATAATGGTCGCAGTGGATTCATGCTCAAGGTTCCTATGGATGTGGCCTCAGCGCTCGGCTGACGCTCAAACTGTTATAAAAGATTTGCGAGTCTTTATCGGCACATACACAATTGGCACACTACATTCTGACCAGGGCCCTGCGTTTAGCTCTCGGGCTTACAAAGAAGCCGTGGCCAGTTTGGGCGTAGCATTGCGGTACTCCTCTCCGTTTCATCCTGAGGGAAATTCTGTTGTGGAAAGGAAAAACCAGGACATAAAGCAGTCTATAACAGCTAGAGTATTAGGTTCGGGTGATGGGTGGGTCAAACATCTTTATGGGGTCCAACGCTCATTAAATAATTTGCCAAGAAGTTATCTAGGGGGGGTCACTCCCTATGAGGTCCTATTTTGGACAAGAATGTGGGTTCCTGATCTCGAATGTAAAGGCACAGTGGTGGAAAATAAACCCTTTGATATCAAAGATCGTTTGGCTGTTTTACAGGATCTAAATGAACTAAGATCGAAACAAAGCAACGTGTTCCTGAAGCCAACCACCACTGGGGAATCACCGGCAGTCCCAGCAAGGCCTGTCTGGATCCCAAAAGTTGGGGACCTAGTCAGAGAGAAGATTGCGGACAAGAAGGAATTTGGACCTTCTTACAGACAACCAGTGCCTGTCCTAGCCGTCCACGGAACAAGAACAGTACTTCTGCCGCCCCTTGCTGAAAAAAAAGGAGAAAAGATTTGTGACAATCGACCTCATCAAACCACAGTATGTGGCCAATACTAAATAGTAGGCCTCGTGGACTCTGACCTAGTAGCAGACGCACTCCTCTTGCTACTATCCAAGAGGTTCAGACTGAAAGACTCATAACCATTGAGAATTCAGCAGTAAAAGATGAAGGACTAAGCAACAATGCTATGGAACTCATCCCTCTTGAAACTCAAGTAACAGTTCGTCCAGATACACCTGTCTACACCAACGTAACACGTGATCAACTGGTTCCAGCGATTTCAACAATTCCTGATGCAATTTCAACAATTGACCGAACTGCTTCTAGCTATTTTATTAACTTTGATATGTTTTCTGAGGATCCGAGTGAGCCTGAAACGACGCCAGCCCTACAAACTTTCAAACAACAAGTACAAGACCTTTTTCATTTTCTGAAAGAGACTTATCTGGTTTCACCATGGATTGAAATATGGATTATTTCTGGAATATTTTTCTTTCTGTTTTGGCTAGCTTTGGTTATGACTCTTAGCATGCTTATAAATGGCAGATACATTCGTATGGACACTGAAAGTAAAAATGTGAACTTACTTTTAAAACCACACAAATCTTCCCATCGTGAAGCAAGAGACTTGTCAGCAGTGGACATCACAGCCGTTCCTATACAGGATGGTATAGTTTGGGACAAAACCGATTTCGACATATTCGGCCCGACGGAACTTTTGAAGATTCCACATTTATTTAAAATTTCATTAAGTGACTTTATTACCTCCAGTACCTATTCTGATGATTGGGACTTTGAGACTGTTAATGATATGATGTCTGATCTAGAAAGGTCTGCTGCGTTCTCTAACAATGAATACTTAGAGGGTTCATCAGACTACGAACAGCTTTATTGTTACAACCACTATGGTCATCATTTTTTGCATAAATCTGCAACACCTAGAAATGTGTTTATGTTTAACCAATGGGAACATTGTCCTACACCACCAAGGGGTAGTTGAAAAACGTTTGCAAATAAGTTTCCATATTTTTCAGGGTACAATATATCTGATCCAGAAACATTTTACTATAAGAATGTAAACAGGACAGAAAATTATGTTAACTAATACAAAACAGATTTATTCTGCAGCCTTTATTACCCAACTGTCTAGACAAGGATTTGACTTTTGGAAAGACACAATCGACACAAAATCTGTCTGGGTTCTAAAGATTGGCAAGTGCAGGGGATAGAAGCTTTGTTTAGAGCCTGTATCATCCCACAGCAAATAATGTTTTTGAATGACACTGTACAACAAACGTCTTGCCTTGGTTTAGCCAAGATCAAGGACATGAACACACCATCTGTACCAACACCTGCAAGTAATAGCACTACACAGGGAGCGGTCACTGTAGACATAATACTACAACACAACAGATCAGATCCTGATTGGAAAAAATGGTTGCTCTGGCCCATAGACACAAACATCTGTCAAGAAAGATTCCTGAATAGAATACAGGGCTTTACTATCCATAGGCCAGACACTCGTTATGTTCAACGACAACATCCGGGGATAGTAACAACATACAGTGTAGGAAAATTGTGCCTCGACTGGTTACAAAAATCTACACTCGAGGATGTGAAACAACACTTAAACTTAACTCTTAACTTAAATCTTTACTTAAAGAAGATGCAGACCTTAGGGATTTCTTGCAAGGACCTAGAAAACTGCGTCAAAAACGTTTCATATATGCCGGCATTTATGCTGCTTATAATGAAATATGGAAGGTTTCACAGGTAGAGGCCGCAGAAAGAATACGTGAGCTTGATCGTATTAACTTAGAGAAATCTCTCACTGTGGTCGACAATGGGTTAACAACTTTGTCATCCAGAATTTATTCACTGGACAACATTGTATCCTCTGCTATTGACATACTGGAACAAGATTTAGCCATGTTACAACAAGGCCAATCTCAGTTACGTTCTATTATGTTATTAGGCTGGACGCTGCAATACTTGCGTGCAGGCTATGTGCCTTGGCGTTTTATCAACACGTCGTCTCTGTTTGCAGAATACAATCTAACGGATAAACAGATCGAACTGGCACAAAGGGGAGCAAAGTATACTGTGCTGAGCATTGAAAAACTGGAAAAATTACCATTTACGGTAGCAGAAAAACCAGCTACAGAGTGGCTTATCCATGGCAAAATAACTCTGCCGGTCACTACTTTTCATTTTCAGTATTGCCTCAAACAAATGCAAGCAGGCAAATATGAAAGGTTGGGTAAAGAATACATTAAGACATCCTGGGATTTACCTTACGAATACAGATGTTGGAGTGGGGATCGTGAAGTGTTTCTAAGCGGTACACACTGTGAAAATGCACTGAGCGGTTCACTCATATGTCAGGACATTTCTTTACACAGGACTTGTAATGGTTCTGTGGCAAACTTGTCCTGCCACCTGCAGGGTACACCAGCTGCTGTGGTTAATCCAACGTTTGGACAACTTTCTAACGGGAGTTACCTCATGTTGAATGAACAGAGTTGCTGTGGCATGTTGCCAGGAATCCCATATCTGGTAACGGTTAGCTCCAGGGTTACTTGTTGTATGCAAGTATTGTTCCCCCAAATAGACACAGTCAGGGAGTCACCTCTATGGCCTTCATTGAATGTTTCTTTTATACGTTTTGATACTTTAAGCAGAATGAAAGCCATGCTTTTACAACAAACCGTGCCTTTGATCTCGGCCAAAGAAATCTATGATTTACAAATTGCAAGGACTTCGGCTGAGATACAGGCTCTAATTCGTACAAACTGCCCTATACATTTCGTAGAAATGATGGGACGTATCTTAAACATGTCTGATACGAGCGGGATTGTACATGTATTTAAGACCATCTGTTCAGGACTGTTAACACCTTTTCAGGCAGTCCTCGGAATCATTCCAAACTTCGCACATTCGGTGTTTGGTGGTGTGCCATTAATTCTAGCACTTGTTGCAGGAATCCTGTTTTTATTCCTACTACTACGCTATGGCAAGCCTATCCACCGGCGTCACTCCCAGCAATTTGGAGAAAGCCCTCCTAGAACGGAAGTGCCGTGAGCGCATAGTGCAACTTTTGGGCATACCTTGTCTACGGGAACTTAATACAACATGGTTTCTGTCATTTAGACCAGTGTGGCAAGATTGCATCTTACCTGTTCTACGCTGCCTGCTTTGTGGTGAAGAATGTGTGCTAGACACCTGTCTAACACTCCCATCAGTCATGCCAACAGATATCGATACTCTGCTGGACCCGATAACGGCCCATGCTCTGTGTTGTCCCTGGAGGCTACCAATCCTGATGACGGCATTCCTTGAGATCTCACAGACGCTTCCTGCTGCTGCTGAGGTACGAGATGGATCAACAGGTAACAACGGACGTGAACATTGCTGCAGCATCCTATGCTGAAGGCGATGCTTCACATCTCTGTGCAGTGAAACCTTCTAAATGAGGTATTCCAACTGTCACCGACATCGGTAGACGATCTTTTGTCTACAGGAATAGATGATTTCATGTTTACACCAGACCCATACACTGACTTTGATTCGGCTCACAGTGTAGCAATGAATTTGGCCTCCATATTTTCAAAACAGAACAAAACTTGGAACTCTTCCTGAAAATTGAATTTTTTTTTTCTCTCTCTATTTTTGATAATACATGGCAATTCAATATGCTTACAGTAGAACTATTCATATAGAACGGACTTCTTTGAATACTTCCAGGGACACATTGTCACCGTATTTACCACAATTTCATTTAGTACCATGATATGAAATGGCTTTGATCTTTTTGAATACTTGTCAACCATTTCGTCATATGTATATTTTTCTGTTTATTCATTCATGTTGCATTTTATTTATGATATATGCCTAGAATGAAAAAATGCTTAAAATGTACAGTACCTATTGCATTACATGCTTAGCAACAGTTTTTTTTAAACTTCTTTTAATATGCTTTTAGAAATGTTTTTAGCAACATGTGGTACTCAGTTTAATGTTTAGCATTTAATGTTTAGCATTTAGTACTATCGTTCATTCGAAAGTGGAGTGGGTGTTGTATTCCGCTTTAGGTGTCCGTATATAGGTTTTCCTGAAGCATGTCCTTAAATAGGCACAATTCGCATTGCCCTTATATAGGCATAAGATCCCAGTCCTTATTTAGGCATTAGCCATGCTATCCAAATACAGGCATGGTCACCTACATCCGTCCACCCTAACGTCACAACGAGTTCTTAGAAACCAGACCCTTAAGCTCTTAGGAGTTCCCCTAGCACAGGATTATTGATTTCGCCAAGAACTCATTTATTATGAATGAACCGCTATTCCTTAAGGGTTCATTCCTGACGTCTTCCTCTGCCCGACTTTACGTCAATGCTAACATTCCAAGGCACCTACCGGGTATAAATATACCTTCCCTTGCCCAAGCAAGTAGGAGGAGACCTCAACTTTAGAGGAGCCCGTGTCCCGGCCTGACGCACTGACAAGAGACGCTGTCATCCCTGCTCGCAGAGAATCCAGCTTCCAGTGTTCTGACTCCCTTCGCGGGGTGTTAGAGTTCGAGACCCGGAAAGAGATTCCCACCTCTCTCATTCTCAAGGTATGGAGCTGACTAGAACCTAGAGGGACTCTTGGCATACTAGACTCTTGGCATACCAGACTTGGCATACTATAGCATACCATACTATAGAATACATCACCTACTTCTTACCTTGCACTACACTTAGGGTAGGTACACTGGGGTAGAACTAGTTAGAGAAGCATCTTATGAGTACTCACATTTTTAGCTTATGTTATTTATGTATATGAATATACGTTTCATAGCTAAAAGATAATGCTAGCGCAGTATTATTTCTTTCTACTGCTTACGCTGTACATTATATATCTTGCATACTGTCTTGTGATCATAACAGCTCATATCTCTTACACGAGAAACAAGACTGTTCAATAAATCCTTTTATTGAAACGCCCGTCTATTCTTTCTGTGTAACTCTGAAGAAACTAAGCATGCACGATTAGCTGAGTGAAACTGTTATCTGTTGTTTCCACGATTCTGAGAGTGTTCCGATTCTAAAGGGAAACAAAGTTGTCATGTTTATGCGGTTGCCAGAAACTACTCCCTTCTTGTTTACAAGGAGTTTCTAGTGGCCTCTGAGTTAGCTGGCACAAAGTAATTAAGTTTAATATACTCGATAGGGACATACTGACCTCAGTCCTATGTCGAATCTATAGGGTATATTATTCCAATGCGCAGAGCCTATTAGGGAAATAGGAACTACACTACAATATGGCGCTAATTTTCCTTAGTTGCGCTAGCGCACTTTAGGCTATCATGTGCCGACACACACATCCTTGCACCACAGTACAAGGGTGTGTGCGTTCTGTAAGGAATAGTTTTTGTACTGGAAAGGGAGCCATCCCATACAAAAACTATCCTTTGACACTTTTCCTGCTTTGTATGTGTGTTGTACAATGCAACACACATGCAAGGTAGGACAAATGAGGAGAAATGAAAATATTTCTCCTTGTTACACCTGCCTCGATGAGGCTTTGGAATTTGGTGCAAATCCCTGTCTACGACTGTTAGTAGATAGGAATTTGGGTCAAAACCCATGGGTGGTAGCTTAGGAACTACACAGCACAACTTTGAGTTGCTTTGGGAAATAATATAATGCAAATCTTGATTTTTCTTGGATAGTAAATCTCAGCATAACTCTTTGTGTGGGGTTTGTGTTGCAAAAGTAACCCAAAGACGGCTCAAAGCATTAGTAAATCTGGGACCCAGTGTACAGAAACAAGAGGTATGGGATTAGTTTCAGGGTGACACTAGTTACAGATTAAACAGTCAGTGTTCCAACAGAAAAGGGAATGAGCACCCACAGAAGGTCCCCAAACTTTAGAGGCCCATGTCTTGCAGATGTCCGGTCACATTTTAAATTTTTTATGGCTATCCTTGCTGCAACTGAAGCAATTGATCTTTAGCGTTAGTGTTATAGCACAACTTCCGCCCTCTACGCGCACTGGCCTGACCACTCTATCAGACTTGCCAAAAGTCATCAAGTACCTCAACAGCTGGATTAGCACATGTGTTGTCAGCCTGGCTTCCCTCAAGGACAACCCAACAGCAAAGCCTGACCAAAGGCCAGTTGGTACATAGAGGAACTCAGGCTGATGAAACACCCCTGCAAGCAACTGGAGCACAAATGGAGAACAAGTCAAGACACCACAGATACAGACTTCTTCAAATCACCCCTAAGACACTACCACCAGCTAACAGAACATTAAAAAATAATATTTTTGTATGTTTTTAATGATATTAGTGTGAAACGATAATTTTTTTCGATATTTTTGTACTTACTATTATAAGTACAGGCAAACAATATTTTTGTAATCAGTATTTTTGACACAATGGGCCTGATTCACAAAGGTAAACTTAGACTTCAGGTCTAAACTTAGACTTTTGGTCTAAGTTTAGACCATAAGTCTAACTTTACTACTAGTAAAATTAGACTTTTGGTCTAAGTTTAGACCAAAAGTCTAACCTAGACCAAAAGTCTAACTTTACTACTACTAAAGTTAGACTTTTGGTCTAAGTTTAGACCAAAAGTCTAACCTAGACCAAAAGTCTAACTTTACTACTAATAAAGTTAGACTTTTGGTCTAAGTTTAGACCAAAAGTCTAACTTAGACCAAAAGTCTAACTTTACTACTACTAAACTTAGACTTAGACCAAAAGTCTAACTTTACTACTAACTTAGACCAAAAGTCTAACTTTACTACTTAGACCAAAAGTCTAACTTTACTACTTAGACCAAAAGTCTAACTTTACTACTTAGGCCAAAAGTCTAACTTTACTAGTAGTAAAGTTAGACTTTAGGTCTAAACTTAGACTTCAGGTCTAAACTTAGACTTCTGGTCTAAGTTTACCTTTGTGAATCAGGCCCTACATTTCTGTATCTCGATATTGTTGTGATCGATATTATGTCAGTGATCCAAAATCTCTGCTTCCTTGAAGACCATACACTCAGGGGCCCCATCTGACCCTTTGCCCCACCACGCCTTCACCAAAGGACTCCTATCGATCAGTGGGCATTAACCCATCCTCACTATCTCCATCGACTCAGGCACATTACCAGACACCTGGAAACATGCTGCTGACCCAGCCACTCTTTCCAACTACAGACCCGTCTCCTCCTCCAACCATAGCTGGCAACGGTCTTAGAGAAAGTAATCAACCTACGTCTCACTGACCACCTCAGCAACCACCAGCTCTTAAATGCTATGTAGTCCAGATTCAGGCCCATCCACAGTACAGAAACAGCCCTCATCGCTGCCACAGATAACATCCATGCTATCTTTAACAGAGGAGAGATGTCAGCCCTCATTCTCTTGGACCTTTCTGCAGCATTTGACACGGTCTCACACCCCATCCTCATCAGGCACCTACACAAGATTGGCATCCAAGGAACCACCCTCTGTTTGATCTACTCCTTCTTAACGGATAGAACACAAGCTGTCAGCCTGGCACCTTACTCAATGGATGTCTGCAAATCATCTGTGGAGTGCCTCAAGGTTCATCGCTCAGCCCCACCTTCTTCTATACATACATAATCCCTCTGGCCAATGTCATCCACTCACACAACATCAACATCCTCTGCAATGCCACGATACACAACTCATACTCTCCTTCTCAGATAAGACTCCCAACGCAAGAAACACGTTCACTGCCTGCATGGCCGAAGTCGCTAACTGAATGAAAGCCAACTGTCTTAAGCTCAACACCGATAAGACAGAAATGATCTTCGTCAAGAACAACTCCCCATGGGAATCCAACTGGTGGCTGGCTGAACTCGGACCCATCTACACCCAGCACCCATGACAGGAACCGCTGAATAATCAGCAACAGCAAACTGGACATGACCGCACAAGTCAACGCCATCACTGCATCTTGCTTCTCCAACCTGAAGATGCTGTGCTGAGGAAGATCTTCAAATGGCTCCCAAGCAACACTAGAAAAAAATGTCACTCACACGCTAGTCAATAGTAGGTTGGACTACAGGAGCACCCTCTACACCAGGATTACCAAGCAACTCACTAGAAGACTACAAACTATCAGCAGATAGACCCATCTTCAACCTTCCTCACAGAACTCGCATCACACCACTCCTCAGGGAGCTCCACCGGCTCCCGATACTCAGATGCGCTCATTTCAAACTCCTCACACACACATTTGAGACATTACACAACTTAGGCTCCACCTACTTCAACAGTTGCATCTCCGTTCACCAACCACCCCGACACCTCCGGTTCACAGGACTCCTACTCACACACATCCCACACATACACAGAACCAGATCAGTAGGATGGGTGTTGTCTTACATCACTCCAAAAGCTTGGAACGGTATCCCACTCCACATCGGAGCCTCCTCCTTTTTTCTTGAATTCGGCAAGAAGCTGAAGGCATTGCTTTTCTATTAACAACCTACCATAGGCAGGGCAAGGCACACACACCTGCTCAGCACCAGGATACCCTCGTGGGTGACAATGCATGTTACAAATACACATAACATAACAACACAATTAAACCACAATATATTTAGAACTGTAGGTCACAGTTATGGTTGCAATGTTTCTGAACCTGGGGTGAAATCAACATCCTATATCCTTATTAGGGTAGAACAGGGGAAACAGCAATTTTCACAGTGTATGTTGGGTCACAGTGTTGGAAAGGTTGACCAAAAGATGGTTACAGAACATCTCTGGCCCTCAGATGATTACAGCCTGTCATAGACGCATCTCAAATCAAGGCTCAAGGGTAGGCTAGTACTCTTGAATAAGCCTCCACCGGCTTCAGCTAGGACTTTTTGTTTACTCCCAGGTTCGGCCAACTCCTCTCCACTTCAATGCAATACAACTGCAGTCTCCCCAGAAGTATAGAGGAAGAAGGCTCTTCCAAATCCTAGATTCAGTTAATGGGGGAAACCACAGCCCAGGAATGCAATGATTTTTCCAAGTTGGGCTGTAGAGTTCCTCGTGAGTCCTAAGAGATTGCACATAAATTGCTCTAGGGGCAATATGTATGCACATTTGGAGAGCCAGTAAAGGTGTTTTAGGATGGGAGTGATGTGATCAGAGTTTCTGGCTCCTGTGACTCAGCAAGCAGCTGCATATAGGCCAGGTTTTAGAGGAGATAGAGAAGCTTGCCAAGATTGCATTTCCTCCATCTAAATGATTTAGAAACAGTTCCTAAACTATTGATCTGAAGTCCGAGTGAGGAATGTATGGTTATAATTTCCTAAGTAGGTGTAGTTGAAATGGTGAGGGTCTAGTCAGTCTGGCAATGTTATCTATTAGGTTGAGGCGTTGATCTATGATAAAGACCAGAGATTTGGTATGAGGCATCATAGTGGGGTAGAACCCACAGAGTGTAGTGATTCTAGCCACACATGTGTAGGGGCGGAGTCTTTGGAGTGGAGGGGAAAAAATATCGTTTTTGGGGTTTCATTTTAGGGAGAGAGAGGAATCCAGTCAGTAAGTGTTTTAAGAAAAATCTTCAGGTTGTATAGGCTAGCAGGGTTGGTGATACGTAAGCAGAGTTTCTTATTATCATCATGTTAACATATGAAGATGCTTTTGTCTTGAAGTTTAATGGCTAGGAGTTCCATATGAAGATTAAATAGATATGGTGAAAGTATATATCTTGAGGGAAACAACTTTGATTCGGATTGTGGGAGATTCAAATGAGTCTAGGTTTACATACTGAGATCTTGAGGACAGGAAGGATTGAAACCAATTCAGGACTTTACCTTTGAATTTGCTTCTTAGAGCTAGGATGTGTTTGAGGGACTGGTAGTCAAGTGTATTGGACCCTGCTGTGAGAACAAGCAATACCAACAGACAAGGATTTGTAGAGCGTTATCTAGTACCTGAATTGTGCTGTCTCCATACTGTATTTGGAACAGAATCCAGACTGGAAGTTATTAAGCAGGGTGTATGCATTACTTCAAATTACAGGTCACACAAACACTGCTTGCTTGATTATTTATAGTGAAACACTCTTGCAGCACTACACTATCACTAGGTGCCTTCTTTTCCCATGATCATAAATGCTTCATACTAGATGAGGCAGTGTATTTCCTGCACTGCAAGTATTACAGGAACCTATTTTGACCTTGATGAAATATTCGGGTATACTACAGAATGTATGTATGCATGTATATGTATTTGAAGGAAAGTGGAAATCCTCAGTTCTAAGTAAAGATCAGTGGTGGCACAGCTGCAAGTTATTTATTGATTATTCTAAAAACCTTAATCTGGCGGAAATCACCTTCCAACCTTTCACTCATACTTTCACAAGTAGAAGACTAAAATACAGTTTCTGGTGATCTTGCCATGGCCAGAGGATGTGGGAGCATTAGTCCTCTCCCACACAGACATTCAAAATGTTGAATCATGGTTCAACCCAGAGTTCTACTTTGCACTCTGTGTAGTTAAGTAAAGCAACTGAAAACGTTTGATGCTTAGTATTACCCCTCTCCTACAGAAGAGCTCCCACATCACACATTAGAGTATTGATGCTTTGCAAACGATATCACTGTGACATGAGCTACACTGGGACCCCTGTGAAAGAAATCAAGAAGCTCCAAAGAATATAAAATAGAAACTAGCCCACATCACCCGCACTCTTAAAGAGGGTCACTGGATCACAATGGCTCAGAGAATACATTTTAAAAGATGTTGCCCTATTTTCAACATGTGGGGGGCTCAGACCCACATGTCCTTCAGAAGTTCACACCCCAGGACACCCGTGGCCACAACCTGAGGTCAGACGCTATGACTTGGATCATTCACACTAGAAAGAGCCTGAAGAGACATGAGGGTGGAGTTATCAGAGTATTGGGTTCACATCTCTGCATAGTATTGAACAAAGGCATGAAGAGTTTTTGAAGGCCAGTCTGCACGCCTTCAAAACTGCCCAGAAAACTGGTGTAATGGTGCGGCTGTTATGTGTCAGCCCTGGGGCAGCCGTGTAATATTTACCTTCCAGGGGAGTTATCATCCTTCATTGTTTCACCGTCCAGCTTGTCTCCTGACATTAGGTACATTGCTGGGCTGATGATGGTCTTGTCACTGCAAGGAAGGCCAGTCGGAGTCCAGACATCAGAAAAGGAATTCCAATGATCAGGTGCTGCTCCATTTGCCATCCACAGAAGATAAGACCCAGTCATCTGTCGGGGTGTCTTGAAGTGTGGTTCAGGAGGCCCTAAGACCCTGATCTTTGTGAGACCCATATCCATGGTAAAACTCACCACAAGTAAATCATGGACAGGGAAAGATACAGCAGTCGGCCTTGATTGACTCCTTATGTCAGATGAGTCCTGATCTCACCAGCATCATCCAGAACACACCATTTAGGGAAGGAAGCTCCCTGAGATGGACACAACACCCAGTAGTTGAGATGAATGCTTTCCTTTGGGTGGGTCTGGTTGTCACTGCTGATATTCATCCTAGGGAGGGGAAGGTGCTTCAAGGGAGAGGCAGCAGTCTCCTGCTAAACTGCTAATCTATAAGCTTTCCTGGTGTTGCAAATCCAGATAATTGAAGGATGCCTAAAAAAGCCAGGACCTCCCTAGGAGTGGTACAGCCACCACAGCAACTTCTTCAGCCGGGAAACCAGAAGACCACCAGACTTCCCACCAATCCTGGGTACTTCCATACAAGATCAACCGGCATCGACTGCAGATCAACATAGACTACAAAAGCTTCCCAATTTACTTCTCACCCCTGGGGGCAGACAATCTAGGGATTTCTAGGTCTCAGAAACTCCCAAACTGCTGCACCATTAACAGACCTTCATTTGGAGGATTGATGCTTTTTCAGCATTCTTGTGTGGCATCGCCTATGTTCTAGGATGTTGGCCCACTGCCACAATTATGCCTGCAATACTCTTCGTCTTGTGGTTGCCAGCCTGGCCATTTTCTGTCGTCTCAGACTGCTTCATTTTCACCAGCAACTACTGTGCAACTCTTACCTGTTCAACTCTTTCTAAGGACAGAGCTGGGTCTCACAGAATATGGCCTTCTGCATCCAATGCCTCACCAGCACTCCACCAGTCCCCTGACATTTGGGAATGCACATCAGGATTAGTGGGAAAGATCTTGTAAATAAAGGGCAGATACTCAGCCATGTAGGCTTCAAGACCTCACTGAAGTTTAGAAGAAGTCCTGATTGACGTATATGGAAAACCGGATCCTGGAGATTAGCTTGACGGACATTTCAGGATTGTGGATGAGGTTCAGGGTGACAGTGACTACATATTCCCAGTCCAGGCACTGAGTCAGTGCCTGGAAATATCTCCCAGTTGTATCAGCTTCATCGCTACTGTGCAGTTCATCACTCTGCATTCAGTACCATCAACTTAGTTGTTTTGTTCCCTTTGGTTCCTTGCCCCACCAACCTTTGGCCTTCCCCTCTTACCTTCCGAATCCTTCCTTCGCTTACCACACTTTTCCTGTGTTTGCTGTTGTGCTGCATGTGCTACGCTCATCATCCTGGGAGCCTCCCAATTGAGATGCTACATCTTTCAGCAACTACATTGCACACCTGCTTGCTCCTCCAGAGAGCTGCCTTCCTCCATCTCATTTCTCACAGCCTCACCTTAGCTATTCAGCTCTAGCCATGATCCCAGATTGCACTGGGGATATTCACAGTCTTTATTTGTCAAGATTGAGCAAAGTCTTAAGGCACCACTGGAGTTAAATATGCAACAGGTATGTTTTATATTGTATAAGTCTCACAGTGTATTTTGTGTTTCTTTTATTCTAGAAATCCAAACAACAAGTCTGGGACGATCTAGGTTGCTGTGGGTGCCATTCATACCTAGTATTTCTGGTGTCATTTCCTTCACCTACCCCTATTATTTTCATCAGGTTTCTAACTAATGTATTAATATTGAGTGCCTGAGATGGACGAGATGGAAAATTGCATTGTCAGCTATACTTCTCTTGGGGATTACATCTTAAATCCTTACAGTGCATGTATTTAAGGGCTCAACTCAAGTTTTTAGTCAAATGTTTCATGGATGGTTGTGTGTTATAACCAGGGCCACTGGAATTATGCTGCAAGGGAGGGCCAAATTATGCGGTAGGGTTGAGTAAATTATGCGACAAGAAATGGCTAATTATGTAGCTTAATGCAGCCGATTTTGTGATACTATTACTTCCTAATGTTTTCTTTTATACACTTGTTAAGACTGTGTGGGCATTGGCTGCATCTCATTAGTACCAGTTCAACACCGAAATACAGCAAAAAACAACAGAAATGTGACCTGTCAACCTTTGCAAAGTGCCTTCCACTGCACCGCAACACCTGTCGTTCTGTTGTTGTTAACTCTTGAACCGTTTGAGCTAAGAAAGAGATTCGTTTTTTGTTAAAATCTGCAGATCATGCAGCAGATGATGATATATGTGGCAAATGCGGCAAATCTATTATTATGCGAAAATCACTGCGGCCACGCAGTCACATAATTCCAGTGGCCCTGGTTATAACCTTTCTTCCAAATCATGGAGCTCTACGCGCCTCCAATTCACAAGTCCAAACACCCTTTTTAAGGTCTAATGCAACATTTGTGATTCAGAATGCACTTCATAATTGTACTTATAAAATACTCACTAAGAAGCGCTTTTTGTGTGAGTAAAGTTTCTCCGAAACTCACCTGTTTGTGGTTATTCACAGACATTAACCTGGCCGTTCCTAGCCTGAAAATGACTGAAACTGTATTCCGTCAGGAGCAGGAGTCAATCCTTTTCTAGAATGAGTATGGGAAGGGAACACCCCTCGGAATCAACCAAATTTGTTTGGATGGTAGGGGAAAAAGAGTAAACATGCACTGGCAATGCCAGTAGTTCTGGATTATAAATGAAAGTACCTCTTTAGTCACCAGTACATTTAGACACTCAATAAATCATCATACATGCACTCTGTCATCCTTGCACCCATGCATCCATACATCGATTCACTCATTCCACACAAAACACACACACACACACACACACACAAATTCAACAGCATACACAAGATAAATTAAAAGAAGAAAAGTAGAAAGGAGAAAATATTATGGGTAAACGTGGAGAGCATGTGTTTGCAATACAAAATATGTAAAAAATTAAACATAGCAACAAGTGACTATCGTGAAATGGTACCGTACAGTCTATCCACAGTACAGTAATAATTCACATTAAAATGCCTATTTGGTGTACCATATGCCTTTAACAATGAATAAATAAGGCCTGTTGCCTTTTTTCATAGCATTTAAAAATAAACAGAAAACATCTATGGCTTCTGACATAAATTGTGCCACAATTACAAATTTATAGAAAAATACAGTTGGCAAAACAATGTACAACCACTCCGAAGAGAGCCTAATGGGGATTATCATAGTGCAAATGATGTACCCCAAGGTTTGTCATTAGGGTATTAACACCAAACATTTGCCTAATAAGGTAATCTGTGGGGTTCCATCTAGCAAGACACCTGTTACAGGCTTTAATTCAGTGTAAACATAACCCCCCTTGAAGGCCTGTTGGCTTTAACATAAGCTTTCACAGTAAATAAGTCAAGCTACTGCAGTTACCATAATCTTTCATGTTATGTTATGTTAAGAAACTTTTAAAGCGTGTGATTACCAACGGTGTCTTGGCGCTATCAGATGAGGCAGGTGGGTGGTGAATAGATGTTAAAGAGCCAGGTTTTTATCTCCTTCCTGAATGCTGTTAATGAAGGAATAGCTCTGAGGTGGGATGGGAGGCTATTCCAGAGTTTGATTGTATTGAGGACTGTACCTCTGCCACCCCATAAGACATATGGCATTTAACATCACCTTTCCCACCGAGTGAACTATTCAGGCCTGTAGCCTTTATTGTTGTCTTGTCACCATACTTAACTGTATTGAGCATAAGTTTTCCTATGAAGAAGTCCTCAGGCTTACAGTCATTCAGTCAGAAATATGTATGCTCTTACACTTGACAAACAATATTCAGTCCCTCCTAAGAAGGCTTGACAAGGAGTATCGCAGTACAAATCTTTCATCCCCCAGTGTTTGTTGGAGGGGGTAACCAACACCAAAGTCCTTCCCTATTATGGTCATCTGTGAGATTCCAGATTATGGAATACCTGTCTACTGTCTTTACAATTATGTTATAACAATCCATCCATAAAGGCCTATTGACTTTAACACATGCCTTTCGCAATAAATAAGTCAGGCCAACTTCCTTTTTTATAACATTACATAATAAACAGATCAGACCTATGGCAGCTGACATAACTTTTACAAATGAACCAATCAGCCCTTTAGCCTTTATCACTTGTTTCCCATTACCAACTTAAGTCTACCATATTAGCATAAGCTTTCCAAAAAGGCAACCATCAGGCATACAGTCACATAATTACATATATGTACATAATTATAAAACAATATACAATGTTGAGGATTATTACAGTACAAATCTACTACCCCCAGGATTTGTCAGAGGGGTGACCAACGCTAAAGTCCTTGCCTAATACAGTAATCGATGAGAGTCCATGTAACGGAATACCTATACACAGCCTTTAACACAGTAAAATAAGAACCACACAAGAATGCCAAACGCCTTTCACATATGCTTTTCACAATAAATAAGTCAGTCCTGCTGTCTTTGTTGTAACACTTCATAATAAAGCCTTGATCAGTGGATTGTCACCATAACCAACTCCGGTATACGGTCTTGAGTATAAACTTTCGAACAAGGCAAACATTTCAAAACAAGCAATTTTTTCAGTGGAAGCACACATCTTTTGCCCAATCAAAACCTGTAGAAAGGAAGATCAACATATAGGCAGAGCCTAAACCCCTCTCCCAGTACTGCTTCTTACAGCTATTCGCCTGTTGATCTCATGAGGTCTGGAGACAGCAGCTGACTGCTTGACTAGCCAGACCTAAAAAAAAGAAAAACGTTAACACATGCAATTTTACTGAGGTAAGATATTTTCCCATGAATAATTTACACACTTACGCATGCAAAAATGCTTCCTCATGTGAGTATTTAAGAATATACAAAGGTTTCCACAACTACTCTAGGATCGTTCAACTGTCCTTTGCATACCCTATGGAACCCTTGTAAGTAAACAAAACAAAAAAACATTTACTCGAAATCAAGGAGTAAACGTCCGATTTTGTGTGAATTTGGTCCATATTGTTTCAGTAGGGCAGGGTGTCTAGCGTCATAAATACTATTTACAATATAGTGTGTTGCCAGTAATGCTCATGGTCTTCCCCATATTCTATCTCATCAGAATTACAAGTCTGGGGATTTACTCTGGATTTCACCCAGGGGCTCCAGCATCTGCTGAAGGCAGTCACATCTCCAGAGGAAGCTTGGGAAGAGAATGAGGAACCACCAGGTGAACTGGACCCAGAACTACCTATTTCTCTCTGTAAATATATACAACGTTGTACTCAGTAGATATATATACAGGTCTTGTAATATAAGAATCTCTTATTGTATTCTCTCCATGCACGATTATTCTATTTTTGCACTGTAAGGCTGCTTGAAGCCCCATTTGGCAACACAAAATAGCTGTGTGGAACATTATGTCTGTTATATTTTCATCGTGTGAGTGCTTCTCTATAAGGCGCGTTAGCATTTTGACTGCCCTCCTTTGAGAACATTGTGGTGTACATACGAACTGGCATCAACATTAAACCAAAACGTTTAAGAAACACACTATTTGAAAACAGTAAAGCAATGCCTTTCATATAGAGTGCTATTTTTAGATTGTTTTCCATTGACTCATACAAAGCTTTTTTTTTTTTAAATAAAGAATGAATCATTCTTTTCTCTCTTTGAAGCACTTTCTCTAATCAATAAGAAGTTTGAGTATATTAGGAAGAATACTTTATGATTCTGTACAGCATTTGAGGTGATATTCTCCTTTCGTTATGATACAACAATCATAGCCGTGAAGGGCACTAAAAGCCTCTTTGCCAGCATGAGAGGAGAGCTCCTGCTCTCCCCGAGTAGGGATAACAAATCTTCTCTGATATCCCTTGACGCCTCTGTGGTCTGTGGCACTGTCAAGCATACAATATTGCTCACAAGGCTCGAACTCTGGGTTCGCATATCAGGCAATGGGTCAATCAAAACCACTGCAGCATGATCAGTCACTCATGGTCCCAGTGAAAGGACAGTCCTTATCATGTCTTCTCTTCAGCATCTGCATATGCCCCCCTGGCAGTTCTTGAGCAACAGCAGGTGAACTTCTAAATGTATGCTGATGACACCCAAACCATCTTCTGCTTGGAAAATAACCATGGAAACCCAACAAAAATCACCTCGTTCTTGGAATATGTCTCCCACTAGATGAAGTAGAGTTTCTTGCACATGAAAGATGCTGGGACAAACATGTCAGTAGTCTGGGAATCTGAGCTTGATTCGCTACACATTGATTGGTCTTCAAGCCCGAGAACTCCTATTCCCTCCTCAGAAAAGCTAAGGAACCTTGAGATTCTTAGGAAGGCCAGTCTCACTTTTGCCACACAAGTCAAAACAGTAGCAAAGGGGGATCAACTTGCAGCTCTCCCTCTTCTCAGAAAAATCCTACCAATCTCCTCATTGACAACAGAGTTTGGGTGACCAGAGATCTTATCCGGCATGCCTCAACTGCTGCAATATCATCAATTCTTTCCTCCCCAAGGACCTCATTGCCAGACTCCAGAGACTTCAGAATCAGGCAGCCATGATGTGCCTTAACCTTCGTACGCGGACCACGTGAAACCTCCCCTCGAGGTGGTTGATTGGCTTCCAGTAGTAGCCAGGATTACATTTAAAATTATTGTTTACTGTCTACAAAGTAAACTGGAGAAAAGGGCCAGCTTGCCTGCCTGCTGAAACTGACACTTCATTACATCCTGACCACAGACGCCGCTCTACATCTGCCTACCTAAACAAGCCACATCGCTTCAAGAGATTTGGACGTGGAGGAAGATGACAGGTGTACCAGGGCCCAGACCACAGAATGCCCAGAACCTTACTCTGAGACCTGAACACAACTACATGTAGTTGAGAAAACTTTTCAAAACACAAGTACTCAGACTTGCATTTAACCGATCTGAACAATATTGGGGTTACGAAAGAATAACATATATATCTTAATATGAAAAAGGGAAATTCACCAGTTATAGCTAAGCAAACCATAGCTTGTACCCACACCTTGCACTGCTCATCTATGACATCACTGAAAACATCTAAAATGAAATTATTGATGACATCGATGATGAGAAACTCGATCTGCTGAAACTTGACTCAATGACTAAGCAAATGCCAAACTTTGTGAAGATTCTCCAACATGGAGTTAACATTATCAGTAAGTCAAAAAGTGCCTTCTCAATGAAAAGTGCATCTGAACCATAACAATGCAGTCTGAATTTTTAATAGTGTAATATGATATATTCTCTGTGGCACATTTTTCGGCTTGCCTATTTTGCAAAGATGATGGAAAAGCAGTTGAACAATTAATATGTACACATCATGATACAGGTAGAAGCAAGGGGGGCCCTTCTAGCAGGGGTTCGAGATGCCTTGACAGGGTGCCATTGTGCCAAGGTTTCAGCCCTGGAACACAACTGAGAATGTATCTGACACCAGTGAAGTCCTGCAGGGATTGAGGGGTCTGAGGGGGTTAAAAATAAAGGGGGAAAAAACGTACCTGGTTGTCGGGTCTCTCCTCTGCTGTCCCTCTGTCCTCTCTCAAGGCTAGAACAGGGAAGCAGGAAGCACCCGGCTCCCAGGCTCCCCATAGCCAATCACAACGCTGCAATGCAGCGTTGTGATTGGTCTGAGCGCCGTGGTTCGGTGCTCAGACAGGGAATGGGGGCATGGGCATGTCCTCCATGAAGGCTGTAATGCAGACTGCATGGAGAACATGCAAAGTGCGCATGACTGTTAGGCCGGCCCGAGAGGGCCGTCCAAACAGTCATGCGCACGTAGAGAGTACAAACCAATCATCCCCTGCCCTGCTCTGTAAGCAGAGCAACCCCACCTGCAAAGCTGCCACAGCAGGGAAACATAAAAATGATAATTACAATGAGTTATTATCATTTTATGTTTCTTTTATTTCACTGCTGGGAAGTGGGGCGACGCTCCTCTGCCTTAGCGGAGGAGCCGCCACTGTCTGACACATAGTGTGACTGTCCCTGGGAAACCTCACCCAAGTGGTGGGTCAGTCCATATGGCAGAGGTACACATTGTAAAAAAACACTCTGGGCCCTCCCTAGCTGCCGAAGGAATAGTAAAGCTGACTTACTTGCCCAGTAAGTTGCAGCAGTGGCCCACTGCTTAAATCTCTGGGTGTCCGGATGGTACGTCGTATGGTGGGGTATCAGTGGTCTTGGGGTTGCCAGCACTAACGTGCACTGAACAGGCTTGGGTGCTGGCAGAAGTGTGCCACCCATGAGGTCCATCCTGCTGGTGTGAAGAGGTTTAACTAGGCTTTGCAGAAGCACCACCAAAAACTCTCTTTAGGTCATCACACCACCTTCATCAGCAGATGAAGAGAGTAAACTTGGCACCAGGACCTTATACTCTCTCTCTCTCCCTTGGACTCAGTTAAAATAATACTTTCCTGAGCCCACACACAGCTCGTTCCACCTTTTTAGAGCAGTATTGAGAGGTCATCCAACTACCTGCCTACAGCCATTCCTCTTTTTTTTCTGCGCACAGCGCCACCTGAGCTCTACATAGCTGCCATGTTTCCCAGGTCTATGTATAACTAACTGATCCAGCCCAGTTTTTTCTTTGCATTCTGGGACTTGTAGTCCTGGTTTTATAATAAGCTTGTAGATCCATCATGAAGCCAGGGTTGTTTCATAAAGGTGTCCAGTCCAGTGAACCAGCGAACTCTCCTTCAAATGGACGAATCCTGGTGTCACTAGATCGAGACCGGAGTAGTACTGGAGAGCATGGTTCATTCTGCAGTACAGTGGACGGACTCCTGAGCCTTCTTTGGTCCAGTGTGGCTGGGACAAAAGGAAACCAGAGTCCATGATGGAGGAAACAGCCGCAGCCACTCTTGTTACAACAGCCTCCAGGAGTCTCACAGCCATTGGGCAGAAGCGTAGACCGTGGTTTCCACAGTTAAGACGCTATCCTTATAGGCTCAAACAGTACCCTCATAAGAGATCAAAATTACTCACATTCAGCCAACGAGTGCCCTTCTATTACAGTCACTTATGCACAATCAGTGTGATATCACAGTCTATTTTACTAGAGATGCTGGATGCAAGAAAATACATCTATAGGAATTCAGCTTTACTGTGTATCCACAAACTCCAGGCCTGATCAGGCTTCTTTGCAGTTTGCGCAACAAAATCCCCAGCGTGACCTCCCATGCATACCACTTACGTACACATCTGACCTAGTTCCCCCTCTGTTACAACATCCGGACACTGCTCACCTGATCTATAATCTCTGTTGTCTCAGCATAATCCTGCCATGATCTTTCACTACAACTGCTAACCAGTCTCTAATGAAGATGAGGACTTGTAGCAGGCAAGAACAAGCAAGAAACTGTCACAAATCAAAGGTATAGAGTGCCTCAGGTCCCCTAAGCACTGCGTGGAACATTCTGAAATGATACAAGGGAAAGACAAAGCAAATGCTAAGAGGAGTATCCAACCCGTTTTCCCCATTAGAAAATGGAAAGTAACAAATGAGGTATATATACAGCAGTTAATAAAGCCATGTGATGCTAAGCCACTGCACACAATCCTTGAGTCCTACAGAGCCAGTCCTAATTCTACCTTTTGGGTATCTGTTGTACCTTGGTAGCAATTGAATCATCGGGGTGAAGCTTCGCTACAGAACTTGCACACACTCCACTCTCCACCGTGGACTGAGGGATAGATATCACTTTGGCCTCCAGTGTGGCTTGTGGCCACTCTCTGGTCTCCAGTGCGGCCCGGCCCCAATTTTTACCAGACAAATTATCAGAAGCTTTCATTCCTTCAGCACACCCTATTCCACACTTCACCACCCCTGAGATTCCAAACTCTCCCATATTGGGTCACTACTGTGTTAGTTTACTCACCACTCACCCCCCCTCCCGGGGACAGTATCTCCACAAAGGGTTTATAATCAGAGCAGAGGACAGATATAATTTGTGGAATGTTCTGTGGCCCATATATATGCAGGACAATAACTCCTTTTCAATACTCAATTCAAGACCTTGTTCCACTCTTCCTTTCCTGCTTTTTGCAATAACACTGCCCTTCATAAATACTTTCATCAACCATTACCACACCACACAACCCTTTCCCAGACAAAAAGGTTGTAAAGTAGGTTCATTGATGATCTCTGATTTTATCTTATGGAAGGCTTTATGGTGGACTTCAGTCCAACAAGCCTCTGCTTCCTTTCTGATTAATACTCTCATTGGCCCCATTATATCTGAAAAGTTATTCACAAATTCACTCAATACTCATAGAATTCTGAAAAAGAGGTAACTACTTCTTGTCCAGCGCAGGAATCGTTCTGCATGGCTTCCACCAAAGACCCTATAGGCAACAAACCTTCTCTGGATACCGTGAGCCCCAAATTGTCCACCTGGTCACGGAACAATTTACACTTGCCTCCAGCTTGCGTCAAACTATTTTCCTTTATTCTCCTGTAGACTTCCAGCTGCATACAATACTTTTTATTCTTTGAGAAAATCAAAATATCTTTTAGGAATCATTTAACATATAATTCTGTATCCCTGAAAATGTGACACATGGCCCTTTGGAACACAGAGACTGTTGATGCCAGTCCAAAAGTCAACCTCCTGAATCTTCTACAGTACCTGTGGAGTCAGAAAAGTAGTAGAATGCTTGGAATCTGGGGGAAACAAAAACATTCTTCAGTATAGCTTGAAAAGATCTCCAGCTTGGTGTCTTTTCACTGCCGCCTATACTATCTCGCAGTCTCATCTCTTTTTATTCACCGTTTTTAGAATCTTTCGTGCAGTGTCTCCTGCAGATCTTGCATGCGTTGACTTTACTCCAGTTTAGGGTAACCAGGGACCATATTACACATAGTGCCCCAGGGGTGCAACGGGTGTGTGCTCCCGCTTTTTGCGCCTCCAGCGCTCCTTCTGTAATACTGATAGCAGTGGCACACATCGCCATCGCTAACATCAGAGAGCATTACCTCATTTGCATTGATGCGTGCCCCATTCAAATGAGGGAATAATATTGCCTTTGCACCAGCACTGTACTATGGAAACAGACACGGAGGCAACCATGCCCTTAGGAAGTGCACTGACACTGTGCCAAAAAAGAAACGTGAAACACTGGCAGTGTGCCTCCTTAAGGCAACCCTCTGCAGACGGGTGCAGTCACTCACTGCACCCTCTTGCAGGGGGATCTCTGACCCCTCTTGAAAATGAAGATGAGTTGCTGCCTGCACAGAGAAACACAGAGAGGCTTGTGAACAGCTGCTCCATATTTCAATGAATGTGTTGCCCCTAGGGCAGAGCAAGTTTGCTGCTGCCCTGGGGACAGCGCATTCATCATAATAGGGCCTATTGTCCCGGTCTGCACCAGTCGCATCTTTTGAAAGGTACATCATGGCCCTATATATAATACGGGCCCAAAAGTCCCTATTTACTCAGACAGTACCAGTTTTTGAAAGACTGTCACCGAGTTCTAGCTTTTTTTGCTACAGAAATACCAGTCTCGGTTTTCAAGACAGATTGTGCACAATAATTAAATTGTCGTGCATGCTTTCCACCAACCCTCTCATCACAACATGGACAGATGTTAAATTCTCTAAAGAGACACCTGGTGTGTTGCCTCATCTCATGCACACAGCACAGCAGGGTTTAATGAGGGGTGAGTCAGCATCTGAGGAGCCCACTGGCCAAGGCGCAGTCTGAGTAGACTGCCCCTGCTGCTCATCACAGCTTGAGCATTTCAGTTTTCCACTGTGGGTTTCAGTTACCAAAGGTTAGCATCATTTTACATATCAAGGCAAAACGAGAGCCTTTATGGACTTCTTTCTGATTCCTTGTGCAGAACGCATGAAAATCAATATACAATTACTACACACTGGGTCATACCGTTTCAAATAAAACCGACATAGAAACGGGTCTCTTTTGTCCCTTATATTCTAGTCCTTAAGTTTACAGACAAAAACACGAATTGATTTCTCAATAATGACTGACTCTAAAATCCTTTCAGGTAATCTATGGCAGCAATGTAGCCCTTTTATTTTTTCACCTCATTTTGCATTTCCCTAAACGTATTTGCTCTTTTTAGATGCTGCATTGGTGGAAAGAGAGAAAAAGTGAGAGAGCGAGAGGGAGAAAAAGAAAGAGAGGGAGAACGAGAGTGAGAGAAAGTGTTTGTGTGTGTGAGAGAGATCGAGAGAGAGAAAGGGCAGGTGATGGAATTAAGTACATGCAGAAGGACTGATTGAAAAGACAGTGATGAAGAGGAAGATTACCTGTGACGTGACAATGGAGGATTTTAAAAAGTAGCACATTCTGACCACTAGCAAGCAAGGATTTTTAAAGGCCATTGAAACAAACAAATTAAATGTAATGGGGCGGAGGTATGAAGTGAAACATCCTTGAACATCGAAAATGCAGGAAATCAATTAAATGATCCATGCACTCAAATCAAATGTAAAAAAAAAGTAATAGAATAACAAAACTCCACTAGACGTATTCCTCAGTAGGGCAGTAGAGCAGCACTCTGATGTTTCCAAAGTGGCTCCTCCTATTGAATAGAGGCTCTCCACGTGGAAAGTTGCTTTCTTCCACTCCTTTCTTTCAGATATGACATTTAGGATGCCAGGAGAGCTAAAAGTCTTTACAAATGCTCAATAATAAAAACAAGTAATATTTTTTTTGGGGGGGGGGGAGCGACCTTGTTGTCATCAATCAAACTCATGTATGTATCTTGTCACGTCACTCACCACCTCCTTGGCTCGAGCATTGAAATCCCCTTTAGGGTGGCTCTTCCTAAACAGTTCATCTTTACTGATGTTGTCCAGGGCTACTCCCAGGGCCTTGTTTCTTGTCTTCAGTGTTTTGACGCTAGCTTTGAAGAGTAGGGTGATGGCCATATCTATCTGCCTGTTTGAGATCCGCAGAGCATAAACTTGCCCCGACTATAAGAGTCTCGTATCCCCTGTTACACTCACTAGTTCCAGCTGTCAATGGACATGTTGGATTGAGTCTTAAACTTCACCATTCTACGATGGCGGAGAGACGTTTGTAAACAGCTGAACATTACACTAAGTGACAGAAGCTCCATCAGGCGTCCCGAGCAAGTGGCCATCTTAAAAATGTAACAATGACGCAGCTGTGAAAAGAAATTCTGTTTAAATTTATAAATACAACTAAAACAGTCTTAGGATCTTTAAAGGTACCCGTTTTTCATAAAATGTTAATTTAAAATGAGTAAGAAAAATGTATTGGCCCACTACGGCCCTAATGTATTTATCATGCCGTCACTTACTATCAATGTCCTCTTTCAGGTAAGGGTTTTGCCCACACTTAATATGGCAGCCTGCTTGTAGAGACCATGCTCCTTCGCTAATACCAGATAATGGACCTCCCCCATGCGCAACATCCACATTGAAGTGTTTTGCCCACATCTGACATGGCCGTCGCCATCAGCCATGGCCCCAGGCCCAGCAGGCTGATGTTGCTCTCTTGGGCTCCAGCGTTTCCTATTGACAGCGGTGGCAGGTACCGGGCTACACTCTGTCACCTGGTGCCGCTTCAAGCTCTTCATTCAACGGGCACGGATAGCAGTGCTCTTCGAGGCTACAATCCACAGTTGTGTGACGAAATGCTGTAGTTCAGGAGTTAACCCAGTATGGACTCTGGAACTTAGTCATTTAGAGGCCAGATACTTTAGCCCCTTCGCTGCTAGGCCTTTTCCCCTCCTGTGCTAAGCCTTTTTTTGGCTATTTGGGGTAGTTCGCGCTGAGGGCCCTGTAACTTTTTGACCACATAAGGTATCCATGCCAAATTTGCGTCCTTTTTTTCCAACATCATGGGGATTCTAAAGGTACCCAGGGTTTGTGGAGTCCCCTGGAGGGGACCCAGAAATTAGCCAAAATACAGCTAAATGTTGGTTTTTTGCGGGAAAATGCGAAAAAGGGCTACAGATGAAAGCATCTGGTTTTTTCCCTGCAAATGGCATCAAAAAAGGGGTTGTGGTGCTGAAATCACCATCTTCCTAGCTTTCAGGGACAAGCAGACTTTTGTCAGAAAACCAAAATTTTGTACACAGTTTTGGCATTTTTCTGGGACATAGCCTATTTTTGCTATTTTTTGTGCTTTCAACCTCCTTCCAGTTAATGGTAGAAATGGGTATGAAAGCAATAATGGATCCTGGAAAGCCATACATTTCTGAAAAGTGGACAGAATTATGAATTCAGCAAGGGGTCATTTGTGTAGATCCTTCAAGTTTTCTTTATAGAAACAAACAGTTAAATATAGGAAAAATTGAAAATTAGTTGAAAAAAACAGCCATTTGTGTCAACGTTTTCACCTGTAACTTCTTCTAATTATGACAGCTATTTGAAAGCAATATACCATTACATCCGCTGGATCTTTCTGGTTGTGGTGATATATAGGACTTGTAGGTTCACCAAGAACCCGACGAACCCAGAGCCAATAACTGAGCAGCGTCTTGCAATGGTTTTTTATTATGTCCCGGGTATATAGCAATTATTCTGGGAAAATTTATACATGGAAAAATCGGTATGAAAGACACCTATGTATTTCTGAAATGGGAACAAAATATAGAGTTTAGAAACAGTAGATATTTGCACATTTCTGAAATTGGGAGTACCCATACTAGCATGAGAATTATAGGTCATTTTTCAAAATGACTTCTTTTTTACACATTGTCTTTCATTTGGAAGGCAGAAATGCATCGAAATTCAATAGATAATAACAGTTGCTCTACAATTTTGTGTTACCCTAAGTCTCCCGATAAAAATGGTACCTCACTTGTGTGGGTAGGCCTAGTGGCCGTGACAGGAAACGACCCAAAACGCAACGTGGACACACCACATTTTCAAAGTGAAAAATGACCCTTTTTTTGCAAAGTGCCTAGCTGTAGTTTTTGAACCATAGCTCTGCCGGCACCTAGGGAAACCTAGCAAAACTATACATTTTTGAAAACTAGACATCCAGGGGAATCCAGGATGGGGTGACTTGACTGGCTCTCACCTGGTTCTGTTACCCAGAATCCCTTGCAAACCTAATAAATTGTCAAAAAAAACACATTTTCCTCACTTTTCTGTGGTGGAAAGTTCTGGAATCTGCGTGGATCCACAAAATTCCACCCAACCCGTGTTCCCCAAAGTCTTTCGAGAAAAACGGTACCCCACTTGTGTGGGTAGGCCTAGTGCCCGCGACAGGAAACGGCCCAAAACGCAACGTGGACACACCACATATTCACAGTGAAAAATGACCCTTTTTTTGCAAAGTGCCTAGCTATAGTTTTTGAACCCTAGCTCTGCCGGCACCTAGGGAAACCCAGCAAACCTATACATTTTTTAAAACTAGACACCCAGGGGAATCCAGGATGGGGTGACTTGACTGGCTCTCACCAGGTTCTGGTACCCAGAATCCCTTGCAAACCTAAAAATTTGTCCAAAAAAACACATTTTCCTCACTTTTCTGTGGTGGAAAGTTCTGGAATCTGCGTGGATCCACAAAATTCCACCCACCCTGCGTTCCCCAAAGTCTTCCGAGAAAAATGGTACCTCACTTGTGTGGGTAGGCCTAGTGCCCGCGACAGGAAACAGCGCAAAACGCAACGTGGCCACACCACATTTTCACAGTGAAAAATGACCCTTTTTTTGCAAAGTGCCTAGCTGTAGTTTTTGAACCCTAGCTCTGCCGGCACCTAGGGAAACCTAGCAAACCTATACATTTTTGAAAACTAGACACCCAGGGGAATCCAGGATGGGGTGACTTGACTGGCTCTCACCAGGTTCTGGTACCCAGAATCCCTTGCAAACCTAAAACATTGTGAAAACAAACACATTCTCCTCACTTTTCTGTGATGGAAAGTTCTGGAATCTGCGTGGATCCACAAAATTCCACCCACCCCGCGTTCCCCAAAGTCTTCCGAGAAAAATGGTACCTCACTTGTGTGGGTAGGCCTAGTGCCCGCGACAGGAAACAGCGCAAAACGCAACGTGGACACACCACATTTTCACAGTGAAAAATTACCCTTTTTTTGCAAAGTGCCTAGCTGTAGTTTTTGAACCCTAGCTCTGCCGGCACCTAGGGAAAACTAGCAAACCTATACATTTTTGAAAACTAGACACCCAGGGGAATCCAGGATGGGGTGACTTGACTGGCTCTCACTAGGTTCTGGTACCCAGAATCCCTTGCAATCCTAAACAATTGTCCAAAAAACCACATTTTCCTCACTTTTCGGTGGTGGAAAGTTCTGGAATCTGTGTGGATCCACAAAATTCCACCCACCCCGCTTTCCCCAAACTCTTCCGAGAAACATGGGACCTCACTTGTGTGGGTAGGCCTAGTGCCTGCGACAGGAAACAGCGCAAAACGCAACGTGGACACACCACATTTTCACAGTGAAAAATGACCCTTTTTTTGCAAAGTGCCTAGCTGTAGTTTTTGAACCCTAGCTCTGCCGGCACCTAGGGAAACCTAGCAAACCTATACATTTTTGAAAACGAGACACCCAGGGGAATCCAGGATGGGGTGACTTGACTGGCTCTTACCAGGTTCTGTTACCCAGAATCCCTTGCAAACCTAAACAATTGTCAAAAAAAACACATTTTCCTCACTTTTCTGTGGTGGAAAGTTCTGGAATCTGCGTGGATCCACATAATTCCACCCACCCCGCGTTCCCCAAAGTCTTCCGAGAAAGATGGTACCTCACTTGTGTGGGTAGGCCTTGTGCCCGCGATAGGAAACAGCGCAAAACGCAACGTGGACACACCACATTTTCACAGTGAAAAATGACCCTTTTTTTGCAAAGTGCCTAGCTGTAGTTTTTGAACCCTAGCTCTGCCGGCACCTAGGGAAACCTACCAAACCCACACATTTCTGAAAATTAGACACCCGGGGGATTCCAGTGAGGTATGTCTTGCGTGGATCCCCCAACGTTTTCTTACCCAGAATCCCCTCCAAACCTGAAATGTTGCTAAAAAAATCACTTTTTTCACACATTTGTGTGTGGGAAAGTTGTGGCATCACCAGGCTGACACAAATTTCCTATCACCCAGCATTCCCCCAGGTCTCCCGATAAAAATGGTGGCTCACTCTGGTGGGAGGCCCAAGTACCCGCGACAGGCAAGGGCCCAAAACGTATTGAGGCGACATCAAAATTGCCTATCACAAAACGACCTGGTTTTGCAAGGGGGGTCCCATGACTTTTTGGCCCGGGGCTCGGCGGCCACCTAGGGAAACCTACCAAACCCACACATTTCTGAAAACTAGACACCCGGGGGATTCCAGGGAGGTATGGCTTGTGTGGATCCCCCAACGTTTTCTTACCCAGAATCCCCTGCAAACCTGAAATTGTGCTGAAAAAATCACTTTTTTCACACATTTGTGTGTGGGAAAGTTGTGGCATCACCGGGCTGACACAAATTTCCTACCACCCAGCGTTCGCCCAGGTCTCCCGATAAAAATGGTGCCTCACTCGGGTGGGAGGCCCAAGTACCCGCGACAGGCAAGGGCCCAAAACGTATTGAGGCGACATCAAAATTGCCTATCACAAAACAACCTGGTTTTGCAAGGGGGGTCCCATGACTTTTTGGCCCGGGGCTCGGCGGCCACCTAGGTAAACCTACCAAACCCACACATTTCTGAAAACTAGACACCCGAGGGATTCCAGGGAGGTATGGCTTGCGTGGATCCTCCAAAGTTTTCTTACCCAGAATCCCCTGCAAACCTGAACTTTTGCTGAAAAAATCACTTTTTCACACATTTGTGTGTGGGAAAGTTGTGGCATCACCGGGCTGACACAAATTTCCTACCACCCAGCGTTCCCCCAGGTCTCCCGATAAAAATGGTGCCTCACTCTGGTGGGAGGCCCAAGTACCCGCAACAGGCAAGGGCCCAAAACGTATTGAGGCGACATCAAAATTGCCTATCACAAAACGACCTGGTTTTGCAAGGGGGGGTCCCATGACTTTTTGGCCCGGGGCTCAGCGGCCACCTAGAGAAACCTACCAAACCCACACATTTCTGAAAACTAGACACCCGGGGATTCCAGGGAGGTATGGCTTGCGTGGATCCCCCAACGTTTTCTTACCCAGAATCCCCTGCAAACCTGAAATTGTGCTGAAAAAAATCACTTTTTTCACACATTTGTGTGTGGGAAAGTTGTGGCATCACCGGGCTGACACAAATTTCCTACCACCCAGCGTTCGCCCAGGTCTCCCGATAAAAATGGTGCCTCACTCGGGTGGGAGGCCTAAGTACCCGTGACAGGCAAGTTCCCAAAACGTATTGAGGCGACATCAAAATTGCCTATCACAAAACGACCTGGTTTTGCAAGGGGGGTCCCATGACTTTTTGGCCCGGGGCTCGACGGCCACCTAGGGAAACCTACCAAACCCACACATTTCTGGAAACTAGACACCCGGGGGATTCCAGGGAGGTATGGCTTGCATGGATCCCCCAACGTTTTCTTACCCAGAATCCCCTGCAAACCTGAACTTTTGCTGAAAAAATCACTTTTTTCACACATTTGTGTGTGGGAAAGTTGTGGCATCACCGGGCTGACACAAATTTCCTACCACCGAACGGTCCCCCAGGTCTCCCGATCAAAATGGTGCCTCACTCTGGTGGGAGGCCCAAGTACCCGCGACAGGCAAAGGCCCAAAACGTATTGAGGTGACATCAAAATTGCCTATCACAAAACGACCATGACTTTTTGGCCCGGGGCTTGGCGGCCACCTAGGGAAACCTACCAAACCCACACATTTCTGAAAACTAGACACCCGGGGGATTCCAGGGAGGTATGGCTTGCGTGGATCCCCCAAGGGATTCTGGGTAACAGAACCTGGTGAGAGCCAGTCAAGTCACCCCATCCTGGATTCCCCTGGGTGTCTAGTTTTCAAAAAGGTATAGGTTTGCTAGGTTTCCCTAGGTGCCGGCAGAGCTAGGGTTCAAAAACTACAGCTAGGCACTTTGCAAAAAAAGGGTCATTTTTCACTGTGAAAATGTGGTGTGTCCACGTTGCGTTTTGCGCTGTTTCCTGTCGCGGGCACTAGGCCTACCCACACAAGTGAGGTACCATTTTTCTCGGAAGACTTTGGGGAATGCGGGGTGGGTGGAATTTTGTGGATCCACACAGATTACAGAACTTTCCACCACAGAAAAGTGAGGAAAATGTGGGTTTTTTGACAATTGTTTAGGTTTGCAAGGGATTCTGGGTACCAGAACCTAGTGAGAGCCAGTCAAGTCACCCCATCCTGGATTCCCCTGGGTGTCTAGTTTTCAAAAATGTATAGGTTTGCTAGCTTTCCCTAGGTGCCGGCAGAGCTAGGGTTAAAAAACTACAGCTAGGCACTTTGCAAAAAAAGGGTCATTTTTCACTGTGACAATGTGGTGTGTCCACGTTGCGTTTTGCGCTGTTTCCTGTCGTGGGCACTAGGCCTACCCACACAAGTGAGGTACCATTTTTCTCTGAAGACTTTGGGGAATGCGGGGTGGGTGGAATTTTGTGGATCCACGCAGATTCTAGAACTTTCCACCACAGAAACGTGAGAAAAATGTGGTTTTTTGGACAATTTTTTAGGTTTGCAAGGGATTTTGGGTACCAGAACCTGGTGAGAGCCAGTCAAGTCACCCCATCCTGGATTCCTCTGGGTGTCTAGTTTTTAAAAATGTATAGGTTTGCTTGGTTTCCCTAGGTGCCGGCAGAGCTAGGGTTCAAAAACTACAGCTAGACACTTTGCAAAAAAAGGGTCATTTTTCACTGTGAAAATGTGGTGTGTCCTCGTTGCGTTTTGCGCTGTTTCCTGTCACGGGCACTAGGCCTACCCACACAAGTGAGGTACCATTTTTCTCGGAAGACTTTGGGGAACGCGGGGTGGGTGGAATTTTGTGGATCCACGCAGATTCCAGAACTTTCCACCACAGAAAAGTGAGGAAAATGTGTTTTTTTGGACAAATGTTTAGGTTTGCAAGGGATTCTGGGTACCAGAACCTGGTGAGAGCCAGTATGGCTTGCGTGGATCCCCCAACGTTTTCTTACCCAGAATCCCCTGCAAACCTGAAATTGTGCTGAAAAAATCACTTTTTTCACACATTTGTGTGTGGGAAAGTTGTGGCGTCACCGGGCTGACACAAATTTCCTACCACCCAGCGTTCGCCCAGGTCTCCCGATAAAAATGGTGCCTCACTCGGGTGGGAGGCCCAAGTACCCGCGACAGACAAGGGCCCAAAACGTATTGAGGCGACATCAAAATTGGCTATCACAAAATGACCTGGTTTTGCAAGGGGGGTCCCATGACTTTTTGGCCCGGGGCTCGGCGGCCACATAGGTAAACCTACCAAACCCACACATTTCTGAAAACTAGACACTCGGGGATTCAGGGAGGTATGGCTTGCATGGATCCCCCAACGTTTTCTTACCCAGAATCCCCTGCAAACCTGAACTTTTGCTGAAAAACTCACTTTTTTCACACATTTGTGTGTGGGAAAGTTGTGGCATCACCGGGTTGACACAAATTTCCTACCACCCAGCGTTCGCCCAGGTCTCCCGATAAAAATCGTTTTGCGATAGGCAATTTTGATGTCGCCTCAATACGTTTTGGGCCCTTGCCTGTCGCAGGTACTTGTACCTCCCACACGAGTGAGGCACCATTTTTATCGGGAGACCTGGGGGAACGCTGGGTGGTAGGAAATTTGTGTCAGCCCAGTGATGCCACAACTTTCCCACACAAAAATGTGTGGAAAAAGTGATTTTGTTCAGCTAAATTTGAGGTTTGCAGGGGATTCTGGGTAAGAAAACGTTGGGGGATCCACGCAAGCCATACCTCCCTGGAATACCCCAAGTGTCTAGTTTTCAGAAATGTGTGGGTTTGGTAGGTTTTCCTAGATGGCCGCCGACCCCGGGGCCAGAAACCCAGGTAACCCCCGTGCAAAACCAGGTTGGTTTGTGATAGGTAATTTTGATGTCGTCTCACTAGGTTTTGGGCCCTTGCCTGTCGCGGGTACTTGACCCACCCACACAAGTGAGGTACCATTTTTCTCGGAAGACTTTGGGCGATGCGGGGTGAGTGGAATTTTGTGGATCCACACAGATTCCAGAACTTTCCACCACAGAAATGTGAGGAAAATGTGTTTTTTATACACATTTTGAGGTTTGCAAGGGATTCTGGGTAACAGAACCTGGTGAGAGCCAGTCAAGTCACCCCATCCTGGATTCCCTGGGTGTCTAGTTTTCAAAAATGTACAGGTTTGCTAGGTTTCCCTATGTGCCGGCTGCGCTAGGGCCCAAAATCCACAGGTAGACATATTGCTAAAAACAAATCCGTGCCTAGTCGGCTTTCTGCCGCCCTGGGGGGGATATCGGGGGGTGGGGTTGCCCCGATATGCCCCCAAGGGGGGCAGAAACACTGTGGCTATTTTTTTGGGGGTTAGGGGCATTGGTATGCCCATTCTGGGCAGCCTCCACCCACACACATAAAAAAGCCAGCGTAATTGTTGGCGTCTAGTGGGCTTTTTGCCCCCCCCAGGGGGGGCAGATTGGGGGCTTCTGCCCCCATCTTCCCCCCAGGGGGGGCAGAAAGTCCACTAGACGCCTGGGAGTTTTTTGGGCAAATTTTAATTCGGGTGGGGGCTGCCCAAAACAGGCATGCCAATGCCCCCACCCTAATTAAATTTTGCCCCAAAAAATCCCTGGCATCTAGTGGGCTTTTTGCCCCCCGGGGTGGCAGATTGGGGGCTACTGCCCCATCTGCCCCCAGGGGGCAGGAAGGCTGTTATTTTTGCGGGGGAGGGGTGGGGGCATGGGCATGCCCGTTTTGGGAGCCCCCACCCTAATTCAAATTTGCCCCAAAAAATCCCTGGCGTCTAGTGGGCTTTTGCCCCCCGGCGGGGCAGATTGGGGCTAATGCCCCCATCTGCCCTCGAGGAGGGGCAAAGTCCACTAGACGCCAGGAGTTTGGGCAAATCTTAATTAGGTGGGGATGCCCAAAACGGGCATGCCAATGCCCCCACCCTAATTAAAATTTGCCCCAAAAAATCCCTGGCATCTAGTGGGCTTTTTGCCCCCCCGGGGGGGAAGATTGGGGTCTACTGCCCCATCTGCCCCCCAGGGGGGGGGGGCAGGAAGGCTGTTATTTTTGCGGGGGAGGGGGTGGGGGCATGGGCATGCCCGTTTTGGGAGCCCCCACCCTAATTCAAATTTGCCCAAAAAAAATCCCTGGCGTCTAGTGGGCTTTTTGCCCCCGGCGAGGCAGATTGGGGGCTAATGCCCCCATCTGCCCTCCACGGGGGCAAAAGCCCACTAGACGCCAGGGAGCTGGGCAAATTTTAATTAGGTGGGGCTGCCCAAAACGGGCATGCCAATGCCCCCACCCTAATTAAAATTTGCCCAAAAAATTCCCTGGCGTATAGTGGGCTTTTTGCCCCCCCGGGGGGGCAGATTGGGGGCTACTGCCCCATCTGCCCCCCAGGGGGGGCAGGAAGGCTGTTATTTTTGCGGGGGTGGGGGCATGGGCATGCCCGTTTTGGGAGCCCCCACCCTAATTCAAATTTGCCCCCAAAAAATCCCTGGCGTCTAGTGGGCTTTTTGCCCCCCCCACCTGGCGGGGCCCCCATCTTCCCCCCAGGGGGGGCAGAAAGTCCACTAGACGCCAGGGAGTTTTTTGGGCAAATTTTAATTAGGGTAGGGGCTGCCCAAAATGGACATGCCAATGCCCCCACCCTAATTAAAATTTGCCCATAAAATCCCTGGCGGATTTGGGGCTAATGCCCCCAGCTGCCCCCCAGGGGGGGCAGAAAGCCTGTCATTTTTGCTGGGGGTGAGTGGGGGCATGGGCATGCCCATATTGGGCAGCCCCCACCACAAATTATAATTAAAAGAAAAATCCCTGGCGTATAGTGGGCTTTTTGCCGCCCCGGGGGGGCAAAAAGGCTGTAAATTTTGCGGGGTGGGGGCATGGACATGCCCTTTATGGGCAGCCCCCACCCTAATAAATTATGCAGCAAAAGAAAATATCCCTGGGGTCTAGTGGGCTTTTGTCCTCCCAGGGGGGCAGATTGGGGCTACTGCCCCATCTGCCTCCAGGGGGCAAAAAGACTAAATCACAGCAACAAAAATTGGGGGGAGCAAAAGCCCTTGCCCAAGGGGCCGCTCCCCCCTCCCTCCTCCCTGGTGGCTAGTGGGTGGATCCCTTCTTGGGGATCGCCCTCCTGGGGCGATCCCCAAGCAGGGATCCACTGGGGAGGGGTACCATTAGAAAGGGGAGATTCTCCCCTTTCCAATGATACCTCTCCCGTCTTTCTACGTGTCCGGGGGGCTGAGATAGCCCCCTGAGCACATAGAAAGTGAAACTGAAATGAGCCTAAAGGCTCATTTCAATTTCGGTTTCTGTGCAATGAGGACAGCGCAACGTGCGCGCTGATCCTCATGGCACAGAAACCAGGGAGTGGGCCTCGGGAGCTGGGGAAGCTCTTCCCCAGCTCCCAAGGTCACAGGGGTGAAATAGAAATCCCTCTGCTGTCTGCAGCAGAGGGATTTCGTGCCCCTGGCCCCATGACGGAATGGTTCCGTCATGAGCACAGGGGCACCGATGCTCATGACGGAAACCATTCCGTCATGAGCATCGAAGGGGTTAAGCAGTTGTGTTGGAGTTGCTAGCCCTTCTTCAGTGTCTACGTCTGGCCGGCCCTTTGCTTCCTGGTTCTCGCGCTGCTTTTCTGTGTACACCAGTGTCTCAGTGGACGCACTGACATTGCAGCACGGAGTTAGCAACAAAACATTAAGATGGCTGCTACATCAGTCCCATCAATGTGGATGTGGCGTAACTGCTAGAGTGGCTGACTTTTAAACTGGGGAACTGGGTTCAAGTCTCTGCGGGATGCTCAATAGCGTGTGTGATTGTTAAGAAAAAAAAATGGGACAAAGAGTTTGATATGTCGGGAGGGGCAAGCAGTGATGATCGGTCTTTGAATGCTTAGCAAATGTGACCGAGATAAGAGCATGATTTACAGCCCTGTTTATGGAAACAGCGTTGGAGCGAAGCTACGGTCAGAGCAAGAATGCTCTGCAAATAAAAAGGGAAGCTTACCAAACACCAGCAGGAAACTAAGAAAAAAATAACAGATAAACAACCAAAGCGTAATGATACATTACTGAGTCCCTGCTCCCGTGGGAGGAAACAAAGACAAAAGGAGTGACAAAGAAGCAGGACTGACCACTAGCAAGCAAGGATTTTTAAAGGACACTGAAACTACAATAAACTAGAGTATATACAAGAGGTCGAAAGCTCGACCTAAAAACGGATTGAATGAGTTGGTCATATGTGACTTGAGGCATCTTGAGAGCTCTGTTCTCTTTGATTTGTAAACATTTTGAAATGAACACAGAACCAAACTCTGAAACGCTGGTCTTTTCTGTCTTTTTTATATGTAGCAGTGCTGGAATTGGGAAAATGTACTACTGTGACCTATAAATTGGGGGCCACAATGCAGCAGTGGAAAAAAGGGTGGAGTCACAAGGGGCAGAACTTGAAAAGCAGAGTGTGACAGACAATGTATACATTTATTTTAAACAAAATCTGCTGCAAAGGGATTGTCAACAAAGACGTATGTGACAGTAAATCTGTTCTAGCATACTTAATTGGCCACAAGGAGGCTGCATTTTGGAAATGTCTTACAGGGTTAAGTCACTTTCTGCAGAGATCTTTGTGTGCCCAGAAATTTTGAGGAGATTATAACAGTGCTAAAATAACTCCAGTGGTTAATGCAATCCCGGGACAGTTCTGTGTTTTGTCCAGACACATTTTTGACTCAAAATGTGCCCACTGCTAAGCACATTGTGTAACACACAGATCACAAATTTGTATTTTATGTAGATAGATAAGTGGGCTACTGCTTTTGACACTAGGATTATTTTCTTAATTTCAGTTCATAAATTGCAATCGTTCTAATGTAGCACAGTGATCTATTTACCGGCATTAAGGAACTTCATGCTAATTGTAAGTCACAGGTTTAGGCCCTTATTGGTTTTTTTCTTCAATCTATTGTTATTCTAAGATTACAAAGAAGGGTTCCTTTGGGAAGTAATAAAGACTTCTTAGTAGTGACAACCAGAATCAATGGGTTACGTTTTATATCCTGACTCTCTCTTTTTCCTGACCATTCTCTCTTCAAATATAATGTCAACAAGTATGGACGATATGTGACTCCTACCCTTTATAATCCCTCATTGTATTACATAATATTTCCTGTATATTGATTTACATACTTGCATGATTTATTGTGCCTCTGTGTGTGATGTAAAGCATTCTGACACACTACACTTGGATTTGTAGTGCTGTAAATAATTAAATAAAAAAATTAGTAAGTGCCATTTAAATCAATATTTGTGTGAATACTCATTCACATAGTTAAATCGTGCATTCTTATAGTGCATGCACAACTCCTACACAGGGGGTTAGACAAAGTCAAAAACTTGCCTATAAGTCATAGTTCCTCTAAAGTACTTGTGAAGTGATAAGCTGTTTACCCTTGTTTTCTTCCATTGCGTTGGCTCTTGTGATAGGCTCCAGATAGTGTCCAGCCGCGGTGATACATGGACAACAGAAAGGCTGATGGTCCTTTAAATCAGCCCTTTGTTTTGGGCTCACTGGAAGTGAAAATAAACAAACAAGCAGCCTCGATGCCTGCGGGTTGATACTCCGAACGGAATGCAGACAACGTGTGGGTGCTGCTGAATTCTGTCCCGGTGACAGAAAATGACACCAGGACAAATTCGTATACAAGGTGGGGTATGGAGTTCCTCAAAGGCAAATAACAGAAGAGAGGAGATACTGTGAGGTGTGAGTAGTAGTAGTATGAAGGTAGCTACTTGCCAAGTCAAAGGAAAAGGCAAACTAAGGGGGGCAACCCCTTGGTGGAACTAGGGCTCTCACACACCCAGCAAGCTAGGTGTCATGCTTCATCATATGAGCCTGCCCCTCGTCCAGTCGGCGCTGCAATACCGGACGGGCTCCCGAACCGGGGCTCTTTAGCGGGGATCTTCTGTTCCTGCCGGTGGGTGCAGTGGGAGTAAGAGGCCTAGTGTGTGTAGACGTGAGAGAGTAGTGAATTAAAACAGGTCAGTTAATCCTAGCCATGATTTAATTGTTTAAGGTAAACCGCCTGGCTAAAAATATATAGAGAGGGACAGTGCACTAGATGTAATGTGTCTAGTCATATAGTCCTGCTCTCAGATGATCGACATGTTTCGTGCCTCTAATGTCAGGGGGATCTGGGCACTTCCTCAGGATCAGAGTGAAAAAACTATCTACACTACGTGGTTAAGTGACATCTACCTACCACGTGTTAAGGTCGATGACCTGTAAAACAAATAAACAATAAACCTCAATCAATCACAAGGTCAATCAATCTCAAGGTCTCATTGGCACTTGTATATCATCGTATCTCATCAACTATTAAAACATAACAAAGAAGAAAGAAAAGCAAGAAGGAGAACCTTATTGCACGTACTAGTGTGTAGTTAAGCAGGTTTATATAAATAATAAATAAAATTACTGTAAAAATGCACTAGTATCACCATGTTGTGCTCTTGAGACTATTATAGAACATAATGTGATCCGGTAGTGCATAGTACTAAACATATAGACACCCATGGTCGTGCCTGATAAACTAATAGGCAATAGAGAGAGTTCAATGACTCACCTATCCTGCTGTCTAGAATTGCTAGCAACAGTACCGGCGGTAATGAAATGGACACCGTTGTGGGTCCTGTAAAGGCAAGTCAGAGGATGGGCGTTATGGCTGGCAGTGGAAAGAAAGCCAAAGATGGGGAGACAGAGGGCCCAGAGGGGTCAAACCAGCATTCAGATGCTGCAAGGAAATCAAGCTAACCCTATGTGGTCACCCATATTACTAAAAAGTTGAAGGCCCACAGGGCAAAACGTGTCCACATGGTGACCTAGGGCATCCAAGGAATGGCCCAGCTCAGACAACTGTCTCAGAGGTATTATTGCTGGGCTAGTATTGGACCCAAGGCAGCACAACACTCATAGGCAGCGACGGGCATAGGAGGAATCTGGATGCTCTACTGTAAATAGTAATGCCGATATGGAGCATGAGAATCGGCGGTGGGGGACCACACTGGCAGCCGAGATCGAAAGCTGCAACTAAATTGGCTTACCTCAACATTGGAGCGATCCGAGGTCCTTGGTAGCCACAGTTTGCACTAAGAAAATACTCACCCGCGTGTGGCCACGCCAAGCCTGCGACCTACCCTGCCGCCGGAACCGGGATGGTAACTGGTTGTGGGACTGTCCAACAGATAAGGCAGTCGCTCGCTCGGCGGTGGGCGGAGTCACGTGAGAAAAGTGTGATCTCGTGTGACTGGGCAGGGTTCGTGAGGGCCTGCACCGAGGACTGGAAAATGAGGCGGCCATATTGGAATGGTCCGGAAACGATGGGAAACAGCGCTGTGAGTGATGAAGCGCCTATTCTTACTATTAGGACAGGGATTATATAAATTTAGCCAGTCCTATAATAGTGTAACCAATAAGGAATGTATATACGCATTACCCACCATATCAGTGTAGCCAGCCTGTGAGCACAGCAACTGCTCTAGAGAGAAGGCCATCGTTCGCTCAGTGCTGAAAAAAGTCACGTGATGGTGTGTTTGATCGGCAAACTAGAAAATGGGATGGCCAAGTAGGAACAGACCGAAAATATGTTGAGAGTGCGTTAGTAAGGCGCCAATTCCGCTCGATGTATGCACCAATGCGATACACCATGCTGGTGAGATCCACCTACTGCCATGACGGGATCCCTTGTAGGAAGCATATTAGGGATCAGAGGGTGCAGGGGGGGACCAAGGAATACAACTTGTATATGGCACCTAAGGATCAAAAGGAGAGGTGCAGGAGGGGCATAAAAGTAGCATGAAATCACTACACATAGTTATACGATTAGATAATGTGATTAAATAATAATATTATAATACAAGTCTAAAAGTGCATCCTCCTCTATGGTTAGTATACATGATGGTGGTTCAATAATGTCTAGATAAGTGAACCCCATGGGATGTCATCATTCAGCCCCTCTATATGTGTAGACAATCTCAGCACCCACCTCTGCTCGATTTTAAATAGTGCTGATTGTGAAATCTGTGGATGTGCTTCCAACACAATCCAATGCAGTGAGTCAGGAGGGTGTGGTGTCTCTTTGAAATGTCTGTATAGTCTAGTGGTGATGCTTTGGCAACGTATGTTGCTCCTGTGTTCGGTTATTCTGGTTTTGACTGTCCGCATGGTCCTCCCTATATACTTCAAGCCACAAGGGCAGGTGATCATGTATATGCACTTCTTGGTGTTACAATTAGTGTGTTTGTTCAGGGACCATTTGAAATTAGTCAATAGGCAAACCTCTTTGGTTGCAGTAGTGAATTGGCACACTGTACAGGAGCCACAGGGGTGATGTCCTTTCACAGCTGGAAGACCCCACAAGTTCCTTTGTAAGTTGGTCGTATGCTGTTTGGGTCTTGTGTGTATTAGAATATCTCTAAGATTACGAGTTCTTTTGTATGCAAACCTTGGCTTAGGTATTTGTAGATCACCAGTGCCAAGAATGCCCCAATGTTTCAAAATGATCTTTTTGGTTCTAGCTGAATTAGGTGTGAACGTAGTAACACATGTTAGTATATCCGTCATGGGTTTTGGATGTACCTCAAGCAGGGCTTCTCTGGGGTTATTTCTTGCTCTTTTCATCGAGTCACTGAGTATTTTGGCAGGGTAGCCTCTGGCCTTGAGATTGGTTGCCAAAACAGCTGCTTCTCTCTTGTAATCAGTGACCATCTTACAATTGCGTCTAATGCGCAAAAACTGACCGAAAGGTAGATTCTCTTTTAATGTTTTCGGGTGGTGACTTTTGTATAGGAGTAGGCTGTTGCGATCAGTGGGTTTCCTATATAGGGTGGTGGTGAGTGTACCCTCACTCAGTATAATGTTGAGATCAAGAAATGGAACAGTCGTTTCTGAAATAGTGTGGGAAAACTTAAGAAACTCATTCTGGTTGTTTATCCACTCCACAAATTCTTCACATGTAGTGCGGGGACCATGCCAGAATATAAGGATGTCATCAATAAAGCGTTTCCACAATATCAAATTATTGTGGTAAGGGTTGTTGTTATTATTCACCACATCCTTTTCAAATGCTGCCATGTAGAGGCAGGCCACACTAGGAGCAAATGTACTGCCCATCGAAGTGCCCTGGCTTTGATGGTATAGTTGTTGTTTAAACTCAAAGAAATTCTCAGTCAAAGCCAGGGTGGCGCACTCCATAATAAAGGAGATAGGTGTTGATGATGACCACTCTAAAGAGCTTAAAGCTGACTCTACAACTGTCAATGTAGCTCCTTGAGGGATGTTAGTATATAAAGCCTCAACGTCAAGGGTGACCAAAAGGTCAATCTCTTCGATGTTCTGTGTTTCTTCAATGATTCGAAGGATATCCGTTGTATCCCTTACATATGACGGTGTTTCCTTCACCATTGGCTGTAAAAAATGGTCACAGAACTTAGAAAGTGGCTCGAGTAATGACCCAATGCCAGAAACAATGGGACGGCCAGGAACCGGGGTGATACCCTTATGTATCTTAGGTAGAGTATAGAAGTAAGGAACCCTGGGTTCCTTGGCAATCAGGAAATTAGATTCTTTGTGACTAATCCAGCCATTGGTCTCAGCTTCATATACCATAGTGGAAATGGCAGTGGTTAAGCGTGTTGTAGGGTCGACTGTAATAGGGGTGTAATACCTATTATTGGAGAGCTGGCGTCTACATTCTACGTCATAGTCAACGGTAGATTGAATTACCGTAGCCCCACCCTTATCAGCCTGTTTAATCATGATGGTTGAATCTTCTGCAAGCCCCTTAGCTATCAAAGACTCTGCATTCGAGAAGTTGTGGAAGGAACAGCGATCAAAGGGTAGCGCTAATTCCTTGAGAACTGCCTGTTCAAAAGCTAGTGCCTCAATTGGGACCATGCTATTATTTGGTGTGAACGAGGATGGGTTCCTCAGTCCAGAGTCATCTTGTTCGATGGGTAGTCTGTCCTGGAAGTACGACCTCAGTCGTATTTTCCGGAATAGATTTTGCACCTCACAATGGTCCCTAAACTTGTCCTCCCTAGGGGTAGGCACAAAGCTAAGGCCCATCTGCAACACGGCCTTCTCTGGTTCAGTAAGGATGCGTTGCGACAGATTGACCACTAATTCCTCTTGCCTTGTGTTTTGCTCCGGGTGTCCATGCCTCCCGTGGGCTGGTCCTGCCATTGGACCTGCTTCTGATTTCCTTTTCTGTTGCGCCCTCTTCCTCTGCCCCAGCCTCTGTCTAAAAAGAGGGGTTACCGTGATTGAAGAATTGGGGTGGTCCCTGCTGGAATGAATGGCACTGCCAAAAGGGGGGCGGGGGACCCTGGTATATAGGGGGTCCATGGTAAGCTGGTGCATTGTAGTACTGATTAGGACGTTGGTTTCTCCTAGAATTGTGATTACCCCAGCTACCTGTACTCGAGTTACTGTCCGTAGAGTCTCTCCTATCCGAATTATCATCAGAAGAATAGCTGGTTTTGGTAGATGTATAATCGGCCTTAAGATATGGATACACCTTTTCCTTATCAAATTTCTGGATGTCCTTCTGCAGCTTCGTTATTTTTTGTTTCATCAGGTACTCTCTATTATCAGTAATTTCAGCGTTAATTTCCGCTAGTTTGTTTTTATATGCAGTAATTTGTATAGTTGTTTTCAGTGCCCCTTCTGCAATTGTTATCCTAACCAGGAGTGCATCTGCCAGTCTTCTGGCTGTGTTAATGATGAGTACCAACAAGTCCCTAGTGCATTTCCATGCAACTAGGGACCATTCCTTTTAAAGGTGGCGTCATCAAGAAACAATCTGGGGAAGTTGTTAACGATCAAACCAGTGGGGGCAATATTAGCCCTCAGGTATTCCGTCATGAGTGCACCGTGAAGCGTTATCTTGAGCCACTCTCTTTTCATAGTTGTTAAAGAGTTCCAGTCATCTGATTGTGAACCAGACGCGGAACTGCCATCCGTCCCTAAAAGGGACGGGGTTCTGTCTAATGACTTGGCAAGTAGCTACCTTCATACTACTACTACTCACACCTCACAGTATCTCCTCTCTTCTGTTATTTGCCTTTGAGGAACTCCATACCCCACCTTGTATACAGTCTTCTCGGGCTTGTACGTTGGACCTCGTTAAACTAGCCCGCCCGCGTCCCCCCTTTTTGTTAATCATACCAGGACAAATTCAACATGTTTCCCTGGGTTGGCTGGATCCCAGATCGGGCCCCTAAATAGCTGATGGAACAAGGATCCCCCTACTTTTCAGCACTGATATGCAGGTTTTTTTTAATATAGATTTGTGGGCTGTGTCAGGGCAGACTTCCTCTATGTTGGTGGGTGCTGTATTATAGCCCTTAAACATCCATGGTTGATGCCAACATTTAGTGCTACTTCTCTGCCTGATCTCTTCAGTACAGCTTCTACATAAACACATCCAGCCTGTTCATTCACCACATAATGCCAGTGCACCGTCCACGCCGGCTCTCTGTTCACTGCAACCTCCACACACCTTCAGCCTGAAGCACTTCACAGCAGCCAGCACATACTTGCAGCTTGAACTCTCTTCACAGCAAAAGCCATATGCTCACAACCTAATCTCTCTTCATTGCAGGCTGAACACACGCAGAGCCTGATCTCCGGTCACTACAGACCGAAGACACACTCCTGGCCTGGCTTCTCTTCACTGCGGCCTTGGCACACTCTCAATCTGATCTCTCTTCATTCCAGAGGGCAGCCAGACACACTCACAGCCTGATCACTGCACTGCAGCACCCACACAGTCTCCGCGGATCTCCTTTAACATGTCTTCTCATTTCTGCAGCATACTCACCCTTCTGACCTGCTTTCTCTTCAGTGCAGCCTCCATACAAATCAAGCCTGACACCTCTTAACTGTAACACCCTTACGCTTCCAACTTGATCTCGCTTCACTGCAGCCTGCGCACTCTTACAGTCTGATGCCACTTCACTGCATCCTCCATGCACTCACTGCCTGACCCATACATGCCGGTCCTCCTGATTCAGGCGGAACTACCGATTTCAAGGCTATTCTCCCACCTACCGATTCCTGCATGCAGAAATGCGTTTTTTGCAGAGTCATGATCTGCTGGAGACAGGCAAGGCAGCTTGAGCTCCTGCACAACCCCTTTGTCACCATCTCTACCTGCCAAATCGCTGACTCGCCATGTAAGGGAAAAACTAAGTATATTTTGCTATTGATCTGACATCCAATCTTGCAGAAGCACACTTGCAAGGCTGCTCCCTCTGCTGTGCAAGGGACACAGGTTCGAATCAGCTCAGCTCAAAAACAACCAGTGAATCTCAACAAGTGTCCAGGGAGAAAAACATGTATCAAGCGGAGTTCCAAACTCTGTTTTTGTTTGTGTTATGTAAAACGGCTAAAAATAAAATGTTGATGCCTCATACGTGCCAACAGACCCGATTCAGGCGGGAGACTCGTATTTTGAAGCCAAAAAATGGCCTAATGTTTGCTGTCTTTCGGCTGAAATTGCCTCTGCTTCAATAAAAGTCAATGGAGACGATACATTACACCGATGTTTTTTTCAAAATCTCCCTCTTTCTAGTTCTGAAATGTTGGCATGTATGCTGACCTCTCTTCAATACAGCAGAGTATGCAGAGAGACTTCCAGCCTGGTCTCGCTTCACCGCAGCCAAAACACGCAGCCTGAACTCCCACAGCATGGTCTCTTCTCTACACATCTGCTGTCAGTCCCAGAATGAGCTCTCTTCACTGTAGCCTGAACATCCAGAGCCTGTTTTACCTTCTCTGCAGTCTGCAGACATTCCCACCCTGTCCTGAACTCTCTTCACTGCAGCTTAAAAACACTCACAGTGATGACTCTTCACTGCATCTTTTCAACATACTCACATCCTGGCCACTCGACACTGCAACACTGGACATAATTTAGGAGTGGCCATGGTAAGCATCTGCTACCTGTGGCATGTCTTTTGCTACTACTGCCATTGCTTTTGCGACCCCTGGCATGTTGATCAAAGGGGCATCGAGCGGAATAGAAACCTAACATAGCTTTTGAAGAGCCTTGTTCATTCTGCCTTTGTTAGGGTAGATCATGTGTACACGGAACTGAGAGTATCTGGGGGAACCAAAAACATGCCTAACAAACCTGAGCCAACTAGATGGGGTAATGGGGAGAAAGAAGAGTTATTTGGTTGGACGGAGAGAGAGAAGGAGGAACTGTAGTGGGAGTTTCAATAGTTATTTAAAAAAATATATATATTTTATTGGGTTATCAAGGAACATGAACAAGACATGTATAAGATTATCATATGGTTCCAGCCAGAGAGCAACAGGGGTTATGTACATCAGAAGTACAGTTGACATATACATAGCTTAGCCAGTGTAACTACAGGCAGATATTTCATTTCCCAATTGTGTAACATGCATCATGAGGCAGTACATGTCTGTATAACAACCCTCCTCCCTCCCACCCCCCAAAGAAGAATACGAGAAAGAACAAATCTGCCCTATCATCTAGCACTGCTCAAATTGAAAATAATGAGTGATAAATAGAGATGGTCCCATTGGCTCACTGGGACTAACATCCACGTATGCATCATGTAAAAAGGTGGGGGAACCTCATCAATAGTAGAGTCGAACAGGGCCACCAACAGCACCCCACACAGGATTAGTCCATGTCCTCATCCTGCGCTTTGAAGCTTTCTAGCATCGCATCCCACTCCATGGCTATGGGCAGTTTACGTAGCCCCCGGTATTCCTCTAAACAAAGCACAGAGCTCTCGGCCGACCCACATCGCCAAACCTCCTCTCGCCATCCAATCATTAAAGGAGTGGAGGAAAATTTACAACGGCGTGTTATCTGCCGATTGGCCAGCAGAAGCAATAGGTCTACAAATCGTGTTTCGGGTCTAGGATAGAGTTCCAACACGCAGTGCTCCATTGTGTCCCAATAAGGACGCCCCGTAAGGGAGATGAGGGATTCTCTAATGTCACCCCAATAAGGAAGCAGCATGGGGCAGGACCACAACATGTGCAGTAGATCTGCGCCATCTGTACGACAGCGTGGGCATGTGGAGGGGTGGGTAGGGAATATACTATGTAATTTCAAGGCTGTAAGCTATGCCCTGTGCAGCAACGAGAACTGAATGAACTTGAACCTCATGTTTCGAGGAATCAAGCTTGGGTATTCCAACAAGAATTTCCATTCCTTGTCGTGGAGTATGCAGTGAAGGTCTGTTTCCCATGTGGCCCTCAGTGGTGTAAGTAACACATGTAATTAGAGCGTATGCCCTTGTAGAGCCATTTAACTAATTGCCTACCAGTTCCCATCTCATGTACCACTTGGACAAGCGCATGTGTGGTAGGCTCTGCTCCTGTGGGTGACCAGTGTAGACAAATATAACGTGTAATGTTTGCGTGTGTAATAAAAAGAGTCCCTGGTAGCCCATTGAGTTGCGTAAAGTCCTGATGGGATAATAGCATGCCATCCTCAAATAGTAACCCCAACCTCCCCCCAGGGAGACAATCTCGCTGATGTGAATCTGCCTAGTGGAGTAGGCATACCACTGATAGGCACGTTGGGTGCATAAGATGTGACATCGCGTGTGGAGCGAAGTGGAGCTCTCCATTGCGTAGGAGGAGGGGAGGAGTAGGGAGCGCACAACTCCCAGAAGCAGTAGGTCGTTCAAACGGCCCGTGCGCAGCATCGAGGGTGTGTAATCAATCTCCTGCAGGTGTATTTCAGTCAGCCAATAAGAAAGCCATTGCAGTTGGGCTGCAAAACAATAGGATTGAAAATGAGGGGCTCCTAAACTACCACTGTCCGGCGGTAGTTGTAGTTTCTGGAGGCTAACGCACCGCCTGTCAGAGACCCAGATAAGGTCAAGTAGGAGAGAGTCCAGGGTTTTAAAAAACCCTACGTGGGATTATTACTGGAAGATTAACAAAATAGTGAAGTAATTTGGGCAACATTACCATTTTTGAAAGGGCAAGGTGACCCGTCACTGAGAGGGGCAGGGTGACCCAGAACTTTACCTGCGCTCGGAGTGCAGAAACACCTTAAGAAGGTTCCCGTCTAATAAGTCTGCAGAGGACCTATAGACCTGGATGCCTAAATAGTGAAATGTGCTTCGAGCAACTGGGATGGGCTGCTCCCCCATGGTGAGCATGTCCTGTAAGATGGTATCTTGAAAGGAAAAGGCATAAGACTTAGCATGGTTGGCTTGTAGGTCAGATAAGACTTCAAATGACTTCAGGAGGGCAGCGATTGGCTTAATATCCGAACAAAAGTTCCAGATATAAACCAGCATGTCATCTGCATATAAGGAGATTGCATATGTCTGGTGCCCGCTCCAGTTGCACCATTCTCTGCCTCTTGCCGAAGTTTATGCGCTAAGGGCTCCATGGCCAGCACAAATAACAGTGGGGAAAATGGGTACCCCTGCCTAGTTCCTCTCCCTATCGTGTATTCAGTGAAAATATGTGCACCTGTTTTGCCCCATGCCGTCGGAGCCGCATATAGTAGTCTAACCCAATTTATGAAGGCGGGGGGCTATATATTGAAGGTCTGCAGAAGAGTAAACATATATTCCCAGTCTAAGGAATCAAAGGCCTGCTGTAGTTCTAGGGATAGACAGCTGGCATCTGGGAAGATATTCTGCGCTGCTTCCATCACTTGATAGAAGCATAGAATATTAAGTGATGTACTGCGCGTGGAACAAAACCGCATTGATCTATATGTATTAGATTCGGAAGCAGGGGGGGGTAGTCTGTGGGCCAAGACTTTGCTAAGAATTTTATATTCAGTCATCAGGAGGGAGTTTCAATAGTTATAGCGTGACATTTCATAGACTAATCACAAGAGGTGGTAGTGCATTTTGCACTACAGATCAGCCATTGTGAAGATTGCCTGCATAAATACAGCATGAAGAATAAGTATGTAGAATATATTCCAGATAGCTCAGTTTATTAGTGCTTCGCAGGTCTCAGTGCAGCACATATATTAGTTGCCATCCTTTCCCCAGATCATGCTATTTTTCCAAGACAGTTACGTCATCTGGTGCAAAGATCTAGTTAGTTCACTTCCTGTAGTGCTAGAAAGCTATCAGGTCATGTGCTGACACTTCCAGTGATGTAATCATGGGTTCAAAAGGGAAGTAATGTCGCTTCTGCTATCCCTGGCATTTTTGTGAATCGACGTCCTTGCACGGCAGTCTGTAAACACTCCCAGTCTAATCTCCCTTCACTGCAGCCTGAATACACTCCCACTCTGATCTCTCTTCACTGCAACTTGATTCCCAGTCTGCAATCTCTTCACTGCAGCCTGAATACACTCCCACTCTGATCTCTCTTCACTGCAACTTGATTCCCAGTCTGCAATCTCTTCACTGCAGCCTGAATACACTCCCACTCTGATCTCTCTTCACTGCAACTTGATTCCCAGTCTGTAATCTCTTCACTGCAGCCTGAATACACTCCCACTCTGATCTCTCTTCACTGCAACTTGATTCCCAGTCTGCAGCCTGAATACACTCCCACTCTGATCTCTCTTCACTGCAACTTGATTCCCAGTCTGTAATCTCTTCACTGCAGCCTGAATGAGCGCACAGCCTGTTCTGACCACCTCTCAGACTGCACACCCCCTTAGCCTGATCTTTCCTCACTGCAGCCTGCACACTGCAGCACACTCTCAGACCCTGATCTCGCTTTACTGCAGCTTTCACACACTAAGGGGGATATGTACAATAAAATGTCGGAGTGCAGTGTTGCTCCAACATTTTTAAACGCAGGGATGCGCCTTATTAACAAAAATATGGCGCACCCCTGGTTTCCCCTAGTGCTGGCGCTAAAAAATCTGCCTAGCGCCAGCGCAGGCACCATTGCGCCATGTTGCAATGCTGCCTGCGCTGCAGGGATGATTGTTTATGTGCAGGGATACCTTCCTGCATATAAACAATCTTTAGAGGTGATTTGCTGTTTCTATGTGTGCAAAATAAGAGGAGACATTAATAATGTCTCCTCGTATCGCCAGTCTAAGACCAGGCTGCCTCATCCTTGTAAATATGCGCAACACCCATTGCATGCCCCTTTCACGCTAAGTGAAGCGTGAAAAGGGGCCTTATTTACAAGGTGGCGTTGAGTCACATTAAATGGCTTAACACTGCTTTGTAAATAAGGAGAAGGGGATATCGCCACCAGACTGTCACAAAAAGTGACCTCTGGTGGCGATATCCCCTTGTAAATATGCCCCTAAGTCTGATTTCTCTTCTCTGTAGCATTTACACACTCACAGTCTGGTCTCTCTTCACTGCAGCCTTCACACACTCACAGTCTGAATTCTCTTCACTGCAGCCTTCACACACTCACAGTGTGATCTCTCTTCACTGCAGCCTTCACACAGTCACAGTCTGATCTCTCTTCAATGCAGCCTTCACACATTCACAGTCTTATCTCTCTTCACTGCAGCCTTTCAACACTCATAGTCTGCTCTCTCTTCACTGCAGCCTTCACACACTCACAGTCTGATCTCTCTTCACTTTAGCTTTCACACGCTCACAGTCTGATCTCTCTTCACTGCAGCCTTCACACACTCATAGTCTCGATCTCTTTTCACTGCAGCATTTACACTCTCACAGCCTGATCTCTCTTCACTGCAGCCTTCACACTCTCACAGCCTGATCTCTCTTCACTGCAGCCTTCATACACTCAGTATAATCTCTTCACTGCAGCTTTCATACACTCACAGCCTGGTCTCTCTCTTCACTGCAGCCTTCACACACTCACAGTCTGATCTCTCTTCACTGCAGCCTTCACACACTCACAGTCTGATCTTTCTTCACTGCAGCCTTTCACACACTCACAGTCTGATCTCTCTACACTGCAGCCTTCACAGAGTCAGTCTGATCACTCTTCACTGCAGCCTTCACATGCTCACATTCTTATCTCTCTCACTGCAGCCTTCACACACTAAGTCTGATCTCTCTTCACTGCAGCACACTCTCACAGCCTGATCTCTCTTCATTGCAGCCTTCACACACTCAGGCTGATCTCTTCACTGCAGCTTTAATACACTCACAGCCTGGCCTCTCTTCACTGCAGCCTTCACACGCTCACATTCTTATCTCTCTCACTGCAGCACACTCTCACAGCCTGATCTCTCTTCATTGCAGCCTTCACACACTCAGGCTGATCTCTTCACTGCAGCTTTCATACACTCACTGCCTGGCCTCTCTTCACTGCAGCCTTCACACGCTCACAGGCTTAATCTCCCTTCACAGCAGCCTGTGCACACTTCCAGCCTGATCTGTCAATCAGCAAGGCTTATTGGTGCTATTATTTAAAAAGAATACGATTGTGAAGAACACCAGTTTAGGCCGTATTTATTATATTTGCTCCTTATTATTTGCTTCTCATCTACCGTTGCATGCCTCTATATGCATGCCTGTCTAGATCCAGCAATGTACCATCACCAGTGGCAATAACATACTCCTACTGTCAGTTTATTGTGTTTGGTGTAAAGTATTGACTGGTTTCCCAGCCACAACAGGGGGTTTGGATAAAATCTAAGTGGGCTCTGAGCTGCTCTGGAAGTTTAGTGTCTCTGAGTCTCTTGAGCCCTCAGACCTTCTACCGCAAGACCAGGGTTCTCCCAGTGGAGTGCAGGGTAGCAACTTTGTGGAGCTGTGATCCTCTTTTGTTGTATGTTCCGGCACACTTACCCACTTATCTTCTAGCCATAAACTTTCTAGAACTGGAGACTTGTGTTTGCTGAATATCATGCATTCTTAGTGGCAACCCTCCTCTTGAAATTTAAAAAGTGCACTTTGGTTGATTTTTGAATAGTCATATGATGCTAAATTAGGCTCAGTGACATCTTATGGATTTGTGGGGTCCCAGGAACATATATTTTGTAATAACTTTAAATGTATTACCCCTTTCCACTCATTGTGATCCCGAACAATACTGACATATGTTAAACCTTCAGAAACTGGGATGCGCAAATACAGCCGAAAGCTCAAGCTGCCTGGTGTCCACCCGCCAAATACGACCAAAAGCAAGTTTGAACAGAGATTGATAAAGCCATTTTGTTTTGCATTTTGATCTAGATTGTTTTACTTGCAACAGCATTTTATGTGGAATTCAGTTTCTAACCAGCCTTTTACTTCTAATGCAGGAAAAACACGCTGTGGGAGACTTGTTAGATATTCATAGGACTAGTGCATAACATTTTAGCTTTAGTTGCTGAATAATTGTGATCACAAATGTGCCTTCCGCCCCTTCACTACCAGCATTATTGCTGAAACCGTGAAAATCAAAGTGCTGCTCTGAGGATTTTCACCATTGCATCAGTTGAAATCTAATAGCTTTCTCCAAGTTTCTCTTCCCCTGCTTTGCCCCTCTTCTGCTCTTTATATGTGTGCACTGCCCTGGCTAGACAGTTGCCTGTGTGACTGCTGAGTAAGAGCAGTGGGAGGTAGCATGATGCAGGAGATGGACAGAGACATTACAAGAATAGTACAGCAAGAGAACATAGAGTAGAGTGATAAAAGGTAGAGCTAGAGATGAAGTAGAAAGAGATGCGAGATATGGAGAGAGGTAATCAGTGAAAGGCAAGGTATCCAGAACAAATGAGAGAGAAAGAGTAAGGGTTTAGAGTGTGGTAGAGCGTTAGAGAGATAGAGGCAGGGAGAAGGAAATGTAGAGAGAGAGGCAGAGGAATATTGTCTCCAAAAGGGTGAGGCAAAGAGAGGGGTAATGTTAAAAAAAAGTGAATTAGAGACAGGTAAGAGTAGTGAGGAAAGGTACACAAAGATACTGGAGGAAAAATAAAGAAATGCAAAGTAGAGAGACAGAAAAAATGAAAAGAGGTATTGAAAGATGGGTCAGGTAAAGGAGTAGTGAAGAAGAATGAAAGGTGGAGAGGGGCGAAGGCTAGAAATGTATTGTAGAGTGAAAAGAAGGAGTTGAGAGACGTGAAAAAGAGGTGAGGTTAATACAGAGTTAGAGGGTCGTCAGAGGAAGAGGAAGAGATGTTGCGGTAGCGATATCTATAAAGAAAGAGGTTGAGTTGAAATAGAGAAGGAGGTTGTTAAAATGAAGGATGAGACGTAGACAAGTCATGTAGGTAAAGGTCATAGATTTATTCTTTAGGTTATATCTTCAGTTACAGGTCACAGGAAGATGGTAAGATCCATGTAATGCCCCACCAGGAGCAGCCTCCTTGCTGCTCAGCCCATCCACTTCAACTGATCCTTCTTCAAGCACAAACACTCTCAGCATTCCAATGACCTCACCACTGGCTGAGCAGCAAGACAGATAACAACAATGGGGAGGATGCATTAACCCAACAAGTAGATTACAACACATCTCCCCCCTTATAATGATTATAGAAAATCAAATGGATGCTAGATGATAAAAGAGACATACAACATGTCCAATAAATTCATCAAAATCTACATGCCCTTCCAATCTAGGAAAAACACAAAGTAAAAGTTCCATTCTTTTAAACAGTGGGTGCTCACCCACCTTAACTCACACTCCAAGCACAACTACGCACAGGGTATCTCTCACCCCTCAAACAGTGGGTATATCACACCACCTCACCTCACTCTCAAGGCACAACTACACACAAACAGGGCATCTTCACAACCCCTAAACAGTAGGTAATGCATAACTTAACCCACCTCGCCTAACTCTCAAGGCAAAACTGCACACAAACAGGGCATCTTCACAACCCCTAAACAGTGGGTAGAGCATAACTTAACCCACCTCGCATAACTCTCAAGGCAAAACTTCACACAAACAGGGTATCTATCACCCCTCAAACAGTGGGTAAAATCCCCACCTCGCTTCACACTCAAAGTAACAACACTCACAGGGTATCCACCTCACCTTACATTCACAGCACTACACACACAGGATGTCATTCATCCCTAGACATTGAGTATCATCTAACCCATTTCTCCTCACATCAAGGCAAACACACAGGGTATCTCTCACCCCTCAAATAAACCTCCTAGACAGTGGGCATGACCCAACCCACCTCGTGGACTCACCACAACGTTTCTCACCCCCCCCCACTAATTTGACCAAAGAGCACATCCCCTCACAGTACATTCCAAGCCTCTGAGATTTTTTTACTCCCCCTTACTATACAGGGGATATATGCTAAATAAATACAACAAAAAGCATAAGATTCTGAAAAAAAATAAAAATAATTGACTTCCCTCCGGTGAGCGATTTCTCACCCGATGCCTCAAAGCTCCAGGCACCAGTTCATGCACTACCATGCACATCAATTTGCTGAAAATCATGCTAGTAGTTGACCATACCGATGATTGCAGTGCTTATTTTTACTCTTCTTCTTGCTCACTGGTACTCCGGTATGACAACCGTTGCTTACTCAGGTGGCAATGTCCATGCGTGTTCATCCGTTGCAAGCAATTACGTAAATGAGCCGACCTTCAGCGTACATTCAAGTTTTTTTTTTTTTTTTTTTACCATTGCTGTGGCGGCAAATGATATGCTTTGCAGCTCCAAAGTCCAGAAACCGCTAGCATAGTAGACTCTCCACTCTATGGTTATTACATCGGATAGAGTCGCTGCATACTAGTCCAGTCCTCTGTTGCTGGGACGACGTGCGTATAATACGGAAATCAGACAACAGAGAGGTCAGCGTTCCAGTGTTCAGCCATGTCACAAAGGAAACTATGGCACGTCACTGCAGCACTCAACGTGCGCATGCGTCAACTTGCGCTCACTAAGGGTATGGCTTCTATCAATGCACGGCAGCTAATGCTGCAGTTCCTAAGGCCGCAACGCATCTCAAGCTCGTGATCAGACGGTAAGGGGGCATGCGCTCATTGAACTTCGGATGCACTCTCCACGCGCTAGGGGAAAACGCACGCCAGTCCACACGGCCTTGTTTCAAATGTCGCACCTCAAACACGCGCTACCAACAGTCAGTGCAATATATGCTTACCACGGTGTTTCAATGCTGGCAAAAATCCCTCTCTTGTACATGCCTCACACAGCTGTTTGCTCACTGCCGGTTAGTCAAATCTAGTAATGTCACAAATAACACTCCAAACACGTCAAAAGTCTTTATGGTCTTTGTTAATTAAGCTGACTTTCCTTTGGGTTGCCAAATGTTCAATGCACTAAATTTTTCCCTTTTTTTAGACACACGCTGACCATTTCCGCAGTAATAATCGTCCATTTATGGCAAGACTTCGGGGGCCGGGTGCTTCCTCAGGTTTTCACCAGCTGCACAGGTTATCTTCTAGGTCTGCAGGATGAAAACAGCTTACTGCTTGTGCTGCACACTGCGCTGGCTGTAGGCTGTCTGTTCAAAAAGACACTGGTGGGGCTAACAGGCGCAATTCCTCATTACCGGTTCTCATATTAAGTCTTCAATTACTTTATCCTCTTGTCTTCATCTTAGATTCGTCTTTGTTTCTAGTGACACTTCAGAGCTCTAGTGGTCTTGCATTAACTTTCCTTAACGCTTGGGTCTTTTCCGCTCATCGGCAGTGTTAAAATGAAGGATGAGACGTAGACAAGTCATGTAGGTAAAGGTCATAGATTTATTCTTTAGGTTATATCTTCAGTTACAGCTCACAGGAAGATGGTAAGATCCATGTAATGCCCCACCAGGAGCAGTCTCCTTCCTGCTCAGCCCATCCACTTCAACTGATCCTTCTTCAAGCACAAACACTCTCAGCATTCCAATGACCTCACCACTGGCTGAGCAGCAAGACAGATAACAACAATGGGGAGGATGCATTAACCCAACAAGTAGATTACAACACAGGTCCAGAGAGATGTGTGTTTGTGCGAGAGAAGGAAAGAGAGAGAGACGAGTTGATGCTAAAGAAACAGAGGTAGAGAAATAGAGGGAGCTAGTGGAGCAGCATAGTAGTATGCACCACATTCTATATATCATTTATATGCATTTACATGTGTTTCATATATTCAAATGTGTGTTTAACATTCACTAATCAGTGCTTTGTTTTACAAAGAAATTGTAATAAGTCATCACTTTAGCTGTTGAGAAGATCAATTGTAATTATGCTAAACTGAATGAGAATCTATATAATCGTATTTTCTAAATGTATTTACACTTCATAATAATCGTTTGATTGCTAAGGATTAATAATATTGTAATGTGCATTCATTTTTGATTCTCAAGTTCATTCATAGTGTTCTGCATTGCATTTCTGAGCTGTTTTAACATTTGAATTATGTGTTCCCTTTGTACATTATTATAAAAGTTTACCAGAATAAGTGTGTCTCGCTTATCTATTTTCATGACCAATACTTGATAATTTGGTTCTGAGAGAGTCAACCTTACTTTAGTTATCTTTAATAAATTTGACACATACGTACACAGGCCACCCTTTGGCCTCTCACTTGCCGATGGTCGAGCAATAGTGTTAAAAGTCTTATAGTCTTCAATGTGATTTTCTTCCAAGGACCATGTTTCCTGCAGGCAAAGTATGTCAAATTTACTCACAAAAGTTAGCCATAGCTGATTATGTAGTTTAGACCGAAGTCCTGCAACATTCCAAAAGAGTACGGTAATACTGTTCGGATTAGCTGTTTCCTGTGTTTGATTATCAATGTATGTAAAGCTGTGTAAATTGGACGGTAGCCTCCAGCTATGCGGTACATCTTGTGGAATGACTAGCTCACCTAATATAACAGTATTATTTACTCTCTGTATGTCTGTTTGGTACTGGAAGCTTGTTCCTACAGGTGAGTGGAGATTATGGGTGTTCTTGGAGGTCATGTCTTTTACTAGAATGGTCTTAGGACAGAGACTATTTATAATTGCTCCCTCTACTGAAAAGATTTCATTAATGTTGTTATTAGTTGGGGGTATCTGGCCCTCTAAGCTACTTTCAGCATATGCTGGGTTGACTTGGCGTCAATCGCACTCCTCTAAATCAGATAGTGGTGCGAAGCGGTTCTGATGGTTCATATCTGATATGACCCCGGTACTATCAACCCGCTGCATGTTCAAGCCCCTATCATCAGTGCGCAGGATCTGTGGCTGGATTCTCTGTGGTCTAGGCGGCCTATAAAAATAACCCAGAGGTAAAGGTTTAATATTGGAGCTACTTGGGAGCATCTGGCCTAAATGTGTTAAAATAAAAGGTACTACATGCCTACTGTTAAAGTTCACAACCACACAATCCCCCTCCCAATGCTTACTTGTGGGCCCCACCCATGGAACCCTTCTTGCCATCAATATTTGATTCGCTACCATCCCTCCCGACACTCCTATTTTGTTTAAATTTTGATTTAGCCAATAAAAGGCTTTCAATATCAACTGTGGGGTAGACTCAGCTTGATCCCTCCTTAACCGAGGAACGTTTCCCAGTACTAAGACCAGAGGTGCTGCCGCTGGTGGGAGATATAGAGTTTGGTCCATCTTCCCTGCCCGCCCCTTAATCAAACCTTTTTCCCTCCATGAGGCATCCCCGGGTAAGCCCGCTGTCGTTGGCGCCTCATCCATTCCAGGTACACTGGTTGCCCTACTATTGTTGCCTAGGTGCCTATCCTGATGACCCCCTATCAATTCAGTACTAGTACTTTCAGTACCCCTTTGTGCCCTGTCCTCCTCTAACAGCCCATTGTTAGAAGCAATATGCATCTTTGCATTCAGGACTTCAGAGGTGTTTGAGTCTAGGTTAGGCCCTCTTAAACTACTCAAATTAGGATCAATTGGGCTCACTTCCGGGGCCGGGGTGAGGGAATACTGCCTCTGTATGTTTTTTCGTCGTGCCTCCATTGTATTGTGGAGTTCCAATACATACACCCCAAGATCAGTAATTTTTTGATCCATCCGGGTCAACCTTTCTGTAATAGGGTTTAATAATGAAGAAACCAATGTTTCGAATCTAAGCCATGATGCTTCATCAGTTTCACGAATTGCAACCGAATTTACACTATTTAAAATATTTGTCTCACCATGGCTACTCCCACCTCCAACATCTCCCTCCTCCTCACACATACTTTTACTCTTATTTAATTTTGAAACCTTTGCTATATTAGCCCTTTGCGGTCCTCCACCCCGCTTTCTTTTTGCCCCCGTATCCCGTTTGCAGTCCTGGGATTTTTTCCTAGTTTGGACCCTTGTGGAAGTCCTTTGTATGTTCTCACTGGGTGCTGTTAATTCCGGGATTTTCAATATCACACCCTCCGGGGCTGCTACTGATACTTCCTCCGAGCCCACATCAATAATCTCGTTGCTCCCTAAACCAATATTATTTGCAAACGCTCCTAACGATGATCTTTTCTGGGGTAGAAATTCCGTCGAGAGACGGCGCTCAGTCAGCGCAATCTCATTCTTCAAAATATTTGTCGCTCTCATCAAGAAAGAGTCCAATGTATTCACTATCTTCCCCGTCGTCTGTGGGTTCGCAGGGTTCACTGCGCCTCTAATACTCGTCATGGCTTTTCAGGATCACTTAGCTAGAAGCCCCTCTCTCAAGTTTTATTTAATACCTGGGGCTTACCCTTTCAAGATGATTGTTCAGATAGGGAAAATGGATTATTAGTTTGGGGAGGAGATTTTAATACTGCTTTGTGTTCGCATAATGATGATGCACTATGTGGCATAGTAGATGAAAGAGAATGTAACCTCCCTCACTTTTCCCACAACTTACAGGGTGATGCCTTAAATGAGATTTTATTCTTCCTAGATATGAGCTTTGTAAACATGTTGACCTCGCCTCCTAACCAGTTTACACAGACTTTCCATGGAAGGGGGGCGAATACAATTATAGACTTTATAATAACAACAAATAGATCCGCCTCCAGGGTTCTAAGTTTTAAAACCCATAAAAATGTCTTAAGTGACCATTTCCCTCAAAGTATGAGTATATCAGTGGCATCAAAAACACGGATAGTACATCCCGAAAGGATCCAACAATTACAGGGTCTAGCAATAAATAAAATAAATGGATATTCCTTAAAATGGGCCCAGGTAGAACCATCTGTAGTTATGAAAGAAGTGGTGGATAACAGCAGGGAAAATATTATGAAATGTCTCGATGAGACTATGTCACACGAAGACATATTGGGATCTTATATTTGTATAACAGATACTATCAGGAACATGTTGAAAAGGGAAATGAGAAATAGGAAGGAGAAGAAGGTTGGATGGTTTGATAATAACTGTACGAGAGCATATACCACCTTGAAGAACGCCCTACATAAAAGAAACGGGATAGAGAAGAAATAGCCCAATCTAGGCGTGCATACAACCTAGCTTTAAAAACTAGAAAGAGGGAAATAAAAACGAAGGCTTGGGCTGACCTGCATAAGGCAAGTACAGAGGGCGATACTATTGCATTTTGGCGTGTGATCAACTCTCCCTTCCTGAGACCCGAGACAATGCCAAGAATAGAAATCGCAATTGATGAAGGGCAATGGGTAGAACATTTCACTAAAATGTATGCTAAGAAACAGGAGTTTAACATCCAAACTGTTTCCCCCTTTGTTCCTAGACGTACAAACGAGCCCTTCCCAATTAATATAGACTTCACCCTAGAAGAAGTTGAACTTGCTGTGAAAGCTAGTAAGGGCGGAAAGGCACCGGGACCAGATGGGGTACCCGTAGACATATTCAAACAAAATTTGGAGCTATGGGGCCCCTTAATAAAACAAGTCCTTGCAGCAGCATGCAAGGTAGGACTCATAGGAACTTGGTCTGAGTCATTAATGGTCCCAATTTTTAAGAAAGGTGACAGGCAAAACCCCACATGTTATCGCCCAATTTCCTTATTAGATTCGGTGGGAAAGGTCCTAGGCCGTATTATTTTAAACCGTCTCCAAGAATGGGCTGAAGAAAATAACGTACTAACGGACCTACAATTCGGATTCAGGGAAGGATTAGGAACATTAGAACAGGGCCTTAATTTAACAATCCTGACGGAAAAATATGTTACAGCAAAAAAGGAAAATTGCACCTAGTCTTCGTAGATCTTTCCACCGCGTTCGATTCTGTATGCCATAATAAATTGTGGAAGATTCTTGAAGCGATGGGAGTTGAACCAGCCTTAATTCAAGTTGTGAGAGAATTATATTCTGATGCCAGCGCTAGAGTACGGTATGGACCAAATGGGGAATACACAGCTTCATTTGCAGTAGAGAGGGGGGTAAGACAGGGTTGTGTCCTGGCACCCTTCTTGTTTACCCTGTATACCAATGGCCTTGAGCAGGTGATGCTTGAGGGGTGCCAGGATCTACCACTGGTGAAAGATCGACCCATTCCCATCTTACTCTATGCCGATGACGCAGTGATAATGGCCCGAACACCACTTGAGCTACAGCGGGCTCTAATTAAATATAATCTCTACATGGAAAGCCTTGACCTAAAGATTAACGCTACTAAAACCTTTATAATGAGCTGTGGGAAAACTAGCAAGAAAGAAAGATCTATTTTTATTGGAAACAATAAGCTAGAAACCACAAAAACATATCCATATTTAGGTATTCTCGTGGATATTAAGGGCACATGGCTGCAGGCCATAAGGGCATAAAAATTGATATTTATGAAAACAACAACAGCCCTTGTAAATTTTGCTCAGAAATTAGGTAAACGGCCACCTTCGGAATTGGTTAAAATCTATCAAGCCAAGTGTGTCAGTGCAGTACTCTACGGGGCGGGGATCTGGGGATACTGTAACGTAGTAGACATACAGAAAGTGGAAAATGCTTTTATTCGCTATATATTGGCTGTCCCTCGTTCGACTTCAACCTTTGTATGCCACAAGGAGCTGGGACTAGAATACATTACGGATAAAATAAGGGTCCAGCCAGTACTATTATGGCACCGAATCTGGACCGAATCTGGACCTCAACAAAAACAACATTTAATCAAAGGGTCATAAAAGATTCTCTTAAATTGGACCAAGCCCTAACTATTAGATGGTTGAAGTATATTAAAGATTTTATGGGGGACTTAGGACAGTCAGAATTTTTTGAAAATCCATTAAAGATGATTAATATTTCTAGGAAAGATTTTAAAAAACAATGTATGTCACACTTGGAAAAACTTAGATATGAAAGCGAAGCCCACAAACCGACAGTTCTCCAAAACCAGATGATCCTTGTTTCTACTGAAATGCAACCCTACTTGACCTACCATGGAACTGGGTACGATAGATTCGTGCCTGCACGTTTTAGATTAGATTCCTTTTATCGTTTAGTATCGTTCCCTACAATAAACGATTGGTCAAAAAATTTAGAAGCTTGCCCCTGTGATGGTGACGCGTCCCAATCGACAATTCATATTGTTTTATTCTGTAAATATTATAGGGAATACAGAAAAAGGTGGATCCTCCCGATTTTAAAAATTTGGGGTTTGAGGCAATGTTGCCCCGCCTATCTTGCATTGCAACTATTGGATAGTGAATGTTATACCAGAAATATTGCAATATTTTTAAAAGCGGTAATCAAGTTTAGGAAACAATTGTAAATTTTAGTGTATTGGTTTTATCTGTATAAATTGATATGGACAGTCGCTTTTTACTTGGAAAAATTGAACAAAGAAGTACTATTATTATGTGGTTGGTTTGTACTCCTCTAATAATGATTTTAAATAGAATGTTTAAAATGTATAAACGTATAAATTTGTATTTGTGTATTGTGCTTTTATGATTCTTCTTATCCTAAAATGAAAATCGAATAAAGCGAATTTGAATTTGAATTTGATTCTCAAGTTAACTTAGATTGACTCTGCGCCTTAGCTGAGTATTTCACATTTTAAGCTTGCCAGTGTGCGGTTTTCTTTCCACTGCAGTTGTGTTATCAGGTAACTCGTTAGCTATAGAAGGGTTAATTGTTATGTATTAGACTGAAAGTGAGGCCTGGGAGGAGAAATATGGCAGCAGACGTGAAGAGATGACGATGAAAGGAGCCTCCTGTACCCGGTATGCTAGGAAGATGCAACTCTCAAGGACAAGCAGATGTGTACCTACTTGCTTGAGAGTGGCAATTTAGGGAGTCTACCGGTTCTCTGCAAATGCCGCCACGGGATTGGTCTTGGACTGTAGGGGCGGGATATGGATGTTCTGAAACCTTCGATTGTGCTCTTAATTAGTGATCCATAGTTAGTTTTGCTTAGATTTTACCCTGACTTAGAAGATAATAGACCTTTCTGTTGGGGTGTCCTCCGAGTGGAAAGCTTTATGCTAGATACTCTTTCGTTTTCCTCCGAATTTCTGCCGAGGTTCACATCATGCTTCCACCTTCTTCCCTTTCTCTTTAAAAATCCTCGACTCTCTTAATCCTTTAACCTAGACAGCGTGGGTTTCTTTACAGGACAAAATATTTGGATGTTTTGCATTCTTTACATATTGTTGTTACTATCCTTTTCTTCATAATGCTTAAATTTAGAATACTTGAACACCTGAGTATTATGGCTGTATTAATATACTTCCTGAACCGGTGCCAAATGTATTGATTGATGACTGACTAATAACTTGAAGAATAAACCTTTATGGTTGGAAGATATATGTTAAAACTGTTTAATATATTTATTTATGTGTGATCAGTGTGGGGCTGTGCACTGCAAATCATAGGGACTAGATACAGACGTTGGCAATGCCCACTGCTTGTTGACTTCGTCTGGGTTAATCTGAAGAAGATAATCTATTATTCTGCATATTCAGATTCTAATTCACGTAACTTGTATAAAAGTTGTCAAAGCTTTTTTGGGCCTGATCTGCTGTACATGTGCTGGGATGTACAACACTGTGAACTACCAATGAATGTGTTTCCTAGAGCATGTGCAGCAGGTTAAGCATAGAAAAGACAATAAAAATGAAACATTGCTGTGATGATATTTCGATCTTGACATGTGTGTTAACGTACTCATAAGTCCATCATCTCCTTGTGTTTGCAACGTACTCATAAGTGCCTTTATAGTCAGGTTGTAAAGTCTGTAAAGTCTCATTGAAGTGTCCGCTCGGACTACCAACCCGATGCAGCCTTTGGGCAAAGTGATGCTTTTCACAGCAGGTATGACTTGGACTGGCTCCACGCAGGCATATCCACAACATGGGCATAAAGAAGAGCCAGATCTTTCTACCGGGCTGTCTTCGACCTTCCTGTAGCTGCAGTTAGGGCTACACAATAGGCCAGGCCTGGACTAGAAACATCTTCACCCGAACAACAGAAACTACAGTCCCACCCTCACTCCTAACAACCACCAAATCACAGTGCTCAGGAGGAACAAATCAGCAGCCCCTTGCTAAAAAGTTCTTCATGGAATTTATAAAGGTAGCCTTGTGTCCATCCATTTCACTTCGGTGTCTGGGCCTCCAGCCTCTGGCCACAGGAATACAGCCAATATATTTCCACTCTCTAGGGGACCTGTCATCACCCCCATGTTGTGCTATGCTAAACAAGGGACACCTAAATAGATCTCCTTTGCTTCTCCATTTAATATTGCGTGCAAAACTGTAAGGTTGAGGAGACGGCAGCGCGCGCGATTCAAGATGGCCGCCGCATCTTGAGCTCCGCTTCCTCACCTGCTTTAACGACGATCCTGTCGACGAAGGGGGCTTCTTCCTGACTTCATTTTTGTTCCAGCTGCGCCTGAGGTAAAGCGGACGCGCTGGGCTGAATTTCAGAGGTCTGTCACCTCTGTGAGAAGAGCGGTAGGCATTTGTTTTTTTTACCTCACAGAGGGCTCCTGCTCTGCAGCATTCTCTGGCAGTTTTTCCTCAGAGAGGAGGCGGGCTTAGCTTTTGGGCACCTCCTCTCCTCAGAAACCTTCCTCTCTTAAAGGGATTTTTCACTGCCATTGCCTAATACAGCCTGTGCCTCTGTTGGAATATTAAAGGGGCTGCTCTTTTTCTGCTGTTCAAGGAACTTTATTAACACAGTTTGTCTTAGCCCCTCTGGACTTCTCTCATTACCAATTTTGATATTTTTTCTATCTCAAATATACCTTGCAATTTGGCAGATTTTGTTTTTTAGTGCTGCAATTTATTTGTTTTTCTATTTGCATATCTCTGTTACCAATATGGAATCTAAAATGCTGGCAAATAAACGCAAACAAACTGTGTCACCACCTCCTGCCAAAGCTCTTGAATCTCAAGATGAACCATTGGCAAGAATCTTGCAGGAAATTCAGGCAATTCACATTAATACAGACACAATTTCTTCAGATATTAAAAATATTCAAAGAGATATGACTTCCTTGGCGAGGAGAGTTACTGACAATGAGATCAAAATTCGTGATAATGCTGCGGCTATCACAGCTATGTCTCCACTCACTCCTCAGGTTGCTTATCTCCAACGTTCACTACTTGACTTGGAAAATAGAAATAGACAATACAACCTTCGCATGTTTAATGTTCCTGAGGGAGTTGAGGGACAGAGTTGTCTCCTCCCTAAACTGTTGAATATCAAATTCCCAGAGCGTTTTGAAGTTGATAAAGCTCATAGAATTCCTTCAATTCGTAAACCTCAGCAAGTTAAACCAAGACAAATCATTTTTAAAGTTCTGAGGCACCATCACCTTCTTCTTATCCGAAAGGCGGTCCGAGAAATACCGTCTCTTCTAATTGAGGGAAACAAAGTCTTCATTCACCAGGACTTTGCAAAAGAAACAGTTCAGACGCAACGACAATTCTCAGAACTGAGACCTCGTTTGCGAGAGGCTGGCTACAAATATGGCCTTTTTGACCCCGCTATTATGCGAATTTGGAAAAATGATATCTCCAAGTCTTTCTCAGTTTCTGCAGACCTAATCAAATTTCTGGATCAGCATAATCCTATTCTCATGGATTCTCAGCCTTCTGGTTCTGCGGGCTAATATTATATCCCCCTTACTGCAGATTGTTAATTTTCTCTTGCAGGTGTTAATGATGGTGGATTTCTTGCTTCGCACCTCCGTCTCCAATGTCATATTGGTATGAGGTCTTGTGGATTGACCTCGCTTTATGTTGTTCGTCTTGTTTTGTTCTTTTTATATGGGCTTCTATCTTTCTCCTATTCTCTCCTGTTACTTTTAATACAATATGTCTAGGCCACAAAAAATAGTTGTTGCCTCACTAAATGTGAAGGGTCTTAGGCATCCAGTTAAGCGACGAAAATGTTTAGAATATCTCCATAAATCTAATGTAGACATATGTTTTTTACAAGAAACACATGTTAATAACAAAATATTGCATACTATGTCTAGGGGTTGGGTGGGGCTTATAGTTTCATCTCCTGCTGCAAAACGTTAAAATGGGGTAGCTATCTTTTTTTCACGCAGAACTCATGCACAGCTTTTGTCACATCATCACGACGCCGATGGTAGATTTGATTATGCTCAAATTCAAATCGATAAATTAATATTAAATTTGGTTAATATTTATGCTCCGACTTCTGATGACCCGGCCTTTTGGTCTTTTATCTCCACTGAGGTACTCAAGATTGGCAATACTTCCCTTATAATGGGGGGTGACTTCAATCTTATCAGAGACCCTTTGCTGGACCGATCTTCTGATTTCAGGTTCCGACCTAGCAAAGCGTTCTTTGCTTTGAAATCTTTCTTTTCTGTCACCAAACTAGTCGACTTTTGGAGATTAGAACACCCTACTGACAAAGATTTAACTTTTTTCTGTAACAATCACTCTTCTTTCTCTAGAATTGACTATTTATTGTCCTCACGTAACATATGTCACATGATCAGTGAGTCAACTATACATCCTATTACAGTTTTAGACCATGCACTAATTTCTTTTTCTTTGTGTATTTCCAACTCCCAAAATTTAAATAGAAGATGGAGAATGAATTCAGAAGTAATTCTTAACTCAACTAACTCGAAGAAAATGTCTTCAGCTATTGCTGATTATTTTTTGAATAACAATACAGGTGACACGTCCAAAATCATACACTGGGATGCTTTTAAAGCTTACATCCATGGAGCTTCAATCTCTATTATGTCTCACGAAAATAAATCTTTTTACTCCCAACTCACTAAACTAGAGAAACAGATTGCATCAGTAGAACGCCTTTTATTACATCTAGAGATCCACAATATAAATCCCAACTTCAAAAATACCGTTACGAATACAACTGTATGCTTAGTAAAAGAGCAGACTTCCTCATTTCCAAAGAGAAATCCAATTTTCATTTTAATTCCAACAAATCTGGACGCTTGCTTGCGAATTACCTGCGCCTTAAAAGAGACAGAATTCTAATTCCTGCTATCAAAACGAATAGTGGTTCATTAGTAACAAATGTTCAGGATATACTGAAAGAGTTCCTCTCTTTTTATTCTTCTTTAGATCATGAACCTCTTGCTCCTCCAAATAAGGTTATTACTGATTTTCTTCACTCCTGTCATTTGCCTCAGATTTCTGATATTGATAGATTGTCCTTGGAATGTCCTATAGACATTAAGGAGGTTTTAGCAGCAATCAATGCTTTAAACTCCCAAAAAACTCCTGGTCCATATGGAATTCCGGCTGAATTCTATAAACACTATCAAGACCAGTTGTCCCTGTTTCTACAGTCCCTTTTTATGGACTTTCAAAGAACCTCCAAAATGGGAGGATCTTTCAATGAAGCCACTATAATTGTTCTCCCCAAACCTAATAAAGACCATACCCTAGTTTCGAATTATCGCCCCATTTCTTTAATTAATCAAGACTGTAAAATATATGCAAAAATGTTGGCAAATAGATTATCACCCCTATTATCCAATATTATACAATCTGATCAAACTGGCTTTATGAAAGGTAGATTATCCGCTCATAACACCCGTTTGCTCTGTCATGCATTGTCTCTTGCCAGAGATTCTAATCAACCAATAGGTGTAATGGCCCTTGATGCTGAAAAGGCGTTTGATAAGGTTAATTGGCAATTTCTATTTCAAACTTTAGAAATGTTTTGTTTTGGTCCTATTTTCATAAGTATGGTCAAGGCATTATATTCAGATCCCGTGGCCTCTATTTTTGTTAATGGTGTTAACTCTGCTTCATTTCGGTTGTCTAGAGGCACTCGTCAGGGGTGCCCTCTTTCCCCTTTACTTTTCCTTATTGTAATAGAACCTCTTTTATGTTCCCTTCGTAACAGTGCTTCTTATACAGGTATTGTTTTGGAAGATACTACCATTAAACTCTCTGCATATGCTGACGATGTGTTACTATATATTACTGATCCTGTTACATCTATTCCTATTATTCTAGATATCATTTACAAATATGCTGAGGTTTCTGGTTACTCCTTGAACACTAATAAGACTGAATTTTTTCAATTAAATGCTTTTTGTAATTCTACAATGTTGTCAAATTTTGATATAGTTTGGTCTCCAAAGAAACTTAAATACCTGGGAATAACATTTACTGATTCGGTCAAAAGTACAGTTGACATCAACTGTTCTACAATCTTATCCAACACCAAAGAGAAACTGGATAGATGGTCTACTCTTCACCTAAATTGGTTGGGTCGCATTGAGGCACTCAAAATGTCTATCACCCCACAAATTTTATACCTATTATCTATGTTACCCTTTTCTTTCCCGTCCAGTTTTTATGCTAAATTATATAAATTATTTAATAAATTTATCTGGAATAACAAACCTGCACGTATCAGTCTCCACACTTTACAATTATCTAAACGTGAAGGTTCAATGTGTCTTCCAGATTTAAAAAAATATAATTTTGCATTTCTCATAGCACAAAGCTCCCTATGGTTTCAGAATTTTTCCTCTTCTCAAGCACCTAAATGGCTTATCCTAGAGAAAAACATTCTAGCCCCATACCCTTTACCTGCAGTTCTTACCATGGCAAACAGCTCATTTGGTAAACGCTCCCCCATTATTGCAAATTCTAAACTTGCCCTTTTGGCATTTGATAATAGCTTTTCTACTTCTTTGATCTCTACTAAAAAGTTTCTCTTTGGTTCAACCCGAAACTTCAATACCATAAGCATATCTCTTTCTGGAATCTCTGGATTACTGCTGGTATTTTCTTTGTTGCTGATATTTGTCAACATGATATGTTCTACGCATTCGATGTCAGTCAAGTTAAATATAATATGCCTGCCTTGGAATTATCTAAATATACATTACTGTGTAATACTGTTCTTAATGCTTACCCACAAATTCTCTCTACATCCCAGTCCGCTGACATGGAGCTTTGTATTTCTGTTTTCAGTCGCTCAGGTCATGTTGCTTCGAAAGCATACAAAAAACTTACCACTCTTACTCTTCCCTTTGCACATCTTAACCAAAAATGGTCATCACACATCAATATACAATCCATTGACACATCCTGGAAGGATGTTTGGTCATCCAACACTGCTAATCATCTCCCAGCTACCCTCATACAAACTAATGTTTACCTCCTTTATCAATGTTTTTGGTCTCCAGACAAATTATACAGAGCTAGACTTTTAGAATCCCCATTATGCTGGCATTGCCATTCTGCAACAGGTGACTTACAACATGTATTTTTCAACTGTCCTATCATACACAAATTCCTATCAGATGTATGGAAGATTATATGTCGGATTCTTAAGATCCAAAACGCTTTATCTTTTCATATCTTAATTCTTAAATCCTCTCTTGTTAAAACTATGCTATCTCCTGTGAATTGCAAATTGTTTGATTTTCTTATTTCAACTGCAATCAAATCTATTACTTGTAATTGGAAAGATGCCACAGCACTTTCAGTTGATGCATGGTGGGAATGGATTATTTTTCTCAGACGTGGGCAATGCTCCTTTCCTCATTCTCCTATTGATTCCTCTCCTTCCAGGTCTAGTATGTGGTCTAGTCTTGATTCCTATGTTGATGCATGTTCCATAATTTAAATTTATTACCTATATTCTCTTTCTCTTTAACTATTGTCATATTGTTCAATATAGCCCTTTTTTAATTTTGTATTATTATTTTATGGTATTAGGTAATCATCAATGTTCTATAGGTATTGTTTGAGTTATTATGATGTTTGTTTCACTTATAATGTTATGTTCTTATATATCCTAGTGTTCGGTACTTTTTTTTGTATTGTTTTATTCTCTTTGAAAATGACTTCAATAAAACTTTTTGAACAAAAAAACAAACTGTAAGGTTGAACATCAGAAGACATCTGCTCCGACATTTGTAGAATTTACTTTTTGATGTTTGCATTATTTACCCCATATATTCTCTACGTTCCTAAGATCATCAGGTTACTGCTTCCTGTGAGCTCAATATTTCCCTACACACGCATCCAGGCATTTCTTAACACTACCAACACTTGAGCTGATAATATGTCCTTGATGATGGTCCTTGATGGCGGTCCGGCTGTAAACCAATGGACAGACTGTTTTCACCTGATTTTAAAAAATACTTCAAAAGTTGTACATGCAAATAATGTGGTTCGTTTCTAGTGTTTTGCATCTACAGACTGCATGCTATCTCAAAAAGTCTCCTCTATATTCCTAAAGGCCTGCATGAAAAACTCACCTTGACTTAAACTTCCGATTGCTTCCTCTCCTTTTCCTTTTGAATGACCCTCTTCTTACCTTCCATCTTTTACATACCTCCTCTCTCGGAGCACAGTCTGCTTGTCTCATTCCTGTCTGCTTTATTATCTATTAGAACATTGGAATGTTGAGCGCTCCATTGAAAACAAATGAGTGCTCTGGGCTTCTAATGGCCGGCAGAAGCCCGGAGCATCAACATTCCAATGTTTGTTCACAGCAACAGCTGTTAACAAAGGCCTCAGGGTGCCCGAAGGGATTTCAACTACCGCGGGCTCCGAGAGGCCTTTGTTTTAAAAATTAGAACGTTCTGCCCTCTAGGGGCGGAATGTTCTAGGAGCCCTAAAGCCCTCCGTAGTGGGCTCTACCGGCCATTAAAGGCCTGCTCCCCTGGAGCGGACCTTTAATGGCCGGTAGAGCCCGCTACAACGGCCTCTATGGCTATATTATTGTATTTCTGAAAATTTTGCATTCCTCATCTCAAAGATCACAACCACTCCTTCTTTGAAAGTCATACCTCTGCAACGTAACAAAACCTAATCTTCTCTAGCTCCTTTCTAATCCCACAAACCATCTGCATGAACTCACATACCCGCACCACCTAACGAGCATGCCTAACTCCTATTCATTTAATCTACCACATAGAAGTAAATGCAAGGAATGCTTTTCTTGAGAGCAGAAGACTAATACTAATAACCAACAATAACCACTGGATTAACCACAAACCTGGGTTCGTGGAGCAGCGTGCTGCCAGGTATAAAGCAAGACCCCCTGGGATCTGCTCTCCCAGCACGCAGCTCCGCCTCAGCCCAGATCGCTAGTGCCCCTGCCTCTCGCGCCCTGGCTCTTCGACGAATCACCATGAACGTCCAGAAGCTGCACCCCTTCCCCCTCCACCCCCCCCCAGCGCCTTGAGACCCTTTCGGGTGAGTACTTGCTCTTAACAAACCCGTGATTGATTGATTGATTGATTGATAAAGAACTTCAGTGCCTCATCAGGGGTAATATGCACTATGTAAAAGCAATTACAATACAATACACTTTCACTTCACTGTAGCGCCTCAAGTTTTCAACTGGATCTCTGTCACGGAGGTCACCACTGAAGCAGGAGAGGTAAACACTTCAAACTGTGTGCACAGACTGAACCGGCTGCTTCGTCTGGCCCCTCCCTTGAACCTTGCTTTGCTGAGAGCTTAAACTCTAGCCGAGTCGATGTGTGCATTTTTTATCATTTAATTTATTTTTCAATGAGTCTCCCTTAATTCCTCATTTTCTGTTACTTTTCCAACGGTTCTTCCTTGGGCTTCTGATAGCTTCCACTTTTCTCCCCGCCTGTCCGTGCTCTCGTTCTCTCTCTCTTTTTCTCTCTTTCTCTCTCTTTCTCTCTTTCTCTCTCTCTCTTTCTCTCTCTCTCTCTCTCTCTTTCTCTCGCTCTCTTTCTCTATTTCTCTCTCTCGTTCTCGTTCTCTTTCTCTCTCTCTCTTTCTCTTTCTCTCTCTTTCTCTCTTTCTCTTTTTCTCTTTCTCTTTCTCTCCCTTCCTCTCTCTCTCTGTCTCTTTCTCTCTCTTTCTTTCTCTTCTCTCTCTCTCTCTTTCTCTCTCTCTCTTGCTTTCTCTCTTTCTCTATTTCTCTCTTTCGCGTTCTCTTTCTCTCTCTCTCTCCCTCTCTCTTTCTCTTTCACTCCCTCTTTTTCTCTCTCTCTTTCTCTCACTCTCTCTCTCTGTCTCTCTGTCTCTCTCCCTCTCTCTCTCTCTCTCTCTCACACACACACATGTTGGCTCCCTCCATTGGTGGTCTCTGCCATCCCTTGCGGTAAAACTTTCCTCTCCCAGGTGGGCTCGTCCTCCCACATCAGGCTGTCAGCACCATGGCAGGGGTTCCCAGTTTGTTCCTTTTTGTCACAGAGTTTTTTGTTGTATCCATCACCATACACATAGGTACGCCTCACTGGCAGGGCCATCACAAGGGGAGGGCAACCGGGGCTCTTTGCATCTTTGACCCCGATAATTTGGAGCCCACACTCTCCTGCTACAGCATGTTTTTAAATTATAAAACAGAAAGCCTGAGCGATCCTCCTTAATGCAGCTATTGCAGCAACACCACTAGATGACCCCAAATACTGTGTTTTTACTTTCCTTAGAGTACATGTTTTCCTCATTAAGACTTCTTGGAGCTCAAACCTAGGAGAAGCCCCACAAAGATTTTGGCCCCCAGAACCAACAAAGCTTCTGACATGCCTACCCCAGGTCTCTGCCACTGTTTGGCTGAAACACAATCCCCCTTGTATGAGTAGAAGTGTAAAGCAGTTGGCTACCTCTACAATACCTCTAATTTCAACCTTTTACTTTAACATTGAATCAAACAGATGCAAATTACCTGAAAAGTGATGAACACACACGGGGGTTCCAGCGCTGATGGGTACGCTGAAATAAATTTCTTTCCATTTTTCGGGGAGCCTTTCAGTTCAGAGAGACGCTGCTCAAGCTGAGCGAAACCACCGCGTAGCCTCTCAAGATTGCCAGAAATGTGACTTTCTCCCTCATCAGACATGTTCTTGTTTCTAGATGGCATCTTGAGTGAAGAGGATCTGCTACATCCCCTACTTACTGTTCCAGTGTTTATCAGGGCCAGTAACCGATTAACGGGTTCGGCGTCGAGGGTTTCCACCACCATGGAGGAATCTGTTGCTATTTTGATGTCATCAAAGTCGCTAGCACTCGACGTTGGACTCTGCTCACAGCTCGCACTCCTACATGCAGCTAAGTCTACCAGCCTCCTTCGTCCACTGGGAGATTTACTAATGGTACAGTTTGGAATCAGGTGTTCTCTACTGACAGGACCCTCTTCCCTTGAAGCGATCTCAAGAGGCATACCCTTTCCAGCTAAGTTAGCACCAGGATCAAAATCAATCAGGAGATTCTTGCAGGCATCGGATATGGTTGAAGAATCGTCTTGATGCATCAGTTCCTTGATCACCAAGCGGACAATGTACTTGTCTGAACTTGACGATGGAAAAAATGCTGGTTCGTTGAATTTCTGTTTTCCCACCAAAACCAGCAACCTATCGTCTGTTAGAAAACACACTCCCTTGGTTCGTTCATTTTTCTCCAGATGGATCTGCTGGATATTTGGCACGGTGGATGAAGTTAAAGTGTAAACTAAGATGATGTTGCTGGTGTTGGACGCCACTGCTGCAAGCTGAGCCCTTGGGTCAAAAGTCACAATGTCAGGCATGAGAATACTGGAGATGTGGACCTTTCTGGTGGTGGTCACCTTATTCTCAAAAGTTACAAGAACCAGGTATGATGAGTCCCGGCTTTTTCTCAAGTTGTCCTGGCGCTTCAGATGAATAAGAGGACTCGGATCAGACCGTCGATGATTAGCAAGGATATGTGCAAGATCCATTGGGGCTGATAACGAGGATAACATTGAGTCAGTGGCTACGGATTGTTCAGAGTCGATCGACTTTCTTCTCAGGTCTCTGGAGAGCCTCTCACCCAAGTAGAGAAGAGAAGCCTGTGAGTTTAATGATGCTGACTTAGCAGAAGTTGGAACATCGAATGCAACCCCAGCGTTCAATTCACTGGCCTTTTCTAGAGGAATTTCTGTGGCTACAGCAACTTGGGAATCCAGAGTAGACTCAATAGCACATATGTAACCACCCACATCAAACACGGGACAAAAAGTGCATGCATTCAGAGTTTTCTGACCATCGTCCCATATGTAGGAATGAATCGCAGTGCCAGCGGCAACGACCATGCGATTTCCATCTTTGGTCCAACAAGCACAGTGGATAAACCCATCACTCTTAATGTCCACTCTTATGCTGGAGTTGTCAGAACGCACCGAATGCAAGAGCGAGGCATCTTGTTTCGTCAACACGACTAACATATCCTTCTGCGGATGCCACACACAGCCTTGGGGGAGCACTGGAAAGGGCTCACTGAGTTCGCAGGTTTGAGAAAGCATAAGCTTGTTCTTTTCCAATGGGATGGTGTACAGCTGCCATACTGTGACATGTTTTTTATGCTGTACAGCAAGCAGAGCTGGGATATCGGGGGACCACACGGGACCCCAGGAAAGTCCATGTACATGTTCAAACTGCCCAATAACGCTTGAGGCTCCAAACTTTGGTTCTCTATTGTGAAGGTGTACAGCAGTCAACACCACTTGCCTGCCATCTGTCCAGGCCAAGCCGTGAGCAGGGTGCATCGCATGGCATAGAGCATTAAGTCCAGTTCTCAGCAGCTTTGCTTTTCCCAGTTCCATGGTGTTTCAGCAGCATACAGTGTGGCCAACAATAAAGTCATCGAATCGAAGAAAGTCACCAGGCAGCATGCTACCTCCGGCGTAGTGCGCTTTAGTAGAAATGAGTCTGTAAAATCGAGCCTTACCAGTATGCCTTCTACGACTCCTATTCTAAGTACAAATCCCCACTAAAGCTCCTTGCAGCCTGTTTTTTCTGATGGGAATTGAAATGTCATGAGGACCTCTAATAGGGATTAGCTAATTGCACTCCTAACATTAACTAAATAGTCTTTTACTAGGCATTCGTGCTAAATAATGGCTTAAAATAGCTCACCAGCAGCCTAATCTTCAATGGATTAAGAAGGGAGATCCTATTTAGCTGATCAGTGGCACCGCGTTACACCATGACACTTGTGTTCTAAATACAATCTTTGCACAGAGAAAGATCAAGCTTTGACTTGTGTTTGTTTGTATTTCATTATTTAAGGAGGTTTTGTTCTGTTGCCCCAAAGCCAAACAAAAGAGCATTGGCAAAGCCAGTAGGTTTTGCCTATGCAAAACCTATTGGCTTTGTCAATGTTTTGTTTACATGTTGCACAGCAGTGCAAGCTGCTGTGCAACATGGTTTAAACTTTTTAAAAAGCATTATGACACGGCTATCACTGACCGTGTCATAGCGCTTTGGTTTACCTGTAAGCAATGTGGCACAGCAGCCTGAGACGAGCGAGAGGAGGGCGGGGTGGTGGAATAAAAACCACAGCGAGTGGGAGGAGTGCTGGGGGTGGTTGGAAATAATGGCAAGCGGGATGACGGTTGGTTGTGGGAGAAACATGACCGAGGGAGGGGATGAAGAAGAGGGACTGCAGAGACATGCACTCATGTCAAAAAGTAACAGTGGAAAAGACACTGTCCAAAGACAGAAAGCTTCACTTGGTCCATGCTCCATGGCAGGACGAAGACTCAAAGACCAGGAGGAAGCCAGCGACAAGGAGGAGGCATTGTCTCATAGGAAGCGAGAACATGAGGGTGACGTGGGAGCCAACCAATGGTAAGTAAAGGTAAGTAATGGGTGGGCTCTAAGCCACTTTAAAAAAAATGTGTTTTCTGTACAAGAGATTTCACAAGCACAGCGCAAGCACTGTGCAGGCGAAAATGTAAACGTATGCTGAGGACAGGGTATTACTAAAGAGCATAAACATATACCACTGTTGATCTGTGGCTTTTGGTGACTAGCCTTGATGTGTCCTGGGCTCTGTAGAGTGCTGGTTAGCCTTGCTGTATCCCATGCTAGTCTAGATGACTAGGCTTGGTGTGTCCTGCACTCTCAAGTTGTTAGAGACTAGAGTTGGCGTACCCTGGGCTCTACATGGAATTAAAGGCTATACTTGATTTGTCATATGCTCTGGAAGTTGTTGTTAACTAGCCTTGGTGTGTCATAAGCTCTAAACGTTGTTAGTGACTAGCCTTGGTTTGCCGTAGGTTCTTATGGTGTTGGTGACTAGACTTAACAGGATATCAGAGACTAGCCTTGGTTGTCCTAGCCTCTACAGGTTGCTACAGCCTAGGCTTGGTTTGCTGTAGGCTCTTCTGGGTGTTGATGACAAGCCTTTGTGTGTTTCTGCCTGTGCAGGGTGTTGGTGACTAGCATTTGTTTGTCCTAGCCTCAATAGGGTTTCAGAGACTAACCTTGGGTATTCTAGGCTCTATAGGTTGTCCGAGATTAGCCTTGGTGTGCCTTGGTGTGCCCTATGCTCTACACGGTGCTAGTGACTGGCTTTGGTGCACCCTAGACTATAGAAGTTTTAAGAGCCTAGCCTTGTTTTGCCAGAGACTCTTCTGGCTGTTGGTAACTGTTAGACCTGGCATCATTGGCGCGGGTCTCCCTTCCTCTTTTCTCTTCTGACCTTTTATGTTGGCTGGATTTAGATGCTCTGGGCGCTGTGCCACTGCCAATCAGTGACACAGCGCGAATGCTCCCTGTGTAAAGATAACTGTATCAATTGGAATAATCATAATTGGCTTGTTTGGTTTACCTGTCAGTCCCTAGTATCAGTGCACTGCGTGTGCCCAGGGCTGATAGACCAAATACTGCTGGTGGGCATGCAGCGCTGATTTGCACTACCCACCGAAGCAGCTTTGAAAGTATGTCTGTGTAGCATGTTCTAATAGCGAGTTACCCTCCATCTCACTGTTTACTATTGCGAGGCCACCCGTTCTCATAGGCCAGAATGTGCAGGCTGAGTATTGCATGCCTTAATCCTCCCTGCCCCCAGGAACCTGATAGGAACGTCGAATTTGATATGTGTAAGCTCAGAACATTGAGATGCATCTTTTAGTAAGGATTATTAGCGTAGCCCGTGTTCGAAAATGCCTCTACTAGAAACGAGGTATTTTCTGGTCTGAAGCTTTCCTGTAGGCTTTTGCTAGCGTGTGTATTGGCCGTCTGGTTTTGGAGCAGCAGGGCCAGCTGGATCAGACCTGGCTGGAGAGAGAGATCGGCATTTAGAGTATGGGGAGGGGTGACTCTTTGATCCGAGCAGGGCCGTGCCTGGCAAGGTGAATGATGGCTCCATATCCCACTGGGCGTCTGATAGCAGACCCCCAGATTCCCAAAGGGCAGGATGTCGCCTCGTAAACCAAGTGCTCCCCGACCCCACCGAACTAGTTCTGACTGGATGCAGTGATTTGTGACTGCAGAGAACAAAGACTTTTTAGGTATAAAGCGCTGCGCTGAATCCTGTTTCAAGGGTGTTCCTTCTGGATGTCAAGACGAAACTCTGTCCGAGCGGACAGAGGAAAGGACTTTGAAACTTTCATCAAGCTTACTGAAGAAACTACCCAAGGGCCTGAATTGAGAGTGCCTCCTGCTGAAGTCTCAGGGACATTAGACTTCACCCCCTCAGCCGCCCGAATTCCTTCGCTAGGAATTCTACTTGCAGGTGAGGCCTCCGTCGAGTAATCCGGAACCTCTAGTTCTACTGTGAGGAACACGGACTGGTAACCTTTGTGAACTCTGTGTGTGGGCCGCCGCAGCTAGAGAGAGCTGCCGCCGCTGAGTGCCCGCCTTAATTTGAATCTTCAGAACCTTCGCTGAAACTGTGTGGGCCGCCGCAGCTAAGAGAGAGCTGCCGCCGCTGGGAGCCCGCCTTAAATTTGAACCTGCAGACCCTGCGCTGAAACTGTGTGGGCCGCCGCAGCTAAGGGAGAGCTGCCGCCGCTGAGTGCCCGCCTGATTTTGAATCCTCAGACCCTTCGCTGCAACCTTGTGGGCCGCCGCAGCTAAGAGAGCTGCCGCCGCTGGATGCCCGCACTCGTGTTAATTGTGCAACATTGTGGATTGTCCTTTGAGCCGCCGCAGCTAAGAGAGAGCTGCCGCCGCTGAGTGCTCGCACCATTGCTAACAGTGCATCATCGTGATTTGACCTGTGAGCCGCCGCAGCTAAGAGAGAGCTGCCACCGCTGAGTGCTCGCACCCTTGCTAACTTTGCATCCTTGTGAATTGTCCTGAGAGCTGCCGCAGCTAAGAGAGAGTTGCCGCCGCTGAGTGCCCGCACCCTTGCTAACTGTGCATCATCGTGATTTGACCTGTGAGCCGCCGCAGCTAAGAGAGAGCTCCCGCCGCTGAGTGCTCGCACCCTTGCTAACTTTGCAGGCCTCGTGATTTGTCCTGTGAGCCGCCGCAGCTAAGAGAGAGTTGTTGCCGCGGGGTGCTCGCACCCTTGTCAACCTTGCACCATCGTGAATCGTCCTGTGGGCCGCCGCAGCTAGGAGAGCGCTGCTGCCGCCGCGAGCCCACCACGGAGCTGCACGACAAGAGTCATCGCCACCACCAGCCCGGGCTGCCGCAGCCGCGGGCTGCTGCTGCTGAGGGCCCGCCTGTCCCGGAGTGCCCAAATCGTTGCGAGTGCACTTTGCGGACCACTGCCATCGAGAACTGTGGTCGCTGGGAGTCTGCCTGTCACCGTCTCCGCTTCTTCGAGAAGCTACGTGCTGGGTCCCCATCCGACGGCAGGTATCTGGTGCGTAACGGGTCGCGTAGACCCAGGCCTTGAACTCAGTCAGTGCCACGTTCTGGTGAACACGTATTGCCTTTTTAAGTCCCTAATGATTTACATGCCTGATGACTGGTTAAAACGCTTTTGAGAGTCTCGTACCAAACCTTAGATAAAGATACTATTTTTTTCTATACCTACTTGAGTTGTGTCCTTTTGTGGTGTCGTTACTGCCTTATTGTGCATGGTCATAAATGCTTCACACACTGCCTCTGAGATAGGCCTAGCTGCTCGTGCTACGTTACCACAGGGTTGAGCAGGGGTTATCAAAGGGGGTAGCCCACTTGCCCTGACTTGGGGAGAAGGGTCCCTATTTGGACAGTGGCGCCAGCCATTGCCAACTAGAGACCCCCATTTCCAACAGTAACTAGTCTTTGTGTGTCCAGTCCTCTGCAGGGTGTTGGCAACTAGCCTTCCTATGTCCTAACCTCTACAGAGTGCCTGAGACTTATCTTTTTGTGCCTTAGACTCTGCAGGATATTGGTGACTAACCTTGGTTTACTATATGCTCTCCTAAGTGTTGGTGACCACCGTTGGTATGTCCAAACTTCTGCAAGGTGTTGGTGACTAGACAAGGTGTGCCTTAGCCTCTACAGGGTATCGGATACTAGCCTTGGTGTACCCTAGGTTCTACAGGGTGACTAGCGTTTGCAAGTCCTAGCCACTACAGTGTACCAGAGAATAACTTTAGTGTGTTCTGCGCTCTGCATGGGGTTGGTGACTAGCCTTGGTGTGCCTTAGCCTCTACAGGGTATCAGAAACAAACCCTGCTGTGTACACGGCTTTACAGGGAATCAGAGACCAGCTCTGGTTTGCAGAAGGCTCTCCTGATCCCCACACAGTGCACAGATGTGTGTGCATCAGCCGAATTCCTAGCACTCAGTACCTTGATGGACTATGGACCATATTTAGGAATTTTGTGGCGAAGGGCAGCGCAGCGACTTGCTGCGCTGCCCTACATCACAGGGAAAGGGCAGGAATGCGCAGTATTTATCCAATACAGCACATTCCTGTCCTTTCCCCCTGGGCTGGCGCTGTTTTGGCAGCCGAGCACCAACGCAGGCACCCTTGCACAATGGTGTAAGGGTGCCTGTGTTGTAGACAGGATTGTTTTTGTGCAGGAAGGGGCACCTTTCTGCTCAGAAACAATCCTGAGAGGCTTTTCCTTTTTCTATAGAAAGAGGAAAAAACTATGAGAAATAAAGATATTTCTCTTCGTTACACCTTTCTTGGGGAGGAGTGTCTTTTTGGCTCATTCCCAGGTTCACAAGTCCTTGCAAATCTGGGAATGCGTCAAAAACCATGAGAGTTGCATGAGAACACCCACCGCAACGCCCGTGGAACGCCTCCCCTGCACAGAGTAATGCGACGCAGCGATTTGAGCTGCGTTGCCTTACTCCAGATTTTTGAAGCAATTCAAAGCCATGAAGCTTTGCGTGGCTTCATACGCCTGCCTTAGAGGTTTGAGTCACGCATGTAGCACTTTGCGTGGGGCAAGCATGACGCAAAGCTCTCATAAATATGCCTCTATGTGTGAAGATTTACACGCAGAGCCTCAATGACTTGAATGTGACAGCATTTCCTATTGGCTGCCCCTGTATTACCTTCATTTCGAAGGTCCCACCCAGTCATGCTGCGAATGTGAATAGGGGGTTTACAGCGTGGACCAGAGAGGAACGATGCCTCTGTTATCTCAGCGACTTCAGGTAACAATGACAGTGTGGCACTGACAATACCAACTATACTTTGCATCTCATGTACTGAATTCAGTGCGGAACAGGCAGTGGCGTAGCAAGGGGGGAGGGGGGGCGGTGCGCCCCAGGAGGCACGAGTTTTGGGGGCTGCGGCGGCCTCCCCCCCCTCTTATTTGCAGCCGTCGCGGGGGAATCGCCAGCACACCCGCCTTCCCCCGCCTCCCCCCCCCTCTTAAATTCGGCCGCCGTGGGCGGCAAACGCATGGGTCACCATTGGCAAAAGGCCACGCTACGCTGCTGGGAACAGGCGAGAGCTTTCGCAGTAAATATCTCTTCTTCCACGCCTTTCAATGTAAGTCCCATTTAATGGTATTATGACACACAATTGCCTAATGCGTTCAGTTCATGTTGCAAGGCGCACAGCTTTGTAGGACAAGGTAATTGGGCAGAGTAATTAACTGTTCAGCGCACAAACTTTATGCAATGTGTTTTGGAAGCTTTCATGTGCACTTGTGCAGAGGGGGGAGCCGTATTTTTTAAGGGCTGGAATTCACAGAGTAAGGTAGGCCCCGGATAGGGGATATGTACGAGATAGAGGGGTCTCAGGGGCCACTCACCACAACCTGTGTGTGACTGAGTGAGTAGGCGCTGAGCATCTGCTCTTCTCACTCTTAAGTAAGCAGTTTGCTCACCCTTAAGAGAGCCCTGCCAAAGTCACCTGACTTCATACTGTTAGTCTACTATTTTAGCTAAAAACATACTTCTCCAATTAAGTATTAGCCGGCGCTCATTTGCCATCCAACTCCTCAATAAATGAGTGGAGGGCAGCCATACTATATAACATGTACACCAATTGTATAGTACCTTGTACCGTAACACAACATGCATATCTGAAGACTGCAACGCACACTCCCAAGAGGACCTCTTGCCCCATAGACAGTTTAAGGATGTTTAACGTTACCCAACTCAATGGTGTTGGTGTTATCGGCCTCAGAAGCATAACATGCTGATGGGCCCACCATGATATAAACCTGTGATCACGGGGTCAAACATAGATGCCTGGAGTGGATATGTTAGCCTATCACCTGATCTAGCTACCACTGCATCGGTGCAACAGAATGTTGGTGTGTGGTGTGGAATGGATGCGGGCACACAGGATGTTGGTATGTGGTGTGGAGTGGATGCGGGCACACAGGATGTTGGTGTGTGGTGTGGACTAGATGCAGGCACACAGGATGTTGGTGTGTGGTGTGGACTGGATGCAGGCACACAGGATGTTGGTGTGTGGTGTGGACTGGATGCGGGCACAAGGATGTTGGTGTGTGGTGTGGAATGGATGCGGGCACACAGGATGTTGGTGTGTGGTGTGGAGTGGATGCGGGCACACAGGATGTTGGTGTGTGGTGTGGACTAGATGCAGGCACACAGGCACTCCAAACAGCTGCGGCCCGTGCAGGTAAGAGCGGTGGGGCCGGGTGGGGGGGATTTCGACAGACAACCACGAGAGGAAATTATTTATTTATTTAATTTTCCCTTGTGGTCGTCTGTCGAAACCCCACCCCCCCCCCAAATCTGGCCTCACCACCCCACCGCTCTTACCTGCACGGGCCGTGGCTGACTCCAAAGACATGGGCTAGCCTGTGCCAGGAGAACCTAAACTGAGCACTCGCACTGTGCACTCCCCTATGCTTCACCTTATGTCAGCATCACCATTGAATATATTACTGACCACAGCTCCATTGGACACCTTAGAATTATGCTTACTATAATACAGATCCCCTGCCTCGTACCACTGTTTCCACAGCACAGTCTCCAGAGCACTGTCCTCTTGCTTAGGGCCGTATGCTGGGCGCACCACCTCAGTTTTTAAGCACACTCAGCTGGCTCCTTGTCTTTTACAGACCTTACCCACCCGCCTTACTGGGCTCCTCCTACTCAGCAGCAAGCGCTGACACCCCCTGGTGGTGGATTTGAGGGCGGGCAGCCCCAAACCGGTCCTGCATGGTCACAGGGCCATCATCCTTCTCTCAACAGGCTTCTCCATCTAGCAGAAATGGCTCCTAACTGCCACCAAAGTATTGCTGCATTTCCATACAGATCCTTTACAACTTGACACCAAAATGTTGAAGTTACAGGGCAGGGTCTTCATACAAGAGCCTGGAGCCATTCACTTCATTATGTAATATTAGGCCCTAAGGTTACTGCAACAGCAGGTAGGTCCTCTGAGGGCTCCAGCTCCCTCCAACTGTCCCCATCTTCTAGCTTCCGGTGCAGACCACACACAGTCATTCTATTACACCATTTACTCTCAGCATTCCAGACACCAGCTCAGGCATACATGGAAAGGGGGCTCACTGGACACTACATACAGCAAGAAAGAACCTTCTTAATCTGGTCGTCCTGATTCATGTGCAAAGTACAATTATAAAAATGAAACATATTGGAACTTGTTTATTAGGCACATATTGTATTCTTCTATTGGCCCGAGGGAAGAGAAAGAAAGGTAGAAAATTTGAAAAAAAAAGCGAAAGATGGGAAAAGACGACTATGGGAGGAAACAGGAATAACAAGCCAATAGCTCTCGCCTTTATAAGTGGAGAGTGAAGCTGTTGACTTTGCCAGTGATTGTCTCTCAAATATTGTTTAAAAAAAGGAAAAAAACATTTCAAAATACTGGTGGAAAAGCATACATATAGCTTATAGTATCTCAAAATGTTATATTGAATTTAATGTTTTCAATCTTTATAAATGGCATGGTTTATTGTTCAAATACTTTTCACTCATGAAACTCTGAACAGAATGTAAAAATAATAAGGAAATATCAGAGTGTAAAGCAAAACACTTGCCAAAGCCTAAATTACTTTACGCAACCAAACAGCTGTACTGTCTGATAGGTGAGACCAAAAAAGGGCTTGTCAGAGTGCGACATGGAGACCGGAAGTGTAGTGTGGTGAAAGAAAGAGGCATGAGGTGGAGTGAAGATTAGACAGCCTTGGTGTTAAAAAATCCTGGCATTTGGGCCCCCCTGCACTTATGTTTTTTTTTACAGATTTAGCACCGTTTGACCACTGGATCAACCATGGCTATAAGTGTGACCTACCACTAATCACACTAGGGTCTTACCTCAAAACTTTGAAAATAACACTTCTAAAAATAACACTTGGCAATTATTAGTTGTATATACACATCTGTAGGTATATAAAAGGATACACATGAATAAAATAAATGTACATAAGTTAAGTAGTTAATGTGTGGTAATTAGGAGTCAATTTATAATATATTTTACATTATTTTACAATTATCTAACATTTAACTTATATTCATAATGATTTATATATACTGTTAATTTAATATTATAAGTTTATTCATTATGTATTGTAATATTTTAAATTAATTATAAGTAATTCGTTCGGGTTCAGGTTTGGGAAATGTTTTGGTTTATAGTGGTTTTTGGCGTTTTGTGGATGGATGGTGTCAAGGGGTATTAAGGGTTTATTTAGTGTTCAGGGATTGGTAGTGTGAAGGCGTAGCAGGGAGTTTTAGCATTCAGGCATGGTAGTGTCAAGGGATGATAAAGGTGTCTTTATTATTCAGGAAGTGGTTTTTCGCATTCTGGGATGGGTAGTTTTGAGCTGTAACAATGGCTCTTTAGGGTTCAGAGAAGGTTAGTTTTAAGCGTAGCAAGGGCTTTCTAGTTTTTAGGGATGGGTAGTGTTAAGATGTAGCACAGGATTTTTAGGGTTCAGGGATGGGTACGGTTAAAAGGTAGCAAGGATTTTTTAGTCTTCATGAATGGGTAGTTCTAAGGGTAGCAAGGGGTTTTTAGCGTTCAGGCACGGGTAGTGATAAGGGATAGTAATGTTAAGAGATAGCAAAGAGTTTTTAGCGTTCAGGGATGGGTAGTGAGAATGGGTAGCAAGGAGTTTTTAGGTTCAGGGATAAATATTGTTACAGGTTAGCAAGGGGGTTTAGGGTTCAACGAATGGTAGTGTTGAAGGGTAGCAAGGGGTTTTTATGGTTCAGTATAAAATAAAATAAAATAATTTACATTAAATTATTTAAATATAATTAAATTAAAATTAATGTTAATTTTGTTATTTAAAACCTACCCTTAAATTAAATTTAAAATTTAACATTAATCTTTTTACATGAAAAATATTATGTATGTATGTATGTATGTATATATTCACAGGAAAAAAAACAAAGATTATAAGGACATTATAGTTAGGAAATAGCATTAAAAAACTGTAGAAATGCTCTGACAAAAAGAAAAGGTTACAGACACGTTATGGTTAGGAAATAGAATTTATAAAACCTTAGAAATTCACAGAAAAACCCAAAGGTTACAGGGACTTTATAGTTAGGTTCAGATTTTACACACACAAAACCATAGAAATTCTGCAGTTATGGTTACCTGAGCTAACTATAAGTTACGCCCCCGCAATGCACTGCGTATGACCTCACATATTATATCAATCATGACTTGGTCAGCGACATCACTGATGTCATCTCAAATGACATCGCTGATGACAGGGCCGTTTGGGAACCCAAAGCAGTCCTGGCAATTTTGATGGACCAGCCAACCCCTGCTGCATTTGTTACAGGGGGCCGATATAGCAGCCCTGCTGCAAAACCGGCCCGAGTAACAAAAACAGCCCCCACCACTGCAAATTCAGCCCCCACCCTTCCAGCCTCCCGGGGAAACACCCGATGCCCAATACAGCCAGTCCGGCCCTGGCTGCTGACGTCATCCAGTGAGTGTAAGTGTTTTGTAAAAGTTTCTGAGACCTAAAGATATTACTAAGCTACTGCATAAGTTAAATTACTATTGTTTCTGTACTTCTGAGTGATACTATTTTTAACTTATGTCATCTGATCTATAATCCTGCTTTTAAAGTGGGTGTACTATTTTTCAGTGAACTAGCCTCTACACTAACACATGTCCCCTGCTGATGTATGTATATGGCAGTGCTTTGCCACAGTCTAAGCTGTTCATTGATACTTCACTCCACAGTGATGGCTGAGTATAGTTCAGTTTCCTTAGACCCCTCTCCTCTGTGATGAATGACTATAGTAGTAGATTGCAACAAATTCATCTGCTCACTAAGACCATTGTCTAGGGTGATGGCTCAGTGTAGTAGACATTTACAACAGACTGACCTCTCTGCTCACACCTTTTTCCAGGATGAAGAATAATTTTACTAGTAGTTTGTGACAAACTGGCCTGTCCGCTAAGACCTCTCTACGGTTGTATGTTGTAGTCGTTTGTATAAATCTAACATTTGCACTAAAACTTCTTTCCAGGTTCACGAATAGTGCTGTGGTTTACGATAGACTAGCCTGTATTGTTAGACGTTTTACACTGCTCATTAGGGTTTAGAGTAGTGGTTCATAAGAGACAGGACTATCCGCTGAGAACTGTCTCTTAGGTGATAAGTGAGTGTAGTAGTTCATAAGGTTACAGTGAGCTCTGTGCTATACATCTCTCACCTGTGTCTTGTAAATGTAAATGGTATTTTATAAAGTAATTGAAATTTACTTTGCTGGATGATGTCATCAGTGATGTCACTGACCATGTCATGAGTGATGTAATATGTGAGGTCATAAGCAGTGCTTTGGGGGTCGTTAGTTATGGTTAGCTCAGGCAAATATAACTGCTGAATTTCTATGGTTTTGTGTGTGAAAAATTTGAAGCTAACTATAAAGTCTCTGTAACCTTTGTTTTTTCAGTGAATTTCTAAGGTTTTTTTAAATTCTATTTTCTAATTATAATGTCCATGTAGCCTTTGTTTTTTTCTGTGAATTTCTGGTTTTTTACTGCTATCTCCTAACTAAAACGTCCCTGTAACCTGTTTTTTTCAGTGAATTTCTACATTTTATTAATGCTATTTCCTAACTATGAAGTCCATGTAACCTTTGATTTTTTTAGTGAATTTCACAATTTTTTTAAATATAAATTGTACTACAATTTCACCTATAAGTTCAATTTAGTAATATACATTTTTACAATTTTAGAAACACATTTTATTCACACATTTATTCTTTTTATACATTTTAAAAGTAACAATTAACAAATGAAGGTAAGGTAATTAATGTAGCCTTTCTATAAATACAATACACCTACTTTTTCTCTTTTTTTAATTCATTATATGGATCTGCGGATCCGCCACGAGAAGGGAGTTCATATGAGTACTGTATGGTCACTAGTTCCTGTGACAAAATCGCAGTGGATCTGCAGATTCAATAAAATGTTAAAAAAAAGATAGAAATATCATATAGAGGCCCCACAAAGTTTAACTTTGGCATCAGAGAAATCATAGGGAGCGACCCCTGACCTTGACTGGTAGGTCGCTCCCCCACCACACAGCTCCGTCTGTGTGCCCTGCTGCTGCCCCTGATTGTGCTCGTTTTTTCCTTTCTGTGCCCCCTTGCTGCCCCTGATTGTGCTCGTTTTTTTCCTTTCTGTGCCCCCTTGCTGCCCCTGATTGTGCTCGTTTTTCCTTTCTGTGCCCCCTTGCTGCCCCTGATTGTGCTCGTTTTTTTCCTTTCTGTGCCCCCTTGCTGCCCCTGAATGTGCTCGTTTTTTTCCTTTCTGTGCCCCCTTGCTGCCCCTGATTGTGCTCGTTTTTCCTTTCTGTGCCCCCTTGCTGCCCCTGATTGTGCTCGTTTTTCCTTTCTGTGCCCCCTTGCTGCCCCTGATTGTGCTCGTTTTTTTCCTTTCTGTGCCCCCTTGCTGCCCCTGATTGTGCTCGTTTTTTTCCTTTCTGTGCCCCCTTGCTGCCCCTGATTGTGCTCGTTTTTCCTTTCTGTGCCCCCTTGCTGCCCTTGATTGTGCTCGTTTTTTTCCTTTCTGTGCCCCCTTGCTGCCCCTGATTGTGCTCGTTTTGTTCCTTTCTGTGCCCCCTTGCTGCCCCTGATTGTGCTCGTTTTTCCTTTCTGTGCCCCCTTGATGCCCTGATTGTGCTCGTTTTTCCTTTCTGTGCCCCCTTGCTGCCCCTGATTGTGCTCGTTTTTTCCTTTCTGTGCCCCCTTGCTGCCCCTGATTGTGCTCGTTTTTTTCCTTTCTGTGCCCCCTTGCTGCCCCTGATTGTGCTCGTTTTTTTCCTTTCTGTGCCCCCTTGCTGCCCCTGATTGTGCTCGTTTTTCCTTTCTGTGCCCCCTTGATGCCCTGATTGTGCTCGTTTTTTTCCTTTCTGTGCCCCCTTGCCGCCCCTGATTGTGCTCGTTTTTCCTTTCTGTGCCCCCTTGCTGCCCCTGATTGTGCTCGTTTTTCCTTTCTGTGCCCCCTTGCTGCCCCTGATTGTGCTCGTTTTTTTCCTTTCTGTGCCCCCTTGCTACCCCTGATTGTGCTCGTTTTTTTCCTTTCTGTGCCCCCTTGCTGCCCCTGATTGTGCTCGTTTTCTTTTCCTTTCTGTGCCCCCATGATGCCCTGATTGTGCTCGTTTTCCCTTCTGTGCCTGTTTCCCGCCCCTGCGGCCCCGCCCCTCACTGCCCATTCGCTGCCCCATTCCCTGCTCCTCCCTCCCACCTCCCCATTTATGGCGGCCGCTGTGCGGCCGCGCTGGCTGCGCGCCGAAGGCGCGCCTAAGGCAAGCCCGTCTGCGCCCGTCCGCGCTGTGACCGCGCCCAGCGCCAGACCCCTGGTCCGGGCATCCCCGCGCCCGCCACATCAACAGACGCCGATACGACGCCAGCACCCTCCACGCACTCAACCCCGGAAAAGATCACGCCTGCTACCAGGCCACCCCGAAGCGCACCCAAGGGCCCTTCACCTGCCGGAACTGCAGCTTCGCCAGCACCCGCCCCGCCAAACCACCGCCCAGGAAAGAACCCAACTACCTCAGATGCATCCTCCTCAACACCCGCTCCGCCCGCAAACACGCCATCGAACTCTGGGACCTTCTCGACTCAACCTCCCCAGACGTCGCATTCCTGACGGAGACCTGGCTGAATCCCGCTTCAGCCCCCGACATCGCCATTGCCATCCCGGACGGATACAAGATCACCCGCAGGGACCGCACCAACGGAGTCGGAGGAGGCATCGCCATCGTCCACAGGAACACCCTCAGAGTCTCAACCAACACCGACGACACCCTCAGCACCGCCGAACACATGCACTTCCAGATCCACACCGATCCCAACACCACCCTCAGAGGAACCCTCATCTACAGACCCCCGGACCCCGACCACAGTTCATCGATTCCATCGCTGACTTCGTCAGCACACAAGCCATCGCCTCCACGGACTACATCCTCCTCGGGGACCTGAACTTCCACCTCGAGAACAACAAGGACACCAACTCCACCACCCTGATCGACAACCTCGCCACCCTCGGACTCAGACAGCTCGTGACTACACCCACCCACGCCGCCGGCCACACGCTAGACTCCATCTTTTCCGCAAGCCCACACGTCTCCTTCAACCACACCTCCGAACCCCACTGGACTGACCACCACTGCATCCACTTCACCTACAGGAAGCCCACCACGCACCACCGCACCGAACAAATGCCTCGCCGCTGCTGGAGCAGTGTCACGGAAGACCAGCTAACCACAACCCTCGCCCTGAGCCCACCCGCCGAACCCTCCGACCCCGACACCGCCGCCCGCAACCTCAGACAGTGGATCGACGACTGCGCCAACACCCTCGCCCCGCTCAAGAATCCGCCCAACAGCCACACCAGCAAGAAAGCCACCTGGTTCACCGAAGACCTCCTGGCCTCCAAACGAACATGCCGAAAACTGGAGAAGATCTGGCTCCACGAACGGACAGCGGACAGCTACGCCGCCCACAAGAGCGCCACCCGCAGTCACCATCACCTCATCAGATCCGCCAAAAGGGCCTCACTCAAAGACCGCCTAGACAACAACGCACACAACAGCAAAGAGCTCTTCAACATCGTGAAGGAACTCTCCAACCCCAGCTCCAACACCAACGACATCCAGCCGTCGCGAGACCTGTGCGACTCACTGGCCACCTTCTTCCACCGCAAAATCGCCGACATCCACGACAGCTTCAACACCACGACCGTCCCGGCAACCACCGAGACCACTGCCCCCACAACCACCAACCGCCTGCTCTCCTGGACCAACATCAACGATGAGGACACCAGCGAGATCATGAACACCATCCACTCCGGTTCACCGCTAGACCCGTGCCCTCACCACATCTTCAACAAAGCCAGTACAGCCATCGCGCCCCATCTCCGGAAAATAATCAACATCTCCTTCGAGACAGCAACCTTCCTGGAAAGCTGGAAGCACGCCGAGATCACCGCCTTACTCAAGAAACCCAAGGCAGACCCCAAGGACCTCAAGAACTTCCGACCCATCTCTCTGCTCCCGTTCCCCGCGAAGGTCACCGAGAAAATCGTCAACAAACAACTGATCCGCTACCTCAAGGAGAACAACATCCTGGACCCTTCCCAGTCCGGCTTCCGCAGCAACCACAGCACCGAAACCGCCCTCATCGCCGCCACCGATGACATCAGGACCCTGCTAGACAACGGAGAAACAGCAGCCCTCATCCTCCTGGACCTATCAGCCGCCTTCGACACGGTCTGCCACCACACACTATGAACACGCCTTCACGACGCCGGGATCCAAGAGAAGGCCCTGGACTGGACCACATCCTTCCTTTCCGGCAGAACACAAAGCGTCCGCCTCGCCCCCTTCCGATCCAAGGCCACCAAGATCATCTGCGGCGTACCCCAAGGCTCCTCCCTCAGCCCAACGCTGTTCAACATCTACATGGCACCCCTCGCCCACGTCGCCCGACAGCACATCATCTCCTACGCCGACGACACCCAGCTGATCCTCTCCCTCACCAAAGACCCTCACACCGCCAAAGCCCACCTCCACGAAGGAATGAAGGCCGTCGCCGAATGGATGAGGACCAGCCGCCTGAAGCTGAACTCGGACAAGACGGAGGTCCTCATCCTTGGTTCCAACCCTTCAGCCTGGGACGACTCCTGGTGGCCAACATCACTGGGAACAGCCCCGCCACCCACCGACCACGTACGCAACCTAGGGGTCATCCTCGACCCCACCCTCTCCATGACTAAGCAGGTCAACGCCGTTTCCTCATCCTGCTTCAACATCCTCCGAATGCTCCGCATGATCTTCAAGTGGATCCCCACCGAAACAAGAAAAACAGTCACCCAGGCCCTCGTCACCAGCAGGCTGGACTACGGAAACGCCCTCTACGCAGGAACGACGGCTAAGCTCCTGAGACGGCTGCAACGCATCCAGAACGCCTCTGCACGTCTTATCCTCGACATCCCCCGACGCAGCCACATCACACCCCACCTGAGAGACCTGCACTGGCTCCCTGTCAACAAGAGGATAACCTTCAAGCTCCTCACCCACGCACACAAAGCACTCCACAACTCCGGACCAGCCTACCTCAACAGACGACTCAGCTTCTACACCCCCACCCGCCAGCTCCGCTCGACCAGCCTCGCCCTCGCCACAGTCCCCTGCATCCGGAAAACGACCGCCGGCGGCAGATCCTTCTCCCACCTCGCCGCCAAGACCTGGAACACCCTCCCCACCAAACTCCGACAGACCCAAGACCTACTGGCCTTCAGAAGACTCCTCAAGACCTGGCTCTTCGATCAGTAGCAGCACCACCCCTCTCTTCCCCCAGCGCCTTGAGACCCTCGCGGGTATGTAGTGCGCTTTATAAGTGACATGATTGATTGATTGATTGATTGATAGCCAGACATTAGTATTTGGAAGCCATTCTGTGTTTCACAACATACCTATTTATTTTACGAGGTTGGCAAATCCGTGGATCCACCACAATGCCACCACGGATCAGCTGCAATGCCAGGAACACACCCAAACGTCAAATTCTCATTGGATAAAGTAAGTCTCCACACATGCACATTTCAAAAAACACACTAAATCAGTTATTTGAGTTTCACATCTCTCAGGAAACAGACTCAAAACTACACCACCATCATTTTTGGGATTTCCTCCAAAAGAAAATACTTTGAACATCAAGATGTGTTCTGCTGATGAACGAAGACAAGGGGATGAACAAGATGAAGAAGAGGATGATTTCCCACCTCCAAAAAAAGCCTCTGACACATCTCATCAGTAGAAAAGAAAGTTGTTGCAAAAATTGTGCAGTGCAACATATGCAACAAAAAACTGTCAAGCGGTACAGGGAGAGTGTACTCACACGGTACAACCTCCATGTGGAAACATCTCAAAACCATTCATGCGAGAACGTATGGCAGAATGTGTGAGGGAAGGAAGGTGGTGCAGCATCAACCTCAGCAGCTGGAACATCTGTGGGACCCTTACCACCGACCAGATGATTACCATCCCCACTGTCTCACGAAAACTACTGGACATGGTCACTCATAGTGACAAATGCCATATGCCAGTGGGACTGAAAATGTAATTTGTTGCCGAGTTCCTGGATGCTGTGAACAACCACAACTGTTAATTCTTTTTCACCTCACATTTCCTCCTTCCATTCCTCTTAAAGACTGAAGCCAGTTGCTTCTTCCAAGTTGCCTACCTTTACTCCTTTTACTACCCTTGTTATTTTTGTTTCATAAGAAAAAAGCCCCCCAAAAATATAAAAAGTTTTTTGAAAAAAATCTAACAAAAAAAACGGTTCTTTTTTGAACCACTTAATCTGGTCAAAGAAAGAGCTAACTACATGGTTTATGTTTTTGTACAATTGTGCGTTTAAGTGTTTGTGAGTTTTTCTATGTATACATGTATTATATATGAAATCACAGTAGCACATCTAACTACTTTAAAAAAAAAAATCTTTTTATTGGCAGTAAGTAAATTAGGATAATTGTACATACATTGTTTCAAAAACATCGATAGCTGTGTGATCACCCTACCAGGGGACCCTTGGTATAATCTTATAGCACAGAGCAGCAGTTTGCAGGCTTCTCACATAAGCAAGTCTATTTGTACTAACCCAGCCCTCATCTCAGGTGCAACATTTCTGATAAACCCCACGGGGCGGGCTTCACCTCATATTGCCCGACCTGTAGCTACTTCTGTGCAACTGCACAAGTGATCCGTATGTAGTTTCTATCCTCCCATCATCTTACTCCTTTTTGTTTTTATTTTTGATTTTTACCAAACAAAACATTTAAACTTATTGTTGCTACTGACAGCATCTGGCGGTAAAGGCATCCTCCCTCTCATTATACTTTTGTGTCTTTAGTTGAGAGTCGAGAGAGGTTTTCACGAAGTGCTGCGTCTCTCAATCTCTGTCCCCCGCAGAGGTGTGTCTGGGTGGGTGGAGAATGGTGCAATGGGGGCATAAGTGAAGAGTAGAATAGTGAAAAAGGCATAGTGGATCTATAGCGTCTCTGAGGCAGTGGAATGTAAGCTAGCTGGCGGCCGACACCCGGGTGTGTGTCGTGGGCCAGGGAATGTTACCTCAGTGAGGGAGGGGCCTGGAGTTGTGGTCATTGTGGAGCTACGGGAGAGGGGGGAGCCCACCGGGTAGTCACTCCGTGTGGGTGTCAGGGTCCCTTTCTGTGGGCGATCAGTGTTGCTCCCGCCAGTGTGATCTATCCCCTGAGTACTCTCCAACATAATTCCCCAAGTCTCTAGATCTCTATCAGCGTTCTCGTCCATGTGGACCATGCGTAGATGGCGTTCTTCCGCTACCCCCCATTCGCAGAGGTCCGCCCTCCATTTCTCCGGGAGGGGTGGCTATGGCTAGCTTTCAGTGGATAACTATTCAGCGTTTCGCCAACACCAGCCTCAGCATATTGAATTTATGTTGCATGCGGGTTGTGCCCCTGGGGATCGGCAGCACCCCCCGCAGACAGTGTTTGACTGATAGCTCAATTGAGAGCTTTGTTGCCCTCTGCAAAGTATCCAACACTGTGCTCCAGTAAGAACGGATTATGGGGCAGTCCCAGGTCATATGTACGAAGTGAGCTGGGGAGGCACCGCATCTCAGGCACTTAGGTGAGTGCGATGGGTCAAACTTAGATAAGCGCAGAGGAGTCAGGTAGGTGCGGTGGAGATAGTTGAACTGTGTAAGCTTAAATCGGGCATTGCTCGAGATGTCTTGGACCTGTGCGAATGCGCGTTTCCATTCCCCCTCTGTTAATGGCACAGATAGATCCTCCTCCCACCTGTCCCGGGTCTCTGTTAAATCAATTCAACGATCTGTTTTCAGGGCCTTGTATAGCCGGGATATTAATCCTCGGAAGGAGCCTGGATCTAGGATTGTACACAAAGTGCTCAATTCCTCTGGCTCGTTCGGGAACGTAGTCCAGATTTCTCGGATCGTGCGAGTTATCTTCGCATACTGGAGGAAGTGGCCTTCCGGGACCCCATAGTGTTCTTTTGCTGCCTCAAAGGACAGGAAGAAGTCATTGAAGTAAAGGTCCCCCGCCGACGTGCAGCCGCCTTCATACCAACGGGCCACATCCATTACCGATTGTATATGGCGGAAACCGGGAAGTCACTCCAGGGGGAGACCACGGGCATAAGGTGCCACTTGCAGCACGAGGGTGACCGCTCCCGCCCAGGTGACCTGTTTAATCACAAATGGGCAGTCTGGAGGGGTCCTCGAACCCATCATTAGGTACCTAGGGAGGTCCGCTTCAGGGCACCAGCTGGCGAGTAGCCGTTTTTCCGTGTTTGGGCCGTCCGCGCACCATTGCGCCGCATATTGGAGAAGACCTGCAATATATTAGAGGCGTAAATCCAGGAGCCCCAGGCCACCCTGCTCCATATCCAGCTTTAGGAGATCGAGTTTGACTCTGCTGCGTTTGCCGGCCCAAACCAGTAAGACCAGGAGGCTGTTCAGAGTGGTTAAGGTGTCATTCGGAATACGGCAGAATGAGTTTTGCAGTGTATATAGGCAATGGGGAAGCAGCACCATCTTTGCCAGCGCCACCCGTCCCATGACCGACAACGGTAGTCGGTTCCAGAAAAGTATTGACTCTTTCAAACCTTCAAGGGTTTTCCCCATATTCAAGGCATATTGGGCTTCAGTCGAGTGGGCTATCTGCATCCCTAAATAGCGAAAATGGTCACTCTTCCAAGTGAGTGCCAGCGGTGGGAGTTCAGCCACATCCCGCCCGCCAGACCTGCCAGTGGAAATGCAACTGACTTTTTGGGGTTAATTATCAGCCTGGACACCTTTCCGAAGTCATCCACCTCCACCAGTGCTCTGGCCTTTTTGCGCTCCACCAGCAGGAGTGCCTGGCTTACTCGGGCCGCCTGGCCTCCCTCGCCGTCCAAACTGTTATGTTCAACATCCAAGGAGCCATCTTGTTGCACCACTACTCTTTGGGTGGACCGGCAGGATTGATTATTTTGGCGGCCGCACTTCTGTGACTTGCGCAGTGACCAAGGTTCCACGGGTACTCTGCTAGAGCCCCTAGGGGCCGATATCCGTTCATCACCTCTCACCTCCAACCAGTCCCAGGCCGCCTCAAGGGTAGTGAAGTAATGGGCTTTGTCCTGGTGGATTACTCTGAGTTTGGCAGGGTATAGCAGCATGTATTTTAAGTTCATTGCCCTGAGCTTCTGCTTCACGCCGCCGAAAGACATTCTGAGCTGCTGAACCATATGTGTGTAATTGGGAAAGATACGGATGGTGTGATTCTCGAAGACTGGATCGCCGCTGCGTCGGGCCTCCCGGAGGATGTGATCGCGGTCTCTGTAACTGAGGATCTTAGCAATGAGGGTGCGAGGCGCAGCCCCCACCGGGGGTGGGGGGCCAGCGCTCAGTGTGACCGTTCTATCACAAAGCAGAAGGAGAGTGGTGTCGAGGGGAGAGTCGTCTTGATCCATTTTTCCAGGAACAGTTTGGGCTCAGAGCCCTCCCCACCCTCCGGGAAGCCCACAAAGCGGAGGTTACATCTGCGGGAGCGTCCCTCCACATCCTCAGCCCGGCGCTCCAGCATGACCATTTTTGCAGTTAATTCCGTTAAGGCAGCCTTCAGGGAGGAGACCTTCATCTCCAGTGTCGACACCTTTTGGTCCGTGGCTAGGGATCGCTCTGCAACCGCCCGTAGGTCGATCAGCAGTAGGCCCAAATCCAATGAAACTGCGTCTATCTTGGCCTGGACCAGCTGGCTAGAGGCCTCTATAGCTGCAAGAATCTGGTGCCTGAGGGTTCGCCCGTGGGGCCCGCCGTGACTGGCGCAGAGGCCCCCGGGGTCTCCGAACATGCTGCAGTGCCCTGGGCCGTGAATTGGTCCATTTTAGTTTGTTGGACCCCTCTTTGGGGCATGTCTTTTCCCATGGCAGCGGTCCTCTGTTGCTGAGATGTGAAAGCAAGGCCTGTGGTCTCAGCACGCCATCTGGGGGGTGCCACCCAGGTGCGACCGGGCCACCAAACGCTCCACTCCCTTTATTCGACGCACGTGGTAGTGGGATGCTGCTGGTAATACAGTAGATGGGCCCCGCCTCCTCTGTGTACTCCTGCTGTGTGACCGCCGGTGGGGCCGGCCCCCAGGCAGCTTTCACCCCGGTCCGCTGGCCCCAGGGCCCCAGACGCCACAGCCGGGGGCCACGTGTTCAGGGCACGCCTCCACTAGCAGCCCCCAGCAAAAGTTAAATAATGTCCCCAGGGGGCAGAATCAGCAGGGCCCCTGTCCCCCTCCTGATCACTTTTGGCCGGTCAGGCCGTCTCCTCACCTCCGGGCCTTCTCTCCCCAGGCCAGGCCATTCGTCGGCCATGATGTATCGGCACCACCCTCTCCCGGGCTCTTCAGTCCACGGCCTGCTCACCACTGTGGCAACCTCCAGAGGGCCCAGTCAGTCCACCGGGCCCCCCGGGGCCCTGCCTCACCCGCCTCCGCCACAGATCACTGTCGATGAGCTGCAGCATCCCGACTTCAGGCCCGCAGCGACAGCCCCCGGCCCCAGCGCCAACAGCGCCAGCCCGCCACGTGGCCCACAGCACACAGGCCCTCCAGGCATCGGCCAGGCACCCGGTCCAGTGCCGCAGCCGCAGTCAATCAGCCGCCGCAGGCCGCTCGCTCACCCCTTGGCACCACCTCAGGCCACCGTGGTGTCCCCGATCGTCAGGGGAACTCCGCCGCAGCAATCAATATCAACCAGGGTTCCAGCCGCAGGCCCCGACACCCGCGCCCACCGCAGATGCCCACCCGGGAGTCCGCTTGTTCCAGGGCAGTCCCCAGGTATATAGGATTCAGGGTAAGGGCACCCTGGGTTCCGATGGCTGGATAAGAGCAGGATTTTAGGCGGGCCCGCCACGGAGCTCTTCAGGAAGCGTCCGCTGCGGCCGCCATCTTGGCCACGTGCATCTGACTACTTTAATATTCACCAAGGGGAATAAATCTATAAAGTACTAAAATAGACGCTACCAAATGTTTTGCAATGTCATCTAGAATACTAAAATGCAAGTGGATGTGTAAGTGGTTGTATGGGTGTCTCAGTGGATGTGAAACTGGCTGCATGGGTGTATCAGTGCGTATGTACGTGGCTGTCTGGGTGAGTGAGTAGCTGTATGGGTCTATGAGTGGGTGTGTAAGTGTGACTGAATAAGTGTGCGAGTGTCTGTATGGGTGTATGAGTCTATGCGAGTAGTTTTGTGCATGTGTAAATGGTTGTGTGAGTGACTGTATGGGAGTGTGAGTGGGTGCGTGAGTGTGTGTCAGTAGCTGTATGAGTGCCTGTATTGGTGTGTTAGTGGGGATGTAAATGTCTGTGTGAGTGGCTGTGTGGGTCTGTGAGTGGGTATCAGAGTGGCTGTATGGATGTGTGAGTGGATTTTTGAGTCCCATATTTAAAAAGGGAGTCCTGGATGATCCCGCCTGTTACAGACCAATCTCCCTCCTAGATTCTGCGGCTAAAATACTGGGGAAAGTAATTCTGGATCGCCTAACAGGCTATCTTGATCAGGTCAATATCATCTCCGATCTGCAGTATGGCTTCAGGCAGGGGAAAGGGACCCTGGACCAGTGCCTTAACCTGCATTTAGTTATCGGGAAATACACCATCACCAAGAGCGGAGTCTTACATTTGGCTTTCATGGACCTAACCTCAGCATTTGACTATGTCAACAGGTCTAGGAATTAGCCAAACCGTCTTTGAGAAGATTTGCCATATTGAGCCTGGGTCCACAGATGCAGCCATATTTATCATATGTTAACAAAGCACATCATCGCTTTGTTCTGACCAGATTTCGTTTGAATCTGGTCCCCTGGCTTCTGGTATTTCCCCAAAGCTATTCTAAACCTGGTTCACTTAAACCCTGCCCCTGTGATAATTTTTCAGAGCAGGATACACTACATTTTATGTTTTTCTGCGCCCACTACGATTCCCAGCACAGAAATCATATTTTACCACTGCTTAGAGACTGCCAATTTGTCCATGTTAGGCCGGCTCTGACCTATCTTCAAATGTTATCCTCCCCCATGGTTTGCCTAGGGGTTGCAAGCTTTTTAATAGCGGGTATTAGACACAGGAAAAAATTGCCGCCGCTGTAGCCAGTCTGTTCTCTCACCTAATGTGCACTTTATGAGGTAGTCCTTATAGCCTTTGGTTTTATCTTTAGCGCTTTTGTACTTTATATTGTTGCACTATTTGTAGTGTTATACGTGATTGATGAAATAGTCAAGCCGGATGCCCTTTTATTGCTCTGCACAGGCATTTTTAAAACTTTTATTGTGACCTAAGTTTTTATGTATTAATGTCTTTCAATGAATTGTGTCTTTTTAAAATGTTTACTTTTATGGCTCTTGGCTGCCGAATAAAGTACTTTTGACTGACTGAGTGACTGTGTGGGTGTGTCAGTAGATGTGTGAGTGACTGTATGGGTGTGTTAGTGGGAATGTAAATGACTGTATGGGTGTGTAAGTAGGTGTATGAGTTGGTGTGTGAGTGACTGTGTGATCTATGAGTAGGCGTGAGAGTGGTTGAATGGGTGTGTGAGTTTCTGTATAGATGTGCAAGTGAGTCTGAGTGACTGGGTATATGAGAAGTGAGTATCTTTATAGGTGTGTGAGTGGGTGTAGAAGTGGCTGTATGGGACTGTAAGTGGGTGTCTGACTGTGTAAGTGGGTGTCTGACTGTGTCAGTGGGTGTATGTTTTTTTAATTGTAGTCTTAACCACCCTCACAATGTAATCTAATGCAATAACACTGGAAGAACTCATTTGTAAACCACATTACTCCAATAGATGGTGCCATTCATCTGTTTAAAAAAGCAAATATGAATTAGTATTACAATTTATAAAATTATTAATTAAACCTAGAAATTTTAGCTGCATAACTTTATAATAGCAATAAATGACTACACATTTCCCATGGTCTAAAGCTATGTTATAATAAAAATCAACATTTCATTTCCCCTTTTTTACTGTTCCCAGATTTTATATTTATACAACATACATGATGTACAGTATAAAGAATCATGCTTGAACATTGGGGGAAAAACAATCATATAGACCGTATAAAAAAAAAACATTACTGCAGAGTATGTCACTGTAAATAAGCAACACAGCGCATTACACACACTGCAATTTCTTAAACAATCATTTTATCTATACTTGCAGTACTAATCCAAAGAAACATATGCTGAATATGAGAACTTTATCATTAGAAATGCTACAGTAGCACTACTAGATATATAAGCACACCAGCATAGGCAAAGCCTTATACAGACATCACCCTTGGAAGGCCACATGATGTCATAAATACTGATAATGCATCTACAATAACTAGACTCTTCCACTTTTGCAAATGTCACCCTCCTTAGAACTTTGGGGCATATTTACAAGCCCCTATCGCCACCGGAGTGTCACTTTTTTTGACGCTCCAATGGCGTAGCTCCATTTCCCATGTTTACAAGGTGTCGCTAAGCCACTTAGCGTGGTTTAATGCCACCTTGTAAATATGCCCCTTTCCGCTGCAGTCCTCTGCGGCAAAGGAGCGTACAATAGGTGTTGCTGTGGGCATTCCACTGCAACACCCATTTCTTATGAATATGGCGCATCCCAGCGTTTTCAAAATTTCGGAGCGCAGTGCTGCCAAATTTGGTGCAGCTCCGCCATCTGACATTTTTTTGTAAATATGTCCCTTTGGTTCCAAAAAGAGTAGATAGGAATTTGGTAAGTTCCAGTGCAATCTTTGCCTGAATTTAGGCTTCTTTTCATTACATTCTGTCCATCCACTTCTAATTTTTAGATAAACAGTGTATTGATCAGATCTGGCCAGTTCTAATACTAACTCCTTCATGAAAAATGATATCGATAGTAGGGTATGTTTTACCAGGAATAGATATTTTGCCTGCTTTAAAGTTAGTAATCTCAGTATCTAATTTACTACCATCTGCTCTGCATTGTTGTAGCATTAAAATGATATACTTGCTAGTTCTTGCTACACGTAAAGTTGACAGAATATCTTTTCAACAATTTGGACATACATTATTTTGTGTAGCTTTTCTCACTACACCTCACAAAAGTCACGCTTTTGGAATCTGGTAACATTTAATAAATAAAATGCTCCAATTCGAATTGTGTAGTTGATGTGTATAAGCAATCTTCACATTCATGGTGCCACGAGTAACTAAGTCCAAATAACTTATTAACAGGCATCTCCTCTTGTTCTAAAACACCAAACATCACCATTAGACACTCCTGTGCATTCTCTTGAGTATTTGGAGTAAACTGTACAGATCCACTAGATCTATCTACAATTTCTTGAATGCCTGACTCGCAATGCGTTTTAGTTCAGTCACTACGCAGACGGTGCAACAAAACACCCAATGCAGAACACAATATATTCTGTTGTTTCTCTTGAAGTGCATCTACAACACTACACTGAAAACAATACGTTTACCACAACATTAGCATAGCAGTTGGCACCTGAGGGGTTTGACGATTGGTAACCAACAATATCTCCCTCATTTTCAATGTTTCTTAACAACTTACTTCTTCTCTTTCATTTCATTTCTTGCAACAGCAATACTACACTACGTTGAAAATTTCCACTTTGGACAGATGGAACGTTTCTCATAAACTGAATACTGTCCTAAATGAGGAGCATACAGACTTCTTAATCGGTGGTATTCTTTAACACAACTTGAGTCTGCGTTTACTCTGCTCTCGTCAAATACAACTAGATACAAACCAGACAATGTCCTAACTTGAGACAAAGCTACATATGACATACCTTCCTTAAACACTATACTACCAATATTATAAATGCTGCATCTAAACTTAAACCCTGTGAGTTATGAATAGTAACAGCATATGATAGACAAACTGGAAACTGTTTCGTCAAACATATAAATCTTTCACAATCAAAAAAACGTGCAGTACATTGTCTAATTTGCTTCGCGTTGTCAATCCGATCACATTTTATCACAAAGTATTCCATCTCATTACTATGGGAAAATTAATAAAATCAACAACTTTACTCATAGCACCCTTAACTAAACCTTTTTCAACATTTACATTCCGGTGCAAAATCACTCTACAGTTTTTGCATAGTCTTAAACATTTTTCCAATAATGCAGTTTGTGAAACATATTTTCCTATTGAATCCAGTTTTGCTTGTAACTTTTCATTTAGAAATACAGTGACACCCTAGTGTTCCATTTTGTCTATTGCCTTCAGTTGCAAAATTTCTTCTTTCTCCAATTCCAGCAATTCATTGTTGAAAGATGCACACTCCTCCAATATAGGCATTAGGCACACAATATGTTTACCATCTTGTATAATACTGAACATTAGTTTTGCTGCTGTCTTCGTTGTTGAATAAAGTTTTTTAAGAAGACGACTATGTAGAACACACTTTCCCTCTTGTGAAAGAACACCTACTCTAATATCTTTCAAAATATTACCATATTCAATATCAGATGCCTGTCACATATTCCTGATTAATTCTTTGTTTTCGAAATTTAACCAAATATTCACATTTCCAATGCTTCCCAAAGAATTCCTAGTTTCATCATGCAGCAGTGTTTAAAACACAGGCTGACTCTTCACAGGAGTAAGTTGCAGTAGATCTCTAAAAACAATCAAATGTTTTCCTCCAAATAGGACATCATAATCCGTTTTCAGAACCTCTTGCATTGTCAAATGCACAAAAGCAAGCATTCAATTTGAGACCATGCTCACCTCATCAATGATTAAAAGTTTCAACTTTTTTAACACTCTTGTCACTTCATGACAAGCTTCACCAGATAATGTTTGGTTTTTCAGTTTATTGTCATGTTCCACAGGCAGCCTCAAAAGTCGATGCAAAGTAATACCTTTGATATTGTGTGCAGCTAATACAGTAGGTGCTGTAACCACACAGGATAAATTTAACTCTGTAGTCTTTTGTAGAAAAGCAGTACGAACTTGCATTAAAAAACTTTTATAAGTGCCAACTTTACCACTGACGTACAACAGTGTAGGTTATGGGCCCGTAAGCGGAGTGGAGTAAAACTAGAGATCTTAAAACTGGACTCAGAGTTTGGGGGTCTAGATCTTCCAGACCTGCAGATGTATTATTTTGCTGGACTGCTACAATATGCTGTGCAGTAGTGTGTAGAGAGCCCAAACGAAGAAAAGGAGCTGCTGGTGGATCTGCAGGTCTGGAAGATCTAGACCCCCAAACTCTGAGTCCAGTTTTAAGATCTCTAGTTTTACTCCACTCCGCTTACGGGCCCATAACAGGGATACCAGAAGACTATTTATCGTGGTGAAGGTAGTTTTTGGCGTGCAGCAGAGGGAGTTTTTTAGAACATAGAGTGAGCCTGGTAGCGGAACCATCCTGCTTAAGGCCACCTTACACATAACAGAAAGAGGAAGGCGATTCCAGAAACAAATCGATGCCTCCAGACGGTCTAGAACTCTACCCATGTTCATGTTATAGTTGGCGCCAGCAGAGTGAGCTACCTGTGTGCCCAGGTATCGGAAGTGATCACTCTCCCATTGGAGCCCCGTCTCAGGTAGAGCAGTGCTATCTACGCCAACCAGCATGGCCAGGGGATAGAGATCAGATTTCTGGCAGTTGACCCGTGAATCAGAGAATTCACTAAATGTGGACATTATTTCCAACAGTGCATTCACCAATTGCTCTGGATGACTGATGTAAATCAGCTCGTTACAGCGTAAAGGGAGACAGCATGAGTGCATCCCCCCAAATTGGCGCCCCACTGATGAATGTTGTGGCGTAGTCTAATTGCCAGAGGCTCCATTGCCAAGGCAAATAAGAGTGGCGACAGGGGACACCCCTGCCTTGTGCCTCATTCAATTTGCAAGCACTCGGAAACTACAGGTCCATTACAGACACGTGCCACAGGCTTGGCATAAAGTAGCTGTATCCATGATCGAAACACCGGTCCCTTACCCATCCTCCAGACCACTTCCCAGAGATATTCCCAGCCAAGAGTATTAAAGGCTTTTTCACCACCCTCACCCAGGGGGGGCTGGATGCCTACCACTACTACCACCATCACCCAGGGGGGGCTGGATGCCTACCACTACTACCACCCTTAGCCAGGGGGGGCTGAATGCCTACCACTACTACCACCCTCACCCAGGGGGGCTGGATGCCTACCACTACTACCACCCTCACCCAGGGGGCTGGATGCCTACCACTACTACCACCCTCACCCAGGGGGGGCTGGATGCCTACCACTACTACCACCCTGAGCCAGGGGGGGCTGGATGCCCACCACCACCCTTAGCCAGGGGGGCTGGATGCCTACCACTACTACCACCCTTAGCCAGGGGGCTGGATGCCTACCACTACTACCACCCTCACCCAGGGGGGCTGGATGCCTACCACTACTACCACCCTCACCCAGGGGGCTGGATGCCTACCACTACTACCACCCTTAGCCAGGGGTCTGGATGCCTACCACTACTACCACCCTCACCCAGGGGGCTGGATGCCTACCACTACTACCACCCTTAGCCAGGGGGCTGGATGCCTACCACTACTACCACCCTTAGCCAGGGGGCTGGATGCCTACCACTACTACCACCCTTAGCCAGGGGGCTGGATGCCTACCACTACTACCACCCTTAGCCAGGGGGCTGGATGCCTACCACTACTACCACCCCCACTCATAGGATGGACAATGCATGACACAACCAGCACACCACAACCTAGGGAATGCAAGAAAAAGACATCCCCCAACACCATGACAAGCGTGTGTAGACTGTGTCAAATGCCTACAACACCGAACATGACTTTGAACATACAATGTGACCCCTAGCACATGTGCCACACATATGTGTGTGGCACCCACAATGCAAGCAGGCCATGACCATTGTGGCAATGGGGTCCAAACCCCCATCATCAGAGTGACCAAAATGTAAGTGTGGGGTCCATAGCTGAAGCACATTTTGAACATTGTGGCAATGGGGTCTAAACCCCCATCATCACAGTGACCAAAATGTAAGTGTGGGGTCCATAGCTGAAGCACATTTTGAACATTGTGGCAATGGGGTCTAAACCCCCATCATCACAGTGACCAAAAGGTAAGTGTTGACAAAGAAAGAGGTGCAACTGCCAAACTGCATGGATGATTCCTGGTCACAGAACAAAAAACACATCAGTGGCAAAGTAGTGTATGTGTCCCATTGCAACATAAATTGGGTGAGCCAAATACTGCAGTGCAAATAAGACATACCTTTGGCCATGTGCAGACAAACAACACCCATGGGGGCTGACACCGTCAACATTCATCAATGACACAATGACAGAAGTGACCATCAGAATGCAGACCCACATATTTGCACCAATGGGCACACAAATGCAGATACCCTGTGGAGACTGCAGATGTGAGGTGAACAGATACCATACCATGGCAGCAATGGGACACACAAACCATGATCATTGTGCTGACCGATGACCTAGGAGTCCCAGGGACAGCAGGGGAAACCCACCAAACTACATACAGCCAATGGCACACCCAAGATATGCCAATGCAGTGGTGCAGATGCACAAACACAAACAGGCAGACCCACACTGCACATCATACACAACAGGTGAGGGGGGGTGCCAGTGTCCCCAGGCAACCACACAACACATGAGGAGACCTGAATACCAATCATACAGATGTGCAGACAGTGCCACACAAAGGTAACTCATGGATCCAAATCCCCTATGTGGGCAAGCAGGCATTGTCAGATGAGAGGGAGCACAAATCACACATGTCACACAGGCACGTAGGAACAGCAACTGACACAGCAAGACAGACACACCACAGCACCACCCCCAGAGCCCCCACAATGTGGTGACCCTGGGCTGCATTACAATCCCACTGTGATGACAAAGCTAAATGTGGTTCACACTGTGAACCACAGTCATGTGTCCTGAGCAACAAACTACCTTCACACCTACACAAGCACAAATCAATCAGCATGGCCAGTAAGCCAAGGCCAACATGGAGGCAGGGGCCTAGCCGGGCAACAACTCTCATCTGCACACACTCAACACCACACCCCTCGACCTCCAACAATGTGCAGCAGTGAAGTACACATGCACTGGTGACATTGCACATGCACCCATGACTATTCCAGGGTGGTGGGTGGGAACCAAGGTGCAGAAACACACCACACATGGCCACTGAACAAGACTCCTGAATGTCTGACACACTGCACACTACGCTGTACATGGACATGACGGCAATACCACACCAACCAATGGGATCCCAGCCACAGTCACACACCAATGAAGAAGCCAAGGTCACCCACAAAGAACACACATAGACAACAACCAACATTGCAGCCCGGACCCTGAGGAGTGCCAGCAGTCACACACACAACGTGTCACAATCACTGAAAGATAACACAAACTGGAAATCACATGACAGGGGCAAACAACAAGTGCCAAGGGGAAACCTGACTGTGACCCATCTGCGTCTGTACACAAACTCAGCCCTGACAGCAAACACACCTATGGGTGACACCCTGATGACCAGTAATGTGCCATGCACCCACATCACAGAGAACCCAGGGAGAAGACTTTGGGGGAACATAGGTCAACTCAGCTAGCATCACAAACAGGTACAACACTAGGGATCACAGCATGCACAGCTAAACGGAAGTGAACACACAGACATGTACATACAACACACACCTTGGGCGCAGGCCATGTCACAGGAGTACACACTGCCATGAGGGGACTCCACTCCTGTGTGAGGAAAGCTGTGCCATATGTTGCCTCAGTAGGGCCCCATCATGTCAGCTGAGCACTTGGTCACACAATCAACAATTAGCACCAAATGAGGGCTCCCGTCACATCAGCCTGGTCATGGAAGTGCCAACGGAATCATCAGCACAGATCCAACACACTTGTATAGCAATGATGCACTGACAACACAGATGAGTCCTTCCCCATTGATGCCCAAACCTGCATGTCCAGTGGAGATGGCCACACGGTCAGGGAAGTAGACAAATTGAACAATGGCAGGCACAACAGATGTGCAGGGGTGGAAGCCACAGATGTGAAATAGCTAATCTAAGTAGGAAATCCCATTGCCAAATACTGAACACATTACACCCTCAGATGCTGCTATGGATGACATGGATACACCACAGGATAGGACACATTCCCCCTGGACCACATGGGTTCCTGCACAGTAACACTTCATTATCATGAGACCAAATATCACCATCACTGCAGCAAGGGCATGGTTAGCATCATCAACAACATGTACATCAGAAGCATAAGCACTAGAGAACAGAAAGTTGCTTTATTCAGCATATGTGTGGAATGAAAACAAAGTCCAGAAAAAACACAAAGGCCAATGGCCAGTCCATTGTAAAAGTCCAAACAGGGTGACAGTGGCAGATGTCACCCTACGCATGCCTGCACAAAACCAGGGACAATCCACTAGGAGGGGCAACCGGGGGGGCAGGCCAAGCACCGCAGGGACAGGATCAGGGCTAACCAGGAGGAAGCAGGGAAGGGGTGGTGGGTGCTGGAGAGCCACTGACAACTGCAGTGGAGGTGTCTGACATGGTGTGTGCCGGCACAACTGGGGGCATGACTCAGATGTTGTGGGTGCCGGCACGACTGCAGTGGACCCTGCAGATGGAGTGGACAGGTCCGCCACTGCAGTGCCCAAGTCAGACAGGGTGGTAGTGGACTCCACTGCAGTGCCTACCACCAGGGGAGGAGAATGGGGAACAGGCAAGGTGGGCTGGACAGAGGGGGAGGACACCCTCACCACATCAGTGGCACAGACAAGCGCAGCGGGGGTGTGGTGCCGGGAGAGCAAGTGGCAGGGGAGAAGGCCGGATCCTCTTTGGGATGGTATATCTGTGGGTGGGGGAACCTGGGGCAGGGTGTGGTGGGGGCACCTGTGGAGTGGGGGCCTGAGGGATGGAGGAAGGAGACCTGGTGCCTGAGCTGCAGGACGGCGGCGGGGTCTTGCTCTTACGACTCCGGGGGACTTGCGGGTGGGGGCCTCAGTCTGTCTGCGCCTGGGGGAGGGTGTCCGGGGGCGAGGGGCACTCTGCTCCGTGTGGGTGGGCTTCCTCTTCCCCCTGGATGCTGGAGCAGCTGGATCGGAGGGGAAGAGGCCGAGGTCACTGAGGAAGAGGCGCTGGGTCTTTGGGGTTGCAGGTGAGGCAAGGGAGGGTGTTTTGGAGGGAGAGGCAACTGAGGACTGCGCAGTGCTCGTGGATGCGTGTGTGTGTTCCAGGGCCCCATCCCCTGTGAGTCTGGTTTCAGTCCCCTGACTGTGCGTGCGTGTGCGTTTTGTTTGTGGCGTGTGTGTCTGTGTGCTGGATGTGTGTGTGCTGGTGTGTGCCTGTGCCGGTGTGTGTGTGCTTGGGACGGGTAAGGTGCTGGGGAGTGTGGATGGAGCAGAGGCAGGAGGGGTGAGGGACTGTCTGAGGAGGGACACTGCTGCCGTCAGGGAGGAGTCCATGGACCTATTGCCCCTCTGTAGGTCAGACATGCCCGATGAGATGCCCTCCATGAACGACACCAGCTGAGTCAACAGAGCGGTGTGCGCATGGAGGACACTCAGCATGGCTGTCTGCCCTACATGGAGCTGGCGAAGGAGGTACACAGACTCCTCACTCAGGGCAGCAGGGGACACAGGGGCAGGGGGTGCGGTGCCTGGCCCAAAGGAGACACGCTCCCGAACATGGGAGCCTCCACGGACCTGGGGAATGGGAGCCGATGGGAGGGCGGTGGTGGTGCTGGTGGTGGCGGGGACAGCAACACTAGCTGGGGTGTGGTGGCTGCTGACACCCGCCTCCATAAGGGAGTCATCCTCTGAGTTGCTCTGGTCCTCAGCTGAGGTGGATGGTGCTGAGGACTCCTCGGTGTGGCTCCCCTCACCCTCCGTGCCACTGGGTCCCTCCGACCACTCCTCGGCTGCTGACCCAGTCTGGCTCTCCGGCTCCTCCTGGTCCGTGGAGCTGTCCCCTTCCGTGGCCGTGGATGTATCTGCAAACAATGGGGAAACAGACAGACATCAGTCACCTGCACCAAACGCACACACCACTGTGAGCACAGCACATTACAGAGCAAGCCCTGGCATCATTAGTTGTACATTGCTAATAGTGCCCTAACTGAACAGGAGCAGCCAATTGTCAGTCTGATGCCAACCATGGCACTCACATCCCACATGGCCGTGCACCCATCTGTCTGGTGTCTGTTGGATTGCAACACCCCAGTGTGGACACATGCACCAACTACACAGTAGTTGGACAGTGCAGAGGACACGGTGTGGCATGTGGACATGCACACATCACAGCTCTTGCCACTGAGTCAGTACAGGTTTACGGATGGAAGGGATGCCCAGAGTCAAATAGGAAATGCATGTGATGCATACCAGCGACAGACACCATGATGCACCCATGTCCTGATAGCCATCGCCACAATGGTGTGCATGTAGCACATGTCACTCCCCTGCAGGATCACCAATAAGTAGACACATGCCATGGCGGAGGCATGACTGCTAAGTCATACATCACTGTCTCAGTGATGTATGACTTGGCAGCCAGACAACAACACTCTGCACTGTGTCACAATAGTAGGTCATGGGGAATGCAAGTCCTGGAGCTGCACAAGTGCACATGTACATCCCCCACAACACATCATCTTAACCCTCATCTGTCCAGGTCATACCTATTGGACATATGGGAGACCTGTGACACTACCCTCTGAACCTGAGCCCCTCACAATCTGCTGTGAATGGGGAACAGCTGCCTGAACTTCACATTCGCATACCCCAGTCTGCACGGGCAGCTGATCAAACACCTATGTGACACACAAGTATCGTCTCCTATGGTCACATCTCCAGGGGAATGCTGAGCCCCTACCAAGAAACACCCCAGCAGTCCTGGCAACTAATCCACAGCACACTGACACAGAGGCAGACACCTGAGGGGTCAAATCACTGCGCACAATGTGTCAGCTGATACACGGGAGTGGGAGTACAGAGTGCATTGCATGGCCTGGAGTAGGCATGACTGTCCTGCCCCACATGAATGAGGGATGAGCCCTGGACAGTGGATAGCTGGCTATGTATGTGTGACACACGTAATCTGCACACTCCTGGGGCCCAAACATTGTTCCCACCCGCTGCATGGGCGTGTGCCACATACCCCAGGCACATGTGGTGGCTCAGCTCAGCAAGTGGACGGCATATCAAAGCAACACGCAGATTACATGTCCGAACACAGGCGTTGTGTGAACAATGGACCCACCCATGATGCCCACAACAGAGTTAGGGAAACAGATGCTGTCCCCCACCTTTAGTGAAGCAAACTGCAAGGACGCAGTCCCAAGTGACACAATTCCCTGAATGTAAGGGCCACACCTGGGTATCAGATGAGCAGTGGGCAGTGCACAATAGAGGGACATGGCTCCTGGACAACATGACTGCTGCACTGTGGCAGTTGAACCAGGCCAGAGGAGGGCACAAAGCATGTAATTCAGAGTTCACAGTGCAGTCTTTGACTCACCCCCTCCTTGCTGCTGTCTGGCCTTCAGCTGCCCATCCAGGTCTGGAAACACCACCGCCAGGATCTGGAGCATGTGGGGGGTCAGGGTCCGTATTCCACCCCTCCTGCGAGGAGGCGACAGCTTCAGCTGGACCCATGCAATCCTCCGGGTCCAGCCCCGAAGGTCCTGCCACCTCTTCTGGCAGTTGCGGATCCGGCGCTTGTAGACCCCCACGAACCGGACAGCCCGGACGATGTCCTTCCAGATCTCCTGCTTCCGATGGGCATTAACCTGTCAGGATGACAAAGTGAAAAGGCCATTACTACACATGCAACATATCCGTGCATGACACAGTTGTATATACATGTCTCAATCACAGGGGCACATGATGTACACAGGCAGTGCAAAGCTGCCCATGGACAGTTTGCCAGACGTCACTACATGGTATCATTGCATGGGAAGTAAAACCTTGTTCAAATGCACTGTCACTGCACCATACCTGTCCAGTGCATGTCACTACACACTATGGGGGTGACAACTACTCAGTGAGCCTGCTAGCCAGTGGCGTGCAGACTTTCAGCCTTGCTAGTCAGACAATATGCACATTCAGAAAGGCAGTGCACAGAACACTCACCTGCTCCCCTGGAAGTAGGCTGTCCAGCAGGGCCTGGTTCTCCTCAAGGCTGAAGGCTGGGGCTCTCTCCACAGTACGTGCCATTGCAGGGTCCAGAGGGGCAGAGACAGCAGCAGTGCAGTGGCAGATGTCGTCCTGGAGCATGTAGTGCAGGCAAGTGAGCTCTCAGGGGAACAGCCAGCAATATATATGTGCTGGAGAGGCAGATACTGTCCCTTGTGTCCAAAGTGATAGGTCCAAGTCATTTGCATCTTCTGAATCTGGCCAATCCATGGAATAGCAGCACCAATACACGCCCACAGCATCCTTCAAATCTCCAACTTCATGACATACATGATTTTGCAACATTGTTGTGGGTGACCAACTGAATTTCCAGCAACCGACTCGTTCGAAATTCGAAAACGCGTCCGTTGCCAGGCAAGGCCATTGTCAATGGGTGCGCACTGATCGGTCCATTGCGGTACAACGCGTACAGGGGTACAACGCGTACCCGCACACATTGAATGCAATGGGCCGGCCGGGGCACCGATCGGTCCATTGCGGTACAACGCGGCATAGGGGTACAACGCGTACCCGCACACATTGAATGCAATGGGCCGGCCGGGGCACCGATCGGTCCATTGCGGTACAACGCGTACAGGGGTACAACGCGTACCCGCACACATTGAATGCAATGGGCCGGCCGGGGCACCGATCGGTCCATTGCTGATCAACGCGTACAGGGGTACAACGCGTACCCGCATACATTGAATGCAATGGGCCGGCCGGGGGCACCGATCGGTCCATTGCGGTACAACGCGTACAGGGGTACAACGCGTACCCGCACACACTGAATGCAATGGGCCGGCCGGGGCACCGATCGGTCCATTGCTGATCAACGCGTACAGGGGTACAACGCGTACCCGCACACATTGAATGCAATGGGCCGGCCGGGGCACCGATCGGTCCATTGCTGATCAACGCGTACAGGGGTACAACGCGTACCCGCACACATTGAATGCAATGGGCCGGCCAGGGGCACCGATCGGTCCATTGCGGTACAACGCGTACAGGGGTACAACGCGTACCCGCACACATTGAATGCAATGGGCCGGCCGGGGCACCGATCGGTCCATTGCAGTACAACGCGTACAGGGGTACAACGCGTACCCGCACACATTGAATGCAATGGGCCGGCCGGGGCACCGATCGGTCCATTGCTGATCAACGCTGCATAGGGGTACAACGCGTACCCGCACACATTGAATGCAATGGGCCGGCCGGGGCACCGATCGGTCCATTGCGGTACAACGCGTACAGGGGTACAACGCGTACCGCGCACATTGAATGCAATGGGCCGGCCGGGGGCACCGATCGGTCCATTGCTGATCAACGCGTACAGGGGTACAACGCATACCCGCACACATTGAATGCAATGGGCCGGCCGGGGGCACCGATCGGTCCATTGCGGTACAACGCGTACAGGGGTACAACGCGTCCTCACACACATTGAATGCAATGGGCCGGCCGGGGGCACCGATCGGTCCATTGCTGATCAACGCGTACAGGGGTACAACGCGTACCCGCACACATTGAATGCAATGGGCCGGCCGGGGGCACCGATCAGTCCATTGCGGTACAACGCGTACAGGGGTACAACGCGTACCCGCACACATTGAATGCAATGGGCCGGCCGGGGGCACCGATCGGTCCATTGCAGTACAACGCATCACTGTACATGTGACTGGCATATGTCACCATGCCTGTCTCAGATGGACATATGCCAGCCACAGATAGCTCCCAGGGAGTGAGGGGCACACCTACATCACGACAGCCTGTCCAAACTTTATCATAAGGCATGTAAGGCTGCATTTCCTATTGTGTGTATGTTGGTGTACATGTTGTCCTGTGGGTGTCACCTGTGGGCAGCCACCCCCAGGCTGTGCACGTGTTCATGGGTGTTACGTGTACATGACCACTGTGATGTGCAACTGTTCATATCTGTGCATGTGCCATGGTCACATTTCACGGTGGTGTATGTGTATGTCATGTCACATACCCCGTGAGTCCCATGTGGGATGGTATGTTTGAGCCAGGGTGTCCCAGTGGCACAATAGTGATGGTCCTCCACAGTCTGTGTGCATGTAGTGTTTACAATGTCTCTGATTTCATGTGCACAATGGGAGACAGTCTCCACATCCACGTTGTGTGTGCATGGACTTTGATGTTGTGCGTGTGTGTGTCACAGACGTCCATGTCTGTCCTGCCGTGGCAAGTGGGACCACTACCTGTGGGGGCCATGGTTGTTTTGCTGTGGTGTATACATGATACTCCATGTAGTGCCAGTGTCCATGTGGCAATACAGGGTCCCTGGGAATGTACCTGTCGTTGAGCTGTGGTGCCTGGGGCACATCTGTCCTCACATGTCACTGTGGGGGGTGATTGTGACACGGCAGCAGGAGATGGGAACTGTGACACGGCCTCATGATATCCAATGGGCCAACCTGGGACTAATTGATGCCACTTGTTGGACCGTGTTGACAGATGTTGGCCATGTATGTACCATACATGTCCTTACGGAACTGCACACTTCATGTAGTTGTGCCTCATAATGATGTATGTTGGGATATTGTGTGTTCAATGCCGCATATGTGGGGTGACTGACAATCTTGCTTACTTCTCCTCTGCACTGCAGGGCTCCTGCTGTCCATCGACCATTCCCAGACCTGGCAACGATGGTGGAACGGGACAGCATCCGACGGTACCGCTTCACCAGGCAGCTGATTGAGGATTTGGCAGTGCAGTTGTCCCCACATTTGCAGCCTGGCCGGCCGTATCCTACAGCGCTGACCCCCAAGGTGAAGGTGATGGCAGCCCTACACTTCTTTGCCACCGGTACCTTCCAACATACTGTGGCGACTGCTGGTGGGATGTCACAGACCATGTTGAGCCGTGTGCTCCGCGATGTTTTGGCGGCAATGTTGCTATTCCTGAACCGGTACATCTATTTCCCTAGACTGCGATGACTCACTGACGTGAAGAGTGACTTTTATGCCCTGGGGAGGATGCCGCATGTCATTGGCTCCATTGATGGGACACATGTGGCTTTGGTACCACCACAGGCCCAGGAGCAGGCCTACAGGAACCGCAAGCACTACCACTCGGTCAATGCACTGGTGGTGTGTCTTGCAGACATGACCATCACACACGTGTGTGCCCGTTTCCCTGGTTCAGCACACGATGCCTTTGTGATGAGGAGTAGTCGCATCCCCAGGATGATGGCACAGATGCAGAACCAGCGTGCCTGGCTTGTCGGTGTGTACTGACTTTGTGCCATTGTGTGTGATCTGATCTGTAGTATTCCGGCCACTTTTCCAAGTCAGCTAATGTGCACTTGTCTGTCCGTAGGTGACTCGGGATACCCCAACATGCCGTGGTTGCTGACACCCCTCAGGAACCCTGTGACACCAGCCCAGATGCACTACAATGAGGCACATGGTCGGACCAGGAGAGTGATTGAGCGGACATTTGGTCTCCTGAAGAGCCGCTTCCGCTGCCTGGACAAGACCGGAGGGTCCCTCCCATATGCCCCTGCGAAAGTGTGCAAGATTATCATCGTCTGCTGCATGCTCCACAACCTGGCAGTGCGGAAGGAGTTGCCTCTCATCCAGGATGACAATGACCAACATCCGCCACCTGTGGAGGATCCTGGCCTGGACCACGATGCCAGTGACGATGATGATGATGATGATGAGGGTGATGTCCGCACACAGCTCATCACCAACTTCTTTAGCTGAATGTGAGTATCCTGAGGTGTCATGTCAATGATGTGAGTTGGCATGATATGTGTAGGTGGTGCTCTGGTGCTGTTGGAGTGTGTCCATGGGCTACTTGACTGGATGTGTGTTGCGATGTGTGCTTACAGGTGGGCTGTACTCCCCAACAGTGTTGACATGCTAACTTGGTTCTGGGTGGGTATCTTGTAACATGTATTGTGCATGAGTTTTGCTGTTCTGTCCTGTACTCCATTGCTTTTGACTGTGTGTCATTTCTGTCCTTCACAGGGTACTTTCAGATTCGTTTTGTCAACTGTGTCCACCGACGACGTGATTGCACTTCCAGGGTGGTAGCTGTTGTGTCCCTACAGGTGATGTGCGCCACACCCATGGACTTCCTTCCGTCTACAGTTGTTGACTGTGTGCCCGCTGCCAGGTGGGATTACCTTGCATCTGTAGTGGTTACGACATGTTGCAACTGTGTAATAAACCTGTGCTTCACTTTGTGATGTGCGTTGTCTGTGGTCACACATTTGACTGCCATTTGCTTACTGCACCTGTGGGCTACTTGACTACAACTGGGAATGGGTGTGGTGTCTGTGCATTGCACCGTCTTCCCTAGCAACATCAGTGTAGGCAATGAGTCAGATGGCCTAGGTGTGTATGTGTTGTGTAGCCCTGGTGGTGTGTCTCCCTCATATGTGTCACGTTGCCTTTACTCACATGCCTGTGTTGTACTTGCTCTTGCAGTTCGCATACACAGTGTAATTTTGCAGTTCATCATCCCCATAACAGCACCCACGTTGGAATCACAACAGAGGCAAGTATGGTGTATTAGTGTGTTTATTGTGATACATTTGTGTGAATAGTGCATAGGATGGGTAGTGCTGTACATAAATCTTGCAATCAGAAGTTCCTAGGTGAATTGTAAGTCCTGGTAGACAGAATCCCCAGTATCGGGCCCACAGTTGTCTGAGACATTGGTCCAACTTGTACTCCCCATGCAATGTGTGGGAGTAGTGTTGCCGTCAACAGGGTGAACAGTCTGTGCACAAAGGTGAACATCCAGAACAGGTTCAGGCTTCCTGGGAGTTGCGCTTGGCCATCGGCCTCTCACTTGCCCCTCTTCGGACGACCCCTCTTCTTGGGGGGGCCCTCAAGTACAGGCTGCTGCGGTGCAGGGGACTCTCCGCCAGAGTCATCCTCCCTCCCTGTGGCAGTTGCAGTTTGGGCAGCACCAGATGTTGTTGGCACACAGGGAGGTGTGGACTGGTTGCTGTTCATCTGGCGGAGGCATTGTAAAATGTCCCTGTGCACCGCCGTCATCTCATGCAATGCATCCCACTTGGACTCCACGCGGGACATGTGTGAGTCCACGCGGGACATGTGTGACTCCACGTGGGACATGTGAGAGTCCAAGCAGGCATGATGGGCAGCCTGCTGCTGTTTCATGTCTCTGAGGAGCCCCACTACCTGGCTGAGGTCTCCGGTGCTGGACTGGTACGCATCAGCTATGCGTACCAGTTGTGGGTCATCATGCACACCAGCAACCTCTGCAAGCAGCGACCTCTGTCTCCCACCCCTCCCACCACCCCTGCTGACATGTGCAGTGCATGCAGTGGCACGCACAGATGACCCTGGTCCACCTTGGAGGTTGGTGGTGGTGGTGGTGTCCATGGCCCCAGGTTGGTCCAGGGTCCCTGTGCTGGTGTTGCTCCTTGTTCTGTCCATGTCGGCAGGGATGGTATTTGTGTTGACAGTCGTTGGAGGGTGGGTGCAGGGGGTGCAGCTGGTGGTCCTGCTGGTGCTGCATGTAGACTTGCACCGGATGTGCCAGGTTGGTCTTCTTCGTCCGAGGAGGGCAGAGCTGTACGACACCAGTGAGCTCCGCATCCTCTTGAGCCTGGGACTGGGACTCCTCAGCGTCTGCTGCTGTGTCCCCATCATCACCTGTTTTTGGGAGACACACACAATGTATGTTATGTTTCTGCAGGCATCAATGGTTGACACACATGACAGTTGTGACTGTGCCTCTGGGTGCGGGCCTGTACATTGCATTGTCCTAAGTCGTCACAGTCAGGGGTTGATATTGGTGTGGCACATTGTCCTGCATTATTTGGGCATTTCTATGTATTTGTTGGGGTGTGAACATGGTCTGCATTGGTTGTGTTTGGTTGACAGCCGGCCCTCCTTCCCACCCACCCAGCCAGTCAGTTATCCCACCATGGACTGTGCTTGCATTGCAGGGAGTGGAAGTTGTCTCTCAGGATGTCAGTCAGTGGTGTCCTGCTGTTTGTTGGTGCACAGTTCCCAGCAGGGCCTTGTGCTCCCCACAGCAGTAGCCAGTGTAAGCCATCTTGTGAGTCCTTCTCCACTCCCTGTGATGTGAGCATGGTTCAGGGTGGTGTTGATGGGACAGTTGTGGGGGTGAGCTATGTCTGTGACTGACTCCCATCATGCTATTGCCTCCACCCCACTTGCCAGCATTCCCATACTTACTTGCTTTTGTGGGGAGTTCAGTATGTGTGGGTGTGTGAGCAATGGCAAGATGGCTGACAGTGGTGTCCTGCTGTTGGTTGGTGTGCAGTTCCCAGCATGCCCTTGTGCTCCCCACGACACAGCAACAGTGTCAGACATCTTTGATGGGCCTTTCCACTCTCTGTGGGATGTGCATGCGTGAGTGTGAGCTTGCTGGGCCATGTGGTGGGGGATGTAGAGCTGTGACTACGACTCCCATCATGCTATTGCCTCCACCCCCTTCCCAGCATGCCCATGCTTCCTTCCTTTTGACTCTGCTTCCCTGTGGGGTGGGCTGGCTGTGCTGACAGGATGGCTGGGAGTGTTGTCCTGGCAGTTGTTTGGCTAAAAGTCCCAAGAGTGTCCCTGTGCTTCACACAACATAACCCAGGGTGGTGGTTCTTTGTGGGATATTGAGTTAGGATGGGAGGCATTGCATTCTACCAGGTGGGTTCTGTGGAGTTTGTGTTGAGGGGGGGTGTGAGGGGAGGTGCTTGTGACTATGGTCAGTGCTGCAAGTCCTCCTTCCCACCCAGCCAGCCAGATATCCCACCATGGAACGTGCTTGCATTGCAGGGAGTGGAAGTTGTCTCTCAGGATGTCAGTCAGTGGTGTTCTGCTGTTTGTTGGTGCACAGTTCCCAGCAGGGCCTTGTGCTCCCCACAGCAGTTGCCAGTGTCAGCCATCTTGTGAGTCCTTCTCCACTCCCTGTGATATGCGCATGGTTCATGGTGGTGTTGATGGGACAGTTGTGGGGGGGGCAATATGTGTGACTGCGACTCCCATGATGCTATTGGCTACACTGACTTGGCCAGCATACACAGAATTCCTTCCTTTGAGTGGTCTTCACTGTGTGTTGGTGTTGTTGTGGTGGCTACATGTCTGGATGTGTTTGTTAGTTCTATTTGTGCCACTGCCTAGCTGTAGTTGTAGTTGTGTTTGTACATGTGATGGCACAGTTGGATGTAACTTTTTGGATGGCATGTGTTGTGTTTATCTGACTGACATACACATTTTGGGATGATTCTGTTCTGGTTGCTGTGTAATTGCTATGAGTGCATGGTTTGACTCTCCCCTTGACAGTGATGTGTGTGTGTTTTGTGGCAGAATATTGTGTACATTTGTTGTGTACTCACCAGGCTCTGGGATGTTCTCTAGTCCATATACGCTCAATGGCGGTAGGATGGCCCGCACCTTCTCCTCCCAGGGCCTGAGGTATATTGGCTTGGCAGGAGGGCCACTGCCGGTGTGTTGGCTGATGATGTAGTCTTTCTTGAGCAGGTCCCGTACCCTCCTGCGCACGTCATACCACCTGTTCTGGATGTCGCTCTTTGTGCGCAGACATGGTGATTGTGCGTTCACCCTGTTGATGATCCTCTCCCACATCTTGGTTTTCTGGGAGATGGGGGTCTGTTGGACCAGTGTGCCAAACAGCTGTGGCTCTACCCTGAGGATCTCGTCTACCATGACTTCCAATTCACAATCTAGGAACTTGTGATTCTTCTTGGGGGCATGGTGATGGGTGGTGATGGTGAGTGATGTGTGTGTTGGTGTGCAGGTGAGGGTGTGTGAGTGTGTGTTTTGCTGGGTGTATGTGAGGTAGGTATTTGTTGGTGTGCTGATGGTGTGTGGCTTGTGTGAGGGATGAGCTGTGGGTGTGTGGTTGCTGTCTCTTGGGTGCTGGCAGTGGAATGGCATTTGCAAAGGATCATGGTTGTGATTTGTGTCCTTTATAGTTGTGGGTGTGTCTTTGTTCTCTGTCCCCACCCCCCAGTATTTATTGGCTTTGTAATTGCTTGTTTGGCCTTTTTTTGTGTGATTTTTCCTTTGTACTGTCTGTGCATGTTGGAAACGTTCTTGTGACCGAGTCGGACCCTGCATTTGTCTCGTACGGTGTTCTCCGTTTCGTTCACGCTGTGTTTGTGCAGTTTTCTATGCTGCGTACGCGTCGGTCGCGGTGTTTTGTGTTGCTTCGGCTCGATTTGTATGCGTGTCGGTCGTACGGCTTGTCCTCCGTCCGACTCGGTCGTGGTTTTCGCGCCTTGCATCGTACTTTGCGGTTTGGAGTTCGCGTGTACATTTCGGTCGGATTTGTTCCGGGTGCGTGTCGGTCGGTTGGATTCGCGTGTTTTTCCAGCCGGATTGCTGTTTTCCGTGCGGCTCGGTCGTTCGGCTTGGGTTCGGTACGTGTCGGTCGGATTTTGCACGCCTTGCATCGTACTTGGCGTGTCGGGCGCCACAGGTACGTGTCGGTCGGTATTATTTCCGGCTCCGAGTCGGTCGGTGCTTTTTCCGGCCCGAATCGGAATCGACCCCCAAGTGTTTGCTCCCACTCGGTGGGCGATATAAAATTGCTCCTACCAAGCGAGAGCTAATACAAGTTTCCCTGCCCGCACCGCTGTGGACAGGAAAACCGATATGTCCCCTGGGTGGGCTCCCCGGGGCATAGCCTGTGAGCTGGCCCAGTAGATGAAGTCCCCAGGCCATTAATGGCTTAGGGAGGAGCGCCGTGCTGCCCCACTCCCTTAAAGGAATCAGCTCCGGGGGTGGGTTCCCCAGGGCCTTTTGAGGCACTGGGAGGGGGTCCACGTGGCTCCCCTCCCCATTTTGTGACCTTCTGGCCCCAGGGGTGGGCTCCCCAGGGCCTTTTCAGGCCCAGAGAGTGGGACTGCATGGCCCCTCCCATTTTCTGAAATTTCAGTCCTGGGGTGGGGTCCCCGGAGCCTTTGGAGGCACAGGAGGAGAGCCACGCAGCCCTCTCTCCATATAAGCAAATTTAGGCACATGGGGTGGGCTCCCCAGGGCCTCTGGCAGCTTGAGGAGGGCCACGCCGCTCCCTTTCCCTTTATGAACATAGTCCCAGGGGTAGGCTACCTGGTGGGTATAATAAATAAATGCAGCCCGTCTGCCTTTTTTTCCGATCCTGCGAGAGTCTCGCTTAATTGCAGCATTTGTTTTTTTATTTTGGCCCCAGGGGAGTCCCTCTGGTTCCCCACATGAGGCCTAGGGGTTCAAGGTATCCCTAACCTGCCCCCTTATGTTATTTGTTTTGTATCTTCAGGACAGGGGACAAAGTCCCTGATTCCTGTACTAACTACCAGCAACATTTTTCTCATGTTGCTGGCAGCCAATCAAAAAATTCACTCTCACAGGAGTCTGACTCCCCCAAGCGTGAGATGGCCCAAGGGAAATAAAGCTCCCTGTGCCAACCAGAACTCTCCATTTTTAAATTGGCACTCCTGCGAAAGTCTTGGTACTCTCGCGGGCACAACGTCCAGATATCTATATTTTCTTTACCCTTAATTTCACATCAAGAAAAACGCAATCTGTGGGCCAAGATTTAGCTTCCTGACGAACTTGGTGTAATTCCGTTCAGCAGTTTGTGCTGTAGCCTTGTCTAAAGAAATCTATGGAAAATTCATGGGGATTTTGCATTTTGGGACCCCCCTTTTGTCTCGACCCTCGCTTGAAGGATCACCCTGAACCTTTCCAGGAAGGAGCTGAGGTGGTGTGGCTGTACTATATACTTTACAGCTAGCATAGTTCACATTAACAATCAACCACAAATATATAGGAAACCCTCATTGAGCATGGTGTTCAATCTTTATACAACTTCACAGAGAGCCAAGTTCCTAAAAATAGTGAATGTAATTTCCAAAACAAATGACCTACTACGGACAGCTTTAATCTGTATCAAACACCTGAAACTCACTTAACCTACATTGAGAAATGAAGTTGATATCAATAGATGACTGGGTACTGTAAACAGTGCTTACTCTATGGAGAGAGTTTACTCTATACCACACTGTTTGCAAACAGTGAAACTTTCATGAGAAACACACCATAGAGTATTACAAAGTATCTACTAAGAACAGTGTACACTCTATGCAACAGTTGTCAAAAAAACACTATTTGATCAAAATAACCAAGATCTGAAGGTGCTAAACATCCTACTGCCTGCACCCTTCATAATGTCGTGAAAACTTTACAGATAGCCCATCTTCTCAAGCAAAACAAGCTCATGTACATAGGTTAGTGGTGCACACAGTCTTCTATGTTATGTAGAAATTGTCGTGCTAACATGATTCTGTCTGATAACTCAAGGCTGCCTACAAAAGTTAGTATCTGCTACGTACAATCTTACTCCTGTTAAAAACTTTTTCTGCAGAACCAAAAAACTTGTGTGGAACATAATGAACCAACCATCACCGGCACACAGATTTATATTTTGTTCAGTACTTCTACACACCTATGGTGCATTAGGAATAGATGTGTTTTGCAAATACTTACAACCATTAGCTGGACCCAGGCTGTACAAAATTTGGTAGACAAGTAATATGGTTCTTACCCACCACTATGTAAACTATAAAACAAACTAGCACACTCATTGCATGATGTCATCAGTTATGTCATCAGTGATATGATGTCATTTGAGATGTCATCAGTGATGTCATAAATGGTGTCATAGAACATGTCATGCGTCATGTCATATGTGAGGTCATAAGCAGTGCATAATGGGGCGCAAGTTATAGTTAGTGCTGCTAACTATAACTGGTGAATTTCTGTGTTTTGTTTTAGCTCAAAACGTTAATGTTGTCATTGACAAATTCACCTAACTATAACATTACTTTAATCTTTGTTTTTCTCAGTCAATATACATACACACACACACATATATATAAATATATGTCTATATATTACCTACTGGTGGTCGCCAGTAGGTAGTTATTGTTAGGACATGTTTCCTATAACTTTGACGTCGTTTGACGAATCATCGCAAAATTTTCCCAAAAAAGTGTCAAGTTAGGTCTTGTTGTGCATGGAAAGTTTTGGGATGATCCGTAAAGCGGGGACTAAGAAAAAGGGGGGGCCAAAAAAGTGTGTTTTCCAATGTTAATTCCCATAGGGGCTATGAACACGACTACAGCCCGAACTGCTGGACGGAATTACACCGAATTTGGCACAAAGATAGATTTTGTTCCACATATCACGCTATATTTGGTATAAATCCGTTCAGTAGTTGTTGAGAAATTAAAGGAAATCCAAATTTGTATACCTTTGGCCACAACTACTTAGCGAATAATAATATGCTTGTTCAGAGATCTGCAGAGCTCTGATTGGCTGCCAACACTTCAACCAGGAAGTGTGGTCAGCCATCTTGGGACTCGGCTTCAGCCGTGTCCCAAAAACAAATACAGAAAAAAAGAAAAAGGGGCAGCGTACAAAATACCCTGACCCGCTACCTCTGGGGTCCCAGAGGGACCTCGTCAGGGCAAAAAAGCTATTTTTGTAAATTCACGGCGAAATTCACAAATATTCGCAAATATCGCACGGACCCTTGGCCCCCGGGACCACCATCTCCGCTGGGCTTTCTATTGTTTTTAAGAAGGAGGGGACCACATGGCCCCCCTCCTGAAGCCATAAATGGCTTTGGTGACCGCCACCCCCAGGGCCGGCTCCTGCTATGTCCTGAGATGTCCAACCCTGGAACATAGCTGTTTGTTTATGCTTGGCGGGAGCTGTGACAGCAAAAGCAAACACTCTGGTTCCAGCAAGCAGGAACTGTCAAAATGCTCCAGCTACCTAGAAGCAGAGTTTTCATCTCTTTTCTGCCCACAGACATGCGGCAGGAAAAGAGATGAAACTATTGCTCTCGCATGCAGGGAGCTGCATTCCAGAAGCTCCCTGTGTGCAAAAACATTGCCGGCTCCCACAGAAGGCAGGGTGCCGGCTGGGACCACGGAGGCCTTTAAGCTCCCTCTGCGGTCCCTTAGCACACTGGGTGTCCTGGCTGGGACCAGGGCACCCAGAGAGGCATGGCCGGGCCCAGGGTGGGGGGCCCCACCCCCATTAAGTTTTGTCCGGCCCCGGAGGATGGGGTCCCCGGGGCTAAAATTGGCCCGGGGAGGAGGGCCATGCAGCCCCCCCTTCCCCATTGAGCTGTGGCCAGGCCCCGGGGGATGGGGTTCCTGTGGCTGTTTTGGCCCTAATGCTTATTCCAGAGCAATTAAAGCTCAACAGCAGGCCCTTAAAAATATAAGCATAGCAGGTGCCCCCGATGAAGCTCCACTTTTGTAAAGGACAAATAATCCAAACTCCTGGTCTTGGCGAAGGAAAAGCAAGTGTGTTTTCTCTGCAATTTCATATTGAAAAACAATCTGAAATGCTTTTTTCAGGTGAATGCATCATTGATCTATTGGAGCGCAATCTGTATGTAACTGTGATGAGTAGGTTCTTTCTTGTTCTGTTCTGGTAAGAGCAGAGTCCATGGTTCTCTCGTTTTAAGTAAGCCTCTAACACTGCGCTTCTTGTAAAGAGACTAGTTTATAAAATACTGTGTTTCCTTGAAAGAGACTTATTTGTAAAATTGATCGTATGAAGGGCACTTCTGCTTATTGCAGGGTGCATTGCTGGGAATTTGCTCGATTGTTTTTATGTTTTAAATGTTTTATTGCACAGTTGCTAATTCCACTTACCTTAGTTGGGAGGGAGTGGGTCTTGAGCACTCACTTCAGTCTGTTTGGTCCTGAGTGGAGCACCATTTTTCCTCCACTTGGCTGGGCCATTACTAGACGCCATCTCGCTGGGTTAGCGGTCTAGTTGTTAGACCTGCTTCCCAGCTCCTATTTAATGAAAGCCATGATGTGGAGGCGCGCAGCAGGCCCGCCGCTGGCGCCGCCAAAGGCAAGCCCGTCTGCGCAAGTCCGCGTCCGGACTGCAGCCAGCCACCCTGCCCAAATTTTAAACGCCCAGACCATTAAATGGTCCAGAGATTCACTCCTGGCCATGAAAGGCGAATCATGCACTGGTAAGACCCACCTGGATTCGGGGGCGGGGAGTGCTGAGTATTGTTGCAAGGTCTGTAATTTTAAACTGGAGGCGCCTTTAGGGCTGGAGGGGGAATTTACACCATCCTCAAGATCCCTAATGTTAAAAGTAAAAAGGTTAGAGTCTGCCTTATTAACTGCAGGTCTCTTCCTAAACATGTAGATGAAGTTTGGCTCTCCTTAGTTGATAACACCTGGGACCCTATGTTTGTAACAGAAACCTGGTTGAAGGAGGGCTCAAACCCTGAGCAGGCTTTGGCTATCCCCCCCGGATTTCGGATTGTGTGCGCCGACCGGGGTGGAGAAGGAGATAGGGTGGGGGGTGGCGTTGCTATCATCCTAAAAGATACTTGGGAGGTCTTTACCTCCAGGCTAGGCCAAATTGGTAACATTGAGGGCTTGATCTTTTGCGTCAAGCTCTCACCTTCTTTTTCCTTTGCAGGTCTGCTGCTTTATATGCCACCTGATTGCCTAAACTGCTGTACACCAGAACTGTGCGATACTATTGCTCAGTTGACATTACACTATGCCAATTTTACAGTCTTGGGATATTTTAACTTACATGTGGATGATCCAAGTTGTCCCCAGGCTTTTCAGCTAGCGTTGACTTTAGATGGTCTTAACCTCACTCAGCTTGTTACCTCACCTACCCACAGAGCGGGCCACATGTTGGACTTAATTTTTTCAAGCAATCAAAACCTTAGAGTGGAGGACCCTCACCTGATATGGACGGACCACTTCTTGACCCCTTTCAGTTTCTAGGCTAAGTTATCAATAAACAGAAAAAATGCGGAAACAAGGAGGAATTGGAGAAAAGTCACTAAAGAGATCTTAGGGCCGTTGCTCCAAACAGCTGTGCCACGGCTGACAGGCAACCCTGATAGTGAAGCATCTTGTTTCAACTTGTCGGTCACGAATGCCTTAGACATAGTTGCCCCTCTAAGGTCAGTTACATCTAACAGATCTAAACCATCGGCCCCTTGGTTCTTGGCCGAACTCAGAGTGGAGAAGAGCCTCTGCAAGAATTTAGAGCGCTGTTGGAGAAAGTCCACATCAACTAACAACAATGTCTCAACCAGTATTATTAATGAAGACAAGTGTATATATATATGTACAAGACATTACAAGAGAGGAAGAAGGGAGACTCGTGGTTCGTTTTTAGAATGTGCTCATGGCATCATGTAATTAAAGACAATTGAACAAAAATATACAGGACAGTTATATCAGCACTGTGGGCAAAAAATGCAAGGGCAACCCAAAAAGAACTTTGTGCACTAATGTGCTCGTGACACACGAAGGTGACGGCGCAAGTGACAAGTGAAAGAGCAACGGAAGGCGCAATGTGACAAGGTGAAAATATGTACAGGAATATATGGATCACAAAGGATTATTTACAATAGTTGGTCATGGTTTAGCTATACATTTTGTGTGAACCATAGTTGAATTTGTGCCGTGAGTTGCGCTGAGATGTCGACGGCGTTTCGATCCTATTTATTCAGGATCATCTTCAGGACCGGGTTGCCAAGTAAGGGGTGCTGAAGGCAGCAGGAGGCTAGCATCGAGGGGCAGCGTGGCTTGCCCTGTGGAAGAGGTAGACAAGGTCGTGATGAAAGTCCCAGGTTGGTGCGCGGTGCGTCACCGTGGAGGTCAAGGATCACGTGTGTCCGTGGTCCGAGGGGGAGAACAAATGGGACAATCCGGGGGTTGGCCGGAGCAGGCTGAGAAAGGATACACCGTGGGAAGAGGGAATCCACAATGAGGCAAAGTGGGGAGGGGCGTCGATGTATTGGTGAAGGAGTAGTTGGCAGATGCTAACTTAGGAGGCGATTCTACCATAGGGAACCTGTGGACAGGGTCGGAGCCCCGATCCACTGCCGGGGGTAGGCTGGAAAGGTACGATCCGTGATTAACCTCCATAGGATTGTCGTGGTAGCCAAACTGAATGAATCCAAGAACAGGAGGGGCGCTTGGATTAGGGACGAGCGGCCACGATCGTGTGCGGCCAAACCGGTGTTCCAAAACATTGTACCTTTCCAGCCTACACCCGGCAGTGGATCGGGGCTCCGACCCTGTCCACAGGTTCCCTATGGTAGAATCGCCTCCTAAGTTAGCATCTGCCAACTACTCCTTCACCAATACATCGACGCCCCTCCCCACTTCGCCTCATTGTGGATTCCCTCTTCCCACGCTGTATCCTTTCTCAGCCTGCTCCGGCCACCGCCCGGATCGTCCCACTTGTTCTCCCCCTCGGACCACGGACACATGTGATCCTTGACCTCCACAGTGACGCACCGCGCACCAACCTGGGACCTTCATCACGACCTTGTCTACCTCTTCCACACGGCAAGATACGCTGCCCCTCGATGCTAGCCTCCTGCTGCCTTCAGCACCCCTTACTTGGCAACCCGGTCCTGAAGATGATCCTGAATAAATAGGATCGAAACGCCGTCGACATCTCAGCGCAACTCGCGGCGCAAATTCAACTATGGTTCACACAAAATGTATAGCTAAACCATGACCAACTATTGTAAATAATCCTTTGTGATCCATATATTCCTGTACATATTTTCACCTTGTCACATTGCGCCTTCCGCTGCTCTTTCACTTGTCACTCGTGCCGTCACCTTCGTGTGTCACGAGCACATTAGTGCACAAAGTTATTTTTGGGTTGCCCTTGCATTTTTTGCCCACAGTGCTGATATAACTGTCCTGTATATTTTTGTTCAATTGACTTTAATTACATGATGCCATGAGCACATTCTAAAAACGAACCACGAGTCTCCCTTCTTCCTCTCTTGTAATGACTTGTACATGCATATATACTTGTCTTCATTAATAATACCGGTTGAGACATTGTTGTTAGTTTATGCTTACCTACCCAGATCTCAACCTGGTATATGGGTTATACTCCTGTTGTTTTTTACTACGTTGGAGAAAGTCCAACAATTCCTCAGCAAAAAGTGCCTATAAAGAGGCTCTGATAAAATTATGCGGTGTAAGATGAGGCAATACATCGTAAAACATATTGAGAGTTCAGATAACTCAGTTAAAGACATTTTTAACATTGTAAAATCCTTTACTACCCCGGCAGCGAATGGACAGTACCTTTCATCCCTCTCCTACTCTTTGCACGAGTCTGCCAGATTTCTTTGAGGAAAAAATCCCAAAACTTTACTCATCATTTCGACTGGACGTGGAACTAGCTGCTAACCAGCAACTACCACCTCCCAACTCCCACATCTCCTTTTCGGAATTTCTCCCAGTATCAGTTGAGGACTCATTGGTGAAACTCCTGAAGTGCAAGTCTGGCTCTCTGACAAACCCTTGTCCTTCTCGGTTTTTTAGAATGATGGCCCCGGGGTTAAATCCAATATTGAACCAGATTTGGAACTCCTCTTTGAAATCTGGCATTTTTCCAGCCGCATGGAAACAGGCGTTCTTGCTACCATTGCTAAAAAACAACTAATGCGAATCCAGGTGTGCTCAGCAATTGTAGACCTATTTCCCTGCTACCAGCTCCCACCAAAATCTTAGAGAAGTTGACTCAGAGACAGTTAGCTCACTTTGTAGAAGCTAATGGCCTCCTACATGATTCTCAATCGGGCTTCCGAGCTGGGTACAGCACGGAGACCGCACTACTAGAAGTCTCCGAATCAGTGAGAGGGACAGTGGACTGCGGCACATCTGCTATGGTAGTACTTTTAGACCTGTCAGCAGCATTCGTCATGGTCGCACACCCGATTTTGTTGGAGAGATTAAGTCATCTAGGCGTTCAAGGGACGGCACTTTCCTAGATTTGGTTCTACGGTCTTTCTTCGACCTTTCTCATCTTCACCGAAACCACTGGTAGGCGGAGTGCCACAGGGCTCTGCTTTGAGCCCGGTGCTATTCAATCTTTACCTTGCCGCATTGGCCACCCTTATTGTATCATGGGGCATGAAGGTAGTTTCATATGCGGATGACACTCAGTTGGTGTTTTCTTTCAAAGAACACTCTGCTTCGAACTTCCATAAATTCAAGGAGTGCCTGAAAAACATTTCCAACTGGAGGAATGGCAAATGTCTGAAAATGAATGCAGATAAGACCGAGGTCTTGTTCTTCAGTCGTACGCCACCCCCTCCATCAAATCTTTGGTGGCCCGCGGAGCTGAATCCTCCCCCAATCCCGGCTGATTCTGTGAGAAATCTGGGAATCAGGCTGGATACGGATCTCTCATTCACAGCACAAATCCGACAGATCTCTTCAGCCAGTTTTTGGAAGCTGAGATCTATTAGGAAATTCCTACGCTTTCTGCCAGGGGATAGCTGTAAGATTACGGTTCACGCCCTGGTGACCTCTCACTTGGATTATGCCAACAGTCTTTATCTGGGGCTTCCAGTCTACCTGATTCGCAGATTACAGATAATTCAAAATGCGGTAGCAAGATTAATTCGACAGGAACCCTTCTGGTACCATATTTCCCATCATTTGAGGCAGTTACATTGGCTCCCTGTGGCCAGGAGAATAGTGTTTAAGGCTCTGACTTGTGCTTTTAGAGCCTCAAGGGGCTTTGGCCCAGGCTATCTCAAGCAGAGGCTCAGTCTCTATCAACAGGCGCAGACCCTGAGATCCAACAACCTGTGACTCCTTCGCTTCCCACGATATTTTAAAACCCGCCAAGGTGACAGATCCTTCTCAGTAAGGACAGCTAAACTCTGGTATGCACTGCTTGTCAATCCGTGCCTGACTGAGACAGGACAGGAGTTTAGGAAGGTTTTTAAAACCTGGCTCTGCAATCAGGTATAGTCCCCTGGCAGGTCTTTTCTTTAGTCTCGCTATTAGCGCCGGGACACCTCTTTTTTTAAATTTTTTTTATTGATAACAGGGAGACAAGCGGTATAACATACATTGTCTCACCTACAACCCCTGTTGGGCTGGCTACATGTCCAAGAGTGAGTAGTCCAAGAGGGCAGTACAAGTGATACACAGCATGCCGCCTACAACCACTTTGGGCCGGCCGCGTTAACATAGCAAATGTAGCAACAAAAACATCGTGCAAGGGGAAGAAGCGAATATGATACAATCCAAGCTCCCTCGCCTTTACTGAGAAGGGAAGCGTAAAGGACCCCCTGACGCTCTGTGGCCCATAATAGTAAGTCTCAGGGGCTGTGTCCTCGACTGGGACCCGACCATGAGGGTATACCTAGTGTTGTGAAGGTGGTAACTGTAAAGCCTCGTATGTTGTGGCATCGAAAGGCGTCATGAGGGAAAAACTAGGGGAAACCATCAAACCAAGTAGAATAACTTCCTGCAGGCCAGAGGGAGCAGCGTCTGTGCGACAGCGGCGAAGTGTGGGGTCTCGCTGCAAGCAGCAGGGGGAGCGGGGCCCTGGCGCCCTCCACCAGGGGGAGATGTCTCTAGGCAGCCGCAAGAGGTTGAAGGTCACTCGGGCCCGAAAAGTTGGAGCGCTCTAAGCTTAGGGGGTTAAAACATGTGAATTCTATGTGTGTGAGATAATGTATGAGGGGCTGCCATACTCGCTGAAACTTCTTGTTGGTGTTCGCCAGGGTGTGCGACAGCTGCTCCATTGCCAGCAGATGCCACACCCTGACAAACCACTGCGCCACGGAGTGGGCGACCCCTGCCTCCAAGCACAAGCTATGAGCTGCCGCGCAGCTAGTAGTAGGTGGCTTGCCAGAGCCCAGTGGGCATGTGTCATAGCCTCAATGCCGGGCGGGCGTATGCCTAGGACAGTAACAGGAGGCAGGCCTGGGAGCAGAAAGCCCAAGATCCCCTTAATGTGGCCCAGTACCTCCTTCCAGAAGGTTGAGATTACCCTGCAGGACTACAAAATATGGCAGAGAGTACCACCCCTCTGCCCGCAGCGCCAGCACTCATCAGGGATCATGTGGTAGATACTCGCTAGACGGGCGGTGTGCGATACCATCGGAACATTAATTTGTACGCAGTTTCGCATGCCGCTATACTGCAATATGTTTTGGGATATTTTTTCATAATGTTTCCCATTGTTTAGTAGTGATTCCCCCAGAGACAACACCTTGCCACGCTGCCTGGTAGGTATGCATAGCGGCTGGAGTTGAGTGTTGGAGCACCTGATAGGTTCTGAAAATCAGCCCCTTTGAGCCTTCAAAGTTACGGACTAGCTTCTTGAAGGGGGTAAGAGGACGTGTTGCTGCTGCATGTGTCCTGGCTTGCGTTGCTCAGTGTCGCAGTTGAAGGTACTGGTGGCCGGCCGCGGCAGAAAGGGCAAACTCAGTCCTACACATCTCAAAAGACTTGATGGCATCTCCCCTGAACAGGTCGCTAAGTGTCCGGCAGTCCCCCTCGGTCCAGCCGTGCAAAGTGAGTGGCGGCTGGCCCGGGGAGAAGGCCGGGTTAGGTGCTAAGGGTGTGTTGGGGGAAGGGAAAGAGGTGAGACCCCTCTTCACCGCGATTCTGTCCCAGATCTCCAACACCGTCCTGGTCGGGGCCCCAACATACGCACTGGGCGGGGCGCGCACGCTTGGGCAACCACGTCAGGTCCCACAGGGGCCGGCACGCCACGGTCCATGAGGCACCAGTGCTTCTCGCTCTCACGCACCACCCACTCAGAAATGTATCTCAGGTGTGCTGCTAAGTAGTATTCCAACAGGTTTGGGCATGCCAGTCCACCCCTGTTGCGGGGCTGATCAATAAAGAGTGAGCGATACGGGGGGCTTACCGTTCCATATGAAAGCGTGCAAGTCTTTCTGTAGACGTTGGATATTCTCTTGCGGGATTGACGTGGGCAGCGTCTGAAAGACGTGAAGGACCCAGGGAAGTATATTCATTTTAATAGCATTAACACGCCCCAACCAGGAGATATAAAGTGGTTTCCACTGCTGCAAGTCTGTCAGGATCGCACGACGAGGAGGGGACCAATTAATACGAGACCACGTTGCGAGATTAGGGGTAATATAAAGACCCAGGTACTTGATAGAGTCAGACGACCATTGGAAGGGGGTGGAGGCCTGTAATGCCCCAACCTCGGCGGCCGGGAGAGTGGAATTGAAAACAAATGACTTAGTCATATTGACTTTAAAGCCAGAGATAGCTGCGAAGGCCTGCAGGTCATCTATGATGGTGGGAAGCGAGATCGCGGGTTGAGCAAGGGTGAGAAGGTCATCGGCAAACAGGCTGATCTTGTGCTCCTGCCCTCCAAAGGAGATGCCCCTAATTCCCCCGGAGGACCGGACGCGGATAGCCAATGACTCCACTGCCAGGGCAAAGAGCAGTGGTGAGAGCGGGCACCCCTGTCGCATGCCGCTGCCCAAGGCAATAGGCTCTGTGGCCCTCCTGTTTATGCGTATCCAAGCGGTGGGGGGGACATAAGACGCCATGATTTTGGAGATGAAAGACTGTCCCAGCCCCACCTTCTGAAGCACCGCCTGCAGGTATGTCCAGTCCACCCTGTCAAATGCCTTCTCCGCGTCAAGCGAGAGGAGGCATGCGGGTATATCTAGTCTGCCGACCTTCTCTATTAAATGGGCAATTTGCCGCACATTGTTAGCCCCTTGTCGCTGACGAATAAACCCAACTTGGTCTGGCTTGATAAGACCTGGTAAGTATGGGTCGAGGCGCGCTGCCAGGATTTTAGTGAAGAGTTTAGCGTCCGTGTTAAGAAGGGCTATGGGGCGATATGAGGAGCATTGTGCAGGGTCTTTTCCGGCCTTAGGGATAAGCAAGATGTCCGCCATTGCCATGGTGGGGCGTGAGCCCAGAGTCCTGTGAGAAGGAGTTAAAGAGGGTCAAGAGGTGTTCTTGCAATTGAGGAAAGAATATGTGGTAAAAGAGCACCGGAATCCCGTCTGGCCCGGGTGCCTTGCCTAGAGGGAGAGAGCGGACCGCATCACGTAGCTCGTCCGCGGTGATTGGGGTGTCCAGGAGGGCCGAGTGTTGCGGGAACAGAGGCTCCCAGTCGCACTCAGCGAGATATGTGTGAAGTCACGTGGGGGAGGGGCCCTCGCAGGAGTACAGTTGCTGATAGTAGGACCGGAAGGCCTCCAATTTGTCCCTCTCCGTCGTTACCCAGCCCGTTTCACCCACCTGACGTTTAGCGATATGGGACTTAGCACGCTGATGGCACAATTTACGTGCCAGCAGTTTCCCTGTTTTATCGCCCCCCCTCATAGTATCTAGCCCGTAGGGACAGTAGGGCACGCTCTGCTCTACCTGTGCAATGGGCACTTAGCTGGCCACGTAGTATGGCCAGTTGTCTCTTGGTGCAGCGGGTGGGAGCTGCTTATCTAGTTGCTCCAGCTGCTTGATCTCTGCGGTCGTTTTGGCCTCTACTATCTGCGCCTTGCACCTGCATGCAGTAGCTATGGTCGTGATTGTGCCCCTAATGGTAGCTTTAAAGCCATTCCAAAGTGTATGTAGGGAGATTTCAGGCTGGGCGTTGAGTTGGAAATATTCTTCTATGCCATTGCGTATTCCTGCCACATCAACGGGATCGCGTAGTAAGTGTAGGGGCATGTGCCAGCGCGGGGTTTGGTCGTGGCGGGGGCCAGCGTCCCAGGTCAGAGCTAAGTGTGCATGGCCAGATATGGATATGTCAGAGAGCTCTACTATGTGTAGACGTCGCAAGACCGAGGATGAGACAAAGGCATAGTCAATGCGGGAATATGAGGCATGAGCATGAGAGTAGAAAGAGTAGTCCCTAGCGCCCGGGTGTCAGTATTGCCACATGTCTGTTAGTCCATAGCTTTCAATGTCCCGTTTGAGTTTTGCCGACATAGCGCCTGTATTTTCGAAAGTCGCAGCACTTCTGTCAAGGGAGGGGTCCCACACCAAGTTGAAATCCCCACAGACGATGGCATCGCCTTCTACCTCCCACAGTTGCTCCTGCAGGGTACGCCTAATAAAGGTATCTTGGGAGGTGTTGGGGGCGTATATGTTGAGCACTGTGAGTGACTGGCGCCCTCGTTGTACCTGAAGGGCCAGAAAGTGGCTCTCCCCATCTTATGCCTCTTTGATTACAGTGGTGTAAAAGGAGGCCTTGCATAGAATACCCACGCCCAGAGTCTTAGAGGTGGTATAGGCCCAGTGTCACCTAGGGTATCTGGGGCGCGCCATGCGATGGAGGTCAGCCTTGAGCAGAAGGGTCTCTTGGAGCATCAAGACGTCTGGGTCTTGCTGCAGCACATAGTTCCACAGTTGCTTGGGTTTGTTCGGGGAGTTCAGGCCTCTGATATTTAGAGAAAGTAGTTTAAGTCCACCCGAAGCTATCTGGGGATCACAGGGTTTGTCAGTGGGGGGGCTGAGTCGAGTCGATGACAGGACAGGGTTATTCATATTATTCTGAGAAAAGGAGGCCATCTGTACTGCCTGCACCCCATACCCTGAACCATTGTAGCCCCTGCAGTAGGGATCCACCCGTGTTGGGGCCCACATCCACCCTCCCCCCAGAACCCCTCGCCACCATGTCTGCCCTGCCTCCCCCCCCCACAATCACCAGAGTGTCCTCACCATCCTTCAGTGTTATTAAGAATCCGACCTGCAGGAAAAAGCAGAACAAGGCAAATAACAACAAAAGACCAACTGGGACTGACTCTGACTTCTTCTACACGCGGAGACCAGCGCCGAGGCGTTCCAATTCCGCAAGAGGAGTTACCCTCCAAAAGAATGAGTCCATGGGGGCCGACCATCAGCAGACCAAGGGGAGTCATTAAATTCCCTTTTCAGAGTGCCCCGAGTCCCCCGGGGCCCGCCTCTATCAACACCGGGGCAGCACAGGGAAGGAATGGTCATTGGGTCAGTTTGTTTCCACTTCTGGCTTACCATGCCCCCCAAGGAGGCAGCAGTGGAGTGGTCAGGAGGGGACTCTCCACCCAGCGCTCAAAGGTGGTTGATGATGTCTTGTTTGGCATCGTGGGAGGAGCGATCAGCTTGCTGTTTGCCAGTACGACGCTGTGGGACCGTAGTCCATTTGGGTTTAAGATCCTGTCCCAGCTCGTCAGGTCGGGCGGTCTGTCACTGGTCGACGGTTCATCCGGGAGTCCCAGCAGCATCTTGGCCTCAGCCAGGGAGTGTTGCGAGCGTCGTTTGCCCTCCCATTGGAATAGTAGAGTGAAGGGATGGCCCCACTGGTAGCGTATTCCCTGGGTGCGGAGCTTGTCTGTAACAGGCCTGAAGTTGCGGCGCTTCTGGAGAGTGACCATGGAGAGGTCCTGGTAGAGTTGGATCTTGTGGCCCTGGAAAGTGAGCTCAGCCTTCTGCCTAGCCGCTTGCATGATCACTTCTTTTTCGGTGAAAAAGTGCACTCTGGTCATGATGTCAGGACCACCACTTGTTCTTCCCACTCTCTGTGAAACTCGATGGGCCCGGTCTAGAGTAAGGGGGGAGGCATCATCATCTCCCCGAACAGCCTGAAGGAGCTCCGCCTTAAAGGCCATAGTGTCCAATCCCTCCGCGCCCGGAGGGACACCCCGGATGCGGATGTTGTTACGGCGGCTCCGGTTCTCCAAGTCCTCCTGCTCAGTTTGCAGCTCAATGTGCTGATGCTCTAGCGCATGGAGGCAGCGCCATAGCATCTCCTGGTACTCAGCCCGCTCGTCTACGGTCCGCTCAAGGTCATCCACCCTATCGCTGATCTCTGACACTTCTTTACAAATGTCCCGCAGGCCTGCTTTGAAGTTGTCTCTGAGAGATGAGATATCAGTGCAAATCTGTTTGAGAAAGCGGTCCATGTACCCGTGGGAAATTGGGGCCGATGAGTCTCCCCCCGCCGGCGGCCTAGAGGGATGTGATGTCACCTTCAAGTGTGAGGTTTTGCCCCAAAGAGAAATTACTGATGGGTCCTTAGAGGCCTTGGAGCGAGGCATTGCTGGCGAAGGGACACCAAGTTCGCTTCAGGAGGCCCCTTTTCAAAACAGCCCACCAGTCGTCAGCTCTGCACCCACTGGCGCTCCCCAGGCCCGGAGAAGACCGCTGGAGCGGAAGAGGGGTCCAGCCAGGGGCAGTGGGATGGGCGCCGCTGCGAGTCACTCCGCCAATAGGTCGACCAATATTGGTAGGCAGAAGCTTCCCCGGGCTCCCGTGGGTAGCAGAGGTCAGAATCCAGTGGAGGTGTGCCTCACCACCCCCACTCCTACCACCAGGCCCAGTCATTGGTCACACGTCTGGGGCACCTCTGCTTTCGCACTCTGCGTCTGCGGTGTCAGCGCAGGTCGCTGTCAGGGTCATGGCGCTACAGGGTGGGAGACCCGTGGACTGCCGCGCAGCAGGGAAGGCGGTCCGGCACCCGCCCCCCCCCAGGTCTCCACAGACACACCAGGGTCCATCACCCATCCGATGCATGCCTCAATGGCGGGCTCCCTTCTCAGTGGCACAGCATGCAGCCAGAACGTTCGCTTACCATGGAAGGCGGGCCCGCCTCTGCTCCACGGGCGGCCGCTTCGCAGGTTCACCGTCCGGCCTTCTCTCGTGTGCCAATGGAGTGGGGCGCTTCCACCCAGCCCAGGGTGCCCAAGCAAGAACATGGGGTGTGCGGGGCCGCTCGCTCCCAGGTCTCGTGGCTCCGTGCGGCAGCGGAGGACGTCCTGTGCTGTGCCCTACTGGCAGCGGGGGTGCTAGGGCCCAGTCCAGGCCTACCCATGAGGCCGTCACCCAGCTCCGCTTGCCGCAGCTGCCTCAGCATCAAGCGTCTCCTCCGTCAATTCTCCCAGCCGCCGGGGGGCCCCCCTGGGAGAACGGGCGCGAGCCCCGTTGTTTCTGCGTTGTTGGAGGGGACGGGCGCGCCGCGGGTGCCTGACTCAAGATGGCGGCCGCCGATCCCCTTCGCAGTTCTCGTTGTCCCAGCAGTGCAGGGTGTTGCCTGCCAGATAGATCTGGGGCACGGGCACTCACCAGGAAAGCTTCAGCAGGTTTTGCGGGCAATTGATGACCCCCAGGCCGGTCTGCAAACCGCGGCCTCCAGCCCTGAAATGGCAGCTGCCGGCCACTGCCCTCAGTCGCGGAGCTCCAACAATGCGAGCTGCAGTGGATCCGGCCGCTCGGGGTGCGGGCAGCTACCAGACAAGCCCCCACAGGCTCCGGGAGCAGGTACGAGCGCCCCAGGTCAGCCACTGTTGCCCCAGCACAGAGGGCCATGGGGAGACAGAGCATGTTGCAGACATGTCCTACTCCATTGCTCCCGTGGCCACGCCCCTGACACATCTTTTTGAGGTAGCTGCGCGTTTTACAAATGACTATTGATTGATTGACTGATTGATTCTCCCTTTAAATGACTATGAGTATGGAAATATGCAAATCACTTGGAAGCTTTGTCCGTTTGGCGCTGCCCACCTTAGTAGTATACAAAAGTCTTCCTGCCTTTTGCCAGGATGATACACAGCTTTACAAGCGGCCCCCCAGCGTGTTTCCCTCCAATTTTGGTGAGGAATTCTGGATGCGGAGGAATATGAGGACATCTCTTCCAAACAAAGAAGCACTTACTTCATATAGTTAAGAGGAAGGACCCTTGTTTGGTGGAGATTTACCTCTTTGTACTCTTGTTGTGTTCTCTATAGGAATATTCATGTTATCAAAAATTTGTGGATAAAGACGCAGGAGGAACAATCACATTGCCAAAACGCACACAAGGTCACTGGTGACATTTCCTCGTGCTCCATTACGCAGCTGTAGTGCAGAATAAGTACTGGACATTTACCCAAGGAGGTAGCACCTAGTAATTAACCAGTAGACTGTAATGCCTTATATTTAGGCATTCATCAACGAGCATTAAAGAGACAACAAACCCTGCACAATGCTGCAGCTCGACTCCTAACGAGGGTCCCCAAGTTTGAGACAGTTTCAAAGGTTCTTGTGGAGCTTCATTGGCTCCCTGTCAAGAATAGATAGCTTTCAAGGCACTCTGTCTGGCACATAAGGCTCTGCATGGCAGAGGTACTGACCATCTAAAGAGGAGCTTCTCCTGAACACTCCCAGGAGAACCCTGCGCTCGGTCACCTCCAGAACCATTAATGTTCCAAAAATATAGAAAATGACTTGGGGTGGCAGAAGTTCTATCTATATCACATGCCACCTTTGGAACAATCTTCTGGCACATGTTAGAGGTCAAGCTAACCTGTTCAGTTTAAGGAAATATCTTAAGACTTGGCTGTTTTCTCTCCCTTGATGATATCCTCTTATATAAGCTCCTGCCTCATTGTCTATGTTTTCTGGCTGACTCCAGCACCAATACGCCCTAGGGCATTCACGCGCTATATGAAACTATTCATGTCATGAGTGATGCAATATGTGAGGTCATAAACAGTGCATTGTGGGGGCGTAAGTTATAGTTAGCTCAGGTAACTATAACTTCTGAATTTCACTGGTTTTGTGCGAGTGAAATGTGAGCCTAACTATAACATCCCTGTAACCTTTGTTTTTTCAGTGAATTTCTAAGGTTTTTTAAATTCTATTTCCTAACTATAACATCCCTGTAAGCTTTGGGTTTTTTTTTCAGTGAATATAAATATGTATCCAAGTTATTTCCTCCAAGGTATGGAGAAGGAAGGAGCCACACCATAGCGAGTATATGCTTCATATATTGTTTTATTGTCAGGCAGACGACATCTTCTGCCTGAAAATAAAACAATATTGAATCATATACTCGCCATGGTGTGTCTCGCTCTTTCTCCATACCTTGGACAAAATAACTTGGTTCTGTTCACATGATTCAAACATGTAAGTGTTGCCCCCACCGTCGGCTGAGCATCTGTCTGATTTGTTTTCGATGGAAGCTATATAAACAGAAATGTGTGTGTGTATATATATATATATTTATATCATGTATATCATATATATACATACACACAAATATATATGTTCATTATATATATATATATAACCTACTGGCGGTCGCCAGTAGGTAGTTATAGTTAGGACCTTGTTTCTATTCAAAAAGCGTTTTTTCTTTTGCCAATATATTTGGCGCCGTTTGACGAATCTTCGTGAAATTTTTAAAACTAATGGTTGACTCAAGTCAGCTCCTGTCCTGAAAGTTTCGGAGTGATTCGTCAAGCGGGGGCCGAGAAAAAAGGGGGGTCCCTAAAAGCATTTTCCCCATGTTAATTTCCATAGGAATCTTGGAACAGGCTACAGCTTGAACTGCTGAACGGAGTTACACCAAATTTGGCAAAAAGGTAGCTCTTGGTTCAGAAAGCACCCTTTTTTTTAAATGGTGTAAATCTGTTCAGTAGGTGCTGAGAAGTTCAAAAAATTGAAATTTATATATCTGAGCACCGAGGAGGATTCGCGAACCCTCCCGAGCACCAGCTTCAATCTGATTGGCTGCCAACACTCCAAACCAGGAAGTGTTGGCAGCCATCTTGTGACTCGGTAACCGAGTCACAAGAAAACAGTACAAAAAAGGTGAAAAACAAGAAAAGGGGGCAGGGTAGAAACACCCTGACTCCCTAGGCCTGCTCAGGGAGTCCCACAAGGACCCCCAGGGCCAAAAAAAGCATTTTTCTAAAAAACATCGGCCGAATTCGCGCTGGGTGCGCGAATCCGGGCGAGAAAAAAAAAAAAAAAAAACGAAGCGCGTCCTCCGCGCTTCATTTTCTATAAGCCCCCGGGTGGGCCAGGTCCTGGAGGCAATGAGTAAATATATAGCGGGGGCCCGTGCAGCCCCGGGGTCCGACACCTCCCTGGGGCTATTCTTATTATATGCGGGGGCACGCGGCCCCCCGCAGCCCCGGGGACCGCCACCTCCCGGGGGTTTTAAAAAAAATGTGGCGGGGGGCTCCTGCCCCCCGAAGCTCCCCTGGGGACCACCACCTCCCCAGGGCATTGTTCATTATATGCGGGGGGCCTCGCGGGCCCCGCCAAGCTCCGAGGACCACCACCTCCCCGGGGCTTAAATAAAAAAAATAAAGTGTGGGGTGGGCTCCTGCCCCCCTACACTGCCCCAGGGACCACCACCTCCCCGGGGCACTAATTATTTAATTGCGGGGGTCCGTTGCAGACCCCTGGGCCCCGGGGACCACCACCTCCCCGGGGCTTTGCATACATTGGGAGGGGGGCCGCGCGGCCCCCCTCCTGGAGCCCTCGATGGCCCTGGGGACCGCCACCCCACAGGGCCGGCTCCTGCAATGTCCCGGGGTGGCCACCCCGGGACATTGCCGTTTCCTATGGCAGGGCGGGAGCAGGTCCCGCCCTGCCATAGCAAACACTGCTTTGCTTCTTGGAAGCGAGAGCAGGAAACCTGCTCTCGCTTCCAAGAAGCAAAGCAGAATTGCTTTTGGGCAAGGGGAGCTGCATGTTAGCAGCTCCCCTTGCCCAAAAACAATGCCGCCTCCCGCAGGAGGCGGGGAGCCGGCAGGGACCGTGGGGGCATTAGGGCTCCCCCCACGGTCCTCAACGCTGAGGGCAGGCCCCGGGGGATGGGGTCCTCTGGGCCAGAAGTGGCCCATGGGAGGGGGGCCACGCGGCCTCCCTCCCTAATTAAAAATTAAAAAATTTAAAAAAGATCGAGGCACAGCCCCGGGGGATGGGGTCCCCAGGGGCCAATAATGGCCTCAGGAGGGGGGCCGCGCAGCCCTTAAATAAAGAATAAATATGTGGCCATGCCCCGGGGGATGGGGTCCCTTGGGATGAAATCGGCCATGGGAGGGGGGCCGCGCGTCCCCCCTCCCGTTTTTTTTTAAAACAACAAAAAATGCTCAGGCCCTCGGGGATGGGGTCCCCAGGGCCCAAAAATAATAAAGGGAAGGGGGGGCCCTCTTTCCAAAAACCAAAATTTAAAAACAGCCGGCATATCGCCGAGGCCCCGCCCCCTCCCTGCACCACTCTGCCAACGCACCCCCTGGTGCGTTCTAAGTTGGGGGATTAACTCCCCTTCATTCCTGAGGGTCCCTGGGGGCCAACTAGCCCACCAGGTACCTCCAGTAAGCCCCACACAGTGGGATTGCTGAGAGGTGGTCCGAGGCCCTGCCCCTTTTTACACCACTCTGCAAACACGCCTCTTGGCGCACTGCTGGTGGGGCGTTGAGGTCCTTTTGTGTCCTGAGGACCTCAGGACACAAGTGGACTTCATATGAGCATATGATTAAGACTCGTTTGGGAGTTGAAACGCGTTATGCTGAAGCTATTTTGATGTGCAGGGAACAATAAATTGTTATCAATGGACTGGCTGGTGGGCCTGATTTCACGTCATTGAAGTGTGCTAGATGTGTCTCTCTTTCGGAATATATGAGAACCGACGTGCCTCAACAGGCCCCGACTTGACAGGATGGGGCATCCCAGTGCGTCATTTGCTTTTGGAATATATATATATATCTCAGTGGCAGACACCACTGGGTAGTCATAGTTGGGTCAGAGTTTCCATAGGAAGAGCGTTTATTGTTTTTCTAATAACTTTGGTGCCATTTGACGAATCTTCATAGTTCTTTCCCAAAAAAAGTTAATCCTCCTTAGCTCTTTAGGAGTGATCAATCAAGCCAGGGCCAAGGAAAATGGGGGGGGCCCAAAATGTTGTTTTTTCCTGTTAATTCTCATAGAAAATGTTTGGAAGTGATGCAGAAAAAAACAGCTGAATAAAATTACATCAAATTTTGCAGAAAGTTGTAGCTCAGATAGCATGCTTTTTGTTATCTGGGGTAAATCTATTCTGCCTATTTTGAGAAATTTCTATATAAAATGGTATTTGGGGTGGTTATGTAGGGGGTAAGAATTTTAGTGATATCGGAATGGGTGGCCCAGTGGGAGCCCTGCGGTACAGTAAATTGAAAAATAAGGACCTCTGATTGACCAAGAGAGTTTTTTCTCCCATTGGCCTTTTTAGTTCTGCAGGATTGGTACTGGTCCAGTAGGACTGTATAATGTATTGGCTGTTAACAACTTGGAGAAAAATGTTGTGGCTGCCATTACTAGAGATGAGGACTCAGTGCTCGTGTCCTGAACTTGTAAAAAAAAAAAACATATAAGGGGGAAGGATAGGGCCACCCTGACCACCTGGCACTCATGGAGGGGACCCAGATGGAGTACACCCCCCTCCCCACCCCCCCTCCCCGGACCAAAACAATAATTTCAAAAATTGTACCACAGAACTACCTGGTTTCCCATTGCAAGACCTCCAGTGAGGTACCACGGTACTCCTACGGGAGTTGTACCGCTGCACTGTTCAAGCTTCATTGGGTCTACGATTCTGCAGTGATGCTTGGCAGTACCATGGTCGTTCCATTGTACTACAAAAATAATTTATAAAAATTAACAAATACTTGTGAGATAGGGCTCTGCTGGAGGATTGGCATCCATTGGGAGTTGGGCATAGGGCTGGGTCAGAAGCCAAGCCCTGCACCCAACCCCCCCAACCTCACGCAGTTTAAGGCTGCTTGTGATGGGGCGGGGGGATGGATACAGGGAACATCCCGCTGCGCATGGTCGCAGTTTGAGATCAGAAAAGGCCTTTTTGCTCAATATTCTTCCCTTCCATCATGTATTTGTAGGTGGCAGAGCTTTTCTGTAACAGGAGCAAAAGTTTGGAATAGAATACCTCTAAAGCTGCAAGAGGAACCTTCTTTGCTGAATTTTAGAAAACTTCTAGCTCAGTCCACGCTGTACACAGCATGTCATCACTGTTGGATTCTTTCATGGACTACAAGTGCCAAAATACCCTTGGGTGAAAATTGTGCTTAACGAATCCTAAAACAATTTTTTTTTAAAGTGGCAACACTCAGACTAGAGCTAAGGAGATGTGATCACATTCTCAAGTCTAGAAATAACAGTAATAGCTTCCAGTGGAAAAAAAGATTACATTCAAAGTGCTTTGTACCATGTTCAAATCTTGATGGTCCTATCTACTTCTGTTAATTGCCCCTCCCTCTGCACGTGCAGATTACACACCGGGGCGAAACCCCACATCTAGCAGCACCTGTCTAAGCAGCAGTCCAAAATACTGGGGAAAGAAGCATGGAGGCAGAAGGGGACAGTGAGAGTTAAGGGGACTTTTATTTGGCATTACGTGGAGCCGTACCCTGCCATAAGGTCCCTCTAAATAATTTGGTACCAGAATATCGACTCCTAAATACTCTACTACTAAAATAACAAACATCATTTTGCAGTCGTTGTTCTGACATAAGATCTCCTCCAGTGATCACCTATCTTGAAAATGAGTTTCCAACCTACCCTACTGTGCCACCTTAAAGTACGAGAACTGGCTAAGTATTCCACCCCATTGGTACATATGCTACCTTTGGCAACGTGAGAGCATTACAAATCAAATAAATAAATGTTGCATTGACAAGGAAATTGTGGTGAAACCAATTTGCCATCTACTGCTGTTCACATCAGACACCTAGAGTTCGGCACCTTGCCTTTTAGCAGCATCACCTTTAATAGTGACTGCCAGGGCAGATCTGGTGCCCAATCACAAGAAGATGTATCCTCAGGGGCAGGGCAAGTGTTTTTGTTTTGGTTTCTTTTGGGAGTCGAACCACAATTAAATATTATTATTATTTTTTTTTTGCTTTAAAAAATTACATTAATGTTTGGGAAACAGACGAAACAGCAACTATACCACATGGCTGATATGAGATTGCATAATTTAGGTCTTTGGAGAATCTACAGTTACATAGCATCTCAGTGTGCATGCAGAGAAATGTACACAAAGTATCATCAGATACAAAGTAGTTGGTGTACAGACAAAGGTTACATAACGTAATCTGTCTAAACAAGTAATTTATCTAAGTATTGCAATGGGACAGTATTTTACGGCCTCCTCTTGCCTGAAAATATGAACAGGTGATTTAACGGTGCACTTTCGTCGCCTAAGGCTAGTAGCATTTGCTCCCAATTAGCCGTCTACTCCAGCCACATAGACAAATGCTGGAGTTCTGAAGTTAAATAAAAGCCTTCCAATTCAAGCAGTCCTCCTATCACCTTTTGTGTGTTTGATGTAACACTCTTAGGGCCTGATTACGAGTTTGGCGGACGGGTTACTTACTTCATCACAAACGTGACAGATATTCCGTCCGTCATATTACGAGTTCCATTGTGTTTCATTGGATATAATGGAACTCGTAATATGGCGGACGGGATATCTGTCATGTTTGTGATGAAGTAACCTGTCTGCCAAACTTGTAATCACGCCCTTAGTGGAAAGGGTATGCCCAGATGTGCGCCCGTGCTCACTGGAACCAAGCTGCACCCGACTGACGAGCCCCAACTAGGGCGAAACCGGTACTGGGTTGCTTGTGTCCTTGTTCTGAGGGATCCTAGTTTTGCAGTTTGGTCTGGACTGCTCCTATTGGTGCAGGATCAAGGCCAATTTGCATATGATTGGGCCTCATCAGAGGTGGCATTGTGGGCTTAAAATGATCCACTGGGCCGCAGCCCAAGTAATTACCAGTGTCTGAGATTAATTCAAGCATTCCATCCATCACGTTTGTGTAAACTTCAGGATTCAAAATTGTCACTGGCTGATCACTGCACTTCTCAGCAGCAAGCTCTTAATATACCCTTTGCTACTGTGGCTGCCTTCTCTATCGCTCTCTTTGTATGTTACCAACTGTCTACACTACAGATGTTTTAGCATCTGCTGCTGCTAGAAAATTAGTTTGTCTGTTATCTTTACGCTGTTTGTTTATTCCTTTAGTAATTCACTTCTTCTTGTATTTGACTGTTGGAAGTTTTTGTCTGACAGTTCTTTTTGCGTTTGAATTATTGGACCTTCGTGACTGATGTGACTGCTAAGCACTTCTCTTGGCCCTTTCATTTATTTATTTTATTTAGCATTTGAAATCAACACTCCCTATTTGTTTCTAACACCATTATATTTATTTCAGGGGTACTACCTCCGTTAGCTTGCAGTATCTCCAATACACAAGTTTGCTAATGTGGCGTCGGTATTGGAGGATGTTTATGTCTTACTATATATATACTTTTTTTTGTGCCTCTTTTATATTCTTTTAAGATTGGCCCGTCCTACAATAGCCACACTACTTTCTTTATGCTTTCTTTATCTGCCTCCAGGCAGTGAATTGTGATTTTGATTGGCCAGTCCCACAATTTAAGTCTGATCGTCAAAACAGCCATCACATTGGACTTTGTTGCTTCCCTAGTTGATGGCAGTCTGACTCTAAAATGTCCACGAGGTCTTTAGAGGTCGCTTCCGATCTCACTGGTCTAACTGAAGAAGTGGCCCTCTCCATCCTTCCTTCATATGTTGTCAGGTGAATGTATTCATGCTCCAAACTTTTGCGCTAGCTTCCTTGATATCCACATGTTTGGCTCTTGCCCACAACACAGATTGCTGATGCACCATTCCTTGGAGCCCCTTTGAAGTTGCCTTGTACACAGCTCAGCAGCTCTTATCAAAGATGGCCCACATTGCTCCTGACCTTACAGTATGCAGTGGCACCCTTTTCCAAAATGGCCACCCCTGTCAAGTTCTTGTAAAGCTTCATAGGCCTCATTTATGAGGCCCCTGCGGCACTTTTGCACTGCTGGAACGTCACTTTTTTGGCATTCCAGTGGCGCAATGTGCCACGGCATATTTACAAGGACACGAAAATCCACTTTATGTGGCTTTTCATGGCCTTGTAAATATGTGCCCCTTTCACGCAGAACACTGCGTCAAAGGGACATTTCATGGGTGTTGCTGTGGGTGTTCCCACGCAACACCCATGGAATCTGAAGCATTTTCAAATTTACGAGAAAGGGGTGGCGTTAGGCAGGCGCAACGAGGAGAAATGTTCTCATTTCTCCTTGTTTTTTCCTTTTTCTATGTGTGCTGCATTCTGCAGCACACATACAAAGAGGAAATCACGTCAATTGGTTTATTTTGTGCAGGAAATCAATCAGCCCTGCAATGCTGGCACCCTGGTGCAAGGGTGCCTGCGTTGGCGCACGACAGCCCATTGTGCACCAGTGCAGTGGAAAAGGGAAGGAATGTACGGTATGCTATAGATATGGCGCATTCCTACCCTTTTCTTTTGGCGCAGCGCAGCAAGATTCGTTGCGGCCCTGCCCTGCGCCAAAACTCCTAAATGAGACCCCATATGTTTTCTAACATGGGGTGGCAGTCTGTTCAAAGACAGCCAACGCTTTCAGACATTTTTTATTTGAACACTTCCAGTCCGACACACAAGAACCTGTGTCTTCTTTTTTATTTACTGCATGGTGCTTCAAGGCATGGCTTCAGGGAGCAATGGCCTGACGTTTGTCAGAGGCATTCTCCACATATTCCATAACTGTCAGGAGAGTCTTATGCAGCCCCTTCCGGCTTCCCGCACATATAGTGCTTGTATGGATGGGGTCCAGCTTTGACCAATGTTGTCTTGCAGTAACTCTCTAGGTATTCACTGGTTGTGTGCAGATTCCTTCTTCACCGGGATCTGCATGGGTCCCCAGCTGTGTGAACTGACAGATCTGCACCTCTCATAGAACAGAGGGAACTGATGCTGTCTGGTCTGGCCATGCTGCATCACGTTTCCACCCCTGGCTGTATTCAGCCTTTAGATTTGCTGTGCCTTCTCACTTCAGATGTAAGCTGGAGTTTCTCGCTGGTCTCCACACTGCTAATGGTGGCTGCCTTCATGCAGTCAAACGCCTCATGACCCATGGATTCCTTTCTCTCTTGACAGCAGTTCTGTCCTGATGTAGAATGAATAAACCACTCGGGCTCAGGCACAGTATTACACTATCCTTCATTTTGTGTGAGCCCTGACTATCACTGGTTCTTTTACTTCTGGAGACAGGTGCTGGAAGTAGGGATGCTGTGGGGCGACTGCTGTAGCTACCCCATAATAACCATGCTGTAGTTCAGGAGGTGAATGAGCAATAAATATGCCTTTAAATTTGGTTTTATCTTGTCAAATCTTAGGCTATGACTTCTGACAAATTGCTGCTTATTCTTTTGAAATGGATATTGGTGTTTACCTTGTTCTCTCTGACTGCAAAAAGAGAGGATCTTGTAAAGCGGACTATGTGACAGTCTTGCTGGGATACAGGGAGTGTGAAAGGAAAGGCCGTATGATGACATTGTTTTCTATCACACAACAACATTTTAATACCTGTACATGAACTGTCCAAATATTTGAAATTATATCAGCAGCTTGGAAAGCACAAATGAGGCCCATTTTTAATTTTGAAATAAATGTGTTGGAAACAAAGATCTTAACAGGCTCAAAACAAATCAAGACACTTTACTTGGTGATGCGCAAATGTAAATAGTTGCTGAAACCCGATTTTCACATATCATTTGTGCACTATATAGCTGTATCAGTAAAACGTTATGTTGGTGCAAATTTAGTGGGCATTTCAATGGAAAATGTGCTGTTTGTAAATGAGACTGCGCTACCACACCATGTTTTAGTCATATATTTGCGAGAGTGTTCTCCAAAATGCCCCACTAGACACATACTACACCATTACCACTCTCCCACTGAATGGGCGTGGCTCATTTCCTGCACTTCTTCTTTGTGTGTTGCTTGGATTTTTCACAATCCTTATGACTTCTATGATCTCACATTGATTGCAGCATCCCCACTCCGAGAATTGTTCCAGCACCACTGTCTGGACGAGCTTATCCCCACCTTGGTATCCCTATATTATCCTGCCCCTCACTTCCTGCCTTTTTTCCAGCTGGCATCCCCATGGTCCTAGTGTCCTCAGGAAATGACAGCTCCTCCTTTTAGAAACAACCAGGGCTTTAAGTGGGAGGAAAAAACTGGGGGGTATCTCAAAGGGGCATGGTCGATATAATTGAAGGTGTGGCTTAAAACACCTAATCTAAAAATCTTTGCTGAGCATAGTGTACCGCCCGACTGGTATTTTGCTGCTTCTGCCATTGCATTCAGACATATAATGCAAGTAAAATTACACCTACAACAATCCAGGACTATTAGCTTTGTCAATGGTTATTAGTTGCATAAGATAAATAAGGGGAAGAGTCGGAACACTGCAGTCTTACCCACACGTGTTCCGACTACGCAAGCTCAACCACGCTGGTGGTTAAGGCAGTGCACGGTCTAGCTGCTGTCTAGACAGAAGACAGTGAAGACGGAAGCAAGAAGACGCCACGGTGAGGTGAGTGGGGCTGGCGGGGGGGGGTCGGGGTAGGTTTCGTGGCAGTGGAAAGGGTTGCAGTAGTTTAAGGGACAGGACGGGGTTTGGGGGTCGGGGTACTGTAAGTAAAGGTGCTGGGTTTTAGGCCTTAGGGCAGGAGTAGGGTAATGGGTAGTCAGGTTAGTTTTTAGGGCTGGGGGGCCAGGGTAGGTTTCAGGGAAGTGGAAGGGGTTGAAGTAGTTTAAGGCACAGCGCGGGGGATGGGGGGTCGGGTTAGTGTAAGTAAAGGGGCAGGGTTTTAGGCCTTAGGGCAGTGGGAGGGGAATGGGTAGTCGGGGTAGTTTTTAGGGCTGGGAGTTCGAGGTAGGTTTCAGGGCAGTTGAAGGAGTTGAAGTAGTTTAAGGGACAGCTCGGGTGGGGGGGGTAGTGTAAGTAAAGGGGCAGGGTTTTAGGCCTTAGGGCAGTGGGAGGGGAATGGGTAGTTGGGGTCGTTTTTAGGGCTGGTGGGGTCGGGTAGGTTTCAGGGGAGTGTAAGGGATTAGTTTAAGGGACAGCACGGGGTGGGGGGTAGTGTAAGTAAAGGGGCAGGGTTTTAGGCCTTAGGGCCTTGGGAGGGGAATGGGTAGTCAGGGTAGTTTTTAGGCCTGGGGAGTTCGAGGTAGGTTTCAGGGCAGTTGAAGGGGTTGAAGAAGTTTAAGGGACAGCTCGGGTGGGGGGGTAGTGTAAGTAAAGGGGCAGAGTTTTAGGCCTTAGGGCAGGGGGGGAGAACGGGTAGAGTCAGCGCTGGGGTGGGCGAATCGGGGTAGTGTTAGTAAAGGGGCAGGGTTTTTAGAACAGCGCAGGGGTGGGGGGTCGAGGTAGTGGCGATCTTTGCCACACATACCCCTTTACCATTCAGGTGTATGCCACGAAATTGCGTGGTAAAGGCATGCGTGGTAAGAAATGCGCGGTTAAGAGGCATTCGTGGTTTGGGCTGCGTGGTAGAGGCACATGTGGTTTAACCATGCGTGCTTCTATCATACAACCGAAAAATAAGCAACAACTATGGCTTTGCTGTATATAAAATTGAAAATACTTCAGTTCCTAAATTATGAGACTGTGAAAGAACTATAACGACCCTCTTTGAACATACATCACAGACAGTGAAGGGTGGTACTGCTGCAGAGTTAAGATTTGTTTTTCACCCTGATGGTGAGGGCAAAAATGGAGAGCCTGATAGGGACTCGTCTCAGCACCTGCTTTTCAGTACTGCCGGTGCTGAGCACCGGCAGGACCCGGCCTACTTAAAGCCCTGGAAAAAACATATCTCCAACATGACAAAAGGGTCACGAGCAAAAATAGATTTTGCTATCCGTTGGATGTAAAATGCATGGTGGAAATAATGGGATTTTTGAAGTTTTTTTAGTGCACAGCTTTAGTGTTGAAAAGTGCAAGCAGGAAGTTGCCGCCTATATTTACAGGGACACAATCTGTGGCCACCCGTGAGCAGCGAGTTAAAAGGTTCATCACCCAGAACTGCACATATGCCATTTTAATGTTTTTAAATTGGCAGCAGAGTGAATCGGTTCTGTCATGTGGTTCAGTAAGCATAATTGTTTTTAAGACTGCAGTAATTGTCGCTTTAAAATGGATTTAGAGCATGAATGCACTGGTGATTGGTGACAGAGGCTGTTGTCTACTGTGATGGTTTAATCGATGAATTCACCGCGACTGGAGAGCATGAACTGATGACTTACGAATGACCTTTTCAAGGCAATTAAACAACCAGAGCGCAGATGGCCACACCACAGGCTCGGTTCACGAAAAATGGAAAATCTATCCATCAGAAATGTCTGTTAACAATTTGTACAAAATCACCTCTTTTTCAGGATTGACAGAGTTTTAAGGAATAATCATTGGAAATCTGTCATGTGTAGATTTCCGGGTATACTCCTACACACCTTCACCTACTCCAATGGATTCCATGCTGCAGACAATCCACAGGAGTAAATGTGGGGTAGTATGCATGTACAACTCCATTGTAGTATGGGGGTGGGCCAGATACAATGGGGCTGCCCATGCAGCGCGGCCACTTTGGCGGGCAGAGGCCTAGCGCCGCATCCCCATGCTCCACGATCCGCTCCCCTGCCCCCTCAAAGACCATCCGGTTTTGGGGGGTTCAACCCTTAGGGCCACCGCAAGCTCACCATTGGGGTCAAGGTGGATCCTTCTGGGACAGGCGCACCCTGGGGGGAGGGGCTGTGGGTGGCGATATATATACCTGACCCCCGTGGCCCCAGTGTAGTATGGGGGTGCGGCCGCTTTCAGAGACCTGACGGTCTGACAAGTGGATCATATGTGATGCCCCCAGTGAACTCTCCCACAGCTCTTTATTTTATCCCCCACTGCCGCGCCCAAAGTCAGGATGCATGTGCGCATGCATGCGTATACGTTTCATGTGACACTTCATTCCTCTCCAAGTTATTTTTCTGTCTTCTTCTTTGCATCTTAAGTTGGAGTAATGCCTCTTTGATGTTGTAAAACAATGGGGCATATTTACAAGCCCCTAACGCCACCGGAGCATCACTTTTTCTGACGCTGTGGTGGCGTTGCGCTATTCCCCATATTTACAAGGTGGCACTAAGCCACTTAACTTGGCTTAATGCCACCTTGTAAATAGACTCCTTTTTGCCACAGTCTGCGGGAGCATAGGGGCGTGCAATGGGTGTTGCTGTGGGCGTTCCACCGCAACACCCATTGCTTTTTGACGCTTCCCCAGATTTACAAGGCCGAGGCAGCACCAAAAACTAAGGCCAGGGAATACCTGGTCTTAGGATGGCGCTACGAGGAGAAATTCTTAATTTATCCTCAATTTTTGCTCTTTCTAATTGTGCTGCATTCTACAGCACACATAGAAAGATCAAATCGCCATGAAAGATTGTTTATGTGCAGGACGGTGCCCCTTCCTGCACATAAACAATCGCCCCTGCAGCGCAGGCATCCTTGCAACATGGCGGCAGGGTGCCTGCACTGGCACTAGCCATTTTTTTAAGCGCTAGTGGAAACGCAGGGGTGCGCCATATTTTTGTAAATATGGCGCATCCCTGCTTTTTAAAAATGTCAGAGCGCAGCTTTGCCAAATTTGGCGTAACACCGCACTCCAGCATTTTCTTGTAAATATCCACCATTGTTTCTTCTGTTTTCCCCCCAGACCCAGGTGGTCATTTACTTGGCTAGCCCTCACAGTGCACTAGACAGTGTAGTTAGATTAGGGATTAAACAACTGCAGTAGGCAGCCAGACCTGATATACTCTGCACGTCAGGTGGTGACTGTGGAGGCTCAACCTCCTGAATGTCGGCTCCTTCTTCTGGGTCTACTTTCATTCCGTCCCCCGAGAAAATATATCCGTAGAACTCAACTTCTTGCTGTAGGAATTGACATTTATTCCTTTTGAGAGTCCAACTCCCTATTTATAAACGTGCAGAGGGGGCACATTTTCTATTTGTACTCAATCAATCAAAGATATGTTTATTTAGACCAATGGCCTTTAAACGGTACAGCATTAAAATGTGGTAACAAATACATATATAATAATAATTTCAATCTAATAAAACCATAAATACGTTATTCAGATAAAATGTTTATTTCAATAAAATCTGCAAACAATTCTATAAAATGCATCCATCTTACTACTTTTTTCCAATGAACTCTGCACTAACTGCCCTCATAAATCTACCAATAGCGCATGTTATATCTAAAAAACGCATCTATTTCTACTCATTTTATATGAATATTCCCTGAACATTCCCACTTGCCAATTTGCAAAGATGTGTAGGAGTACTACAGCTGTACTACTTTACATACCTATGTGAATCGGGCCCAAAATATCAGACTTCAGGGCCGAAACTACTGCAAACTTTTGTACTTGAGGGAACTTTGTGCCTTCAAATGTGCCAAGCCTTGAGGACAAAGTGACTTGAGGTTGGACAGCAGCCTCCCAGATGGAATCCCGTCAAAGCTGCTTAGTCAGAGAGCAGCCCACACAACTGCACGCAACATCCAAAGCGTGGGTGGGAGCTTCGCTGACAGATCTGTAGAATGACTCACTGGAAGCATGTGTGCAGGAGGCCACGCCAGCAGCAGGTCTCTCGTGGGAGAATCACACCCACCCACTGTGCCTGAAATTCCAGCAGTAGCTAAGCTGCCATGCTTCAGGGCATGGTTTAGGGGAAGAGTGAAGCAATTGCTCATGCTGTGTGACTACTTACACCTCTGTGGGCTGCTTTGCAACCTCTGTGATTTATTCAATCTGACTATGGTCTTTTAAAAACATGTATGACTCTAGCTTATGCAGCTGATTAATTGCAGAGTTTATCGATCCCTATTATATGATGCAACGTCAGTTTTCAAAACGTGCACTGGCTCATCAGTGAAGTCAGAGGTGGTGTGATGTCATCAGCTGTCACTTGGGTGGAAGGATGCGTGAGGTCTCTTGCGCTACCCCTTTGACTGTGCGGACATTAGTCGCTGTCAGTGGTTTATATTTGAACAGATGAAATTGAGTTACAACATATTTTCTAGCTATATTTTCAGGAGTAAGAGAAGAAGATGTTTGCCACTCTCTTGCTCTTTCTAGACACATTCTATGGGCCCTGTCCACAAACTGCATTTTGTGGTACATTTTGTAGAGTGTATTCCTCTGCTCCTCCTGTACCTATAAGTGGGGAGATCACGCCGTGACGACTGAGTCTGCACATATAGAATCACATTTCAATAGTAAATGTGAGAGGGACACAGAGGACTGGCTGGAAAATGGGGGATATTTCCAAATAAAGGGAAGAGGTAAAGGGAGGAGTGTGGAGGGGTTTAGAGAGAATCAGGGGAGACGGGAAGGGATTTAGGGAGGGGCGTCAACTGACGTAAGTCCATAGCTGTACACAAACTGCACTTCTATAGTTACTGAGGCCAAAAAGGGACCCAAAACAGTAGAAAAGTGTTCCAGCTCAGAGCTGGGGTATGTCTAGCACCACATATAGCCAACCACTGGTATTGCAACCCCCTTCCTATAGAAAATAATAGAGTTGGGGACTTAAAATAAAACCCATTTGAAATAATGTTATATTAAGGTAAATTGAATTATTTAAAATTATTGAACATATAAATCAATATAATTTAATGATAAAATAATTTTTACAAATAGTTAATATTTTAAATGTAATTATAGCTTATGTTAATAACATTTTTGCATTTAAAAATATTTGTAAATACATTTTAATAAAATATAATTAAAACCAAAACCTTTTAATAAATTCTATACATAACTTTAATGCATAATTAAAACCTCAAATTGTTAAACTTTACGTGGAATTTATTTTTTAATTCAAACTTCAGAAAATTATTTTAATTTAATTTATTATATTTACATTAATTAAATATTTAATTCAGAATTACAGTAACAGTGATGTAGAATTTGTATTTAGCTCTTTATTTCAAATACATATATCATTGTACATCCATATTTATCATTAAAAAAATTAATATTTGTTTTCAAGTTTAATAAACTTTTTTAATTTTCCCTATACTTTAACATAATGAGACCCGCAGTCGGGCCAGAGATCTCTGAATAGTAAAATATAAGGAAATGAAAATAGTTTAATAAACCCGAAAAAAAATCTTAAATATATTTGAGTGAAAGTGAAAGCTGCTGAGAGGTCTAATAAAATGAGGGCCACAGAGAAGCTCTCATCTAATATGGCTTTCAGTTCTTCTGTATGGCCAGAAGAGCAGTTTCAGTACTGAAATGGGACATGAAACCTTACTGTGAAGAAACTAGCAGTGAATTGGTTTCAAGATAATTGCTTAATTGAGAATTGATATGTCTTTCAAGAATTTTTGCTGGATAAAACAGTAAAGATATACGGTTTGCCACATCCTAGTGGTATGTGTCATGCTCCATAACATTGACATCAGGCGACGCATACCAGTGCCTGTAACATTGAGGACTGGGAAGGTAGCACAGGTAAATATAAGCCTTAGCCACATCAACAAAGAGGAATGACATTTGTTACATAATCATCATGCTTTTTGTGACAGTGGAAACATTCATCATACTGACAAGTGTTGATGCCAATCCTGTCCCTCAGATTAATGTGGCAGGTGGGCAAGGTGAACTAAGCAGGCCTTCTGGCACACTGTGGTATGTTGTTTCAAGGTGAACCTCATACATCACAACCAACAGATCATGATGTATGTTCACTCGTGTTTTGTTACTGAGTGACATTGTTTCTTCATCATTGTTTAAATTGTGATGGTAGCCCTTCATTTGGAAAGGAGGTTGTGAGTGTTGGAATGCCACTCAATGTTTTTTTACTTTTGGTGAACATTCGGTCAGAAATTGTGCTGAATGCGCATATTCACTAGGAGTGATTTGACAGTTCTCTTGCAGGCACTTTCACAAGGAAGGTGCATACACAGACATGCCACCGTTACTCCTCTAATGTCTCTTACCTTGGGTTCCGCCATCCTCAAGACCTCTACTGATGCCTTCCACTCTACTCATGTCAAAGATGGTCGTATTTATTCTTCCCAGTGCTTGTAGTAGAGCTATGGTAGAGAAAGGCCGCCTGTTGCCAGTGTTTGTGCTTGGTGACTAGCTTACGTATGTGGGCCTTCAAAGTTTGGAACCTTTTTTTGATGTCCTCAACATTATGTGGATATATTGATACCACATTGATTTTGTCCGTTATCTATTTCTACAGGTGTGTTCTTGTTCATGGTGAGGTCTGTAGCATTAGATAGTGCATGAGACAGTCATGATATCTAACCACCCCTTGACCTGAAGCTCCAGGCCAGGATCCATAAACTTGTATTATCAAACCCCACTGGGCTCCATGATGGACGCTTATGGCGTATTTGGCAGGTATTATCTGATCTGCTGGATTTAAGCTTCTAGCGCTTAGAATCCCTTTTTCTTGGGCATTAGTAGCACTTTATAAATTGCAGATACATTACAATCTGCGTGTGATGACTGAGTGATGTTAGAGGATGGCAATGGATTCTGCTTGTCCTGTTTTAGGTACTTGTGGCCACAAAATGACTGCCTAAACAATCTCATATCGGGGAGAGGTGCTAGTATGCTTTGGGGTGTCCCGAGGTTCGTTGTGTGCTGCTTTGGCTGTTTCCACTGTCTAGAAATGATTTTTCTCACTTGAGGACCTTCCAATTATTGTAAACTGCACTGGTTGGTATTTTGTGATGCACTATTTATCAAGTGCAGTACTTAATGCACCTGTAAATGGCGCATGTTCAGTATTTGACACATGTAGTGTTGAATGTTCGGTTTTATCGTATGCGGTAAATACCTATTCCGCAGGCCAGGAAAAACACTCATAATCAGTATTATTTAGCAACCCCATATTTACCGAACCCCGCATTAACAGTATTACCAAATATGCGATTTTGGGAGGTTTTTTACAACCAAACTCGTAATTCAGTTCTATAACTTTTTCAAAAGGAAACAAAGTCCCTACTGTTCCAATGCAATTTTCCCAATTTAGGTTCCTTTGACTCTAGACTGTGGAAAGACCTGCAAGATAGGTTCACTCTTAACCATGAAATGAGATTGCTCTCCCACCTCACCCTACTCCCCTTTCTGCCCTTTTATGTCTAGAATGTGGTCATGATCTATTCAGACATTTTTCTGTTCATAAATATATAAAAAGTGTAACCTATGTATGAGAAATTAACTTTTTCTAACCCATGCCAAGTAGCCTTTCATCATTCTTAGGTGCAGATCATGCTATATAAAACTGCTAAATAAATAAACCTATTATTCTTCCCTTCCCCCCACAGATTGGTGCCCCTGCCATGTGTCTGGCACTCATCAACGTATGGGTGCCCACCAGCTTGGCTAGGAGGCATTTTGATTACTAAAGAAGGCCTAGTTTTCCCTCAAGGAACATGATAGTTCTACTGATGCGTGGGCCATTAAAGGTCTCCCTATTCATTAAGGCTGCAAATCTCTTTATCAGGGACACTGCACATGTATTCAGTAATCAACAAAAAGCCAAAAATACACCACTTTGAGGTGTGAACAAATTTACTAATGTGCTCCCTGCATTGGCTCCTAATGAAGTCCAGGATATTGTTCTGGAGGGTTTGTTGTTCATGAACAAGCTCCTCCATTCAGAGAACCCTACACATTGATCCTGTCTGGGGAAATGGTATATGCCCAATCTCTCTTAAAGGTCTGCCAATTTGTGATTGGCATGTGAGTTGCTCTTTAAGAGGAAAACTCTGGGAAGGAAATTGTTCCAGTTTCTTGGTACTCAGCCATATAGATATTAACTATTGATCAACATTTCTTTAAAAAGTGTTTTAAAACCCACCTATTCACAGACAGTTAATTTACTTGGTTAGAAAAAGTGTCATGATATCCTTTGTTTAGGCAATGCATGTACCAGTTGGATGTGATTAGTGGATTGGATTAATTTAATATGGGATCATAGCAGAGTGTCTTGACACTTCTTGCGTTGTTGAGCTAGAACCATTACAGTTTCCTAGAGATTCCATTTGTGCACACCAAGTGTAATGGAAATCAAGAAAGACAACCTGCAAAAATTGCCCACCAAGTGGGAGAATGCAGGAAACAAAAGGACAACATTACTGTCTACAAAAACAAACAGCAAACAGCCTCACCACAAAGTTAACTCATCATCGCTGAACCCTTGCACAGACACAGCAACAACTACATGAACATCATCCCAATGAGGAACAAAGCATTAGGCAAGGAAGTAGCACACCTGCTTGCATGGATCTAACTAAGTAACCTCAACCTATAAGTTGTGAGGTCAATGAGGTCTTTCACAGTTGTGCTTTCATACTACATCAGACTGACAACAATTTTGGCAGACCTTTGCTCCTACAAATGGTGAAACAATCTATTTTAAGGCCTCCCCTTTAGAGTTTGAAGGGAATTGAAAATCCTCCAATTTTTGGAGGGAACTCTACATATGGAGTAGAATCCTCTGGCGGAATTTTCTCCATCTTAGGATAGGATACGGATTCAACTCCTTATTTAGAATTTTCTAACGAATTGGAGGATTTTCAGTTCCCTCCAGTCTAAAAATGACACTGTTTGTTTGATGACTCTTCATAGGCGTTCACTGTTTTGAAATCATCTTGAACTGGTGACTGGGCACCTGGGGCATGTTTTCTGGCAATGACTGACACAAATTCTGTAGTATCTGCCTAGAGGTGAAGACTTTTACTTTCCACTGCCCAAACACCCGTGGACTCATTTCCCAGCCCTTTCCATGTCTACATCCTTAGTTTACCCACTTGAATTGATCAGTGCTTGAAATGGAAATATAGAAGTCCTTAGACCCATGAGCCCGGAGTACTTGTTTGCTACTGAGAAGTGCTGGTACTCTCCCATTAAAAATAATAAATCCCACCCTCCCGCCAAACAGCCACGGTCGCTGCAGGTAAGAGCGGTGAAGCGGTGGGTCTGGCTGTGGGGCGAGGGGGATTTCAAGAGACAATCACAAGGGAAAATTAGATAAATAATTAATTTTCCCTCATAGTCGTCTCTCAAAATCCCCCCCAGCCAGCCCCACTGCTCTTACCTGCAGCGGCTGCAACTGCGGCCAAGAAGTGGTGGTACTCTGCTTTTCAAGGTAATGAAGTGTAGGTACTCAGTAGTGGACATTACCTGTCCATTTAAAGCACTGAATGTGATCTAAACTGGCTCTAGAAATCCATCTGGGAAAACAAGCTACTATATAAAATGGTTTGTGCCCACCTGTTAATTTGAGTTCTAATTAAAGATGGTATGTCGTCAGGCGTGAGGGCTTCTGGGAAGATTCACGTTGTGGAGTTCTAGGTCTGAAAGCACCTCTTGTCCTTCAGGTGAGGGGTTGCCTTATGAATGAGCCTAGGTCTCATACTGGTTAACATTTACAGGGAGCTGGTGGATGTCTGTGGGGACAATGGTGTCTTCACCCACCGGTACGCTGATATAAAGCAGTTCTATATGAAAGGATCATCTCTATCTGCGAGACAGAGTTGATGCTATTTTTCAGGCTGCATAACTGGCCAAAACAGAGTTTCCCTTTCTTCTTGTCTCCTATACTATTTCAAGTTGGGTGTCTTTCCTATAGCTTCCTTCCAAAGCTTAATTGGTAAATAAAAAATAAGTGCAGGGGCCCAAGATTGTTCTTAGGAGCCATTGTTGGTGCTGCTCAGTTCCGGCATTACCTAACAGCTTGATTACTTGCTGGTGCTCATCATTACTCTTAGTTCTACTTGTACTTGTGAGATGTGTCCACATTCCTCTGAGACAGGAATAAATACAAGAAGAATGTTAGAATTTAGCGCCCTACCCAAACCCCCCAACCATAGACCAGAAGGAGTGGTTGTAGGGTCTCGAGAAGACTAATAGAAGGATATAAGGACGTAATGGGTAAAGGTATTACCAAGACTTCTTACAGTCCTTAATTTGTGAGAAAATAACTGCCAGGGCCCTCTTCAGAAGGCCACTGCAGCTTGCACCACCCATTGCCACTGGCAGTGAAAGTACCAACGCAACTACTAACCCTCGCACTCCTACAAGAGTGACAGTTCAGACTATTCCAATTAAATGTTTATTTAATTAATAAACAACTGTTGTTGTGCTCATCTTTAATTTAGACAAACAGTGCTACCTTGTGGCAGACTGTCATAAGTACTGGTGTTGGCAATTAAGTGCTGGTGCCGAGCACCGGAAACCACCAACTCAAATTAAGCACTAAGGGGCAGATTTACAAGGAACTGACGCATCTGCATAGATGCGTCAGTTTTGTTGCGCCAGTGCCAAATGTCCTTGCGCCACCATGGATGCACTGTATTTACAATACAGTGCTCCATGGCGCAAGGATTGACAGATGCGTCAGAAATACTGATGCATCTGTTGGCACAAAAGTGACGCATCGCTAGAGTTGCGCATGAAAGTGACGCAACTCCAGCAATGTGCCATAACAGATAGGTGAGTCCCATACAAAAAAGCCCTGCGTCATTCCTTACGCCTGGTCTGAGCAGGCATAGGGATTTTGACGCAGTGAAGGCGTGGAGTGACGCAGTGAAATGTTGTGAATTTCACTGCGTCAGTTCTACATGGCTTTTAGCATGGGAACGCCCACCCTGCATACATTATACCTGGCATAGGTATAATGTGACGCAGGGCTTTACAACGTGACGCATCTCCCTAAATGCGTCACGTTGTAACTTGGCCGCATTGTTTGCGCCGCTTTTGTGTCAAAAAAAGTGATGCAACGACGGCACAAGGAGGCGCAAGGGGCTTGTAAATCTGCCCCTAGCTTCCTAATTTTGATTCCAGCTCATGCCTCGTTCTTTCACCACCCTACACTTTTTCTCTCTGCAGATTCCTTTTCAACCCTGCTTTCAACTTTGTCGCTGTTTCTATATTTTTCATCTTCCCTGTATCTCGATTTTCTGCTTTTCTTTCTTTTGCTCGTGATCAAAGTCTGATGGTAAAAAATAAGTCCCGGTCTCAAAAAACAATTGCTGGTGCTAATCACCTCTACAAATTAAGCACTGCCTCATACACTGGAAAAATAATGGTGAACCACCAGAATTTTTCTGTGTATGAGGCAGTGCTTAATTTGTAGAGGTGATTAGCACCAGCAATTGTTTTTTGAGGCCGGGATCATTGGTAAACTGGCTTTCGCGTACTTTTTTTTTGCTCTGCACTTTTTGGTAAAGATTCAACGTCTGTGGTTTTCGATTTCAGACTTTTGTTAAATGCTTGTCGATTTTCAGGTTCGTTGTCAGTAACACTTCACTCTATGGATTACCTACTTCTTTTCTAGTCCTTCTTAAGAATGTTTTTCAGTCCTCACCCATTCTCTTTCAGTGACTGGGAAATTTAAGCTCATGACTCCTATTCTTTTTGATTTACATCAGTTAGCTCTGCACTTTGGTTCTGGTTTCAAGTTCGGTATCAATTTCAAGATAAGTTTCATGGGCCAACCTCAATATCAGATAAAGGGAATACTTCTGAGGGCTACAGAGGCTGTATTAATCAAGAAACTCTCAAGTTTTATCCTCAGTGATTTTGGATATTTTTAGCATCTATTCTTGTTTTTTCACAAAGCTGCAAAAACCTACTTTTTGAGGTAGGCCTTTCATGTTTTTACTTCCTCTCTAGGCTGTTTATTTTAATTCATTATCATATGGCCTTTTCAATATACATTAATGTCTTCTTTACTTAGGTTGCTGATTGTTTATGTTTGGTTATTTTTGTTTGAAATTGCCTCTCTAATTGTTTTTAATTTCATTACTGATATATTTTAATACTTTTGTACTCATAGTTTTTTTAGACATTTATTTGCATGAAACTCAGTTACCCTTCTGGGTTAGATTTTAACTATATGTTTATGCTAAATAATTCCAACAAAGATTATGCACTACACCATAATTCAAATGTTCTGCAGGGTAAACTAGTGTCTATTTAAATAGGTTGTTCAGGTGGAATTGTGAACCAACGTTTGCATCACCATATAAGTTCACAAACAACATTTGCACCGTGTGACCTGTGCATACCCAACATTCTACAGAAGATAACCAGTCCAAATATCAGTGCATTTGCACCATTCAGGTACTAGAGATACAGCTGTTGATCTTGCAAAATCACAGCTGCGATTGTGGAATTCCCTGCCTGTCATCTTAAACTAGAAAATTACTATCTTGAGTTTAGAAGATCCATTAAGGCTCACTTCTTCACTCTGGCATTAAGAGGAGGGTGTATTGTTCCGATCTGCACCAGTTATGAAGAATCAAGCATGGGTTACGGTAGGCTTTCCACCATGAGTGGTATTTGTGTATCCCACTCTCTTTATTGTCCTTTCGGTTTAAGTCTATTTATCAAACCTTCATCACAATGTGCTTCTGACCATCCATTTCCAGCCACTTCTCCAACAGTCCATTTTGCTAAATATTCATCAAATACTTCATAACTCTTACGTTTACCAAATAACTTCTTGTTAAAGTCACCTGACAGAATAAACATTGCTTCAAGATTCTTTTCTACAGAATCCTGCATTGTGGGTATCACATTGATTGCTATTACATGTGAGACACTCCTGGGGTAGGATAAATGTATTGCATCGGAATAATACATGGATCTCGGTGGCCCCTTCAGCTAGTCACACTCTGTTCTGCCAAGATATTAATATCAGCAATGATTACATCATAGGTAACCTTAGCCAATCTGGTCAATGTCAGAGTCAAAAGGCCTCCTTCCCCCTTACCATGAGTGCCTTTGATCACTGCTACTTCAAAATCCGTGTCATCATTTACAGTGAACATGTAATAATCCAAATCCCTCTTGTCCTGAAATTATTTCTCTCCTGCAATGTACTGTGATATTAGGTTCCATTTTTTGCAATTTGATGTTGAACTATGTTTACCTGTGCTACATAATTAAAGGGTTTTATGCAATCTACTCAACCCTACTTTCAAAACCCTTTCTAATATAAGTTCAGTCACTTTTCCAAGACTGTTGAGACAGGTCTAGTGTTAAAACCTTTATAATCCATGCACAATTGTTTAAGTAATTGTAACTATTTACCAGACCTGCATCCATAGCTAAATGGTAATACCAAACTATATGTGTACTAACTCTGGGATTGAGTGAAGGGGATTAGGCACATACCTGTGCAGTTAACCAATTGAAATGATCAATAGGGAATGGTAATGGTTTGCCCTAACCGCCTAAATTGCAAACTGTTTCCCGAGTAGATCCAAAGTAAAATTCTGTCGTTTTCCTCAATAATTTCAATAAAACTCCCATTTCAACTTTTATGTCCATTTTACATGATAGTTTGTGCTCCTGGGCCTTCAAGCCAGAAGGCCACACATGTAGCCTCATTTACATCTTGTTTATGCATAGACATTTAATACTAAGAATATCCTATACTTAAGGCTGTGTGGCCAGGCATGCATGAATTCGGCTGTGTAGCTGCCGAGCTCCGCCGCCTAGGGCCGTCAAGAGCAGTTCACTTTATTCCCCGAAGCCCCCGAAGGCACTGAAGTGACAACGCAGGACACGAGGGAAACAACAACATCTAAAAGTCGTTGCGCCCAGCAGGGAAAACCAAAAATGGCTGCCGCCTCTACTCGGATCGAGGCACGGCAATACAAGATGGCATGCGCCGTACCACTAAGCTGACAGTGCCAGCAAGATGAGGAGAACCATGGAGCGATACCGACGATACCACCGTGAGTGATCGGCCTTGCACCCGAGACTCGCAGGCTTGCAGGGATGGTGGCTTACGGGAGAAGGTGGCCCACCACAACACGGTCACATGGGCGAGGAAGGCCACTTAGCGCGCAGACCAGGCAGGACTCTGGAAAGGGGAGGAGAACAAGCTGGGACTGTTGAGGAGCCTATCGGGAATCCACCATTACTGGTGAGTGCCAGATAATCGAGCCTGAGACACTGCGAGGACGACAGCCCCGCTCCGTAGACACATAGAGTGCTTCAGACCCGGGGACTGGATGGCCACAGGCCGAGAGACTGAGACAGAGTGAAGGGTGGTGGCAGGGTCCCACCTAATTAGGGCTACAAAGCACCAGTGGACACGTTGTGCCCTACACAACCCCTCCCCTCCCCGAGCTGGACGACCAGGGGAAACAAGGAAGAGACATCAAGGGGGTAGCGACTAGGCACACCTCCGGAAACTCTGACCAACTGCCACCCACCCACCCAATACGATGTACTAACCGGGAAGACAAGCGATAGGGGTGCAGTGACACAGGCTGCATACGAAGGGTACAAGGCCCGCCATGCTAGATAGACCTGGGAAGGAAATCGGCAATACCCAACGTTGGCGGTCCCTAGAACCTGGAAGAAGACGCACCTCAGCCCCAGGTACCATGGGGAAGGAAGATACCTGGCGCTAGCGAACATTGACAATGATTTGCCCTAAAACAACCAAGACACTCCATGTGGAAGGCCCACCAAGCTCGGTGGGGGGAAAGAGCGCACCGATGGTGACTGCAATGGATTTGGAAGCACACACAGCAGCCATCCTTGCAGCCATCAAAATCGATACGGTGACACAGGAGGTGAATCTACTGCAAACTGACCACAGGAACCTAGAAGTATGAGAGACTAAATCTGCCCTGGCCCAAGTCTGGCCAACGGTAGCGGATCACACCACCCGCATAAAAGCACTAGAGCGAGAAGCATCCAATCTGGTGGAGACAATGCTGAAGGGAGGTCCTGCTGCAATAACATTCGGCTGGTGGGAGTCCTGGAGCGAACAGAAGGTCCCAGCATGGAGCTGTTCTTGGAGAACTGGCTACTCTCAGTGCTCAGTGGTGCTAGATGGAAAGACTTCAAAATGATTTACAGTGGAATGGGCCCTGAGGGTCCCTGGGAGATTGCCCTCGCCTGGGGCACCGCCACTAGCCATAGTGGCCCGATTGCTAAACTTCACGGACAGAGACGCCATTTTACAAAAGGCAAGGATGTATGGGCCATGGCAGATGGAGGGGAAGAATGTCAACATTTATCCAGACTACACAGTAACAGTGCAACGACAAAGAGAGGCCTTTATAAGTGTCAAACAACACTTTGGACCCTAAATATGCCTTGCTCTTTCCCGCAAACTCTAAATACTTGCTCAAGGGAAGTCCCACTTCTTTGCAACGGTAGCAGTGGTATGGAAGTGGCTGGAGAGAATGGGATACCCACCACCTGAAAATGGAGAGGTGCCCAAACGTGGCCCCACCCAGGCATCAGGCCAAGACTGAATGAGCAAAAGTAGTGGCCGTGATAGAGCAAGGCCGCTCACTAGAAACCAGTAATAGATGGGTTGCACTGGACAAAGACACAGAGGAATCTGAAGAAGAAGAGTCAGAGCGAGGGGGACAATAAGAGGAAACAACCCCACCCAAGGTCACCCCAGATAACATCCGAAGAGATCATATGAGACAAGATGGCTAAGCTACAAATCAGGACGAAAACTCGGGAAACCCCTCACACACACTGCTATTGGGTGCCAACACAGCAGCTTGTACTAGTGCAAACTGACACACTGCAACTGTAAAACAAACTTTATTGATGTTTATAACTCAGAACTCAGAACCTTAGTGTAATTAGACTACTAACATACCATGAATTGGGGTGGTAGGCAGTTTTAAGACCACAGCACAGTAAGGTAAGGCGGGCAGGGAGGGAGATGGGGATTTGTTTCTAAGGGGCCGATTACGATGGCGGTCGGGAAAAGCATTCCGACCGCCGTGGTAGCGGTAAATAACAGTCTGCATGTACTGCGGCAAAACCGGCGGTCAGATTAGGATGCACCGCCAGAGAAATCCGACCGCCGCGGACGGATTCCGCAAAACTCCGACGGGAACGTCCGGAACAGCTGAAAATCTGTCCGCAGCGTTCGGATTTGCTGCGGAAAGACCCAAATCCGCCGATCGACCAGCGGAATGACCGCAAGTGAAATTACGACACGATGGCGGTGCCAGCGGAACGATCAGTTGTTTCCGACCGCCGCGATCACAACTAATGCTGAATAGGAGAGCCGGCGGAAGGGCTGTTGCATTCCGACCGCCGCGGTCGCGCCGGAAGAGTAATGGCGGTCGAAAGCAACCACACAACAAGGCTACCAAGTGTGGCTGTATATCTGGCTCAGCCTCAAAAAACACCTAACACACCCCAATGACACATCCCCATGGCAAGTAAAAAATACAAATCCCAGGTCAACCCAGACAACACACCTGACATGAATACTCCATTTTGACCCACCCACATAGCTGAGTATAAAACCAGCCCCTTCCCTGGCCAGAATCCTTTGCACAACTCCAGCACTGAAGGGCCCAACCCCACAGCACAAAGGAGAGGCAAATCAGCACACATCACACTATCACAACCACACACACACCACACACATCTCCACCACCACCTTCCCACCTGCACTTTGCACACGTTTGCACATCGCACACCATGGCACAGAAAAAAATGCCAAAATTCACTGACAATGAGTTGTCAGTCATGGTAGATGAGATAATCAGAGTAGAACCACATCTGTTTGGAAGCATGGTCCAACAGACACCAGTAGCCACAAAAACTCAAATGTGGGCAAGGATAGTCAACAAAGTCAATGCAGTAGGGACCACCCCGCACACCCTGAAGGACATCAGGAGGAGGTGGCATGACCTCAAGACCAGGGTGAAAGAGCGTGCCAACAAGAACCATGAGCTGGCTCAGAGGACTGGCGGTGGCCCTCTCATTCCACCACTAACATTCAACGAATGGGAGGAGAAGGTGCTTGCCATACTGCATCCAGAGAGTCTCACAGGAATTCCCAGGGGAGTGGAGGCTGGTAAGTACCAACAAATGTATCCCATTACACTGCTATGTACTGTCTTGCACAACTAGAAAGCTACACTTCCTAAACACAAATGCACTTACGTACAACACACTCTTCCCAACACATGTCTCCCACATCTAACATTTCCTTCCTCTGAATCACCCCAAAGGTAGCTAGCAATATTTCCATGGGGGCATGTGCACAAGCAGCCAGCACTACAACTCCCACCAGGCCCCCTTGTCCCACAGCTGAGCAGGATGGTACACTCCCCACACCCAGAACCATGTGGCAGCCATCTCATTGCTCTCCTCAAACTTACAGGTAGTCAGCCTTCTCATGCTCGCTTGTCTCACCCCTGAGCAGGATAGAACACTCCCCCCACCCAGAACCATGTTGCAGCCATTGTATTGCTCACCTTCACCTAACATGTAGGTAGCCTTCTGAACAGGGAGGGGTGTTTGTGGGTGGGAAGCCAGCACTACAAGTCCCACCAGGCCCCCGTGTCCCACAGCAGAGCAGGATGGTACATTCCCCACACCCACAACCATGTGGCAGCCATTGCATTGCTCACCTTCACCTAACAGGTAGGTAGCCATCTTAACAGGGAGGGGTGTTTGTTGGTGGGAAGCCAGCACTACAACTCCCACCAGGCCCCCTTGTCCCACAGCTGAGCAGAATGATACACTCCCCACACCCACAACCATGTGGCAGCCATTGTATTGCTCACCTTCACCTAACAGGTAGGTAGCCATCTTAACAGGGAGGGGTGTTTGTGGGTGGGAAGCCAGCACTACAACTCCCACCAGGCCCCCTTGTCCCACAGCTGAGCAGGATGGTACACTCCCCACGCCCACAACCATGTGGTAGCCATTGCATTGCTCACCTTCACCTAACATGTAGGTAGGCATCTTAACAGGGAGGGGTGTTTGTGGGTGGGAAGCCAGCATTACAACTCCCACCAGGCCCCCTTGTCCCACAGCTGAGCAGGATGGTACACTCCCCACACCCACAACCATGTGGCAGCCATTGCATTGCTCACCTTCACCTAACAGGTAGGTAGGCATCTTAACAGGGAGGGGTGTTTGTGGGTGGGAAGCCAGCATTACAACTCCCACCAGGCCCCCTTGTCCCACAGCTGAGCAGGATTGTACACTCCCCACACCCACAACCACGTGGCAGCCATTGCATTGCTCACCTTCACCTAACAAGTAGGTAGCCATCTTAACAGGGAGGGGTGTTTGTGGGTGGGAAGCCAGCACTACAACTCCCACCAGGCCCCCTTGTCCCACAGCTGAGCAGGATGGTACACTCCCCACACCCACAACCATGTGGCAGCCATTGCATTGCTCACCTTCACCTAACAGGTAGGTAGCCATCTTAACAGGGAGGGGTCTGTGTGGGTGGGAAGCCATCACTACAACTCCCACCAGGCCCCCTTGTCCTACAGCTGAGCAGGATGGTACTCTCCCCACACCCACAACCATGTGGCAGCCATTGCATTGCTCACCTTCACCTAACAGGTAAGTAGCCATCTTAACAGGGAGGGGTGTTTGTGGGTGGGAAGCCAGCACTACAACTCCCACCAGGCCCCCTTGTCCCACAGCTGAGCAGGATGGTACACTCCCCACACCCACAACCATGTGGCAGCCATCTCATTGCTCTCCTCAAACTTACAGGTAGTCAGCCTTCTCATGCTCTCTTGTCTCACCCCTGAGCAAGATGGAACACTCCCCTCACCCAGAACCATGTGGCAGCCATTGAAGTTGCACACCTTCACCTAACATGTAGGTAGCCTTCTGAACAGGGAGGGGTGTTTGTGGGTGGGAAGCCTGCACTACAACTCCCACCAGGCCCCCTTGTCCCACAGCTGAGCAGGATGGAGCACTCCCCCCCAACCATGTGGTAGCCATTTCATTGCACTCATCAAACGTACAGGTAGGTAGCCATCTTAACAGGGAGGGGTGTTTGTGGGTAGGAAGCCAGCACTACAACTCCTACCAGGCCCCCTTGTCCCACAGCTGAGCAGGATGGTACACCCCTCCCACTCATAACCATGTGGCAGCCATTGCATTGCTCACCTTCACCTAACAGGTAGGTAGCCTTCTGAACAGGGAGGGGTGTTTGTGGGTGGGAAGCCAGCACTACAACTCCCACCAGGCCCCCTTGTCTCACCCCTGAGCAGGATGGTACACTCACCACACCCAGAAACATGTGGCAGCCATTTCCCTCCACTGTGTCACCGAACAGGTAGATAGTCAGTGCATGCACCCTGCCATCCTTCTAAAAAAACATGGAGCCAGATGACCACACCAGCACTCACATGCCAACTTGGCATAGATCCAAAAGCCACATCCAGTGTGCAGACAGCTAAGTGCACGTAACTGTCACAGAAATTAAACTTTGACTCACCAAGTCACATGTGAAAGTAATTCATGGCACAATCATGCACAGCACAGAATGCAATGTGTAAGTGCCATGGTGTCAGAGCATGAAGGCCCATATGAACACAAAACATGCATGGTCAATCTGACAAACAAAGTAAAGTACATTATATGAAAAGGGTATGTATAACATTCCAATGGCTAGTTCTTGCTTAGCTGAAATTGATTCCATGAAGAGCAAACAAAAAAGACGCATTACATAAAGTTGATGTGCCGCAAGTTGTTAGATGATGACATGTCCTTGTAATCACACAATCTGTACGTGGCACATGGTTTCAATTTACATGTCACACCATGGACAAGTAATGTATGTACCTCAACATCATGTCATAATGCTCAGTATTTTGCTGCCATACCAAGTGATTGCATGTAAAGTGTTTGGTGTATCAAATGTAACATCCAAAAGTCTAACACCAAGCTTGTGGAGTGCACTTCAATGACCATTTAACCTCTGTTCAACAGGAGACCCACAAGCAAGTGCAGCAGAAAACACCACCAACCTGCAGAGCCTGTCTCCCCCCCTCCCCGGAACATGAACTCTTGGATGCAGACTCCCTACGTTTCTCGGATGAGGAGCAACAACCTGGCCCCTCCGGACTGCCAGGGCGCACCACGTCTCAGGCCCTCATTGTCCCCACCACCACCACCACCACAGCAACAACAACAGCGCTGACCCCTGCTACAACAACCTGTGCGGCCTCCACCACCACCATCACCACTGCTGGCTGCAACACTCTCCCTGCCTCAGTGGTTACCAACACCACAACACAATCAGAGGATGCCAGGGGGAGTGTGCGGGTGCGTCCAGTGCCAACACCACAGGTCCGTGTCAGCAGGGCAGGTGGGAGGGCAACAGGGGGACAAATACAGGAGGACACTAAGACCGAAGCCCTGGCCACCGTCGCAAGAGTCCTTGGGGCATATGAACAGAACCAGGGACAGATGGGCCAGGTTGTGGAAGAAGTGCGTGAGCTCCGCCTGCTGCTGAAGTCCATGGACACATGTATGGGCCAACTTGTGGACCTCATGGGCCAGCTTGTGGGTGTTCTGAGGGACAGACATGCGGCCCAAATGACAGCTCAACCCCCCTCCAGTGGCCCGCATGCTGATACACCCACCACCTCAGCTGCGGCCACAGAGAGAGGTGAGCTGCAACAAAATTACTCCTCAGACACCGCTGAGCCTGCAGCAGAGGGCCTCCCTGCCAAACGCACAAGGGGCTGTCCGAGAAACACCAGGGGAGGATCACATGGCCATGCACCATCCAAACGCAATTCGCTGAGCCAGCCATGATGGCACCTGTGTTCCCCTTGACATTGACTTTGTTAACTATCCTTACCCACATTGCCATGTTAATGGCAGGAGTCTGTTGGACTGTGTGACTACATCAATGTGGTGACTACTCTATTTGTCTCATTTACCATCACTGACAACTCATAAATTCACTTCGCACAATTTTGTAAATAATCACTTCTCTGTCACAAATACTCATTGTAAATAAACACTCTTTACACACCTATGTCTTTGTGTCAGCTCCATGTTTATCACAGTATGTACAATGTCAACTCAGATTCCAATGTACCACAAGCTCTGATTGTGACGAGGCATTGAGAGGGTGAAGGGACCTAGAAAGACACAAGAGAATGACATTTACTTGTCAGGTGATGCCATTCCAGCTAAAACACAACACTAGTCATCAACGTATAAAAACCAGCACACATAATAATGAGCAACAACATCAACATAGACATGAGGTACCTGGATAAAAATACCCTGTGCCACACACATCAGCCACTAGCCCAGAGCCAACAACAGCCAGCAGTCAAAAAGATCATCTATGTCTTGCCACTACCATCAAAGCCAACAGACAATGTCACTTACACTCAAGGGAAGTAGTTGTCGATGAGCTGTTGACGCAGGTCAACACCTTCCTCTTCTCCACTATCGTCGTCACTGGGCATGTGCGGGTTTTGCATCTGCTGCTCATCATGATCCAGGAGCAGGGGGATCTCCTTGTGCAAGACCAGGTTGTGGAGCATGCAGCATGCAACTACAATATGACACACCTTTTGGGGAGAGTAGATTAGTGCACCTCCGCTCTTGTCCAGACACCGGAATCTAGACTTCAGAAGCCCAAAAGTACGCTCCACCACACGACGTGTCCTACCATGTGCATCATTGTAGCGTCCTTCACCCGGGGTCCTTGGATTCCTCAGTGGGCTCAGCAACCAAGGCCGGTTGGGTTACGCAGAGTCACCTAGGTGTGACATACAGAGAGCAATTTACTGATAGAAACAGTATCTGAGAACAGCATGTCACACATACAGCACACTACTTGACTCGGCGTACTCACCAACAAGCCACGCACGCTCCGGATGCAGGTTTGCCATCAGTTGTGGGATGATGCTGTAGGAGTCATGGGCTGATCCGGGAAATCTGGCACAGATAATGGGAGATAATCATATCCGCTTGGCATACCACTTGCACATTAATGGAATGGAAATGCTTCCTGTTCCTGTATATGTGCTCACGTGCCTGTGGTGGAACCAGGCCAACATGTGTGCAGTCAATGGCGCCAACCACATTAGGTATGTGGCCAAGGACATAAAATTCACCCTTTACAGCTGCCAATTCATGTCTCCTTGGAAAACGGATGTAGCGGTCCTTGTATGTCATCATTGCAGACAGGACATCACGTAGCACCATGCTGAACATCTCTTGAGACATCCCACCGGTGAGGGCCACCGTGTACTGGAACGAACCAGTTGCAAAGAAATGCAGGGCCGCCATCACCTTAACTGTTGGTGTCAAAGCAGTCGGATAGGTTCTGCGAGGCCTCAGATGGGGCTCCAACTGACCACATAGGTCTTGAAGGGTAAGACGATCCAGACGGAAATTTCTTATGATGTCCTCATCCTCCATGTTCGCCAGCTCTGGGAACGGACGATGCACATTTGGTCGTGTCCTACACACAATGAAAGGGGACACATGTCAATTTAATTCCCCTATGAGATGTGTCAAACATCTTACATCTTGACTGACGCAGCGCCAACAATGACTGGACTGTAACAACAGCTTAATGCACAAAGCACTTGCAGAGGCACCTTGATCTCATGTAGTCGTACATGTGAATCCAAAACAGATTCTGACTATGTGAATGGTAAATGGTACACTCCTACATCTTGTGTCACCAGCCCTGGGTGTAGGTGACACAGCACATGTTGGAAACAGCAACACTGCTGACTTCTACGTAGCTGCTGTACCTGCCATATCTTCTTGCTTAAGTTACACAGAGCACAACTTTTCTACACAATGAGCACAGTGTGTGTAAGCTGATCAACTACCAAAATCAATACAGCAATGTGCACAGTGAAATAGGCACATTATGTGCTCAGTCCATCATTACTGTGGGTTGATTAGCCATGTCACACATTGAGTTGTTCACAAATATGAGACTCCATTACACACCAAATCTGTGTACTGGCACACAAATATCATAGGTGACATGTGAGGAAGTACATGCCAATGCATGTAATCATGTGCACTGACATGGCATGTGTAGGAATCAGTGAGTTGAATGTCACACTAGCATTACATTTTGCAAACAGGTACTGTAATACATTGTGAATGTATAGTGTTCAATGATTAAAATTGGCTATTGCCATTGCTAGAGCATATTGTGTCCATAGGTGCGGTATGCGTGCTCCGCCACCGCGATCACGGTCATTGGCCGCAATTGAAATATGCAGGATTGCGGTAGCGGCCACCTGGCCCCCGCGGTGTGACACCGCCAATGCCAATGACAATGCAGCCAATGGGAACCGCGATCGCGGTAGTGAAATACAATTTTGAAACTCGCGGTAGACGTGCTCCGCTACCGCGGGCCCGGGCATTGGCCACAATTGAAAGATGCAGGATTGCAGTAGCGACCGCCTGGCCCCCGCAGTGTGACACCGCCAATGCCAATGACAATGCAGCCAATGGGAACCGCGATCGCGGTAGTGAAATACAATTTTGAAACTCGCGGTAGGCGTGCTCCGTTTCCGCGGTCCCGGTTATTGGATACAATTGGAAAATGCTAACCAGGCAGACCACTTGCAGCAGCTGAGTACCACTGAAACAACGCCAGGGGCCTATAAATCCCTGTGAGAGAGCCACACATTTCACTTGCATTCAGACACTGCTGCCTGCCATTCTTCACCACCAACTGCTGCTGTTCCTGTATTCTGGACCCAGTGATGGCGAGAACTGAGAACATCAGGGCCCGTCCTTTCACCACAGAGGAGCTGGAGGTCCTAGTGGACGAGGTCCTTGCACAGTATGGGAGGCTGTATGGTGCGCCAGATATACTGGTAAGTGTTAATGAATAAATGTTTGTGAGTGCTCAGAATGCTCACATGATGTTGCTCTGCAGAAGTATGTGCCTGTGAGTGCAAGTCAATGTGCATGCATCCATATTTTTCCTATACCCAGCTCCATACATGGTCTATTAAGAATTGCATTTGAGTATGTGGGGAGGATGGCAACATGGACACTTCTACAGCCCTTCTTCTGCAAAAAACAACAAACGTTGGTCTGAGACTGGTTAATGTAAAAGTGTGATACACTGCCTAGCATGCTGACTTCATGTCAGTGGGGTGTGTAGCCTTATTTCCACAGATCCAAGACTGCATTGAAGGATGGGAGTGACATGCAGGGTATTTTGCAGCCATACAGTTACACTGCTGGTTTGAGTCAGTCGAAGTCTGAACAAACATTGACTGTGCTATGTGATGTCATAGTCCATTAAGGCTTCACATGCTCATTTGTGACATTACAAATGTATTTTGTCCAGAGGGTACTGAATGATGTGTGTGAAGTTCTCAAATTGCCACTATGGTGATGTGTGCATTATGCACGAGAGTACAATGCCTGTGTGTAACACTCTTGGTGGTAGTTCACCTATTAGACATCAGATAAATGTAATTTGGAGATGTTATCCTTCTATTGATTACATTATGTGTTCAGTCTCGCATGTGTAGGCACTGTTTCCCCTCTCATATTGTACATGCATGTGATTTCTCTGATGGCCCACGTTTAACCTCAGTGTGAGTGCCTCTGGCCTGCACAGAAACTGCCCAATGTTACAAGGACACATCACTAAATGTAATGAGTGAAACATATGTGTTGTCTACCACCCTATTTGTCAATGAGCTATCTTATGCCTGAGGATTGCACAAGACAGGCCTCCACCTTGTGAGAAGAGTGTGAGAATGTCAGATCATGGCCCTAAATGTGACCACCATGACACATGTAGCCATTCACTGATCAAGGACATTGAGGGATGTGTGGTGTTATGACACAGTGAGTCAGCCCCGACACATCATTCCCAATGTATTGTATGTCATGCTCACTCACATACTGCATCACAGATGAGGGTCATTTTCACATTGGTTGCTGTGCTGGCACTCTGCATGTGTATGAGATGGCCATGTACTGTGTCCATCATCATACATGTATACATTTCTATGGGATTATCCGATGCAAGTGTACTACGTGTCATGCTGTATGGCCTCTGCTCAACATTTATGTATTAGTGTGCCATGTATTTTCATGCTCCTGTACTGACACACAGTGGTACATAAAACAGTGTCCCTGAAACTTCCTCTTCTCATCTCCCATGCCTGCAGCTTTAGGTCCACCAGCGTAAGGCGATATGGAGGACCATTGCACGCAAGGTGCGGGCTCTGGGTGTCTCCAACCGACGGCACACACACGGTCACAAGAGGTGGGATGACATCTGCCGGCTGAGCAAAAAACGTGACAGAGATGACGCTGGGGGTGCTCCCTCAGAGTGGCAGGTTGGCGCGCAGGAGCATGACACCACTAATGGCCCGCATCTTGGCAGTGACACAGCCAGAGCTGGATGGATGCTTGAGGGCCCATCAGCAGCAAGTTGGGGGTGAGTATTCAGCTAAGTGTGACTTTGGATGAATCCCAAACGCGAGCCAGTGGGAAGCTCTGTGATGTCTCCAGTGTGATGCAATGGCTTCTAAGTGGCCTCTGTGTTGAGTGCAGCTGAAATGCATTTGTACGACATTTGGTTTCTCATGTGTTTAAAACCATGAGCCTTGTCATTGACAGATGAGATGTGGCCTTGTGACATATGCTGCAGTATAAGTGTCATAGACATCACCTGGCAGTGAACAGCAGTGAGCATCATGTTAGTGTGCATTTATAGATGTGTGCTGTGCACAACATATGATTTGTGACAACTACACAGCTAACACCAATGTGCAACTGTAGTTGTGCTTCAAAGCACAACATGGTGGATATCAGGAGCTTGTGGCCATTGCAAAAGGACATTTGGGAGTTTGTATCTGTGGTGTTCCCTTAAACTGACTCCATATGTTATGTTATGTTATAATATGTTATGTTAACTGCAGTTTGTATAGCGCATAATCACCAACAGGTCTCTTAGTGCTTTGAGAAGACCAAGGTCCACCAGCAATCGCCGATAAGCACTAGGCGGATGATTTAGACTGTGCCCAGAGCCTCCCTAAACAGAAGAGTCTTTAGTTGCTTCCTAAAAAGGGAGGAGTGCGGATTCTTTACGAAGGTTCTCAGGCAGTAGATTCCAAAGTTGGGGAATTAAGACAGAGAAAGCTCTGCCACCTTTAGATGCGGTTTTGGCCCGTGGGTAGGTCAAGAGGCCTGCCTCGGACGACCGAAGAGTACGTCCCGGCGCATAGTTCCCCAGGCGCTCCTTGATATAGGCTGGGGCCTGGCCATGAATGGCTTTGTGACCAATGCAAAGGCCCTTGAACTTTGCTCTCTGTTTGATTTGGAGCCAGTGTAACTTACACAGCAAGGGGGTAGCATGAGCTCTTCTAGGGAGCCTGAAAATCAGCCTGGCTGCGTCATTCAAGGTCACCTGTAGCTTGCTGATGAGTTTCTCAGGGAGGCCGATGTATAAGACATTGCCATAGTCCAGTCTAGACACGATCGTGGCAGACACGATCATCTGTAAAGTGGTAGGTGAGAGAATGAAATGAAATGAATGAAATGAAAACAAGATTTATAAAGCGCCTGGTTACCCATGGGCATCCCCGCGCTAATGCCTGCTAACACACTAATCTGAGAGCTATTCATTTAGGGAAGAGTAATGTTTTAATCTGCTTCCGAAAGATGAGGTAGTTAGGTTGGGCACGGATCTGCGGAGGCAAGCCCTTCCAGATCTTGGCCACATTATACGAGTAAAGGCGGCCGCCACTTCGTGCTCTCGTTATTCTTGGAGTTACCAATAGATGTTTAGTTTCTGACCTGAGGGCTCTGTTAGGATGGTATCGGTGGGTAAGGGACTGAATGACCATAGGTCCCTTACCTGAAAGTGACCTGTGGGCTATACATAGAGCCTTAAACTCTATGCGCTCACGAATAGGGAGCCAATGTAAAGATGCCAAAGCTGGTTTGGCGGAAGACCGCTTTGGAATGTTCATAAGCATGCGGGCGGCGCAGTTTTGAACAATTTGTAACTTCCGTATCGAGGAGCCAGGGGCTCCAAGATAAAGAGCATTGGCATAGTCAAGTCGTGATAAAATGAGAGCCTGAATTAGGACTCTTCTTGCAGGGAAAGGGAGTAGTGGGAGCACTTTACGGATCATTCGAAGGATCCCGTAACAGCTTGCCGCTACCTTTTGCCCTTGTTCTTTAAAATCAAGGTTCTGGTCAAGCCAGACACCCAGACTTTTAATTTGATATTTGGGGGTAGGGGCAGAACCAAAGGAGCTGGGCCAGAGTAGCTCAAAGTTTATATTTTCTTTGTTCCCTAGGAGCATTAATTCTGTTTTTGATCCATTGAGTTTCAAGAAAGACTCTTCCATCCACCTTGAAACTTTTACGCAACTGTCGCATTAAACCTGTACAGGTGCCGACCACAGAAGCTACTTGATTGGCCATAGAGAGATTGGCATCAATCTTACTGCCCAAACTTTTAACAACAGGGGCTGGCGTAGGGGAGGTGCCAAGCTCCTGTGGCCAGAAGAGGTTGTTCCAGGGGTTGTTTTTAGAGGAGATGACAAGCACCTCAGTTTTATCTGGGTTGACTTTTAACGAGTTAACTGCCATCCAGTTCACTGTGTATCTGAGGATGTTTTGCACAAGAGAGTGGGCTTGAGGGGAATTCTCGATCTGGAGGATAAGTTGGGTGTCAACCGCATAGTTAAAGACTTGACAATCCATGCGGGCCAGAGCTGCCACCAGTGGCTGGAGATACATGTTAAAAGGAGCGGGGACAGTGCTGATCCCTGAGGGACGCCACATGTGAGGGCGCCACTGTTCGATATCTGCTCGCCCAGTTGGACCCTTTGGGACCGCCCTGACAGAAAGGACTCAAGCCACTGGTGAGCCAACCCACGGATGCCCAAGTCGGCAATCCGGGCCAGAAGTTGTGCGTGATTGACCGTATCGAACGCCGCTGACAGATCTAACAAAATCAGGGCGCTCGGTTTTTGTTATCGGCCATAACTCTCAGCTCATCAAGCACAGACAGCATCACCAATTCAGTGCTATGGTGAGCCCTGAAGCCGGCCTGCCGCACCTGAAGTAGCTGGTGTTCCTCCATGAAAGATGAAAGTACTCTGAGGACATGTTGCTCCACCACTTGCGCCAGGAAAGGGAGCTGGGAAATGGGCCTATAGTTTTTCAGATTGGCCACATCTGCCCCTGGTTTCTTCAGCAGGGGAATAACCCTGGCCTCCTTCAGGCTGGAGGGCAAGTAACCTGTCTCCAGGGAATGATTAAGTAGGGAAAGAAACTCCCTCTCTAGCCCTGGAAGAGCCATTTGAAAAATCCTCGGAGGACAGGGGTCTGCTGGGGAGCCTGAATTGACGCGTGACAGTGAGGCTAAGTCTAGATTAGGAAAGGAGGTGAGTTTCTCACCGGGAGTCCGGGGGATAAATTCCGGTACAGGGGCGCTGGTTGATAGGAGTGTTGTCAATCTCGGCTAGAATGTCCCTGACTTTAAGAAGAAATAAGGCCTGAAATCTGTTACAGTCCGCTGGCTCGGCTGCAGGTTTCTGTTCAGACTTCTGGCTGAGTTCTTTTAGAATTCTAAATGTTACCCTCTGTTTGTTTGTAGCGACTGTAATTCTTGCCTCATAGTATTCGGCCTTTCTGGATATAATTGCTTTTTTATATAGGGCTAGCATAGTTTTATAACTTTCAAGCGCGACTGGGTGGTAAGATTTGCGCCATCGCCTCTCGGCTTGGCAGAGGATTTGCTTCCTTCCCCTCAGGTCCTCATTAAACCAGGGGGCCCCTTTGCCCTTATCTCTGACTCTTTCCTTCTGGGCCAGTGCCACCTGATGTATGGCCACTCTTAAGTTGCCAGTAAGGGCCTCACTCTCCTGGTCGAGGTTACCTTTCGTAAATTTCTTAGGGGAAGTGCCGAGCAGGGTGCCTATTAGGTTATCTGCCTCAATTTTGTTCCAGCTATGCACCACTCTCCATTCTGGAGGTGGGTGCGACAGTTGGCTGGCCAGCGGAACCCAGCAACTAATTAGGGAATGGTCTGACCAAGCGCAGGGACTGATGTCTATAAGGCTGGCCCGTGGCAGCGTAGCCCAAACTTTTAACAACAGGGGCTGGCGTAGGGGAGGTGCCAAGCTCCTGTGGCCAGAAGAGGTTATTCCAGGGGTTGTTTTTAGAGGAGATGACAAGCACCTCAGTTTTATCTGGGTTGACTTTTAACGAGTTAACTGTCATCCAGTTCACTGTGTATCTGAGGATGTTTTGCACAAGAGAGTGGGCTTGAGAGGGAATTCTCGATCTGGAGGATAAGTTGGGTGTCAACCGCATAGTTAAAGACTTGACAATCCATGCGGGCCAGAGCTGCCACCAGTGGCTGGAGATACATGTTAAAAAGGAGCGGGGACAGTGCTGATCCCTGAGGGACGCCACATGTGAGGGCGCCACTGTTCGATATCTGCTCGCCCAGTTGGACCCTTTGGGACCGCCCTGACAGAAAGGACTCAAGCCACTGGTGAGCCAACCCACGGATGCCCAAGTCGGCAATCCGGGCCAGAAGTTGTGCGTGATTGACCGTATCGAACGCCGCTGACAGATCTAACAAAATCAGGGCGCTCTGTTTTTTGTTATCGGCCATAACTCTCAGCTCATCAAGCACAGACAGCATCACCAATTCAGTGCTATGGTGAGCCCTGAAGCCGGCCTGCCGCACCTGAAGTAGCTGGTGTTCCTCCATGAAAGATGAAAGTACTCTGAGGACATGTTGCTCCACCACTTGCGCCAGGAAAGGGAGCTGGGAAATGGGCCTATAGTTTTCAGATTGGCCACATCTGCCCCTGGTTTCTTCAGCAGGGGAATAACCCTGGCCTCCTGCAGGCTGGAGGGCAAGTAACCTGTCTCCAGGGAATGATTAAGTAGGAAAGAAACTCCCTCTCTAGCCCTGGAAGAGCCATTTGAAAAATCCTCGGAGGACAGGGGTCTGCTGGGGAGCCTGAATTGACGCGTGACAGTGAGGCTAAGTCTAGATTAGGAAAGGAGGTGAGTTTCTCACCGGGAGTCCGGGGGATAAATTCCGGTACAGGGGCGCTGGTTGATAGGAGTGTTGTCAATCTCGGCTAGAATGTCCCTGACTTTAAGAAGAAATAAGGCCTGAAATCTGTTACAGTCCGCTGGCTCGGCTGCAGGTTTCTGTTCAGACTTCTGGCTGAGTTCTTTTAGAATTCTAAATGTTACCCTCTGTTTGTTTGTAGCGACTGTAATTCTTGCCTCATAGTATTCGGCCTTTCTGGATATAATTGCTTTTTATATAGGGCTAGCATAGTTTTATAACTTTCAAGCGCGACTGGGTGGTAAGATTTGCGCCATCGCCTCTCGGCTTGGCAGAGGATTTGCTTCCTTCCCCTCAGGTCCTCATTAAACCAGGGGCCCCTTTGCCCTTATCTCTGACTCTTTCCTTCTGGGCCAGTGCCACCTGATGTATGGCCACTCTTAAGTTGCCAGTAAGGGCCTCACTCTCCTGGTCGAGGTTACCTTTCGTAAATTTCTTAGGGGAAGTGCCGAGCAGGGTGCCTATTAGGTTATCTGCCTCAATTTTGTTCCAGCTATGCACCACTCTCCATTCTGGAGGTGGGTGCGACAGTTGGCTGGCCAGCGGAACCCAGCAACTAATTAGGGAATGGTCTGACCAAGCGCAGGGACTGATGTCTATAAGGCTGGCCCGTGGCAGCGTAGCCCAAATGAGGTCCAGAATGTGACCCTTGACATGAGTAGAAGAATCAACTAGCTGGTGGAGCCCCATCGAGCTCATAACTACCTCGAATTGACTAGCAGGTTGCTCTCTCGGTACTTTATCCCAGTGGTAGTTAAAGTCTCCTACCACTAGGAGTCGTTGGTACCGAGAGCAGAGATCACTGACAATCTCCGAAAATAGCTCATTAAACCTAAGGGTAGAGCGCGGGGGCGGTACGCCACCACAAGTATCAAGCAGGAGGATTTGGACAAGAATTTTACCCCTAGAATGTCAGCGCTGTCAATGCTCTCTGCCACTAGTTTAGTTACCATTAACCGTTTATTATAGAAGATGGCTACACCTCCTCCTCTACTCTTCTCTTGATTATTGTGCCATAGGACATCAAAGTCCCCAGGAAGGGCTGCTACAATATCCGGGGCTGAGGTGTCCCTAAGCCAGGTTTCTGTAACCGCCAGGATATCTATATCTCCTGCCTGGAGAAGCGAGAACATTTCCAGGCAGTGTTTCTGTAGTGAGCGCGTGTTAAGAACAGCCACCTTAAGACCTAGCGGTTTATCAAGCACAGTAGATCTGTGGGGAGCTAGACGAGAAGGCATGGACGGTCAGAATGTATGACAGAATATCGACGGACAGAAAATCGACCTGCAAAAATATCGACACAGAAATATAGAGGTCAAAAATATCGAAGTCCAATCTACATAGAGGTAAATACAAAAATATCGGAAAAAATATATAGTTGTCAAAAATATCGAAGTTAAAAATATCGTTTTTTAAAATGTTTTAATAATAATGTAAAATTAAATGAATAATACATATAATTAAAATAAATATAGTTAAAAATATTAAAAGATATTTAAAAATAATAACTAATACATTAAATGTTAAAATAAATTAAACATATACATATAAATTAATATATATACTTACTCCACATACTGCAACAGTAGAGAAAGTGTTGGATAGCGTAGGGGTAAAAATTACTATTCCCACTCCAGTGAGTGCAACAGTAGGGAAAGCGCTGGATAGCGTAGGGGTAAAAATTACTATTCCCACTCCAGAGAGTGCAATAGTAGGGAAAGCGCTGGATAGCGTAGGGGTCAAAATTACTATTCCCACTCCAGTAAGTGCAACAGTAGGGAAAGCGCTGGATAGCGTAGGGGTAAAAATTACTATTCCCACGCCAGAGAGTGCAACAGTAGGGAAAGCGTTGGATAGCGTAGGGGTAAGAATTACTATTCCCACTCCAGAGAGTGTAACAGTAGGGAAAGCGCTGGATAGCGTAGGAGTAAAAATTACTATTCCCACTCCAGTGAGTGCAACAGTAGGGAAAGCGTTGGACAACGTAGATGTTAAAAATAACATACTTATAAATGAAATAAATATTGTAATTAAATAATGATTGATTAATAAATTTAGAAAAAAAAACCTACAAATATATCAAAAATAATAATTACTTTAATAATATTAAATACTTCCCACCCTATTCCCCAATAAACACACAACACACTCCACATAAAATTTCACACAATTAAATTAATTTTCAATTAATCAATTAATAAAAATTAATTTGCAATTAATAATTAAATTTAAAAAATTGTCAATAACAATAAATAATATGTAATAAAAATTAATAACCAATTAATAATTAATTTGCAAAATAATTAATTAGCAATACCAATAAATAATATTTAATAAAAAGTAAGAACCAATTAATAATCAATTAACACAAAAATTAATTATTCATACCAATAAATGATATTTAATAAAAAGTAATAACTAATTACTAATTAATTAACAAAAAATATCAACTCCAATAAATAATATTTAATAAAGATTAACCAATTAAAAATTAATTAACAAAAAAATTAATTATCAATACTCAATTTTTCTTAATTAATTACTTAATTACAAATAGTTTACTTACCACCCTATTTCCCTTTAAAACACACAACCCACTCCAATAATAAATTAATACAAATAAAATAATTATCAATTAATAATAATTAATTACCAATTAATAATTAATTAACAATAAATTAATTATTAATAGCAATAATTAAAAATTAATAATTACTTAATCAAAATTAAATTACTTCCCACCCTATTCCCCTATAAACCCACAACCCGCTACGGTACTAAAACGCAAAATTTACTTTTAAAAAAATTATTAATTTCTAAAAAATGTATACATATATTTAAAAAAACAGTACAATACTTAACAAAAAATATAGAACACATACATATTACATACTAAAATACATAACACTCATATAAATATCGATATTATTAACATCGATAATTTAACTATCGATATTACTAACATCGATATTTGCAACATCGATATTTCTTACCTTAACTTCGATATTCTGGTTGTAGATATTCTTGACTTCGATATTTTGTCCCTACGATATTTAAAACTCGATATAACTGTGCTTCGATATTTAAAAATCGATATTTTGACTGTCCACCGGACCTACCACCCCCAATATTCCCCAGTAAGTTTTCAGCCCTCAACGTGGTTTCTAACCTTTTGTATATCCTATGGTTCCCAGCAGCTAAAGCCCGTAGCTCTTCCGCTGAGTAGGTAAATGAACAATCAGGGGTCCTGGCCCCTGGACCCGGTCGGACGCGGACGGGCTTGCCTTTGGGGCGCCTTTGGTGCGCCACCGGCGTGCCCGCTGCGCACGTCCGCTGCGCGTCAGCGCCATCAGCCTGCTTTGTAGCTGACGAGCTGGAGGGAGAACTAGAGCGTCTCTCCTCCAATATGGCGGAGTAGTGTGGCCCACCGGAAGTGAGTATTCCGGTGAGGAAGACCATCAACTGTAAGCCTCCCTCCACTCAAACAGCAGTTAGCTGCTGCGGTGGACCGGGGAGGAGAAAAGCAGCGTGGAGCAAGCAATCGGGTAGGTGTTTCTAGAAATGCCCCAAGCAGTGTGCCCAAGTTCTAGCAGTGAAATGACAGCGGAGTACAATAAAAGTGAATAAAAGCGGAGCGCGAGCACAGCATCAAGACACAAACACAATTTTAAAAGTTCATGTACAATTTTTAAAAAACGTGAAAAGTGCAAAGTATAGGTTTAGGGCAGTTTAGCAGCAGTTCGTACTGGGTACTGCCTTAGTTTTCTCAATCTGTGCGCGTCAGACAGAGACAACATGTTTAGATGTATACCTTTCTCACCTACAGGCATGTAGGTATGCTTACAGAGAATAGTATGTTAGGGTACAAGGAGGCACGGGCCAGCTATTTGGCTGTGTCAACTCCACATGGGGCATTACTATCAACTAGGCATGTTTCCATGCATCTTCTGATGATTGCATAAATGTTGCACATGCTGACTGTACATGGAGGAGGCCAACATGGGAGTATCATTTTCAAGTTTTGTGCTTTGCTTGCATATGATATTTGTGAGTATGGCACTATACTGAACCTATGTCTCTGTCTCTTACAGCATCTACCGAGGGCACGGAAAGACGGGGGACCGACACCAGTGGGGAAGCTTCTGGCACGACTGCTACACATGAGCTCACTGACACTGATGTGACCAGCGCCTCGGAGGGGGACAGGAGTGCCCTGGATGATTCCCACCCGGAAACACCAACCTCCACATCTTCCGACTCCAGCGGTGACTCCTCGATGTTGGCGGGCACAGGAAGTTCCAAATCTGCCTCTTCTTCCACCACACATCGACCAGTGCCCACCCTCCCGGTTGCTCCCACAAGTGCCGTCCATGCCCGCAGCCCTAGGAAAGGTAGAGTCTCCTTCACCCCAGGCACCGCTGACCTGCCCCTGTCTCCCCTGCTGCCCTCAGTGTGGAGGCGGTGGACCTTTTGCGCCAGCTATGTGTGGGTCAGACTGCTCTCCTGAATGCCTTCCAGGATCATGACAAGAAGTTGGTACAGGTAGTTGCCTTCATGGAGGGGATTCTTTCTGACGTGGGTGGCCTACACTGAACTGTCCAGTCTTTGTCCTCCACAGTGACGTCAGCCATTCAGCGGTCACAGGCTCCAAGTCCGGCTCCTGTCCCTTCAGCAACCACCCTGCCAGTGGCACCATTTGACGAGAGTGCCCACACGCCAGAGCCCTCAGGCACCAAGTCCCCCACACGCAGCACACAACAGCAGCACTCCAAGCGGACCAGACACCATCCCCAACACACAAAACAGGCACACAGGAGCGCAAAACCAAAAGCCCATCATGTGACACTCATGGGCATCAGGCCAAGAAGCAGGCATCAACATCACATTCATCAAAATCACCCCCATCCAAGGGCACTCCCATCCCCACACCTGCTCCCAAAGACAAGCAAACACTTGCCCTGTCTGCTGTGAACCTGGTGCCTGCAACGACTAAGCACAAACACATTTCTAAGGCAAATTCATCCACAACGTCAACTCCCACCCACACCCCTGTGAAGCTGGGACAGGAGAGCAAAGTGGGGGGTTCACCTGGACAACAGGGGATGCAGGGGAAGAGGCAATGCCACCCCAAGCGTACAACCAGATCCAGCAAATCCCCACAGGGAGAGCCACCTGCACCTGATACACCTTTGGTGGAGAGTAAGGCTGTTGTGCCCACCCCACTTCCCACTTCGGCCAAGACACTTGTGGGCTAAGAAATCCCCAAGAAGTTGAGACCCAGCCCTCAACATTCGACCTCACACACTGTGTCTCCCGGAAGCATGTCTCCGCCTCCCCGTGCAACCACTTCACCCAGTCCAAGCAGCCCTCAGGCTCCCAGAGCCACTGACGCCTCTACCTCAGCAAGTTCTCTCTCTCCCAGGTCCAGTCCTCCAACTGGCCCGACAATCAGCCACCTCCCAGTTCACCTTCAAGCCAAAGTTGAAGCCAAGTGCTCCTCCCCACACCATTTATCACACAGCGGTGCCTGGACTGCCCATTTGTAGCCCCTGAGCTTTGGTGATTCCCATGGCAGTGGACGGTGTCACCCATTCCCTGTGCAGTTTCTCATGCACACATGTGCGGACCGGAACTATGGACTGGCCAATGGCCTTGCTGTTTGTTACTTTAGATGTCCATTCCCTGTGCAGTTTCCCATGCACACATGTGCGGACCGGAACTATGGACTGGCCTTGTTACTTTTGATGCCCATTCCCTGTGCAGTTTCTAATGCACACATGTGCTGACCGGAACTATGGACTGGCCAATGGCCTTGCTGTTTGTTACTTTTGATGCCCATTCCCTGTGCAGTTTCTCATGCACACATGTGCATACTTTTAATTTGTACTGGCCAATGGCCTTGCTGTTTTGTACTTTTGATGCCTATCTAGGTATTATGTAATAAAGACTGTTACTCCTGTTGTCTGCTTTGTCAATGCCCTTGCTAAATAAAAGGTTTTATGTATGGGTATCGGTTCATGTGACACATGCTCTGTATGCCACTTTCACATTGGCAATTACTTGTTTTACTTTTACAGAGGTTTACAGAGGTAACAGGCACTTTTGTTCTTCTTCAGTCTGAGGCGTTAGGGTGCAATGATGGTTGTTTGTGATGATCTACTCTTCTCCTAATCATTCTGTGCTCAGGTTTGCTAAATTGTACACATGTCATGTTAGGATGCAAAACCAGAACAGAGGTGAATGCTATCCACAGGATTACTTGCGGGGTGGCCAGGGTCCGTCATATCTGTGGGCTCTTTTTTGATGTGTGCACAGCAGTGTTGATGTATAGTCATCTTGTGTGGGCCTGTCTTCATAGTCACATGGATACATTTGAATGTGTGCACTTGAGTAGTCATACAGTGTGATTGGCCTGTCATTGTCAGTAGTGTTGATGTGTATGTGCCCCTGCACATGCCAACTACACACATGTGTGACCCAGGTAATGTGTGCCTGTTAGATTACATTGTCAGACATGTGCTTCAGATTGTGTGCACATGTAGGAGTTGTAGGTTGAGCACTGTGCAATGTGTCGGTGTGTGCTTGCACTCCTGGGGGACACCTACTTGTTGTCACTGTCAGTTGTGAGTATGCAGAGTGTGTCACTGCCAAGTCTGTGTTGTGTTTTGTTGATCAGCCATGGGTCTTGTTTAAGTTTGTGCTCACTGTGCTGACCTGCTCAGCCACACTGCCATTATTTGTGAGTTTTCTCATGCATTGCTGTCACTTGACACATTTTTGGGTCGAGTATAGTATGTGGTATGAGGAGTCATACCATCCCCTATAGGTGCTTCTGATGCCTACACATTGTGAGTTACTCCTCTATGTGTTTGTGGACTGTACACTCCTCACCTGTCCAATACTGATGTACACACCACTTCAATCTCATATCTTCCACCCCATGCCTTGCAAGTGTGTGACCCTCCCCACCACTTCATAGTGTGACACTATACTGTGTGAGGATGATCTGTGTACAGGACCAATGTGCCACTAAGGACAGTTTCACAATTAGTTATGTGTTATTTTCTTCTACTTGTTTGCAGTCATGGTTGCTCATGTGCAGTTCATATGTTTGAGCAGCACAGTCCTCTAATCATGTTGTTTGCATCTGGGATTCCCTGAGTTGTGCATCTGTGGGTGATTGCTAAGCTGTATGTCTGTTTGCTGAGGTACTGCTACCCTTCCTGAGTGTGATGTTATCTGTGTGCTGTGGTGATTTGTGTTGTGGGAGTTCATGGTGGGGCACTCAGATATGTGTGCTACTGGTTTGGTTGGTGTGCACACACTGCTTAGTGTGCATGCAGTGCTGTCAGTGTATGTTGCCTTGTACTTGCCTGGTGTGCATCCCCTGATGTCCAGCTGAGATTGCTATGTGATGGATTGGTATGTGCATCTGTTGTGTTTTTGTTGTAGATGGATGCAGTGTTTGGCCTGTGTTGGCTCTTTCTGCTGACAGGTGCAATGTGTGTGTGATGTTCTATTTGCATGACATTGTGTGTGAGTAGTTTGTGCATTGTGATACATTCAGATGTGTGTTGCATGTGTAGTGTGCATTTCTTGTGTGTATGCCACATGCAGCAATGTGGATTCTTGTTCATGAGCTTGTTTTGAGTGCACAATAGTGGTATGTCCTCCTATGTTTGACCTGTCACTTGTCAGAATTGTGCATGTGCATGCTTGGGGTACACTGTGACAGCATGCTCACTTGATGACTGGTGTGGTGTCTATATCTGTGTTAGCTGATTTGTCCCATTGATCCCAGTTAGTGTTCATGATTGGCATTTGAAGATGCAATTCTTGTTTGTGTTGGGGTATGGTGTCTGTGCATTTGTCCAGAGTGACAATGTTGTGTATTCCTGTTCTGTCTAGGGTCACATTGCCTATTCACTGTTTGCCTGCACATGGCTGGGCTTGTTAGACTTCTGTGGATGTTGTTTGTGAGATTTGTGTTTGGCTATTGGTTTTGGGTCAGCATTGGTTCAGGCATCCCTGAGTGTGAGGCTGACATTTGTTGATGCACACCAGGGTGTGTGATTGGTTGTCTGGAAACTCACAGGACCTTATTTGCACCTTTATGTGTGTTTCTCACAGGTGTTGAGTGTTGCAGGTGTGAGATGGGTAGATGAGGGGTATGTGTGAAGGTCCTACTTGGGTTTGACAGTCAGGGAGTGTGACAATGAGCCATGTGTGTTGTGCTGGTGGCATACACATGTCAAGTAAGTTGACACAGATGTGTGGCTGGTCACTGTATGGCTTCTGACACTTTCTATCATTCCTGTGCCTATGCATAGCTTGCATTGCTGTATCCCAGAGATATTGCACAGTTATCACTTTGGTTTCATTGCTATCACTGTGCCACCCATGTCTGATTTGAGGGCCTAAGGGTAGTGTGATATGTTCGTCCTCTTGCATGTGATGTCCAAATGCTATGTGGCTTGCTCCCTGGTTTTCCAGCACTGTGCACTCCACTGTGGCCTAGCCCATTTATTGTCCTACATTGCTGCTGACCTATGGTATGTGTATGCGGCAGGGTGTCAGTGTGGGATCTTTCAGAGGGACTTGACATGCAGTTTCTTAATTATACTCAGTTTGATTCACATGAATGGAAGGCAGGTGTGAGGAGGAGGGTTGTCCAGCCCCTGACCTTCTGTGCAAGGTGTTCATCTTCACCCCCACCTTCCCAGTCAATCTACCTTGCCCTTTGATGTGTGAGGTGCGAGGTCGAGCCACACCTGGCTGATAAATTGTGCATGGGGGGGACAGGAGGGGCACACAGCATGTGCAGAAATGGGTGTGGGAAGCGTGCTGTGGGCTGTGGCCAACTGATGCAGCCCACCATGTGGGTCAGGTGAAGGTGGAGCCCTGGGAAGCTGCCCAGACTGCCCATGCCTGGCGCCGGCCCTGCCTACTACATTGCGCGCAGGTTTTCCCGCGTCTTCACCGCTGCGGTGACTTGCCCGGGACATTGCAGTGATTTCGCGGTTGATGGGTGACCCGGATGCGGAGGTGTGGATTTCGAGCAGGCAGGACATGTGTGAGTACACTGGGGGAGATGTTCCTGTCTCCACCAGAGTGTCTGATGTGGACAGGAACCGTATTTCAGCACAGGAGTTGTGTGTTGTGGTTGTGTGTGGAGATGTGTTTTTACGTACCTGCGGTGTTGACCGCGGTGACGTCTTATTTGCTGGTGGTGGATCAGGTACAGCAGCGGAAGGGCTTGAAGAGCTGGATCCATAGCGGTCAGGAACGCTTGGAGGTGACCGGGATTAGGGTTTCGATCTCCGCAGTAGTGCTTCTGCCGTCTACGGGTGGCTGGTTTCTCCGCTGCGTTGTGATGGGCTGTTTGAGGCATCGTGATTTGTACGGCGGTCGTAATGTCTTTCCGCACGGCGGTCTTTCTCTATTGGCTCCCTCCGCCACCGTTGCGGAAGGAAATTCCTGGCGGATCCCAAAACTCCGCAGCGGACGGGAAATGGGCTATCTTTGACCATTGTAATACGGCGGACGCGAGGACCGCCGCTGGAGTGCGGAAAATGACGTTTTCCGCCACCGCCAGCACACGGATGTGCCAAACACCGCCATCGTAATCGGCCCCTAAGTTAGCAGTGATATTACAATGTACGGGGCCCAGGAGGGAAGCACGCAACTCAGGTGGGGCAAGGGAAGAGGTGGGAGGGCTAGAGGGAAAAGATGACAACAACACATGCCCTTAAGCTGTTGACCTGGAACGTCAATGGACTGGGGAGAAAAATTCAACGAGGTCCAGTGATCAAAGCACTGACAAGATATGCAGCAGTTTGGGTGCTTTTTCAGGAAACACACATAAAAGGCCCCAACTTTCGCCTTACAGGGGGAAATATGCACTATTGGCACTCAGTATACACCTCAGACTCCAGAGGTGTGGCCATACTGGTGAAAAAAGCAACAGCCTTCCACGTGTTCAAGACATGGATGGACGACATAGGGAGGTGCACAGCGGTGCTAGGGGATTGGGAGGGGGAAATATTAGCACTTATCAACATTTATACCCCCTATGGCTACAAATGTATACACTGCAATACTTAGGCCACATTCTCACAGAATTGCCACAGGTCACACTACCCTTGGAGGAGATTTTAACATGGTGCATGACACCCATCTCAACAGGATACTAGATACCCAACCTTTAGCTGGGAAACTAGAAAACTTTATGCAAGCAGTAGGAATGGGGAATGTATGGAGGAAGCTACATAGAACACATAGATGCTACTCTTATTACATAGGAGCCCATAATACCCACTTCTGCATAGACTACTTCTTCACGTCCAACACAATACTTCATAGATTCTCAGAGGCAGACTACAAAGCCAGGAGAATATCTGATCATTCACTGCTGAGCATAAAGTTAGAAACATCTAAGTCCCAGGGTTATGGGAGAATGGTGGATAGCCACTTGGCGCTTAATGAACCAAGATAAAGTGGCACACCTACACAGAGCCACGGAACACTGTTTCAAAGAGAATACTGATACAGTGCGCGATGTGGCCCCCGTCTGGGAAGCCTATAAGGTCATGATCCGTGGGGTGATTATAGCGGGAGGAGTGGAGTATAAGAGGAAAACAGAGTGACAGTGTCAAGAACTTGAACAAGAACTTTTAGAATAAGAGGCAGAATATCTTCGGAAGCTCTCTGATGCAACAAAAACATGCATGCTACTCAAAATGTAAGAGTACCGTACCCTGATGACTGATGCGGTCAGAGTAGCCTAAGTAGCCAAACAAAACCAAATATGTGAAGCAAGGAACAAGGCGGGGAATCTCCTAGCATGGATCAGCGATAGAGAGAAGAGCAAGAATCATATAATGGAAGAAAAAGCCCCTAATGGCATGAAGGTAATAAGAAGTGAGGCCATAGCGGAAAAACTGGCAGACTATATGCAACACTTCTATGGGGAAGACTGCGAGTACCCGAATTAGATCTACAAGAGTTCATCTGAGACTGACCATGCCCACTCTTGACGGCATATATGGCACAGGAGCTTAAAGGCGATATTTCAACTGAAGAAGTGCAAACCGCACTATCACAGCTACAGTCAGGGAAGGCCCAGGATCCAAGCGAGCTCCCGGCAGAATTCTTTAAGAAACTGGCTAGAAAGGTGACCACACCATTCCACACGTTATACGTTGAGGCATGCCAGAGAAGGGTGCTCCTGGGTGATTTGCACACACCAACTATTGTACTGAACCCAAAGCAGGAAATCCAGAAGACAGGTGGGACTCCTACAGACCGATATTACTCCTTAACTTGGATACCAAAGTGCTGGCTAAAGTACTGGCAAACTGACTGACAGGGGTGATCCTAAACTTGATACACCCTGATCAGAATGGGTTCATGCCCCACAGATCAACCAAACTTAACTTTCGCCGCCACCACAGAGGGAGTTAAGACTCTGTTGGCGATAGTCTCACTGGACACCAACAAGGTGTTCGACTCAGTAGAATGACCCTTCCTGTTCAGGGCGAACAAAGCAACCACAAGGAAATGATGGACGGAGCACTGAAACTTTTCAGACACTCACCCCCAGTCACAGATCTGGGTTGAATCCATCATCGTTCTTTAGCTCAGTTCGCCACCTCAGTTCAGACCCAGCTATATGCAAATCAGTCTTGACCCTGTGCCTCATGCGAACAGTCCAGCCCGAACTGCCAAGCCAGGTCTTCCCTGAACCGGAAACAAGCATCCTGGGACCGGTTTCAGGCTAACAGCCCTCATCAGCCAGGCTAGCTTGAATCCAGTGGCAAAGTGAGCAAGGGACCCACGTCTGGGCATACCCTGCCAACTTAGGGCGAACAAAGCAAACACAAGGAAATGATGGACGGAGCGCTGAAACTTTTCAGACACTCACCCCCAGTCACAGATCTGGGTTGAATCCATCATCGTTCTTTAGTCACTTCGCCAGCTCAGTTCAGACCCAGCTATATGCAAATCAGTCTTGACCCTGTGCCTCATGCGAACAGTCAAGCCCGAACTGCCAAGCCAGGTCTTCCCTGAACCGGAAACAAGCATCCTGGGACCGGTTTCAGGCTAACAGCCCTCATCAGCCAGGCTAGCTTGAATCCAGTGGCAAAGTGAGCAAGGGACCCACGTCTGGGCATACCCTGCCAACTTAGGGCGAACAAAGCAAACACAAGGAAATGATGGACGGAGCGCTGAAACTTTTCAGACACTCACCCCCAGTCACAGATCTGGGTTGAATCCATCATCGTTCTTTAGCTCACTTCGCCACCTCAGTTCAGACCCAGCTATATGCAAATCAGTCTTGACCCTGTGCCTCATGGGAACAGTCCAGCCCGAACTGCCAAGCCAGGTCTTCCCTGAACCAGAAACAAGCATCCTGGGACCGGTTTCAGGCTAACAGCCCTCATCAGCCGGGCTAGCTTGAATCCAGTGGCAAAGTGAGCAAGGGACCCATGTCTGGGCATACCCTGCCAACTTAGGGCGAACAAAGCAAATACAAGGAAATGATGGACGCATTATGAGCAAAATAAGATTCAGCCCAAAATTTTTGAAGTGGGTCAGATTGCTCTACACCAACCCCAGGGTGCGGCTAAAAGGAAATAGTATACTTTCTCAGGAATTCCCCATAAAAAGGTGAACGAGACAAGGTTGCCCCCTATAACCAATGTTATTTGCCCTAGCAATAGAGGGACTGGCGGCATGAATAAGGGTAGATGCCCAAATCTGGAGCTGGAGACGGGAACACACATGGGAGGAACAGATATCACTCTATGCTGATGTTATTCTTTTGTATCTAGCAGACCCTGACAAATCCCTGGTGAGATCTTCACTATCTGTGGGAAATTCCCAGGACTGGGGATAAACTGGGAGAAATCCCTGATATTCCAGATGGGCGGCTGGGAAACGAGGGGATGCCTCTCCAAGCCGTTAAGGGTTGCAACCCACCACCTTAAATACCTGGGGCTCAGGATATCAAAGAATTATAGTACACACTATGAGGATAACCTAATCCCACTTGTCTGTAAGCTAGAGAAGGATGTGAAACACTGGAGAGCATTACCGTTATCACTTTAAGGGCAGCGATTTTTTAAATGGTTGCACTACCCAGATTCACATATATACTGCAGAACAGCCCATACGCACTACCAAACACCTTCTTTCTTATGATAAATAGGCTCCTGAGATCCCTACTGGATGGATGGCCCGCTGCGTATAGCACTCTATACTCGCCCACAGTCCACATATGAAGGGGACATAGCATTACCTACTATTCGAAATATTGTGAAGCATTTCAGATTAGTATAATAAACAAATAGGCATATGTACCACTAGAAGACCCCACCTTCTGACTAGATCGATTAGCATTGGGTGAGAAAGGTTATATTCACGCACTGTACGGTGGCGGGATCCCAACCGCCACGCCAAACCCCCTTATGCCCCCAGGGCTGACGGCGACAGTATGATCCATGTGGCACAAACAACAAAAGGAAATGAAGTGGGAGAGGAGACTTACACCAAAGACCCAACTGTGATTGGGCACTAAATTAATCCCAGTGACAACATTATCAGGTGATGGAGCAGGATTTCGCGAAAAGAAACCTGCTCAACCGAACCACCCTTTAATATGGACTAACAGCAAGTAGTGTTAAATGACTAATGTGCACACTTACACTTGGGAAGACTGCTTTATAAAATGCATGAACTAACTAGAAATAATGCGTAAATAACCGGAAATGTAATAATTTTGTGTTTTGAATGAATTCAAAGAGGTTTGCATGGCAAGGCCACAGCTGTTTTTCGTAAAAAGCATGGTATGTGTTGCTTTATACTAATGAATAATGCCGTTTTCCTGCTTAAGCTATGCTAGACTAACAGTTAACATAAAGTAGAATTAAGATGGGGGGGGTAAACAGTGAAAAGTACATTATCACATAATTAATAATGTTCGTTTTTTCTGTTCTTTTAGTAATGGACCAGTTCTCCATACTGATTAAGTTAGCTACAGTAAGGGCGGGTGAACAAGAGAGTGAGTGGGAACCACGTGACTACATGACTGAACTGCTGAGCAAAGCTGAAAAAAACGTGACCTGGTGAAGGACATGGACCTTGTCAGGCAGCCAATGCCAGTGTCATCGTGGGAATAGAACCCGAAGTTGTTGAATTTAATAAATTGTTAAACAATGTTGATACATGTTCTCATGGGAGAGAAGAGGTATTGATGACTATATGAAAAAATTGTTTAGAACAATGGAGTAGTCAAAAGTAGATGATTTCATAGTGGGGTGACACTCCACCCCTAAAATCCCACCAATCACTTAGGTAGAAAATGTGAAATTAGTAATTATTATGGGATGGACATGTTCTTTTAGGGTATAAGAATAGGTACTTTAGGGGTGTGGTTTAGGCAGCCGATGGTGTGGTGTGCGGGCTTCAAGGGTCACGTAGGCTGAGAGAGGGAAGCGTCGCTGTTTTAGTCGGTGAAGCTGTGAGGCCTAGATGTTCCTGTCCTGTTCCTGTCCTGGTTCTTAAGTCTTTGATCCCTGACTCTTGATTCAGGGGTCCCTCACTACCGCCTAGGCCTGGGTGGTGGTTTTTCCCTTACAGATCCTCCGGGTTTGTATTTAATCTACGCATTGTAGAAATTATATTTTTCCCGGCTGTTTCTTTGATATGTGTGCCTTTTGTCTCTTCATCTATCCCCTCCGAAATTGTTTTGGTTTTTAAGAGATCGATTATTGTGTATCTAATGTCTCTTCATCTATCCACTCTGTGCAACGTATACATTTGATTGATATTTCTGATGTTATTGTGATTAGTTTTTTATTCTCTCCCATGAGGTCTCCAGTATTTGAGTTTATGGATATGAACGTTATAAGTTTTATTATTGCTAGATAAATTAAATCACACCGAGAGTTTGTGGTCATTTAATCAGATTTCTAATGGTTAATCTATATTTTGGAGATATTACCTTTGCCATCAACTCTTCAACTAATTGGTCCATAGACCAAGTAGATGAAAAGTCGAATAAAATTACAAGATGTTTAAATTTTGTGTATAAATAACAGGAATAGGTCGAAGAAAAGTAAACAAACTGGACACCAGCGCATCAGGGATTTTGGGTGAATGAGTATGGGCCAATGTATGATGTTGTTGAATAATTATCCCTGATCAATTATTTGGGTTCGCACTGGATCAGTTTTCTTGGTAGCAGAGTGACGGTTTGATTATTGATTAATTTGGTAAATGGTTATTGAATATTGATTATATGTTTAACAAAAAGAGTTAGCGTCATGTTTTATGTTTGCTAGAAGTACAGGTACGGGGTTGCCTAAGGAATCCCGGGAAGGAATTTGCCTGAAGTAGGCAGAAGAAGAGTGTGGTAAAGAAATGACACTGCAGAAGTACTTTGTCTGTTGGAAATAATACTGAAAAGCTAGGTAGGGCTGTCAGTGTTATAATTAGGGAAAATGTCGTAGGTAAGGAGAGTGTCTGAAATAGCGAAGGGTCCCTTTTGAAACTCTGGTAGTATCTCTGGGAAAAGTAACAGGACACCCTTTTTGTATGACAAAAGGTCCTCTTGTGATACCTCGGTTTTTATCTCTAGAGGAGTAATAGGTCTCCCCAGAGCTTGTTAGAGAAGTGAGATAACGCTGGTCGTTATTGTTACTTGCAGCGTAAGGATCTCTTGGAAAAGTGAAGACTACCTCTTTATTTAGTGGAACAGACAAGGTAGCATTGTCTTTTTATGTTGTTACTAACAGAATTTTGATTAAGAAAATCTCAGAAAAATATTGCCTTACTATAGAAGGAGTGATACTGACGTCACAGAGTGCTGCGCTGGTATTGGTCGGAGCAGCAGGCGGGTATCGAGTGTAGATTGTAAAGGGACGGTCAGTCGAAGGAGTAGAAACTGACATCACAAAAGACCGCACTAGCATTGGACAGAGAACAGAGCTCTGATTGGTAAATTAAAAGTGAGTCGCGCAGATATTGGTTGAGATTGAAGTTACGTAGGGGGCTCTGATTGGTTGGTTGGTGTGAGTCGCGCTGGTATAGGACAGAATCTAACGAATAGGGAAGAGAGAAATACGGAGAGATTTTGGTTGAGTTATTATTGAGAATAGGCATTAATAAAGAAGAATTGTGAGAATGGGTTGTTAAAAACTATAAAGAAGTTCTTTAAAAAAGACAAACAAATTGTGACGAGAGAAGGAATCCCCATTCCACCCCCAAAAACGCCTGCCTCTTATATGATGATGGAGCGAGGTTATCATACGTGTGTTTGGTTAGAAAATTGGATGAACTATATGAAGGATGATGGAATGTTAGCTTTTCCGGAATTTGGAACATTTAATGTGAGAATTTTGCAGAATTTGAGAGCTAGGATGAACATGCTAGAGCCAAATCCAAGACTTACTCAGTATGAAGCGTTGGAGGAATGGGAAGTAGAAGCTTATGAGCAAGAAAAAGATCGAAGTGGTAGGAGATTCAGAGGTTTCATGCCTAGATATCCATTCGAGAGGCGAGAAGATCAGATGAAAAGATGGAGAAGAGTGGTAGTGACCACTGACTCGTCAGTGAAATTGCTCTCCCACCCTCGTAGCTCCACCATTAAGTGAGGCCTGCCCCTGCACTCTCGAGTATTGGTGATCGAGGCCCTCCTCCACCCGCAGGTTTCCCAGCGCCTCATCCCTGGTGGTCCAGTGGACCTCTGTTTCCTTCCTCTCACTCTGCTCTTTCACTCGTTTTCACTCGTTTTTCTACCCTTTTTATCTTTCACCTTTCTGCACTTTTCTGCATCTCTGCTCTTTTGTGCCTTATTTCTGCTTATTTTCCCTTTTATCTTTATCTCTTATTTCTTCCCTTTACCTTTCCCCGCCGCTGCTGCCCCCGCGGCCCCTCCCCCCCAGCGCGACTGGCCCAATCCAGCTCCTCTCCCCGCTCCTGCCTCCCAGTTGTCCAGCCCTCCCCAACCCCTACTTAATGGCGGCCGCTGCGGGGACAGGCGAGCAAGACCACTGACTCATTGTCAGTGAAATTGCTCTCCCACCTTCGCAGCTCCACCATTAAGTGGGGCCTGCCCCTGCACTCTCGAGTGTTGGTGATCGAGGCCCTCCTCCACCCGCAGGTTTCCCTGTGCCTCATCCCTGGTGGTCCAGTGGACCTCTGTTTCCTTCCTCTCACTCTGCTCTTTCACTCGTTTTCACTCGTTTTTCTACCCTTTTTTATCTTTCACCTTTCTGCACTTTTCTGCATCTCTGCTCTTTTGTGCCTTATTTCTGCTCATTTTCCCTTCCTCTCGCTCTGCTCTTTCACTCGTTTCACTCGTTTTTCTACCCTCTTTTAGCTTTCACCTTTCTGCACTTTTCTGCATCTCTGCTCTTTTGTGCCTTATTTCTGCTTATTTTCCCTTTTTTCTTTATCCCTTACTTCCTCCCTTTACCTTTCCCCGCCGCTGCTGCCCCCGCGGCCCCTCACCCCCAGCGCGACCAGCCCAATCCAGCTCCCCTCCCCGCTCCCGCCTCCCAGCAGTCAAGCCCTCCCCGACCCCTACTTAATGGCGGCCGCTGCGGGGACAGACGAGCAAGACCACTGACTCCTTGTCAGTGAAATTGCTCTCCCACCCTCGCAGCTCCACCATTAAGTGGGGCCTGCCCCTGCACTCTCGAGTGTTGGTGATCGAGGCCCTCCTCCACCCGCAGGTTTCCCTGCGCCTCATCCCTGGTGGTCCAGTGGACCTCTGTTTCCTTCCTCTCACTCTGCTCTTTCACTCGTTTTCACTCGTTTTTCTACCCTTTTTTATCTTTCACCTTTCTGCACTTTTCTGCATCTCTGCTCTTTTGTGCCTTATTTCTGCTCATTTTCCCTTCCTCTCGCTCTGCTCTTTCACTCGTTTTCACTCGTTTTTCTACCCTCTTTTAGCTTTCACCATTCTGCACTTTTCTGCATCTCAGCTCTTTTGTGCCTTATTTCTGCTTATTTTCCCTTTTATCTTTATCCCTTACTTCCTCCCTTTACCTTTCCCCGCGGCTGCTGACCCCGCGGCCCCTCCCCCCCAGCACGACCGGCCCAATCCAGCTCCCCTCCCGCCTCCCAGCTGTCCAGCCCTCCCGACCCCTACTTAATGGCGGCCGCTGTGCGGCCGCTGCGGACAGCCCGTCTGCGCCCGTCCGCGACCAGCGCCAGGAACCCTGGACCTCCGCCCCGCCAACGCTACGACCCAGCAGCACTCCATGCACTCAACCCAGGCCGCAACAACAACTGCAAGCTAGCATCACCAGCCGACACCCACGGACCCTTCAGCTGTCACCGCTGCCGGCACACCTGCAGCACCGCCAAGAACACGGATCCAGCACAACCCGCCCACAAGAACAGAACCAAACCGAAGACCCTGCAATGCATCCTCCTCAACGTCCGATCCCTCCACAAACACGCCACCGAAATCTGGGACCTCCTCGACAGCACCACCCCGGACGTAGCGTTCTTCACCGAAACCTGGACCAACACCACCTCGGGACCGGACATCGCCATCGCCATCCCCCAAGGATACAAGATCTCCAGGAAGGACCGCCGCACCCGCCCAGGAGGAGGAATCGCCATCGTCCACAAATCCAGCCTCCGCCTGAGCACACTCCCCGGCGAGCCCACAGAACTGATGGAACACCTTCACTTCAAGATACTGGCCAGCCCCACCGCCACCCTCCGAAGAACCCTCATCTACCGACCCCCTGGACCCCGCGGACCCTTCGCCAACTCCATCACGGACATTATCTCCCCGCAGGCCATCGCATCCACCAACTACACCCTGCTGGGAGACCTCAACTTCCACCTCGACAACCAACTGGACCCCAACACCACATCCCTCCTGGACAACCTCCACAACATTGGACTCCGCCAGATCGTGACCGAGCCTACGCACTCAGCAGGACACACCCTCGACCCCCCCTTCACTACAGGAAACTCCATCACCTTCAGCCACACCACCGAACTCCCATGGACCGACCATTGTTGCGTCCACTTCACCTTCAGAACACCCACCATCCACAGACACAGCACCTGCTCCCACGAAGATACTGGACCAAAATCACCGACGACCAGCTCACCTCCTCACTCAACAACTCCACCCCAACCGTCGCGGAAAACGACGACCCCAACACCGCAGCCCGAACCCTGCATAGATGGATCTCGGACAGCACCAACACCATAGCCCCCCTCAAGAAAAACAACAATACCCGCGCCAAGAAAGCCAGATGGTTTACCACCGAACTCGAGAGTCCAGACGCACATGCCGCCGCCTCGAAAAGGCCTGGAGGAACACCAAATCCACAGAAGCCCACAACAACTTCAGAGCCGCCACCAACGCCCGCCATCAACTCATCAGAGAAACGAGGAAAAAAGCGACTGAAGACAGAATCTCCACCCACACGCACAACAGCAAGGAACTCTTCAGCATCATCAAGGAGTTCGCCCAACCCACCAGCGAGTCTACCGACATCCCTCCCTCACAAGACCTCTGCGACAAACTCAGCACCTTTTTCCACCACAAAATCAAGAGCATCTACGACAACTTCGACGAAGAAAACCAACACACTGAACCCTCACCAACCACCCCCAACACCCGGAAACCAGCGATTGACGACTGGACAGCCCTCACCACCGAAGACACACTGAAGACAATGAAGTCAATCCACTCAGGGGCCCCACGGACCCCTGCCCCCACCACATCTTCAACAGAGCCGCCGACACCATCGCACCCATGCTCCGCCACACCATCAACCGCTCCCTGGCGACCGCCTCGTTCCCCGATGACTGGAAACATGCTGAGGTCAACACCCTCCTAAAAAAACCCTCAGCGGACCCCACCGACCTCAAAAACTACAGACCCATTTCCCTGCTCCCTGTTCCCAGCGAAAGTCTTCGAGAAAGCCATCAACAGCCAACTCGCCACATTCATTGAAGAACACAACATCCTCGACTCCTCCCAATCCGGCTTCAGAAAAAACCACAGTACGGAAACCGCCCTCCTCGCCGCAACAGACGACATCCGCACCCTATTGGACAAAGGAGAAACAGTAGCTCTCATCCTCCTCGACCTATCAGCGGCGTTCAACACAGTCTCCCACCGCACCCTAATACGCAGATTCTATGACGCAGGAATCCAGGACAAGGCCCTCGACTGGATCCGTTCCTTCCTCTCCGGCAGGACGTAGCGGGTCAGACTCTCCCCTTTCCTCTCGGACCCCACACCTACCATCTGCGGAGTCCCCCAGGGCTCCTCCCTCAGCCCGACGCTCTTCAACGTCTACATGGCTCCACTCTCCCCCATCGTCAGAACCTACGGACTCAACATCGTGTCATACGCAGACGACACCCAACTCATCCTCTCCCTATCCAACGAGCCCAACACCGCCAGATGCAACTTTCGAGAAGGCATGGAAGCCGTCGCCAAATGGATGAAAAACAGCTGCCTACAACTAAACACCAACAAAACAGAAGTACTCATCATGGGCCCAAACCCAGACGCCTGGAGCGTCACCTGGTGGCCCCCCGCCCTCGGAAACCCGCCAACCCCCACGGACCACGCACGCAACCTGGGAATCATCCTGGACTCCGAGCTCAAAATGGACCGCCAGATCAACTCCGTCTCGTCATCCTGCTTCCACACCCTCCGCCTCCTTCGTAAGACCTTCAAATGTATCCCCTCGAACACCAAAAGACCGTCACTCACGCCCTGGTCACCAGCAGACTCGACTACGGCAACGCACTCTACGCCGGAATAAACAAAAACCTCACCCGCAAGCTACAGAACATCCAGAACGCCGCCGCAAAACTGGTCCTCAACCTGCCAAAACACTGCCACATCTCCCAGCACCTGCGCACACTCCACTGGCTCCCCGTCGAGGCGAGAATCACCTTCAAGATGCTCACCCACACACACAAGGCTCTCCACGGCACCGGACCAGCATACCTGAACAGCCGACTCAAATTCCACGCACCCCAAAGGACCCTACGATCAGCCCAGCTTTCCTACGCCGTGGTCCCCCGCACCAGAAAGACCAGATCGGGAGGCCGCTCCTTCTCCTTCCTCGCGGCCAAAGCATGGAACGTCCTTCCGCTCCACCTCAGACAGACAACATCGCTCCCCATCTTCGCAAGAAACCTCAAAACCTGGCTCTTCGACAGAACCCCTCCTTGATGGAATGGAACCTGCACCCCCCCCACCCATAGCGCCTTGAGACCCTTACGGGTGAGTAGTCACGCTTTAACAAACCCCCTGATTGATAGTGACCGAGGGTCTATATCCAGTTTTGACGGTAGAGAGTCAGACAGGTACCAAGTGTAAGAAGGAAAAGAAAAATATAGAAACGTTAGGAGAGAGCTTAGATGAGTCTGATGATGAATTATTAGAAGATATTATGACTAAAAGGCCTCCGCCATATGAAGAAAACTCAGGAGAAATGACTCCAAGTGCCATACAAATGGTAACCCCATTGACTCCCCAAGTTACCAAAATGGCTAGAAGGGTTCGAGAAAATGAAGTGAGTTTGTTAAACAAGGCTAGAATGGAACAAGTACATAAATTAAATCAGTTAAATTTGAATGCAGAAGCTTTGACGGTACCGGTGACAATTGGTCCCGTGGTTCCATTGTTTGGAGAAAAATCAACTTTGCCTAACGTACACACGTTGTCAGTTCCAAGAAGTAGTGTAAGGAGTGAAATAGTGTCAGCAACAAATGAAAATAGACAAGATGACCAAAATACGACACTGTTAGATTTACCGATTGATGAATTATTAACGGAAACCCTGAGGAGAAGTATTCAACTAGACCCAAGGAAATTAGGGCCAAACATTACTCCAGTAAAAGGGAGTTCAGCAAGTCCCTCTCCAGAAGAATTAACTCAGTGGATAAATGAATTGACTAATACATAAGCCCAACCACAGAGTATAAATGTAAGTCAATTGAAAGTAGATTTAGAAGAAATGATTATTGGAACAGTAAGTCCAGATAGATTAGGGACTTATAGTGAAGAAGAGTTGTTGTTTTTGTGTAAAAGTATTACATGGAGAGCGAAGAATTTCCATGAGAAATTATCAGAGGTTGCTACTGAGTTTGGTGTGGATATATAAAAATCAAAGATGTTACAAAGGACATACAGAATGGCTTTTACCTACAAGGATTTAGAGAGTTTGAATATATCAGGAAAAAGATTGCAGATAAAAGAGTTAATGAATTTACTGAAGAAATTGGGAACTTTAGAACGATGGAGGAGTAAGTAGATGAAAAAGAAGGAAGAAACTGTGGGTAGGGGAACTTCCATGTTTCCATTGAAAGAAAACGAGCAAGTTGAAAGGGCATGTCCGATGAGAGAAGTTCCAGGTGGTGGATATGTTCATGTACCTTGGACTAGACAGGACATATTATCATTCACTAATGATTTCCCCAGATTGCGAGAGAAGCCAGTTGAATGGTACAAACAAGTGGACAGATTTGTAAAAGTCTCAAAGGTGTTGTTGAAAGACTTAGATGGTCTTTTAGAAATAGTGGTTCCAGCTGACTTGTGGACAGAATGTAAGATTACTGTTGATTGGCCTAAGGATGAATATCCCAGAGATGCAAGAACAGGGGCACCATCTGAAGAGGTGATGAGAAAGTACCATCAGGTCATTACCTTCTTGAAGGGGAAGATTTCTCCTAAAGAAACAGATTGGGTTAAGATTAACAGAACAACCCAAGAGCCCAAAGAGTCGGTGCATGCATATTATGAGAGATTGTTACAGGTTTTTAAGCAGTACAGTGGGTTTGAGAATATTGGTGACAAAGATATGGGACATTTTGTGTATCGATTTGTATATGGATTGAAACTAGAGATTAGTGCAATGATACAGCAGCATATGCTCTGCTGGCAAAGTAGGTCAATAGATGAAATTTTGAGGTATGCAAAGTATTGTAGTGATGACATTGATTCAAGACTTAAAAAGTTGAAAGAGAAAATGATGTGGGCTCAAGAGAAGATGGCAGAACAGCAACAGGAAAATAGTAATGGACAACAAAGTCAAAATCAGACTGGTCAGGTAAACAGTGGAGGTAAAATTTTAAAATGAGTAAAGAAGAAGCTAAAAAGAAATTTCCTTGTCATGCGTGCGGAAAATTTGGACACTGGAAGAATGAGTGTAGAAATGGACAAAAGGGCACCGAAGTAAATAAAAATAAAAATCCACAGATGCAGAACGAGGTGATTGGGAATCAACCGCAGCAGCAGCAGGTAGTTACTCCACAGTTACAGGTGCCACATCCTCCTATGCCCCATAATGTGAATGCTCATATGCAGATGTACAGTGCAAGTACTGGATTCCACGGAAGAGAGCAGTTTGGTAAGAATCAACTGGTTTCACAATATTTGGTACGGTGTAGTGAGAGGGATTCGGATTCGTCTCAATGACGGTGCCTGAGGGGGGAGGAAGAGTGCGTACTTGGCGCATCTTTAGAGGTAGATCAGTCAGGTCCATTTGTTGATGGAAAGGTAGAAGGTAAAGATATCACCTTCTTGTTGGACAAAGGTGCTACCCGTTCTACTGTGAGAGCAGCAGAAATTCCAAACCTACCCCTCTTGGGAGAAACTATCCAAGTTGTAGGCGTTGCAAATAAACAGATTAGAACTCCTGTCACTGCCCCAGTAGAAGTTCATATTGGAAACTTCAAAAACATGGATCGGTTTGTGGTATGTGATTCCAGTCCCGTAAATCTCTTGAGCAGAGATTTACTGTGCAAAATGAATTGCATCATTTATTGTGCACCATATGGTGTTGCTTTTATGACACCTGATGAGGATGTTGAGTACAAAGTATTAATGGCCCAAAGAGAATCAGAAGTGAGTGAATTATATTCACTCCACACAGATGAAGATTTGCCTGAAGAGTTGAAAGATACAGTGAGATCAGAAGTGTGGGATTTTACAGGAAAAGAGATTGGATTAATGACAAATGTGGATCCAATCCAGATTACAGTAAATAATGGTGCTATATATCCAAATACCCCACAGTACAAAATGAGTCCAGAAGTAATATCAGGAGTCACACCTGCAATTGACCAAATGATTGAACAGGGAATTCTAAAGGAAATAATGAGCAGTCCCTGTAATTCACCCATTATTGGAATCAAAAAGCCTAATGGGAAATACAGAATAGTACAAAATTTAAGAATGGTGAATAAAATTGTAGTGCCATGTTGTCCAATAGTGCTAAATCCAGCAGTAATTCTTTATCAAATTCCCTGTGATGCAGAATGGTACACTGTCATTGATCTGTGTCAGGAATTTTCTCCATTCCTTTGCACCCGGAAAGTCACTATTTATTTGCATTCCGGTTTGAAAACCGAATCTTGGCCTGGTGCCGAGTTCCTCAAGGGTATACTGAAAGTCCCTCAATTTTTAGTCAGATTTTGAGAAATGTTTGGATACTTTGGTCATGCCTGGAAACTCTGTTTTGGTTCAATATATTGATAACCTACTGTTGGCATCAAAAACACGAGAAGCATGTGTGACAGACACAATTGCTTTATTGAACCATTTAGCAGTAGGAGGACATAAAGTATCACCATCCAAATTGCAATACTGTAAACAGGAAGTTCAATATCTAGGTCACAAAATTGGAAAAGGGGTCAGAAGGGTGACGCCAGAAAGAATCAGTGTGATTAAGAAAATGAATCCACCCAGAAATCAAAAAGAAGTGTGAATGTTTTTGGGAATGGTTGGATATTGCAGACAGTGGATTTGTGGTTTCTCATTGATTGCAAAACCTCTACAGAGGTTGACACGAAAGGATGTGAAAGATCCAATCGTGTTGGATGAAGAGAGTATGGAATCTTTCTCAAGGTTGCGAAATAGTCTTTGTCAAGCACCTGCTTTGGGAATGCCGGATTATTCTAAAAAATGTGCATTGTATTGTTGTGAGAGAGATGGATGTGCACTCGCAGTTTTAACTCCGAAACACGGAATGGCTTGATGTCTGGTGGCATATTTTTCTGCCACCCTAGATTCAGTGGCTGCAGCATTGCCAGGCTGCTTGAAAGCAGTAGCCGCCACTTGTGTAAGTTTGGAGCAAAGTGAAGCAATTGTGATGGGTTACCCTGTAAAAGTATTTGTACCACACTCTGTTGAGATCCTTTTAACTCGCACTAGGACTCAACATATGACATCTAGTCTGCTGACTAAATATGAGAGAGTGATTCTAGGTGCTGAAAATGTGACAGTGGTGAGGTGCACTACTGTGAACCCAGCCACATTGTTGCCAGATTCAAGATGTGAGGAAGTGAAAGAAGAAGCAGAACATGATTGTTTGGAAGTGACAGAACTTTGTACTAGACCCCGACCGGATATAGAGGATGAACCGTTAGAAAGGCCAGATTGTGAATTGTTCGTGGATGGATCATGTTTGAGAAATCAAAGGGGTGAATTGTGTGCTGGTTATGCTGTCTGCACTTTATCAGGAGTATTAGAAGCATCTTGCCTGAATGGGGTAAAATCCGCCCAAGTTGCAGAATTGATTGCTCTGTTTAGAGCATGTAAATTGGCAAAAGGTCTAAAAGTAACCATCTACACCGACAGTCAGTACGGATTTGGTATCGTACATGACTTTGGTCAAATATGGATGCAAAGAGTATTTTTGACTTCCTCAGCTTCTCCAATTCGGAATGGAAAAACTGTAAAGGAATTATTGGATGCTTTGCAGTTACCAAAAAGAATTGCCGTTGTAAAATGTGCAGCACATCAATCAGGAGATGATGATGTGACAAAGGGCAATAGATACGCGGACCAATTAGCGCGTTACTGTGCACAAAATACAGTGGCCATAAACAGGTCAATTGAAAAGGGAAATACCGAATGCCATCTTATGTATACAACAACATTTGAAACTTGGGATGAAATAAAGCAAATGCAGGAAGAAATCAGTGATGAGGAAAAGGAAGAGTGGAATAGAACAGGCTGTAGGAAAAATGCAGAAGATGAGGTTTGGGTCTATTACGATGGAAGACCAGTATTACCAGATTCTTTACTTTCCCATATGGCCAGGATGTTTCATGGACAAACACACATCGGAAGGGATGCAATGGTGAGACTGTTCAAGCAGACATGGTATAATCCAAAGTTCAGGGCCATCGCAGAAAGTTTATGTCAAAGATGTGCCATATGTCAAAAATAAAATCCTGGAAGAAAAACAGTTGTAAATTGGGATGTAATTGGGAAAGCAAGAGGTCCTTTTACAAGACTTCAAATTGATTTTATTGAGCTGCCACCATGTAATGGGCTGAAGTACGTCCTTGTCATTGTCTGTTTGTTTTCTCGCTGGGTGGAAGCCTATCCAATGAGAAGGAATGACAGCCTTACAGTGGCTAAATTGTTGTTAAGAGAACTAATCCCTAGATTTGGTTTTCCAGTCACTTTGGAATCAGATAGGGTATTATATTTCAATAATGAGATAATTCGAATGATATGTGCAGCAAAAACTGCATTGTGCCTATCGATCAGAGGCTTCTGGAATTGTTGAACAGATAAATGGTACAATTCAATCTAGATTAGGGAAGGTATGTGCATCCACAACACTGAAGTGGCCTGACGCTTTACCCCTGGTATTGATGAGTCTTAGAAGTATTCCTGACAAAAAGACTGGATTGAGTCCCCATGAAGTATTGATGGGAAGAGCCATGAGACAAGCATACATACCTACGAATAAGCTGATGACTATGTCTGATGATCGTGTGCTAGATTATTGCAAGGGACTGGCTGACCTGGTACGTTCTGTGTCCCGCCAGGTTGGAGCAGATGCCACAACACAGCGGAACCAAGCACATGATTTGAATCCTGGTGAGTGGGTACTAGTCAAGAAGCACGTAAGGAAAACGTGTCTAGAACCCCGTTGGAGTGGCCCTTGCCAGATCACATTGATGTCGACCACAGCAGTAAAGTGTTTTGGCCTGCCAAACTGCATACATGCAAGCCATACCCGCTTAGTCCCAAGTCCAATTGAAAGACCTGAAGTACAGCAACTGGAAATTCAAAACCAAGTCCCAGCAGCTGAAGTGTGCGAAGCTGAGGAGTCTGGAGTGACAGATTCTAAAGAACATTTTGGCGATGAACAGCCAAGCACAAGTCAAGTAAATTGGGCACCAGATACTGGGATTAAAGAGACTGTTGTTAAGTCAGAAGAAGGTGAGGCTGCCGGTGAGCCAGGAGAAAGAGAAACGGCTATTGAGCTAGAAATTGGACCAAAGGAGAGTGAAACACCAATGAGCTAGAAGAAGGTGAACTCAATGAATCAGAAGCAAGTGCTGAACCTACAGAAACAGAAATACAAAGGAGCAGAGAGGGACAGACAGAAAGAAGATCAAACAAAAGAAATAGTGAAGCAAACACAGAAGGTGAAAAGATTGTTGTATTCCGCTTTAGGTGTCCGTATATAGGTTTTCCTGAAACATGTCCTTATAGGCACAATTCGCATTGCCCTTATATAGGCATAGAATCCCAGTCCTTATTTAGGCATTAGCCATGCACTCCAAATACAGGCATGGTCACCGACATCCGTCCACCCTAACGTCACAACGAGTTCTTAGAAACCAAACCCTTAAGCTCTTGGGAGTTCCCCTAGCACAGGATTATTGATTTCTCCAAGAACTCATCTATTATGCATGAACCGCTATACCTTAAGGGTTCATTCCTGACGTCTTCCTCTGTCCGACTTCACGTCAATGCTAACATTCCAAAGTACCTACCAGGTATAAATATACCTTCCCTTGCCCAAGCATACAGGCTTTAATATGTACAAACTGCCCTATACATTTCGTAGAAATGATGGGACGTATCTTTAACATATCTGATACGAGCGGAATTGTCCATGTATTTAAGACCATCTGTTCAGGACTATTAGCACCTTTCCAGGCAGTCCTCGGAATCATCCCAAACTTCGCATATTCGGTGTTTGGTGGTGTGCCATTAATTCTAGCACTTGTTGCAGGAATTCTATTTCTATTCCTACTGTTACGCTATGGCAAGCCTGTCCACCGACATCACTCCGAGCGATGTGGAGAAGGCTCTCCTAGAACGGAAGTGCCGTGAGCGCATAGTACAACTTTTGGGCATACCTCGTCTACGAGAACTTAATACAACATGGTTCCTGTCATTCAGACCAATCTGGCAAGATTGTATCTTACCTGTTCTACGCTGCCTGCTTTGCGGTGAAGAATGCATGCTAGACACCTGTCTAACACTTCCATCAGTCATGCCAACGGATATCGATGCTCTGCTGGACCCGATAACGGCCCATGCTCTGTGTTGTCCCCAGAGGCTACCAATCCTGATGACTTCATTCATTGAGATCTCACAGACGCTTCCGGCTGCTGCTGAGGTACGAGATGGATCAACAGGCACACAGGTAACAACGGACGCGAACATTGCTGCAGCATCTTATGCTGAGGGTGATGATTCTAATCTCTGTGCAGTTAGTCTCCTACACGAGGTGTTCCAAATGTCACCAACGTCAGTTGACGATATTTTGTCTACGGAAATAGATGATTTCATGTTTACACCAGACCCGTACACTGACTTTGATTCGCCTACAGTGTACCAGGGACGGAATGAATTTGGCCTTCATATTTTCGAAAACTTGGAACTCTTCCCAAAATTGATTTATTTATTTTTTTCTCTTTTTGAAACTACACGGCAAATCAATCTGCTTACAGTAGAACTATTCTTATAAAACGGACTTCTTTGAATACTTCCAGGGACACATTGTCACCTTATTTGTCTAAAATCTCATTTCCTTCCATGATATGAAATGGCTTTGATTTTTGAAAAACTTATCAATCATTTCGTCATATGTATATATTACTGTGTATTCATTCATGTTGCATTTTATTTCCAATATATGCTTCGAATGAAACCAATGCTTTAAAATGTACAGTACCTATTGCATTTCAACAGTTTATTTTAAACTTCTTTTAATATGCTTTTAGAAATGTTTTTTGCAATATGTGGTACTCAATTTCATGTTTAGCATTTAGTATTATCGTTCATACGAAAGTGGAGTGGGTGTTGTATTCCACTTTAGGTGTCCGTATATAGGTTTTCCTGAAACATGTCCTTATATAGGCACAATTCGCATTGCCCTTATATAGGCATAGAATCCCAGTCCTTATTTAGGCATTAGCCATGCACTCCAAATACAGGCATGGTCACCGACATCCATCCACCCTAACGTCACAACGAGTTCTTAGGAACCAGACCCTTAAGCTCTTGGGAGTTCCCCTAGCACAGGATTATTGATTTCTCCAAGAACTCATCTATTATGCATGAACCGCTATACCTTAAGGGTTCATTCCTGACGTCTTCCTCTGTCCGACTTCACGTCAATGCTAACATTCCAAAGTACCTGCCAGGTATAAATATACCTTCCCTTGCCCAAGCAAGTTAGAGGAGACCTCGACTTCAGAGGAGCCCGTATCCCGGCCTGACGCACTGAGAAGACGCTGTCATCCCTGCTCGCAGAGAATCCAGCTTCCAGTGATCTGACTCCCTTCGCGGGGTGTTAGAGTTCGAGTCCGGAAATATATTCCCACCTCTCTCATTCTCAAGGTATGGAGCTGACTAGAACCTAGAGGGACTCTTGGCATACTTGGCATTCTTGGCATACTAGACTTAACATACTCTTAGTATACCATACTAGAGAATACTTCGCCTACTTCTTACCTTGCCCTACACCTAGGTTAGGTTAGGTACACTGGGGTAGAACTAGCTTAGGAACACATCGTATGAGTACTCGCATTTTTAGCTCATGTTATTTATGTACGTGAAAATATGCTAAAAGATAATGCTAGCGCAGTATTATTTATTTCTACTGCTTACGCTGTACATAATATATCTTGCATACTGTCTTGTGATCATAACAGCACATATCTCTTACACGAGAAACAAGACTGTTCAATAAATCTTTTATTGAAACGCCCGTCTATTCTTTCTGTGTAACTCTGAGAAACTAAGCATGCACGATTGACTAGGTGAAACTGTTATCTATTGTTTCCACGATTCTGAGACGTGTTCCGATTCTAAAGGGAAACAAAGTGGTCATGTTTATGCGGTTGCCAGAAACTACTCCCTTCTTGTTTTCAAGGAGTTTCTAGTGGCCTCTGAGCTAACTGGCACAAAGTAATTAAGTTTAATATACTCTATAGGGACATACCGACTTCAGTCCTATGTCAAGCCTATAGGGTATATTATTCCAATGCGCAGAGCCTATTAGGGAAATAGGAACTACACTTCATGGCGCCCAAACGTTTGGTTAGGCAGTAATTTAACGCTAGATACTGAGTAACTCAGTCGTGCTTTTCTCTCAGAGACCCCTACTCACATACTCCATAAGACGTCTGGAGTGGGTAGGGTTAAATATCCGCCAAAGCTAAATAGGACAAAAACCCTATATAGTAGCCATTTTGGTTTGTTCAACGTTGAAGGATACAGTGTTCCAAAATATTGTGCACCTTATCCTTTGTTTCCTTGAAACTTGTTCTACATTTTTCAAAAAACAAATGTCCACACGCCGGGACAATGACACCGGGAACGGTGTAGCTGCGGCTGAACCAGTCGTAACAGCTTTTAACTTTACAGGTTGAAACCGAGGAGGGTGTTATAGACATCCATCCAAACTTAAGAAGAGCCATCACTCTAAAACTTATAAAACACGGCCTACCACCAAGAGGCGGTAGAGCAGTTTTCTTGATAGAGGCACACGAATCCTTTCAGACAGAGGTATTCTATTCATGGATAGTATTCCCAGAATCAAATCCAGTAACAAGAGTGTTTCACTTCTACAAAGAAGATGAACCACCAGAGGAATATATTCCTTTCGAGGATATTGAAATTCCACTAACATACCAGGAGCATCAGCTCTGGTTTAAAGGCGCCCTAAAACATCACAGAAACATTACCAGGCTCGGTCCACTAGGTAGACCAGGAGCAACATGGCCGATTCTAGCCGGCTACACTCCTCATCCTGACCTTGATATAATGTCAGACGAGGAATTACTTACTCAACTTACAGAGTTAATAAAAATTTACAGACAATTGGTCCAATATGTGATGCGGACTTTCACAGTCCAACCACCATTGACCATTCCAAATCAAACCCCTCAACAGGGGAATACATTAAAAATTACACCACAGACTTTATACGCAGTCATGGGTAAAATGCCCACAAAACATGAGCAAATTCCATTCTGGATAGGTCAAAAAATTACTCAAATCGAAGCAGTAATTCCTAATACTAGCCCTTATGAGAAACACAGAATTCTAACAATCTGTTTACCAATGGGGATCACACCACAACTGGAAGACTGCACCACTTGGGGCTCAGTCTTTGCTGCCATCTATACTAAAACACATGGTATTCCGTCAATTGCAGTAATACCTGATGTCCTGAAACAAATTCAAAACGAATACAGGGCAGAGCCTGCTCTAAATTTAGGTATGAAACTACTGAAAAATTTCGACCAGGTCTCAACAATAATATTATCTAACATTAAAGGGGAGGCAGTGGCGATCCGCCAACGCTTAAGGGAATTTGATGTAACAGAACATCAAACAGAACTACCCAGAATAATAGAACAATCATATGCAGAATTAGGCAGAGATAGTTTGGGTGGAAGACCATTGAAGCCAAAACTATCTGAGAATCCTAAAAAGGACTCTATTAAACAAACTCCTACATCTTCTAAAAAGAAGTGGGAAACTAATAAACAAAACTCAAACGAGAAACGTTCTCAATCCCGAGGTAGGTCTCCTCAAAAGGAGCCCTATGAAAGGAGGTATAACCTCAGGAATAGGGATGATTTAAGAAAACCTGACAGGTATCAAGACACTGATACACGTTCCTCTCGTACCTTTCAGATATCGTCACAGACATCGGAAAGAAGAGGACGGTCAGAACATAAAGAAGAACGCGTGAAATCCAAAGACGACAAACACTTTCAGAAAAATAAATCAAAACCTCAATTCTCAAAAAAGAAGGTAGCAGGTCTGAAGATCAGACATGCCGAGAATACTGAGAACACAACTCAAGAACGGAGAATGGGCTCAGACAATGCTGGACAATGCAGCAGAAGTCACAATAGCTCGCCAGAACCTGAAGGAACTTCTGGAGATAGTGGACTTGAATGAGTACATCACAGTAGAAACCGTAGACACCAGGGTTAGTACTCCACAAAAGTTATATGAAATAACACTCCGAATGGAGGGAGATATACCAAGACAGGTGAAAACACTCTTTTGGGAAAAACTTTCAAGGGGCTATGATATACTTCTAGCAGAAAAAGACTGGCCGCCAAAATTTGTCAGGGAGTGCCCACATGGCGAGGACATTATTATGCCTGCCTTCTCCAACCATATTCCAATTCACCTTAAATATACTTATGCCAGGAAATGGGCAGTAGCCCAGGCCCCAGCATTATATAAAAATAATGTAGGATGGGATGAGGACTCACCTCACCACAAAATACATCTAAAAAATGAACCAACTGCACAAAGGCAGTACCCAATAAAGCAAGAAGCTAAAAAGCAGGTCAGGGAGATCTTAGATCAACTTGAATACCAAGGGGTGCTTGAAACATGCACCTCCTCAATGAACAATCCTTTGTTTCCTGTATCCAAACCAGACCATACATATCGTCTAGTTTTGGATTACAGACACTTAAACACTTGTTCTAAAACATTTGCAGTGCAAAATGCACATAGTACAGCATTAATGAATAACATTGTGCGTAAAAAATATAAAACCACATTGGATATCTCAAATGGTTTCTTTTGTCAAAACATAGCACCTGGAAGCAGGTATTTAACAGCTTTCTCAATGATGGGGACCCAGCGTCAATTTTGTCGACTCCCACAAGGGTTCAAGAACAGCCCAGGGTTATTCTAAGCGAGGGTAACAGAGTTACTACAAATTTATGATAATGAGGCATTGTCATATGTCGATGACATCTATCTGACAGACGATGACCTGGATAGGCACTTGAACAGGGTGAGTACCATTATATTGGGCTTCGCCTCTGAGGGCTATAAGTTCAACTTTAAAAAATCCAGAATTGCCCATCTCAATGTCCTTTTTCTGGGATATGAGCTTTCAAGTGAAGGAAAGAGCTTGGCAGCTAACTTTTTAGAAAAGTGTGCGCTGCTCCAACCTCCAAAAATGCTGAAAAATGTACAATCCATCCTGGGTTTCCTAAATTTTGGAAGAACGTACATTCTAAATTACACAGGAAGGGTAAAACCTCTCTACGCATTAATCAAACCTGATTTTTCAATCAAAAATTGGACACAAGAACACACAGAAATCTTGCGTTCACTCCAAGCTAACATGTTAGCAACAAATCACTTACAAACACGCGTAAGTCAACGCAACTTAGTGATCCGAATAATTTCGGGTCAATGCGGATTCACCTACTTAACATTTAATGAGGGTGAAAAAGTACCAATTGCATACAAATCTCATTTGTATACACAAGCAGAAATGCGCTTCACTTCAACTGAAAAAATACTGACAGCAGTTCAAACCGCTGTAGCAAAAGAAAGAGCTCTAGCCCAAGGGAAACGCTTTATTGTCGTAACCCCAGTACCAGCCTTAGAGGCGGTTACAAAAGCGAGCATTCCAAATGCAAAAGCTTTACATCCTAGATGGATACAATGGGTTAATTATCTTGCTGCAACAGATGTTGAATATGTTTTTGATCCTGATTTAAAAACACAAGCGTTCCTGCAATATGAACATGAATGTCCTCTGCCCACTGAAATTCTGCCTCTCGATCAGTACGAATTTATAATTTACACTGACGGATCCGCACAACCCGCTACAGGGAGTAAGCAAGCTTACAGTGCAGCATGCGCAATCGTTAAAAGTCGCATGCGAGATGGTAACTTCAGACCAATGGTCACTAAAACTCAATCTCTAGGAGATTGTACAGCTCAGCGAGCTGAATTACAAGCATTCAAACTGGCACTTGAAAGTACAGATCGCGAATTCCCCACACTCATAGTGTGCGATTCTTTCTACTGTGTGCAGTCATATAATGAATATATACAAAATTGGCTTGAAAATGGGTTCAAAGATGCAAAAGGTGGCACAATAAAGCATAAAACGCTTTGGGAACAAGTAGTTCAGTTAAAAAACGAACTACCAAAGGCTCACGTGATACATACACTGAGTCATCAACGTGATGGCGTTCACGTTGCAGGGAATTCATTGGATGACGAAGCCGCAAAGGGGGCTGTTCAGACGGCTTCCGTAGCTGCGATCACTCGTTCAAAAACGAGAATAGACAGTGAGATATTGTTGGCTGTCAATGCTACAAGCAAAGGCAGTGGTGCAGCGTTACCAAAAAAGTTTCCACTCAAGTACTCTTATGTAATTGATGTGAACAACGTTCCTTTTGCTCGAATCCCTGGAGTGGGGGATAGGGTAATTGAAAACAAGGAACGAAGATTAGGACTAATCCTAGCAGCACATGAAGGGATAGCCTCTGCCCATGCAGGTGTTTCTGCAACAGTATCTTTACTTAAACAAAGATATTGGTGGCCTGGCATTAGGAAACAGACCAAAAACTATGTTTTGGAATGTGAAATATGCCAACAGATGAAAGTCTCCACAGTGAAACGTCCTGCGCAGACACCCCTGTTAATTTCAGACAAACCATTAGCTTGTGTTTACCTGGACCACTGCGGTCCCTTACAAAGGGACGGTAACTATAAATATATAATGGTCGCAGTGGATTCGTGCTCAAGGTTCCTATGGATATGGCCTCAGCGCTCGGCTGACGCTCGAACTGTTATAAAAGATTTGCGAGTCTTTATCGGCACATACGCAATAGGCACACTACACTCTGACCAGGGCCCTGCGTTTAGCTCTCGGGCTTACAAAGAAGCCATGGCCAGTTTGGGCGTTGCATTGCGGTACTCCTCTCCGTTTCATCCTGAGGGAAATTCTGTTGTGGAAAGGAAAAACCGGGACATAAAGCAATCTATAACAGCTAGAGTATTAGGTACGGGTGATGGGTGGGTCAAACATCTTTATGGGGTCCAACTCTCATTAAATAATTTGCCAAGAAGTTCTCTAGGGGGTCACTCCATATGAGGTCCTATTTGGGATGAGAATGTGGGTTCCTGATCTCGAATGTAAAGGCATAGTGGTGGAAAATAAACCCTTTGATATCAAAGATCGTTTGGCTGTTTTACAGGATCTAAATGAACTAAGATCGAAACAAAGCAACGTATTCCTGAAGCCAACCACCACTGGGGAAAAATCGGCAGTCCCAGCAAGGCCTGTCTGGATCCCAAAAGTTGGGGATCTAGTCAGAGAGAAGATTGCGGACAAGAAGGAATTTGGACCTTCTTACAGACAACCAGTACCTGTCCTAGCCGTCCACGGAACAAGAACAGTACTTCTGCCGCCCCTTGCTGGAAAAAAGGAGAAAAGATTTGTGTCAATCGACCTCATCAAACCACAGTATGTGGCCAATACTAAATAGTAGGCCTTGTGGACTCCGACCTAGTAGCACAAGCACTCCTCTCGAGACTGATAACCACTGAGAATTCAGCAATAACAGATGAAGGACTAAGCAACAATGCTATGGAACTCATCCCTCTTGAAACTCAAATAACAGTTCGTCCAAATACACCTGTTTACACCAATGTAACAAGTGATCAACTGGTTCCAGCGATTTCAACAAATCCTGATGCAATTCCAACAATTGACAGAACTGCTTCTGGCTATTTCATTAACTTTGATACGTTTTCTGAGGATCCGAGTGAGCCTGAAACGACGCCAGCAATAACTTTCATCGAGCAAGTAAAAGACTTTTTTCATTTTCTGAAAAAGACTTATCTGGTTTCACCATGGATTGAACTCTGGATTATTTCTGGAATATTTTTCTTTCTGCTTTGGCTAGCTTTGGTTATGACTATCAGCGTGCTTATAAATGGCAGATACATCCGTTTGTACATTGAAAGTAAACATGTGAACTTACTTTTAAAACCACACAAATCATCCCATCGTGAAGCAAGAGACTTGTCAGCAGTGAACATCACAGCCGTTCCTATTAAAGATGGTATAGTGTGGGACAAAACTGATTTCGATATATTCGGCCCTACGGAACAATTGAACATTCCACATTTATTTAAAATTTCACTAAGTGATTTTATTTCGTCCAGTACCTATTCTGATGATTGGGACTTTGAGACTGTAAATGACATGATGTTTGATCTAGAAAGGTCTGCTGCATTCTCTAACAATGAATATTTAGAGGGTTCATCAAACTATGAACAGCTGTATTGCTATAACCACTATGGTCATCATTTTTTGCATAAATCTGCAACACCTAGAAATGTGTTTATGTTTAACCAATGGGAGCATTGTCCTACACCACCAAAAGGTAGTTCAAAAACATTTGCTAAAAAGTTTCCCTATTTTTCAGGGTACAATACATCTGATCCGGAAACATTTTACTATAAAAATGTAAACAAAACAGGACAGAAAATTATTTTAACAAATACAAAACAGATTTACTCTGCAGCATTTATTGCCCAACTGTCTAGACATGGATTCGACTTGTGGAAAGACACAATAGACACAAAATCTGTCTGGGGTTCTAAAGATTGGCAAGTGCAGGGGATAGAAGCTTTGTTTAGAGCATGTATCATCCCTCAGCAAATAATGTTTTTGAATGACACTGTGCAACAAACGTCTTGCCTTGGGTTAGCCAAAATCAAAGACATGAAAACACCTTCTGTACCAACACCTGCAAGTGATAACAATACACGGGCAGCGGTTATACAATACTACAAATCAACAGAACAAATCCTGATTGGAGTAAATGGTTGATCTGGCCCACAGACACAAACACCTGTCAAGAGAGATTCCTGAATAAAACTCAGGGCTTTACTATTCATAGGCCAGACCCACGATACGTCCAAAGACAACATCCGGGGGTAGTAACAACATACAGTGTAGGAAAATTGTGCCTCGACTGGCTACAAAAATCTACACTTGAGGATGTGAAACAACACTTATCTTTACTTAAAGAAGACGCAGACCTTAGGGAATTCTTGCTAGGACCGAGAAAACCGCGTCAAAAACGTTTCATATATGCCGGCATCTATGCTGCTTATAATGAAGCATGGAAGGTTACACAGGTAGAGGCCGCAGAACAAATACGTGAACTTGATCATTTTAATTTAGAGAAAACTCTCTCTGTGGTCGCCAATGGGTTAACAACTTTGTCATCCAGAATTTATTCATTGGACAACATTGTATCCTCTGCTATTGACATACTGGAACAAGATTTAGCCATGTTACAGCAAGGCCAATCTCAATTACATTCTATTATGTTATTAGGCTGGACACTGCAATCTTTGCGAGCGGCTATGTGCCTTGGCGTTTTATCAACACGTCGGCTCTGTTTGCAGAATACAATCTAACTGATAAACAGATCGAACTGGCACAAAGGGGAGCAAAGTATACAGTGCTGAGCATTGAAAAACTGGAGAAATTACCATTCACTGTGGCAGAAAAACCAGCTACAGAATGGCTTATTCATGGCAAAATCACTCTGCCTGTCACTACATTTCAGTTTCAGTATTGCCTCAAACAAATGCAAGCAGGCACATATGAAAGGTTGGGTAAAGAATACATTAAGACATCCTGGGATTTACCTTACGATTATAGATGTTAGAGTGGGGATCGTGAAGTGTTTCTTAGCGGTACACACTGTGAAAATGCACTAAGCGGTTCACTCATTTGTCAGGACATTTCTTTACACGGGGCTTGTAATGGTTCTGTGGCAAATTTGTCCTGCCACCAGCTAGGTGCACCAGCTGCTGTGATTAATCCAACGTTTGGCCAACTTTCTAATGTGAGTTACCTCATGTTGAATGATCAGAGTTGCTGTGGCATGTTGCCAGGCATCCCATATCTGGTAACAGTAGACTCCAGGGTCACTTGCTGTATGCAAGTATTGTTTGCCCCAATAGACACAGTCAGGGAGTCGCCTTTGTGGCCTTCGTTGAATGTCTCTTTTATACGATTTGATACTTTAAGCAGAATGAAAGCCATGCTTATACAACAAACCGTGCCTTTGACCTCGGCCAAAGAAACCTATGATCTTCAAGTAGCAAGGACTTCGGCTGAGATACAGGCTTTAATACGTACAAACTGCCCTATACATTTCGTAGAAATGATGGGACGTATCTTTAACATATCTGATACGAGCGGAATTGTCCATGTATTTAAGACCATCTGTTCAGGACTATTAGCACCTTTCCAGGCAGTCCTCGGAATCATCCCAAATTTCGCACATTTGGTGTTTGGTGGTGTGCCATTAATTCTAGCACTTGTTGCAGGAATTCTATTTCTATTCCTACTGTTATGCTATGGCAAGCCTGTCCACGGACATCACTCCGAGCGATGTGGAGAAGGCTCTCCTAGAACGGAAGTGCCGTGAGCGCATAGTACAACTTTTGGGCATACCTTGTCTACGAGAACTTAATACAACATGGTTCCTGTCATTCAGACCAATCTGGCAAGATTGCATCTTACCTGTTCTACGCTGCCTGCTTTGCGGTGAAGAATGCGTGCTAGACACCTGTCTAACACTTCCATCAGTCATGCCAATGGATATCGATGCTCTGCTGGACCCGATAACGGCCCATGCTCTGTGTTGTCCCCAGAGGCTACCAATCCTGATGACGGCATTCATTGAGATCTCACAGACGCTTCCTGCTGCTGCTGAGGTACGAGATGGATCAACAGGCACACAGGTAACAACGGACGCGAACATTGCTGCGGCATCCCATGCTGAAGGCGAGGCTTCTCATCTCTGTGCAGTTAACCTTCTGAACGAGGTGTTCCAAATGTCACCAACATCGGTAGACGATATTTTGTCTATAAAAAAAAAGAAATCTCACAGACGCTTCCGGCTGTTGCTGAGCTACGAGATGGATCAACAGGCACACAGGTAACAACGGACGCGAACATTGCTGCGGCATCTTATGCTGCGGGCGATGATTCTCATCTCTGTGCAGTTAATCTCCTACACGAGGTGTTCCAAATGTCACCAACGTCAGTTGACGATATTTTGTCTACGGAAATAGATGATTTCATGTTTACACCAGACCCGTACACTGACTTTGATTCGGCTCACAGTGTACCAGGGACGCAATGAATTTGGCCTTCATATTTTCGAAAACTTGGAACTCTTCCCAAAATTGAATTATTTTTTTTTTTCTCTTTTTGAAACTACATGGCAAATCAATCTGCTTACAGTAGAACTATTCTTATAAAACGGACTTCTTTGAATACTTCCAGGGACACATTGTCACCTTATTTGTCTAAAATCTCATGTCCTTCCATGATATGAAATGGCTTTGATTTTTGAAAAACTTATCAATCATTTCGTCATATTTATATATTACTGTGTATTCATTCATGTTGCATTTTATTTCCAATATATGCTTCGAATTAAACCAATGCTTTAAAATGTACAGTACCTATTGCATTTCAACAGTTTATTTTAAACTTCTTTTAATATGCTTTTAGAAATGTTTTTAGCAATATGTGGTACTCAATTTCATGTTTAGCATTTAGTATTATCGTTCATACGAAAGTGGAGTGGGTGTTGTATTCCGCTTTAGGTGTCCGTGTATAGGTTTTCCTGAAACATGCCCTTATATAGGCACAATTCGCATTGCCCTTATATAGGCATAGAATCCCAGTCCTTATTTAGGCATTAGCCATGCACTCCAAATACAGGCATGGTCACCGACATCCGTCCACCCTAACGTCACAACGAGTTCTTAGAAACTAGACCCTTAACCTCTTGGGAGTTCCCCTAGCACAGGATTATTGATTTCTCCAAGAACTCATCTATTATGCATGAACCGCTATATCTTAAGGGTTCATTGCTGACGTCTTCCTCTGTCCGACTTCACGTCAATGCTAACATTCCAAAGTACCTGCCAGGTATAAATATACCTTCCCTTGCCCAAGCAAGTTAGAGGAGACCTCGACTTCAGAGGAGCCTGTATCCCGGCCTGACGCACTGAGAAGAAGCTGTCATCCCTGCTCGCAGAGAATCCAGCTTCCAGTGATCTGACTCACTTCGCGGGGTGTTAGAGTTCGAGTCCGGAAAGAGATTCCCACCTCTCTCATTCTCAAGGTATGGAGCTGACTAGAACCTAGAGGAACTCTTGGCATACTTGGCATACTTGGCATACTAGACTTAACATACTCTTAGTATACCATACTAGAGAATACTTCGCCTACTTCTTACCTTGCCCTACACCTAGGTTAGGTTAGGTTAGGTACACTGGGGTAGAACTAGCTTAGAAACGCATCATATGAGTACTCGCATTTTTAGCTCATGTTATTTATGTACGTGAATATATGGTAAAAGATAATGCTAGCGCAGTATTATTTATTTCTACTGCTTACGCTGTACATAATATATCTTGCATACTGTCTTGTGATCATAACAGCACATATCTCTTACAAGAGAAACAAGACTGTTCAATAAATCTTTTATTGAAACGCCCGTCTATTCTTTCTGTGTACCTCTGAGAAACTAAGCATGCACGATTGACTGAGTGAAACTGTTATCTATTGTTTCCACGATTCTGAGACGTGTTCCGATTCTAAAGGGAAACAAAGTGGTCATGTTTATGCGGTTGCCAGAAACAACTCCCTTCTTGTTTTCAAGGAGTTTCTAGTGGCCTCCGAGCTAGCTGGCACAAAGTAATTAAGTTTAATATACTCGATAGGGACATACCGACCTCAGTCCTATGTCAAGCCTATAGGGTATATTATTCCAATGCGCAGAACCTATTAGGGAAATAGGAACTACACTACAAGATAATTCAGAAGAAAAGGCCTAGAAAGGGAGATATTTGGTCAAGTGGAGCAAGAAGACTAAAATACAGAATAGTCAAGAGAAGGTTGGGAAAAAGACCAGAGCAAAGTAATGAAGTTTCAAGCCAAACAGAATTAGAGAACACAAAAAGAGAAACAACCCGAAAATCAAAGAGAACAAGAATTCCATGCAGAAAGTACAAAGCTCCTGAATGGACCTATGTTATACTAGAAGAATTTGAAAATATAGGTTTAAGTGAAGATCATGACAGTAGTGATACTGGAAAGGAAGATGAGAACAAACTAAGACCACCTTAAAAGAACAATAAAGAGACAAAGGAAGAACATTTGTCAGATGAACTGAATTGAGAACTTAAAAGAAACCCAAAAGACTAAATAAAAAGAAAGGGGGTAAAGAAGAAAGTCATTAAGTGTAGAATTACACTAAACCATATTTTTGAGAAAAATTTGGATTTTAGACTAGAAAATTGTTAGATTTTTTATATTTTTCTTTTTTTTATAGTACATCAAAATGGCAGAAGTAGAAGTGACTGAACAACTAAATTCTAGACTAAAACGTAGATGTATTAAAACCTGTATGTGTAGTGTTTTCCTATTAACGCTTATGTAGATCCTGTTGATTGTTATCTTACCTAATTTTAGTGTAAATAACATTGGAAATTATACTAATGATATGACAGTTGAAGGAATGAAAGATGTGTCTAAAACACGTATGAATACTAATTTAAAACAAATGGATGGAAGTACTTACCATCATGATAAATCAATTCGTGATTTTCCATTAAATGTCTTTACCAAGTTGTTATATGAGTATACTAACACTATGAATGTGAGTGATTGTTATGTCTGTATGAAATTACCTACGTCTGTCTCTGAAGGACTAACCTATCATCATCTTTCTCTAACCTATGGTGTATCATGTAGTGTACTCGGCCGCCTATTTTACATGACTGGTAGGCTAAATTATCAATATACTAATATAGATTTAGTATTTTCAGAAATACCAATCATAAAGAAATTAAATAAAATAGTAAGTGCTAAAAATGCTCGTTATATGGGAGAATTCTTCCATATCACTAAAACCTTAGATATAAAAAATGTCTACAAAAACAATTTAACCTGTAGTCTACATACTGAAGAAAGATTATTTTTAGATATGGTAGAGAATAGAAGAGCAAGTTTCCAGAAGGAAGCTAATGAACAGAAATCACAGGCACCACCTTGGGCTTTTAGAGAAGGTAATTATGAGAAGGGTGAGACATACGCTGCGATGTCCCTGGACTGGTTATGAAAGGGAAACTTTGTTTATATAGATCAAGGACTAACTATAATAATTACTTTATTGGCACTGGTGAATGTGAGCATACTTTCCAAATTACTGGAGGATGGGGATTGAAGGGTGGAACTGACCTAGTTTTCCCGGGAATCTATTACGTGTGTGGCAAGAAAGCCTATTATAGGTTACCAGCACGTTGGTATGGAAGCTGTTATTTTGGGATCCTTTTTCCAAAGGTCTATCATAAAGACCGTGGGGACTATAGTGCCAATGAAATAAAACAAGGACTAATACGAAGTAAAAGAGCAAGTTTTTCAGAAATAGTAGGTGATATCTTTGGTGCACTGATACCCTCAGTTGGAGTTGTTTTAAATGCACACAAAATTCGCAAATTATCCACAGTAGTTGATCGTTTATCAACAGATACTGCTGGTGGTTTCTTGATGATTGATACCGAAATGGTGGCAATCAGATCAATGGTTTTACAAAATCGGCTTGCCCTTGATATTCTTTTGACAAAAGAGGGTGGAGTCTGCAGCATGTTGAAAATTCAACACTGCTGTACCTATATCCCAGATAAAAGTAAAGGGTTAAAAGGATATATTAGAAATATCACAAAATTACATAATGAGTTAACACAATTGGAGGTTGATAGTGCTTGGGAGAGACTTGGTAAGAGTTTCTCTGCAGTAAGTAAATGGTTTTCTAGTTTAGGAAATAGTTTATTAGGAAAAATAATAATCCCAATATTTTCTGTGGCAATAGTAATAACATATAAATGTTGCAAATATTTAAGAGAAAGAAAAGATGTGAAAAACAAAAAGAATAAAAGTAAAGGAAGAAAGAGAAAAAGAAAAGAAATAGAATTAGAAAAAGTAAAAGGAGAATATTATGACATGATGAAAGAATTAGACAAGAGTGCCATAAAAGAAGAAAAAGAGAGTAAATGCTAGATAACAAAAAAAGGTGGCACTCGGTATGGTGAGTATTTATGATGGCTCTTAAAGCCATCAGAGGGGGGATTGATGGAGCAGGATTTCGCGAAAAGAAACATGCTCAACTGAACCACCCTTTAATATGGACTAACAGTAAGTAGTGTTAAACGACTAATGTGCACATTTACACTACACGTGGGAAGACTGCTTTATAAAATGCATGAACTAACTAGAACTAATGCGTAAATAACCGGAAATGTAATAATTTTGTGTTTTGAATGAATTCAAAGAGGTTTGCATGGCAAGGCCGCAGCTGTTTTTCATAAAAAGCATGGTGTGTGTTGCTTTATACTAATGAATAATGCTGTTTTCCTGCTTAAGCTATGCTAGACTAACAGTTAACATAAAGTAGAATTAAGATGGGGGTAAACAGTGAAAAGTACATTATCACATAATTAATAATGTTAGTTTTTTCTGTTCTTTTAGTAATGGACGAGTTCTCCATACTGATTAAGTTAGCTACAGTAAGGGCGGGTGAACAAGAGAGTGAGTGGGAACCACGTGACTACATGACTGAACTGCTGAGCAAAGCTGAAAAAACCGTGACCTGGTGAAGGACATGGACCTTGTCAGGCAGCCAACACCAGTGTCATCGTGGGAATAGAACCCGAAGTTGTTGAATTTAATAAATTGTTAAAGAATGTTGATACATGTTCTCATGTGAGAGAAGAGGTATTGATGACTATATGAAAAAATTGTTTAGAACAATGGTGTAGTCAAAAGTAGATGATTTCATAGTGGGGTGACACTCCACCCTAAAATCCCACCTATCACTTAGCTAGAAAATGTGAAATTAGCATATATTATGGGACGGACATGTTCTTTTAACCCCTTGCCTGCTTATGACGGAACCACGCCGTCATGAGCCACGGGCGGCATGTGCTCATGAAGGCGTGGTTCCGTCATGCGGCTGCCGCTCCGCCCACGCGGCATTAATTCCCCGCCTGTGCGGGCGAATTAATGAGCGGGCGGAGCCATGACGGAACCACGCCGTCATGAGCACACGCCACCCGTGACTCATGACGGCGTGGTTCTGTCACGAGCATGGCAGCGCCGCGCTCACCCCCCACCCCCCTGCGCCACGGCGAAATTCGCGCCGTGGCCAAGGGGTTAAGGTATAAGAATAGGTACTTTAGGGGTGTGGTTTAGGCAACAGATGGTGTGGTGTGCGGGCTTCAAGGGTCACGTAGGATGAGAGAGGGAAGCGTCGCTGTTTTCGTCGGTGAAGCTGTGAGGCCTAGATGTTCCTGTCCTGTCCCTGTCCTGGTTCTTAAGTTTTTGATCCCTGACTCTTGGTTCAGGGGTCCCTCACTACCGCCTAGGGCTGGGTGGTGGTTTTTCCCTTACAGATCGTCCGGGTTTGTATTTAATCTACTTAGCATTGTAGAGATTATATTTTTCCCGGCCGTTTCTTTGAAATGTGTGCCTTTTGTCTCTTCATCTATCCCCTCCGAAATTATTTTGGTTTTTAAGAGATCGATTATTGTGTATCTAATGTCTCTTCATCTATCCACTCTGTGCAACGTATACATTTAATTGATATTTCTGATGTTATTGTGATTAGTTTCTTTATTCTCTCCAATGAGGTCTCCAGTATTTGAGTTTATGGATATGAACGTTATAAGTTTTAGTATTGCTAGATAAAATTATTAAATCACACCGAGAGTTTGTGGTCATTTAATCAGATTTCTAATGGTTAATCTATATTTTGGAGAAATTACCTTTGCCATCAACTCTTCAACTAATTGGTCCATCGACCAAGTAGATAAAAAGTCGAATAAAATTACAAGATCTTTAAATTTTATGTATAAATAACAGGAATAGGTCGAAGAAAAGTAAACAAACTGGACACCAGCGCATCAGGGATTTTGGGTGAATGAGTATGGGCCAATGTATGATGTTGTTGAATAATTATCCCTGATCAATTATTTGGGTTCGCACTGGATCAGTTTTCTTGGTAGCAGAGTGACGGTTTGATTATTGATTAATTTGGTAAATGGTTATTGAATATTGATTATATGTTTAACAAAAAGAGTTAGCGTCATGTTTTATGTTTGCTAGAAGTACAGGTACGGGGTTGCCCAAGGAATCCCGGGAAGGAATTTGCCTGAAGTAGGCAGAAGAAGAGTGTGGTAAAGAAATGACACTGCAGAAGTACTTTGTCTGTTGGAAATAATACTGAAAAGCTAGGTAGGGCTGTCAGTGTTATAATTAGGGAAAATTTCGTAGATAGGAGAGTGTCTGAAATAGCGAAGGGTCCCTTTTGAAACTCTGGTAGTATCTTCGGGAAAAGTAACAGGACACCCTTTTTGTATGACAAAAGGTCCTCTTGTGATACCTCGGTTTTTATCTCTAGAGGAGTAATAGGTCTCCCCGGAGCTTGTTAGAGAAGTGAGATAACGCTAATCGTTATTGTTACTTGCAGCGTAAGGATCTCTTGGAAAAGTGAAGACTACCTCTTTATTTAGTGGAATAGATAAGGTAGCATTGTCTTTTTATGTTGTTACTAACAGAATTTTGATTAAGAAAATCTCAGAAAAATATTGCCGTAAATTTTTGTAAAGGAGGGGTCAGTAGAAGGAGTGATACTGACGTCACAGAGTGCTGCGCTGGTATTGGTCGGAGCAGCAGGTGGGTATCGAGTGTAGATTGTAAAAGGACGGTCAGTCGAAGGAGTAGAAACTGACATCACAAAAGACCGCACTAGCATTGGACAGAGAACAGAGCTCTGATTGGTAAATTAAAAGTGAGTCGCACAGATATTGGTTGAGATTGAAGTTAAGTAGGGAGCTCTGATTGGTTGGTTGGTGTGAGTCGCGCTGGTATAGGACAGAATCTAACGAATAGGGAAGAGAGAAATACGGAGAAATTTTGGTTGAGTTATTATTGAGAATAGGCATTAATAAAGAAGAATTGTGAGAATGGGTTGTTAAAAACTATAAAGAATTTCTTTAAAAAAGACAAACAAATTGTGACGAGAGAAGGAATCCCCATTCCACCCCCAAAAACGCCTGCCTCTTATATGATGATGGAGCGAGGTTATCATACGTGTGTTTGGTTAGAAAATTGGATGAGCTATATGAAGGATGATGGAATGTTAGCTTTTCCGGAATTTAGAACATTTAATGTGAGAATTTTGCAGAATTTGAGAGCTAGGATGAACATGCTAGAGCCAAATCCAAGACTTACTCAGTATGAAGCGTTGGAGGAATGGGAAGTAGAAGCTTATGAGCAAGAAAAAGATCGAAGTGGTAGGAGATTCAGAGGTTTCATGCCTAGATATCCATTCGAGAGGCGAGAAGATCAGATGAAAAGATGGAGAAGAGTGGTAGTGACCACTGACTCATTGTCAGTGAAATTGCTCTCCCACCCTCGTAGCTCCACCATTAAGTGAGGCCTGCCCCTGCCCCTGCACTCTCGAGTATTGGTGATCGAGGCCCTCCTCCACCCGCAGGTTTCCCAGCGCCTCATCCCTGGTGGTCCAGTGGACCTCTGTTTCCTTCCTCTCACTCTGCTCTTTCACTCGTTTTCACTCGTTTTTCTACCCTTTTTTATCTTTCCCTTTCTGCACTTTTCTGCATCTCTGCTCTTTTGTGCCTTATTTCTGCTTATTTTCCCTTTTTTCTTTATCTCTTATTTCCTCCCTTTACCTTTCCCCGCCGCTGCTGCCCCCGCGGCCCCTCCCCCCCAGCGCGACTGGCCCAATCCAGCTCCTCTTTCCACTCCTGCCTCCCAGCTGTCCAGCCCTCCCCGACCCCTACTTAATGGCGGCCGCTGCGGGGACAGGCGAGCAAGACCACTGACTCATTGTCAGTGAAATTGCTCTCCCACCCTCGCAGCTCCACCATTAAGTGGGGCCTGCCCTGCACTCTCGAGTGTTGGTGATCGAGGCCCTCCTCCACCCGCAGGTTTCCCTGTGCCTCATCCCTGGTGGTCCAGTGGACCTCTGTTTCCTTCCTCTCACTCTGCTCTTTCACTCGTTTTCACTCGTTTTTCTACCCTTTTTTATCTTTCACCTTTCTGCCCTTTTCTGCATCTCTGCTCTTTTGTGCCTTATTTCTGCTCATTTTCCCTTCCTCTCGCTCTGCTCTTTCACTCGTTTTTCTACCCTCTTTTAGCTTTCACGTTTCTGCACTTTTCTGCATCTCTGCTCTTTTGTGCCTTATTTCTGCTTATTTTCCCTTTTTTCTTTATCCCTTACTTCCTCCCTTTACCTTTCCCCGCCGCTGCTGCCCCCGTGGCCCCTCCCCCCCAGCTCCCCTCCCCGCCTCCCAGCAGTCCAGCCCTCCCCGACCCCTACTTAATGGCGGCCGCTGCGGGGACAGGCGAGCAAGACCACTGACTCCTTGTCAGTGAAATTGCTCTCCCACCCTCGCAGCTCCACCATTAAGTGGGGCCTGCCCCTGCCCCTGCACTCTCGAGTGTTGGTGATCAAGGCCCTCCTCCACCCGCAGGTTTCCCTGCGCCTCATCCCTGGTGGTCCAGTGGACCTCTGTTTCCTTCCTCTCACTCTGCTCTTTCACTCGTTTTCACTCGTTTTTCTACCCTTTTTTATCTTTCACCTTTCTGCACTTTTCTGCATCTCTGCTCTTTTGTGCCTTATTTCTGCTCATTTTCCCTTCCTCTCGCTCTGCTCTTTCACTCGTTTTCACTCGTTTTTCTACCCTCTTTTAGCTTTCACCTTTCTGCACTTTTCTGCATCTCTGCTCTTTTGTGTCTTATTTCTGCTCATTTTCCCTTCCTCTCGCTCTGCTCTTTCACTCGTTTTCACTCGTTTTTCTACCCTCTTTTAGCTTTCACCTTTCTGCACTTTTCTGCATCTCAGCTCTTTTGTGCCTTATTTCTGCTTATTTTCCCTTTTATCTTTATCCCTTACTTCCTCCCTTTACCTTTCCCTGCCACTGCTGCCCCCGCGGCCCCTCGCCCACAGCGCGACCGGCCCAATCCAGCTCCCCTCCCCGCTCTCGCCTCCCGGCTGTCCAGCCCTTCCGACCCCTACTTAATTGCGGCCGCTGTGCGGCCGCTGCGGACAGCCCGTCTGTGCCCATCCGCGACCCGACCGCGACCAGTGCCAGGAACCCTGGACCTCCGCCCCGCCAACGCTACGACCCAGCAGCACTCCATGCACTCAACCCAGGCCGCAACAACAACTGCAAGCTAGCATCACTAGCCGACACCCACGGACCCTTCAGCTGTCACCGCTGCCGGCACACCTGCAGCACCGCCAAGAACACGGATCCAGCACAACCCGCCCACAAGAACAGAACCGAACCGAAGACCCTGCAATGCATCCTCCTCAACGTCCGATCCCTCCACAAACACGCCACCGAAATCTGGGACCTCCTCGACAGCACCACCCCGGACGTAGCGTTCTTCACCGAAACCTGGACCAACACCACCTCGGGACCGGACATCGCCATCGCCATCCCCCAAAGATACAAGATCTCCAGGAAGGACCGCCGCACCCGCCCAGGAGGAGGAATCGCCATCGTCCACAAATCCAGCCTCCGCCTGAGCACACTCCCCGACGAGCCCACAGAACTGATGGAACACCTTCACTTCAAGATACTGGCCAGCCCCACCGCCACCCTCCGAGGAACCCTCATCTACCGACCCCCTGGACCCCGCGGACCCTTCGACAACTCCATCACGGACATTATCTCCCCGCAGGCCAGCGCATCCACCAACTACACCCTGCTGGGAGACCTCAACTTCCACCTCGACAACCAACTGGACCCCAACACCACATCCCTCCTGGACAACCTCCACAACATTGGACTCCGCCAGATCGTGACCGAGCCTACGCACTCAGCAGGACACACCCTCGACCCCCCTTCACTACAGGAAACTCCATCACCTTCAGCCACACCACCGAACTCCCATGGACCGACCATTGTTGCGTCCACTTCACCTTCAGAACACCCACCATCCACAGACACAGCACCTGCTCCCACGAAGATACTGGACCAAAATCACCGACGACCAGCTCACCTCCTCACTCAACAACTCCACCCCAACCATCGCGGAAAATGACGACCCCAACACCGCAGCCCGAACCCTGCATAGATGGATCTCGGACAGCACCAACACCATAGCCCCCCTCAAGAAAAACAACAATACCCGCGCCAAGAAAGCCAGATGGTTTACCACCGAACTTCGAGAGTCCAGACGCACATGCCGCCGCCTCGAAAAGGCCTGGAGGAACACCAAATCCACAGAAGCCCACAACAACTTCAGAGCCGCCACCAACGCCCACCATCAACTCATCAGAGAAACGAGGAAAAAAGCGACTGAAGACAGAATCTCCACCCACACGCACAACAGCAAGGAACTCTTCAGCATCATCAAGGAGTTCGCCCAACCCACCAGCGAGTCTACCGACATCCCTCCCTCACAAGACCTCTGCGACAAACTCAGCACCTTTTTCCACCACAAAATCATGAGCATCTATGACAACTTCGACAAAGACAACCAACACACTGAACCCTCACCAACCACCCCCAACACCCGGAAACCAGCGATTGACGACTGGACAGCCCTCACCACCGAAGACACACTGAAGACAATGAAGTCAATCCACTCAGGGGCCCCCACGGACCCCTGCCCCGACCATATCTTCAACAGAGCCACCGACACCATCGCACCCATGCTCCGCCACACCATCAACCGCTCCCTGGCGACCGCCTCGTTCCCCGATGACTGGAAACATGCTGAGGTCAACCCCCTCCTAAAGAAACCCTCAGCGCACCCCACCGACCTCAAAAACTACTGACCCATTTCCCTGCTCCCGTTCCCAGTGAAAGTCTTCGAGAAAGCCATCAACAGCCAACTCGCCACATTCATTGAAGAACACAACATCCTCGACTCCTCCCAATCCGGCTTCAGACAAAACCACAGTACGGAAACTGCCCTCCTCGCCGCAACAGACGACATCCGCACCCTATTGGACAAAGGAGAAACAGTAGCTCTCATCCTCCTCGACCTATCAGCGGCGTTCAACACAGTCTCCCACCGCACCCTAATACGCAGACTCTACGACGCAGGAATCCAGGACAAGGCCCTCGACTGGATCCGTTACTTCCTCTCCGGCAGGACGTAGCGGGTCAGACTCCCCCCTTTCCTCTCGGACCCCACACCTACCATCTGCGGAGTCCCCCAGGGCTCCTCCCTCAGCCCGACGCTCTTCAACGTCTACATGGCTCCACTCGCCCCCATCGTCAGAACCTACGGACTCAACATCGTGTCATACGCAGACGACACCCAACTCATCCTCTCCCTATCCAACGAGCCCAACACCGCCAGATGCAACTTTCGAGAAGGCATGGAAGCCGTCGCCAAATGGATGAAAAACAGCTGCCTACAACTAAACACCAACAAAACAGAAGTACTCATCATGGGCCCAAACCTAGACACCTGGAGCGTCACCTGGTGGCCCCCCGCCCTCGGAAACCCGCCAACCCCCACGGACCACGCACGCAACCTGGGAATCATCCTGGACTCCGAGCTCAAAATGGACCGCCAGATCAACTCCGTCTCGTCATCCTGCTTCCACACCCTCCGCCTCCTTCGTAAGACCTTCAAATGTATCCCCCTCGAACACCAAAAGACCGTCACTCACGCCCTGGTCACCAGCAGACTCGACTACGGCAACGCACTCTACGCCGGAATAAACAAAAACCTCACCCGCAAGCTACAGAACATCCAGAACGCCGCCGCAAAACTGGTCCTCAACCTGCCAAAACACTGCCACATCTCCCAGCACCTGCGCACACTCCACTGGCTCCCCGTCGAGGCGAGAATCACCTTCAAGATGCTCACCCACGCACACAAGGCTCTCCACGGCACCGGACCAGCATACCTGAACAGCCGACTCAAATTCCACGCACCCCAAAGGACCCTACGATCAGCCCAGCTCTCCTACGCCGTGGTCCCCCGCACCAGAAAGACCAGATCGGGAGGCCGCTCCTTCTCCTTCCTCGCGGCCAAAGCATGGAACGTCCTTCCGCTCCACCTCAGACAGACAACATCGCTCCCCATCTTCGCAAGAAACCTCAAAACCTGGCTCTTCGACGGACCCCCTCCTTGATGGAATGGAACCTGCACCCCCCCCCACCCCTAGCGCCTTGAGACCCTTATGGGTGAGTAGTCACGCTTTAACAAACCCCCTGATTGATAGTGACCGAGGGTCTATATCCAGTTTTGACGGTAGAGAGTCAGACAGGTACCAAGTGTAAGGAGGAAAAGAAAAATATAGAAACGTTAGGAGAGAGCTTAGATGAGTCTGATGATGAATTATTAGAAGATATTATGACTAAAAGGCCTCCGCCATATGAAGAAAACTCAGGAGAAATGACTCCAAGTGCCATACAAATGGTAACCCCATTGACTCCCCAAGTTACCAAAATGGCTAGAAGGGTTCGAGAAAATGAAGTGAGTTTGTTAAACAAGGCTAGAATGGAACAAGTACATAAATTAAATCAGTTAAATTTGAATGCAGAAGCTTTGACGGTACCGGTGACAATTGGTCCCGTGGTTCCATTGTTTGGAGAAAAATCAACTTTGCCTAACGTACACACGTTGTCAGTTCCAAAAAGTAGTGTAAGGAGTGAAATAGTGTCAGCAACAAATGAGAATAGACAAGATGACCAAAATACGACACTGTTAGATTTACCGATTGATGAATTATTAACGGAAACCCTGAGGAGAAGTATTCAACTAGACCCAAGGAAATTAGGGCCAAACATTACTCCAGTAAAAGGGAGTTCAGCAAGTCCCTCTCCAGAAGAATTAACTCAGTGGATAAATGAATTGACTAAAACATAAGCCCAACCACAGAGTATAAATGTAAGTCAATTGAAAGTAGATTTAGAAGAAATGATTATTGGAACAGTAAGTCCAGATAGATTAGGGACTTATAGTGAAGAAGAGTTGTTGTTTTTGTGTAAAAGTATTACATGGAGAGCGAAGAATTTCCATGAGAAATTATCAGAGGTTGCTACTGAGTTTGGTGTGGATATATAAAAATCAAAGATGTTACAAAGGACATACAGAATGGCTTTTACTGACAAGGATTTAGAGAGTTTGAATATATCAGGAAAAAGATTGCAGATAAAAGAGTTAATGAATTTACTGAAGAAATTGGGAACTTTAGAACGATGGAGGAGTAAGTAGATGAAAAAGAAGGAAGAAACTGTGGGTAGGGGAACTTCCATGTTTCCATTGAAAGAAAACGAGCAAGTTGAAAGGGCATGTCCGATGAGAGAAGTTCCAGGTGGTGGATATGTTCATGTACCTTGGACTAGACAGGACATATTATCATTCACTAATGATTTCCCCAGATTGCGAGAGAAGCCAGTTGAATGGTACAAACAAGTGGACAGATTTGTAAAAGTCTCAAAGGTGTTGTTGAAAGACTTAGATGGTCTTTTAGAAATAGTGGTTCCAGCTGACTTGTGGACAGAATGTAAGATTACTGTTGATTGGCCTAAGGATGAATATCCCAGAGATGCAAGAACAGGGGCACCATCTGAAGAGGTGATGAGAAAGTACCATCAGGTCATTACCTTCTTGAAGGGAAGATTTCTCCTAAAGAAACAGATTGGGTTAAGATTAACAGAACAACCCAGGAGCCCAAAGAGTCGGTGCATGCATATTATGAGAGATTGTTACAGGTTTTTAAGCAGTACAGTGGGTTTGAGAATATTGGTGACAAAGATATGGGACATTTTGTGTATCGATTTGTATATGGATTGAAACTAGAGATTAGTGCAATGATACAGCAGCATATGCTCTGCTGGCAAAGTAGGTCAATAGACGAAATTTTGAGGTATGCAAAGTATTGTAGTGATGACATTGATTCAAGACTTAAAAAGTTGAAAGAGAAAATGATGTGGGCTCAAGTGAAGATGGCAGAACAGCAACAGGAAAATAGTAATGGACAACAAAGTCAAAATCAGACTGGTCAGGTAAACAGTGGAGGTAAAATTTTAAAATGAGTAAAGAAGAAGCTAAAAAGAAATTTCCTTGTCATGCGTGTGGAAAATTCGGACACTGGAAGAATGAGTGTAGAAATGGACAAAAGGGCACCGAAGTAAATAAAAATAAAAATCCACAGATGCAGAATGAGGTGATTGGGAATCAACCGCAGCAGCAGCAGGTAGTTACTCCACAGTTACAGGTGCCACAACCTCCTATGCCCCATAATGTGAATGCTCATATGCAGATGTACAGTGCAAGTACTGGATTCCACGGAAGAGAGCAGTTTGGTAAGAATCAACTGGTTTCACAATATTTGGTACGGTGTAGTGAGAGGGATTCGGATTCGTCTCAATGACGGTGCCTGAGGGGGGAGGAAGAGTGCGTACTTGGCGCATCTTTAGAGGTAGATCAGTCAGGTCCATTTGTTGATGGAAAGGTAGAAGGTAAAGATATCACCTTCTTGTTGGACACAGGTGCTACCCGTTCTACTGTGAGAGCAGCAGAAATTCCAAACCTACCCCTCTTGGGAGAAACTATCCAAGTTGTAGGCGTTGCAAATAAACAGATTAGAACTCCTGTCACTGCCCCAGTAGAAGTTCATATTGGAAACTTCAAAAACATGGATCGGTTTGTGGTATGTGATTCCAGTTCCGTAAATCTCTTGAGCAGAGATTTACTGTGCAAAATGAATTGCATCATTTATTGTGCACCATATGGTGTTGCTTTTATGACACCTGATGAGGATGTTGAGTACAAAGTATTAATGGCCCAAAGAGAATCAGAAGTGAGTGAATTATATTCACTCCACACAGATGAAGATTTGCCTGAAGAGTTGAAAGATACAGTGAGATCAGAAGTGTGGGATTTTACAGGAAAAGAGATTGGATTAATGACAAATGTGGATCCAATCCAGATTACAGTAAATAATGGTGCTATATATCCAAATACCCCACAGTACAAAATGAGTCCAGAAGTAATATCAGGAGTCACACCTGCAATTGACCAAATGATTGAACAGGGAATTCTAAAGGAAATAATGAGCAGTCCCTGTAATTCACCCATTATTGGAATCAAAAAGCCTAATGGGAAATACAGAATAGTGCAAAATTTAAGAATGGTGAATAAAATTGTAGTGCCATGTTGTCCAATAGTGCTAAATCCAGCAGTAATTCTTTATCAAATTCCCTGTGATGCAGAATGGTACACTGTCATTGATCTGTGTCAGGAATTTTTCTCCATTCCTTTGCACCCGGAAAGTCACTATTTATTTGCATTCCGGTTTGAAAACCGAATCTTGGCCTGGTGCCGAGTTCCTCAAGGGTATACTGAAAGTCCCTCAATTTTTAGTCAGATTTTGAGAAATGTTTGGATACTTTGGTCATGCCTGGAAACTCTGTTTTGGTTCAATATATTGATGACCTACTGTTGGCATCAAAAACACGAGAAGCATGTGTGACAGACACAATTGCTTTATTGAACCATTTAGCAGTAGGAGGACATAAAGTATCACCATCCAAATTGCAATACTGTAAACAGGAAGTTCAATATCTAGGTCACAAAATTGGAAAAGGGGTCAGAAGGGTGACGCCAGAAAGAATCAGTGTGATTAAGAAAATGAATCCACCCAGAAATCAAAAAGAAGTGTGAATGTTTTTGGGAATGGTTGGATATTGCAGACAGTGGATTTGTGGTTTCTCATTGATTGCAAAACCTCTACAGAGGTTGACACGAAAGGATGTGAAAGATCCAATCGTGTTGGATGAAGAGAGTATGGAATCTTTCTCAAGGTTGCAAAATAGTCTTTGTCAAGCACCTGCTTTGGGAATGCCGGATTATTCTAAAAAATTTGCATTGTATTGTTGTGAGAGAGATGGATGTGCACTCGCAGTTTTAACTCAGAAACACGGAATGGCTTGATGTCTGGTGGCATATTTTTCTGCCACCCTAGATTCAGTGGCTGCAGCATTGCCAGGCTGCTTGAAAGCAGTAGCTGCCACTTGTGTAAGTTTGGAGCAAAGTGAAGCAATTGTGATTGGTTACCCTGTAAAAGTATTTGTACCACACTCTGTTGAGATCCTTTTAACTCGCACTAGGACTCAACATATGACATCTAGTCAGCTGACTAAATATGAGAGAGTGATTCTAGGTGCTGAAAATGTGACAGTGGTGAGGTGCACTACTGTGAACCCAGCCACATTGTTGCCAGATTCAAGATGTGAGGAAGTGAAAGAAGAAGCAGAACATGATTGTTTGGAAGTGACAGAACTTTGTACTAGACCCCGACCGGATATAGAGGATGAACCGTTAGAAAGGCCAGATTGTGAATTGTTCGTGGATGGATCATGTTTGAGAAATCAAAGGGGTGAATTGTGTGCTGGTTATGCTGTCTGCACTTTATCAGGAGTATTAGAAGCATCTTGCCTGAATGGGGTAAAATCCGCCCAAGTTGCAGAATTGATTGCTCTGTTTAGAGCATGTAAATTGGCAAAAGGTCTAAAAGTAACCATCTACACCGACAGTCAGTACGGATTTGGTATCGTACATGACTTTGGTCAAATATGGATGCAAAGAGTATTTTTGACTTCCTCAGCTTCTCCAAGTCGGAATGGAAAAACTGTAAAGGAATTATTAGATGCTTTGCAGTTACCAAAAAGAATTGCCATTGTAAAATGTGCAGCACATCAATCAGGAGATGATGATGTGACAAAGGGCAATAGATACGCGGACCAATTAGCGCGTTACTGTGCACAAAATACAGTGGCCATAAACAGGTCAATTGAAAAGGGAAATACCGAATGCCATCTTATGTACACAACAACATTTGAAACTTGGGATGAAATAAAGCAAATGCAGGAAGAAATCAGTGATGAGGAAAAGGAAGAGTGGAATAGAACAGGCTGTAGGAAAAATGCAGAAGATGAGGTTTGGGTCTATTACGATGGAAGACCAGTATTACCAGATTCTTTACTTTCCCATATGGCCAGGATGTATCATGGACAAACACACATCGGAAGGGATGCAATGGTGAGACTGTTCAAGCAGACATGGTATAATCCAAAATTCAGGGACATCGCAGAAAGTTTATGTCAAAGATGTGCCATATGTCAAAAATAAAACCCTGGAAGAAAAACAGTTGTAAATTGGGGTGTAATTGGGAAAGCAAGAGGTCCTTTTACAAGACTTCAAATTGATTTTATTGAGCTGCCACCATGTAATGGGCTGAAGTACGTCCTTGTCATTGTCTGTTTGTTTTCTCGCTGGGTGGAAGCCTATCCAACGAGAAGGAATGACAGCCTTACAGTGGCTAAGTTGTTGTTAAGAGAACTAATCCCTAGATTTGGTTTTCCAGTCACTTTGGAATCAGATAGGGTATTATATTTCAATAATGAGATAATTCGAATGATATGTGCAGCAAAAACTGCATTGTGCCTATCGATCAGAGGCTTCTGGAATTGTTGAACAGATAAATGGTACAATAAAATCTAGATTAGGGAAGGTATGTGCATCCACAACACTGAAGTGGCCTGACGCTTTACCCCTGGTATTGATGAGTCTTAGAAGTATTCCTGACAAAAAGACTGGATTGAGTCCCCATGAAGTATTGATGGGAAGAGCCATGAGAAAAGCATACATACCTACGAATAAGCTGATGACTATGTCTGATGATTGTGCGCTAGATTATTGCAAGGGACTGGCTGACCTGGTGCGTTCTGTGTCCCGCCAGGTTGGAGCAGATGCCACAACACAGCGGAACCAAGCACATGATTTGAATCCTGGTGAGTGGGTACTAGTCAAGAAGCACGTAAGGAAAACGTGTCTAGAACCCCGTTGGAGTGGCCCTTGCCAGATCACATTGGTGTCGACCACAGCAGTAAAGTGTTTTGGCCTGCCAAACTGCATACATGCAAGCCATACCCGCTTAGTCCCAAGTCCAATTGAAAGACCTGAAGTACAGCAACTGGAAATTCAAAACCAAGTACCAGCAGCTGAAGTGTGCGAAGCTGAGGAGTCTGGAGTGACAGATTCTAAAGAACATTTTGACGATGATCAGCCAAGCACAAGTCAAGTAAATTGGGCACCAGATACTGGGATTAAAGAGACTGTTGTTAAGTCAGAAGAAGGTGAGGCTGCCGGTGAGCCAGGAGAAAGAGAAACGGCTATTGAGCTAGAAATTGGACCAAAGGAGAGTGAAACACCAATGAGCTAGAAGAAGGTGAACTCGATGAATCAGAAGCAAGTGCTGAACCTACAGAAACAGAAATACAAAGGAGCAGAGAGGGACAGACAGAAAGAAGATCAAACAAAAGAAATAGTGAAGCAAACACAGAAGGTGAAAAGATTGTTGTATTCCGCTTTAGGTGTCCGTATATAGGTTTTCCCGAAACATGTCCTTATATAGGCACAATTCGCATTGCCCTTATATAGGCATAGAATCCCAGTCCTTATTTAGGCATTAGCCATGCACTCCAAATACAGGCATGGTCACCGACATCCGTCCACCCTAACGTCACAACGAGTTCTTAGAAACCAGACCCTTAAGCTCTTGGGAGTTCCCCTAGCACAGGATTATTGATTTCTCCAAGAACTCATCTATTATGCATGAACCGCTATACCTTAAGGGTTCATTCCTGACGTCTTCCTCTGTCCGACTTCACGTCAATGCTAACATTCCAAAGTACCTACCAGGTATAAATATACCTTCCTTTGCCCAAGCATACAGGCTTTAATATGTACAAACTGCCCTATACATTTCGTAGAAATGATGGGACGTATCTTTAACATATCTGATACGAGCGGAATTGTCCATGTATTTAAGACCATCTGTTCAGGACTATTAGCACCTTTCCAGGCAGTCCTCGGAATCATCCCAAACTTCGCACATTCGGTGTTTGGTGGTGTGCCATTAATTCTAGCACTTGTTGCAGGAATTCTATTTCTATTCCTACTGTTACGCTATGGCAAGCCTGTCCACCGACATCACTCCGAGCGATGTGGAGAAGGCTCTCCTAGAACGGAAGTGCCGTGAGCGCATAGTACAACTTTTGGGCATACCTCGTCTACGAGAACTTAATACAACATGGTTCCTGTCATTGAGACCAATCTGGCAAGATTGTATCTTACCTGTTCTACGCTGCCTGCTTTGCGGTGAAGAATGCATGCTAGACACCTGTCTAACACTTCCATCAGTCATGCCAACGGATATCGATGCTCTGCTGGACCCGATAACGGCCCATGCTCTGTGTTGTCCCCAGAGGCTACCAATCCTGATGACTTCATTCATTGAGATCTCACAGACGCTTCCGGCTGCTGCTGAGGTACGAGATGGATCAACAGGCACACAGGTAACAACGGACGCGAACATTGCTGCGGCATCTTATGCTGAGGGTGATGATTCTCATCTCTGTGCAGTTAGTCTCCTACACGAGGTGTTCCAAATGTCACCAACGTCAGTTGACGATATTTTGTCTACGGAAATAGATGATTTCATGTTTACACCAGACCCGTACACTGACTTTGATTCGCCTACAGTGTACCAGGGACACAATGAATTTGGCCTTCATATTTTCGAAAACTTGGAACTCTTCCCAAAATTGATTTATTTATTTTTCTCTTTTTGATACTACATGGCAAATCAATCTGCTTACAGTAGAACTATTCTTATAAAACGGACTTCTTTGAATACTTCCAGGGACACATTGTCACCTTATTTGTCTAAAATCTCATTTCCTTCCATGATATGAAATGGCTTTGATTTTTTTAAAACTTATCAATCATTTCGTCATATGTATATATTACTGTGTATTCATTCATGTTGCATTTTATTTCCAATATATGCTTCGAATGAAACCAATGCTTTAAAATGTACAGTACCTATTGCATTTCAACAGTTTATTTTAAACTTCTTTTAATATGCTTTTAGAAATGTTTTTTGCAATATGTGGTACTCAATTTCATGTTTAGCATTTAGTATTATCATTCATACGAAAGTGGAGTGGGTGTTGTATTCCGCTTTAGGTGTCCGTATATAGGTTTTCCTGAAACATGTCCTTATATAGGCACAATTCGCATTGCCCTTATATAGGCATAGAATCCCAGTCCTTATTTAGGCATTAGCCATGCACTCCAAATACAGGCATGGTCACCGACATCCGTCCACCCTAACCTCACAAAGAGTTCTTAGAAACCAGACCCTTAAGCTCTTGGGAGTTCCCCTAGCACAGGATTATTGATTTCTCCAAGAACTCATCTATTATGCATGAACTGCTATACCTTAAGGGTTCATTCCTGATGCCTTCCTCTGTCCGACTTCACGTCAATGCTAACATTCCAAAGTACCTGCCAGGTATAAATATACCTTCCCTTGCCCAAGCAAGTTAGAGGAGACCTCGACTTCAGAGGAGCCCGTATCCCGGCCTGACGCACTGAGAAGACGCAGTCATCCCTGCTCGCAGAGAATCCAGCTTCCAGTGATCTGACTCCCTTCGCGGGGTGTTAGAGTTCGAGTCCGGAAAGAGATTCCCACCTCTTTCATTCTCAAGGTATGGAGCTGACTAGAACCTAGAGGGACTCTTGGCATACTTGGCATACTTGGCATACTTGGCATACTAGACTTAACATACTCTTAGTATACTATACTAGAGAATACTTCGCCTACTTCTTACCTTGCCCTACACCTAGGTTAGGTTAGGTACACTGGGGTAGAACTAGCTTAGAAACACATCGTATGAGTACTCGCATTTTTAGCTCATGTTATTTATGTACGTGAATATATGCTAAAAGATAATGCTAGCGCAGTATTATTTATTTCTACTGCTTACGCTGTACATAATATATCTTGCATACTGTCTTGTGATCATAACAGCACATATCTCTTACACGAGAAACAAGACTGTTCAATAAATCTTTTATTGAAACGCCCGTCTATTCTTTCTGTGTAACTCTGAGAAACTAAGCATGCACGATTGAGTAGGTGAAACTGTTATCTATTGTTTCCACGATTCTGAGGACGTGTTCCGATTCTAAAGGGAAACAAAGTGGTCATGTTTATGCGGTTGCCAGAAACTACTCCTTCTTGTTTTCAAGGAGTTTCTAGTGGCCTCTGAGCTAGCTGGCACAAAGTAATTAAGTTTAAAATACTCAATAGGGACATACCGACTTCAGTCCTATGTCAAGCCTATAGGGTATATTATTCCAATGCGCAGAGCCTATTAGGGAAATAGGAACTACACTTCATGGCGCCCAAACGTTTGGTTAGGCAGTAATTTAACGCTAGATACAGAGTAACTCAGTCGTGCTTTTCTCTCAGAGACCCCTACTCACATACTCCATAAGACGTCTGGAGTGGGTAGGGTTAAATATCCGCCAAAGCTAAATAGGACAAAAACCCTATATATTAGCCATTTTGGTTTGTTCAACGTTGAAGGATACAGTGTTCCAAAATATTGTGCACCTTATCCTTTGTTTCCTTGAAACTTGTTCTACATTTTTCAAAAAACAAATGTCCACACGCCGGGACAAAGACACCGGGAACGGTGTAGCTGCGGCTGAACCAGTCGTAACAGCTTTTAACTTTACAGGTTGAAACCGAGGAGGGTGTTATAGACATCCATCCAAACTTAAGAAGAGCCATCACTCTAAAACTTATAAAACACGGCCTACCACCAAGAGGCGGTAGAGCAGTTTTCGTGATAGAGGCACACGAATCCTTTCAGACAGAGGTATTCTATTCATGGATAGTATTCCCAGAATCAAATCCAGTAACAAGAGTGTTTCACTTCTACAAAGAAGATGAACCACCAGAGGAATATATTCCTTTCGAGGATATTGAAATTCCACTAACATACCAGGAGCATCAGCTCTGGTTTAAAGGCGCCCTAAAACATCACAGAAACATTACCAGGCTCGGTCCACTAGGTAGACCAGGAGCAACATGGCCGATTCTAGCCGGCTACACTCCTCATCCTGACCTTGATATAATGTCAGACGAGGAATTACTTACTCAACTTACAGAGTTAATAAAAATTTACAGACAATTGGTCCAATATGTGATGCAGACTTTCACAGTCCAACCACCATTGACCATTCCAAATCAAACCCCTCAACAGGGGAATACATTAAAAATTACACCACAGACTTTATACGCAGTCATGGGTAAAATGCCCACAAAACATGAGCAAATTCCATTCTGGATAGCTCACAAAATTACTCAAATCGAAGCAGTAATTTCTAATACTAGCCCTTATGAGAAACACAGAATTCTAACAATCTGTTTACCAATGGGGATCACACCACAACTGGAAGACTGCACCACTTGGGGCTCAGTCTTTGCTGCCATCTATACTAAAACACATGGTATTCCGTCAATTGCAGTAATACCTGATGTCCTGAAACAAATTCAAAACGAATACAGGGCAGAGCCTGCTCTAAATTTAGGTATGAAACTACTGAAAAATTTCGACCAGGTCTCAACAATAATATTATCTAATATTAAAGGGGAGGCAGTGGCGATCCGCCAACGCTTAAGGGAATTTGATGTAACAGAACATCAAACAGAACTACCCAGAATAATAGAACAATCATATGCAGAATTAGGCAGAGATAGTTTGGGTGGAAGACCATTGAACACAAAACTATCTGAGAATCCTGAAAAGGACTCTATTAAACAAACTCCTACATCTTCTAAAAAGAAGTGGGAAACTAATAAACAAAACTCAAACGAGAAACGTTCTCAATCCCGAGGTAGGTCTCCTCAAAAGGAGCCCTATGAAAGGAGGTCTAACCTCATGAATAGGGATGATTTAAGAAAACCTGACAGGTATCAAGACACTGATACACGTTCCTCTCGTACCTTTCAGATATCGTCACAGACATCGGAAAGAAGAGGACGGTCAGAACATAAAGAAGAACGCGTGAAATCCAAAGACGACAAACACGTTCAGAAAAATAAATCAAAACCTCAATTCTCAAAAAAGAAGGTAGCAGGTCTGAAGATCAGACATGCCGAGAATACTGAGAACACAACTCAAGAACGGAGAATGGGCTCAGACAATGCTGGACAATGCAGCAGAAGTCACAATAGCTCGCCAGAACCTGAAGGAACTTCTGGAGATAGTGGACTTGAATGAGTACATCACAGTAGAAACCGTAGACACCAGGGTTAGTACTCCACAAAAGTTATATGAAATAACACTCCGAATGGAGGGAGATATACCAAGACAGGTGAAAACACTCTTTTGGGAAAAACTTTCAAGGGGCTATGATATACTTCTAGCAGAAAAAGACTGGCCACCAAAATTTGTCAGGGAGTGCCCACATGGCGAGGACATTATTATGCCTGCCTTCTCCAACCATATTCCAATTCACCTTAAATATACTTATGCCAGGAAATGGGCAGTAGCCCAGGCCCCAGCTTTATATAAAAATAATGTAGGATGGGATGAGGACTCACCTCACCACAAAATGCATCTAAAAAATGAACCAACTGCACAAAGGCAGTACCCAATAAAGCAAGAAGCTAAAAAGCAGGTATGGGAGATCTTAGATCAACTTGAATACCAAGGGGTGATTGAAACATGCACCTCCTCAATGAACAATCCTTTGTTTCCTGTATCCAAACCAGACCATACATATCGTCTAGTTTTGGATTACAGACACTTAAACACTTGTTCTAAAACAGTTGCAGTGCAAAATGCACATAGTACAGCATTAATGAATAACATTGTGCGTAAAAAATATAAAACCACATTGGATATCTCAAATTGTTTCTTTTGTCAAAACATAGCACCTGGAAGCAGGTACTTAACAGCTTTCTCAATGATGGGGACCCAGCGTCAATTTTGTCGACTCCCACAAGGGTTCAAGAACAGCCCAGGGTTATTCTAAGCGAGGGTAACAGAGTTACTACAAATTTATGATAATGAGGCATTGTCATATGTCGATGACATCTATCTGACAGACTATGACCTGGATAGGCACTTGAACAGGGTGAGTACCATTATATTGGGCTTCGCCTCTGAGGGCTATAAGTTCAACTTTAAAAAATCCAGAATTGCCCATCTCAATGTCCTTTTTCTGGGATATGAGCTTTCAAGTGAAGGAAAGAGCTTGGCAGCTAACTTTTTAGAAAAGTGTGCGCTACTCCAACCTCCAAAAATGCTGAAAAATTTACAATCCATCCTGGGTTTCCTAAATTTTGGAAGAACGTACATTCTAAATTACGCAGAAAGGGTAAAACCTCTCTACGCATTAATCAAACCTGATTTTTCAATCAAAAATTGGACACAAGAACACACAGAAATCTTGCGTTCACTCCAAGCTAACATGTTAGCAACAAATCACTTACAAACACGCGTAAGTCAACGCAACTTAGCGATCCGAATAATTTCGGGTCAATGCGGATTCACCTACTTAACATTTAATGAGGGTGAAAAAGTACCAATTGCATACAAATCTCATTTGTATACACAAGCAGAAATGCGCTTCACTTCAACTGAAAAAATACTGACAGCAGTTCAAACCGCTGTAGCAAAAGAAAGAGCTCTAGCCCAAGGGAAACGCTTTATTGTCGTAACCCCAGTACCAGCCTTAGAGGCGGTTACAAAAGCGAGCATTCCAAATGCAAAAGCTTTACATCCTAGATGGATACAATGGGTTAATTATCTTGCTGCAACAGATATTGAATATGTTTTTGATCCTGATTTAAAAACACAAGCGTTCCTGCAATATGAACATGAATGTCCTCTGCCCACTGAAATTCTGCCTCTCGATCAGTACGAATTTATAATTTACACTGACAGATCCGCACAACCCGCTACAGGGAGTAAGCAAGCTTACAGTGCAGCATGCGCAATCGTTAAAAGTCGCATGCGAGATGGTAACTTCAGACCAATGGTCACTAAAACTCAATCTCTAGGAGATTGTACAGCTCAGCGAGCTGAATTACAAGCATTCAAACTGGCACTTGAAAGTACAGATCGCGAATTCCCCACACTCATAGTGTGCGATTCTTTCTACTGTGTGCAGTCGTATAATGAATATATACAAAATTGGCTTGAAAATGGGTTCAAAGATGCAAAAGGTGGCACAATAAAGCATAAAACGCTTTGGGAACAAGTAGTTCAGTTAAAAAACGAACTACCAAAGGCTCACGTGATACATACACTGAGTCATCAACGTGATGGCGTTCACGTTGCAGGGAATTCATTGGCTGACGAAGCCGCAAAGGGGGCTGTTCAGACGGCTTCCGTAGCTGCGATCACTCATTCAAAAACGAGAATAGACAGTGAGATATTGTTGGCTGTCAATGCTACAAGCAAAGGCAGTGGTGCAGCGTTACCAAAAAAGTTTCCACTCAAGTACTCTTATGTAATTGATGTGAACAACGTTCCTTTTGCTCGAATCCCTGGAGTGGGGGATAGGGTAATTCCAAACAAGGAACGAAGATTAGAACTAATCCTAGCAGCACATGAAGGGATAGCCTCTGCCCATGCAGGTGTTTCTGCAACAGTATCTTTACTTAAACAAAGATATTGGTGGCCTGGCATTAGGAAACAGACCAAAAACTATGTTTTGGAATGTGAAATATGCCAACAGATGAAAGTCTCCACAGTGAAACGTCCTGCGCAGACACCCCTGTTAATTTCAGACAAACCATTAGCTTGTGTTTACCTGGACCACTGCGGTCCCTTGCAAAGGGACGGTAACTATAAATATATAATGGTCGCAGTGGATTCGTGCTCAAGGTTCCTATGGATATGGCCTCAGCGCTCGGCTGACGCTCGAACTGTTATAAAAGATTTGCGAGTCTTTATCGGCACATACGCAATAGGCACACTACACTCTGACCAGGGCCCTGCGTTTAGCTCTCGGGCTTACAAAGAAGCCATGGCCAGTTTGGGCGTTGCATTGCGGTACTCCTCTCCGTTTCATCCTGAGGGAAATTCTGTTGTGGAAAGGAAAAACCGGGACATAAAGCAATCTATAACAGCTAGAGTATTAGGTACGGGTGATGGGTGGGTCAAACATCTTTATGGGGTCCAACGCTCATTAAATAATTTGCCAAGAAGTTCTCTAGGGGGGTCACTCCATATGAGGTCCTATTTGGGATGAGAATGTGGGTTCCTGATCTCGAATGTAAAGGCACAGTGGTGGAAAATAAACCCTTTGATATCAAAGATCGTTTGGCTGTTTTACAGGATCTAAATGAGCTAAGATCGAAACAAAGCAACGTATTCCTGAAGCCAACCACCACTGGGGAAAAATCGGCAGTCCCAGCAAGGCCTGTCTGGATCCCCAAAGTTGGGGATCTAGTCAGAGAGAAGATTGCGGACAAGAAGGAATTTGGACCTTCTTACAGACAACCAGTACCTGTCCTAGCCGTCCACGGAACAAGAACAGTACTTCTGCCGCCCCTTGCTGGAAAAAAGGAGAAAAGATTTGTGTCAATCGACCTCATCAAACCACAGTATGTGGCCAATACTAAATAAGTAGGCCTTGTGGACTCCGACCTAGTAGCACACGCACTCCTCTCGAGACTGATAACCATTGAGAATTCAGCAATAACAGATGAAGGACTAAGCAACAATGCTATGGAACTCATCCCTCTTGAAACTCAAATAACAGTTCGTCCAAATACACCTGTTTACACCAATGTAGCAAGTGATCAACTGGTTCCAGCGATTTCAACAAATCCTGATGCAATTCCAACAATTGACAGAACTGCTTCTGGCTGTTTCATTAACTTTGATACGTTTTCTGAGGATCCGAGTGAGCCTGAAACGACGCCAGCAATAACTTTCATCGAGCAAGTAAAATACTTTTTTCATTTTCTGAAAAAGACTTATCTGGTTTCACCATGGATTGAACTCTGGATTATTTCTGGAATATTTTTCTTTCTGCTTTGGCTAGCTTTGGTTATGACTATCAGCGTGCTTATAAATGGCAGATACATCCGTTTGGACATTGAAAGTAAACATGTGAACTTACTTTTAAAACCACACAAATCATCCCATCGTGAAGCAAGAGACTTGTCAACAGTGAACATCACAGCCGTTCCTATTAAAGATGGTATAGTGTGGGACAAAACTGATTTCGATATATTCGGCCCTACGGAACAATTGAACATTCCACATTTATTTCAAATTTCACTAAGTGATTTTATTTCGTCCAGTACCTATTCTGATGATTGGGACTTTGAGACTGTAAATGACATGATGTTTGATCTAGAAAGGTCTGCTGCATTCTCTAACAATGAATATTTAGAGGGTTCATCAAACTATGAACAGCTGTATTGCTATAACCACTATGGTCATCATTTTTTGCATAAATCTGCAACACCTAGAAATGTGTTTATGTTTAACCAATGGGAGCATTGTCCTACACCACCAAAAGGTAGTTCAAAAACATTTGCTAAAAAGTTTCCCTATTTTTCAGGGTACAATACATCTGATCCGGAAACATTTTACTATAAAAATGTAAACAAAACAGGACAGAAAATTATTTTAACAACTACAAAACAGATTTACTCTGCAGCATTTATTGCCCAACTGTCTAGACATGGATTCGACTTGTGGAAAGACACAATAGACACAAAATCTGTCTGGGGTTCTAAAGATTGGCAAGTGCAGGGGATAGAAGCTTTGTTTAGAGCATGTATCATCCCTCAGCAAATAATGTTTTTGAATGACACTGTGCAACAAACGTCTTGCCTTGGGTTAGCCAAAATCAAAGACATGAAAACACCTTCTGTGCCAACACCTGCAAGTGATAACAATACACGGGCAGCGGTTACACAATACTACAAATCAACAGAACAAATCCTGATTGGAGTAAATGGTTGATCTGGCCCACAGACACAAACATCTGTCAAGAGAGATTCCTGAATAAAACTCAGGGCTTTACTATTCATGGGCCAGACCCACGATACGTCCAAAGACAACATCCGGGGGTAGTAACAACATACAGTGTAGGAAAATTGTGCCTCGACTGGCTACAAAAATCTACACTTGAGGATGTGAAACAACACTTATCTTTACTTAAAGAAGACGCAGACCTTAGGGAATTCTTGCTAGGACCGAGAAAACTGCGTCAAAAACGTTTCATATATGCCGGCATCTATGCTGCTTATAATGAAGCATGGAAGGTTACACAGGTAGAGGCCGCAGAACAAATACGTGAACTTGATCGTATTAATTTAGAGAAAACTCTCTCTGTGGTCGACAATGGGTTAACAACTTTGTCATCCAGAATTTATTCATTGGACAACATTGTATCCTCTGCTATTGACATACTGGAACAAGATTTAGCCATGTTACAGCAAGGCCAATCTCAATTACATTCTATTATGTTATTAGGCTGGACACTGCAATCTTTGCGAGCGGCTATGTGCCTTGGCGTTTTATCAACACGTCGGCTCTGTTTGCAGAATACAATCTAACTGATAAACAGATCGAACTGGCACAAAGGGGAGCAAAGTATACAGTGCTGAGCATTGAAAAACTGGAGAAATTACCATTCACTGTGGCAGAAAAACCAGCTACAGAATGGCTTATTCATGGCAAAATCACTCTGCCTGTCACTACATTTCAGTTTCAGTATTGCCTCAAACAAATGCAAGCAGGCACATATGAAAGGTTGGGTAAAGAATACATTAAGACATCCTGGGATTTACCTTACGATTACAGATGTTGGAGTGGGGATCGTGAAGTGTTTCTTAGCGGTACACACTGTGAAAATGCACTAAGCGGTTCACTCATTTGTCAGGACATTTCTTTACACGGGGCTTGTAATGGTTCTGTGGCAAATTTGTCCTGCCACCAGCTAGGTGCACCAGCTGCTGTGATTAATCCAACGTTTGGCCAACTTTCTAATGTGAGTTACCTCATGTTGAATGATCAGAGTTGCTGTGGCATGTTGCCAGGCATCCCATATCTGGTAACAGTAGACTCCAGGGTCACTTGCTGTATGCAAGTATTGTTTGCCCCAATAGACACAGTCAGGCAGTCGCCTTTGTGGCCTTCGTTGAATGTCTCTTTTATACGATTTGATACTTTAAGCAGAATGAAAGCCATGCTTATACAACAAACCTTGCCTTTGACCTCGGCCAAAGAAACCTATGATCTTCAAGTAGCAAGGACTTCGGCTGAGATACAGGCTTTAATACGTACAAACTGCCCTATACATTTCGTAGAAATGATGGGACGTATCTTTAACATATCTGATACGAGCGGAATTGTCCATGTATTTAAGACCATCTGTTCAGGACTATTAGCACCTTTCCAGGCAGTCCTCGGAATCATCCCAAATTTCGCACATTCGGTGTTTGGTGGTGTGCCATTAAATCTAGCACTTGTTGCAGGAATTCTATTTCTATTCCTACTGTTATGCTATGGCAAGCCTGTCCACCGACATCACTCCGAGCGCTGTGGAGAAGGCTCTCCTAGAACTGAAGTGCCGTGAGCGCATAGTACAACTTTTGGGCATACCTCGTCTACGAGAACTTAATACAACATGGTTCCTGTCATTCAGACCAATCTGGCAAGATTGCATCTTACCTGTTCTACGCTGCCTGCTTTGCGGTGAAGAATGCGTGCTAGACACCTGTCTAACACTTCCATCAGTCATGCCAATGGATATCGATGCTCTGCTGGACCCGATAACGGCCCATGCTCTGTGTTGTCCCCAGAGGCTACCAATCCTGATGACGGCATTCATTGAGATCTCACAGACGCTTCCTGCTGCTGCTGAGGTATGAGATGGATCAACAGGCACACAGGTAACAACGGACGCGAACATTGCTGCGGCATCCCATGCTGAAGGCGAGGCTTCTCATCTCTGTGCAGTTAACCTTCTGAACGAGGTGTTCCAAATGTCACCAACATCGGTAGACGATATTTTGTCTATAAAAAAAAAAAAGAGATCTCACAGACGCTTCCGGCTGCTGCTGAGGTACGAGATGGATCAACAGGCACACAGGTAACAACGGACGCGAACATTGCTGCGGCATCTTATGCTGCGGGCGATGATTCTCATCTCTGTGCAGTTAATCTCCTACACGAGGTGTTCCAAATGTCACCAACGTCAGGTGACGATATTTTGTCTACGGAAATAGATGATTTCATGTTTACACCAGACCCGTACACTGACTTTGATTCGGCTCACAGTGTACCAGGGACGCAATGAATTTGGCCTTCATATTTTCGAAAACTTGGAACTCTTCCCAAAATTGAATTATTTTTTTTTTCTCTTTTTGAAACTACATGGCAAATCAATATGCTTACAGTAGAACTATTCTTATAAAACGGACTTCTTTGAATACTTCCAGGGACACATTGTCACCTTATTTGTCTAAAATCTCATGTCCTTCCATGATATGAAATGGCTTTGATTTTTGAAAAACTTATCAATCATTTCGTCATATTTATATATTACTGTGTATTCATTCATGTTGCATTTTATTTCCAATATATGCTTCGAATGAAACCAATGCTTTAAAATGTACAGTACCTATTGCATTTCAACAGTTTATTTTAAACTTCTTTTAATATGCTTTTAGAAATGTTTTTAGCAATATGTGGTACTCAATTTCATGTTTAGCATTTAGTATTATCGTTCATACGAAAGTGGAGTGGGTGTTGTATTCCGCTTTAGGTGTCCGTGTATAGGTTTTCCTGAAACATGCCCTTATATAGGCACAATTCGCATTGCCCTTATATAGGCATAGAATCCCAGTCCTTATTTAGGCATTAGCCATGCACTCCAAATACAGGCATGGTCACCGACATCCGTCCACCCTAACGTCACAACGAGTTCTTAGAAACTAGACCCTTAAGCTCTTGGGAGTTCCCCTAGCACAGGATTATTGATTTCTCCAAGAACTCATCTATTATGCATGAACCGCTACACCTTAAGGGTTCATTCCTGACGTCTTCCTCTGTCCGACTTCACGTCAATGCTAACATTCCAAAGTACCTGCCAGGTATAAATATACCTTCCCTTGCCCAAGCAAGTTAGAGGAGACCTCGACTTCAGAGGAGCCTGTATCCCGGCCTGACGCACTGAGAAGAAGCTGTCATCCCTGCTCGCAGAGAATCCAGCTTCCAGTGATCTGACTCACTTCGCGGGGTGTTAGAGTTCGAGTCCGGAAAGAGATTCCCACCTCTCTCATTCTCAAGGTATGGAGCTGACTAGAACCTAGAGGAACTCTTGGCATACTTGGCATACTAGACTTAACATACTCTTAGTATACCATACTAGAGAATACTTCGCCTACTTCTTACCTTGCCCTACACCTAGGTTAGGTTAGGTACACTGGGGTAGAACTAGCTTAGAAACGCATCGTATGAGTACTCGCATTTTTAGCTCATGTTATTTATGTACGTGAATATATGCTAAAAGATAATGCTAGCGCAGTATTATTTATTTCTACTGCTTACGCTGTACATAATATATCTTGCATACTGTCTTGTGATCATAACAGCACATATCTCTTACACGAGAAACAAGACTGTTCAATAAATCTTTTATTGAAACGCCCGTCTATTCTTTCTGTGTACCTCTGAGAAACTAAGCATGCACGATTGAGTGAGTGAAACTGTTATCTATTGTTTCCACGATTCTGAGACGTGTTCCGATTCTAAAGGGAAACAAAGTGGTCTTGTTTATGCGGTTGCCAGAAACAACTCCCTTCTTGTTTTCAAGGAGTTTCTAGTGGCCTCCGAGCTAGCTGGCACAAAGTAATTAAGTTTAATATACTCGATAGGGACATACCGACCTCAGTCCTATGTCAAGCCTATAGGGTATATTATTCCAATGCGCAGAACCTATTAGGGAAATAGGAACTACACTACAAGATAATTCAGAAGAAAAGGCCTAGAAAGGGAGATATTTGGTCAAGTGGAGCAAGAAGACTAAAATACAGAATAGTCAAGAGAAGGTTGGGAAAAAGACCAGAGCAAAGTAATGAAGTTTCAAGCCAAACAGAATTAGAGAACACAAAAAGAGAAACAACCCGAAAATCAAAGAGAACAAGAATTCCATGCAGAAAGTACAAAGCTCCTGAATGGACCTATGTTATACTAGAAGAATTTGAAAATATAGGTTTAAGTGAAGATCATGACAGTAGTGATACTGAAAAGGAAGATAAGAACAAACTAAGACCACCTTAAAAGAACAATAAAGAGACAAAGGAAGAACATTTGTCAGATGAACTGAATTGAGAACTTAAAAGAAACCCAAAAGACTAAATAAAAAGAAAGGGGTAAAGAAGAAAGTCATTAAGTGTAGAATTACACTAAACCATATTTTTGAGAAAAATTTGGATTTTAGACTAGAAAATTGTTAGATTTTTTATATTTTTCTTTTTTTATAGTACATCAAAATGGCAGAAGTAGAAGTGACTGAAGAACCAAATTCTAGACTAAAGCGTAGATGTATTAAAACCTGTATGTGTAGTGTTTTCCTATTAACGCTTATGTAGATCCTGTTGATTGTTATCTTACCTAATTTTAGTGTAAATAACATTGGAAATTATACTAATGATATGACAGTTGAAGGAATGAAAGATGTGACTAAAACACGTATGAATACTAATTTAAAACAAATGGATGGAAGTACTTACCATCATGATAAATCAATTCGTGATTTTCCGTTAAATGTCTTTACCAAGTTGTTATATGAGTATACTAACACTATGAATGTGAGTGATTGTTATGTCTGTATGAAATTACCTACGTCTGTCTCTGAAGGACTAACCTATCATCATCTTTCTCTAACCTATGGTGTATCATGTAGTGTACTCGGCCGCCTATTTTACATGACTTGTAGGCTAAATTATCAATATACTAATATAGATTTAGTATTTTCAGAAATACCAATCATAAAGAAATTAAATAAAATAGTAAGTGCTAAAAATGCTCGTTATATGGGAGAATTCTTCCATATCACTAAAACCTTAGATATAAAAAATGTCTACAAAAACAATTTAACCTGTAGTCTACATACTGAAGAAAGATTATTTTTAGATATGGTAGAGAATAGAAGAGCAAGTTTCCAGAAGGAAGCTAATGAACAGAAATCACAGACACCACCTTGGGCTTTTAGAGAAGGTAATTATGAGAAGGGTGAGACATACGCTGCGATGTCCCTGGACTGGTTATGAAAGGAAACTTTGTTTATATAGATCAAGGACTAACTATAATAATTACTTTATTGGCACTGGTGAATGTGAGCATACTTTCCAAATTACTGGAGGATGGGGATTGAAGGGTGGAACTGACCTAGTTTTCCCGGGAATCTATTACGTGTGTGGCAAGAAAGCCTATTATAGGTTACCCGCACGTTGGTATGGAAGCTGTTATTTTGGGATCCTTTTTCCAAAGGTCTATCATAAAGACCGTGGGGACTATAGTGCCAATGAAATAAAACAAGGACTAATACGAAGTAAAAGAGCAAGTTTTTCAGAAATAGTAGGTGATATCTTTGGTGCACTGATACCCTCAGTTGGAGTTGTTTTAAATGCACACAAAATTCGCAAATTATCCACAGTAGTTGATCGTTTATCAACAGATACTGCTGGTGGTTTCTTGATGATTGATACCGAAATGGTGGCAATCAGATCAATGGTTTTACAAAATCGGCTTGCCCTTGATATTCTTTTGACAAAAGAGGGTGGAGTCTGCGGCATGTTGAAAATTCAACACTGCTGTACCTATATCCCAGATAAAAGTAAAGGGATAGAAGGATATATTAGAAATATCACAAAATTACATAATGAGTTAACACAACTGGAGGTTGATAGTGCTTGGGAGAGACTTGGTAAGAGTTTCTCTGCAGTAAGTAAATGGTTTTCTAGTTTAGGAAATAGTTTATTAGGAAAAATAATAATCCCAATATTTTCTGTGGCAATAGTAATAACATATAAATGTTGCAAATATGTAAGAGAAAGAAAAGATGTGAAAAACAAAAAGAATAAAAGTAAAGGAAGAAAGAAAGAGAAAAAGAGAAGAAATAGAATTAGAAAAAGTAAAAGGAGAATATTATGACATGATGAAAGAATTTGACAAGAGTGCCATAAAAGAAGAAAAAGAGAGTAAATGCTAGATAACAAAAAAAGGTGGCACTCAGTATGGTGAGTATTTATGATGGCTCTTAAAGCCATCAGAGGGGGGATTGATGGAGCAGGATTTCGCGAAAAGAAACATGCTCAACTGAACCACCCTTTAATATGGACTAACAGTAAGTAGTGTTAAACGACTAATGTGCACATTTACACTACACGTGGGAAGACTGCTTTATAAAATGCATGAACTAACTAGAACTAATGCGTAAATAACCGGAAATGTAATAATTTTGTGTTTTGAATGAATTCAAAGAGGTTTGCATGGCAAGGCCGTGTGTGTTGCTTTATACTAATGAATAATGCTGTTTTCCTGCTTAAGCTATGCTAGACTAACAGTTAACATAAAGTAGAATTAAGATGGGGGTAAACAGTGAAAAGTACATTATCACATAATTAATAATGTTAGTTTTTTCTGTTCTTTTAGTAATGGACGAGTTCTCCATACTGATTAAGTTAGCTACAGTAAGGGCGGGTGAACAAGAGAGTGAGTGGGAACCACGTGACTACATGACTGAACTGCTGAGCAAAGCTGAAAAACCGTGACCTGGTGAAGGACATGGACCTTGTCAGGCAGCCAACACCAGTGTCATCGTGGGAATAGAACCCGAAGTTGATGAATTTAATAAATTGTTAAAGAATGTTAATACATGTTCTCATGTGAGAGAAGAGGTATTGATGACTATATGAAAAAATTGTTTAGAACAATGGTGTAGTCAAAAGTAGATGATTTCATAGTGGGGTGACACTCCACCCCTAAAATCCCACCTATCACTTAGCTAGAAAATGTGAAATTAGCATATATTATGGGACGGACATGTTCTTTTAACCCCTTGCCTGCTTATGACGGAACCACGCCGTCATGAGCCACGGGCGGCATGTGCTCATGAAGGCGTGGTTCCGTCATGCGGCTGCCGCTCCGCCCACGCGGCATTAATTCCCCGCCTGTGCGGGCGAATTAATGAGCGGGCGGAGCCGTGACGGAACCACGCCGTCATGAGCACACGCCACCCGTGACTCATGACGGCGTGGTTCTGTCACGAGCATGGCAGCGCCGCGCTCACCCCCCACCCCCCCGTGCCGCGGCGAAATTCGCGCCACGGCCAAGGGGTTAAGGTATAAGAATAGGTACTTTAGGGGTGTGGTTTAGGCAACCGATGGTGTGGTGTGCGGGCTTCAAGGGTCACGTAGGATGAGAGAGGGAAGCGTCGCTGTTTTCGTCGGTGAAGCTGTGAGGCCTAGATGTTCCTGTCCTGTCCCTGTCCTGGTTCTTAAGTTTTTGATCCCTGACTCTTGGTTCAGGGGTCCCTCACTACCGCCTAGGGCTGGGTGGTGGTTTTTCCCTTACAGATCGTCCGGGTTTGTATTTAATCTACTTAGCATTGTAGAGATTATATTTTTCCCGGCCGTTTCTTTGAAATGTGTGCCTTTTGTCTCTTCATCTATCCCCTCCGAAATTATTTTGGTTTTTAAGAGATCGATTATTGTGTATCTAATGTCTCTTCATCTATCCACTCTGTGCAACGTATACATTTAATTGATTTTTCTGATGTTATTGTGATTAGTTTTTTATTCTCTCTAATGAGGTCTCCAGTATTTGAGTTTATGGATATGAACGTTATAAGTTTTAGTATTGCTAGATAAAATGATTAAATCACACCGAGAGTTTGTGGTCATTTAATCAGATTTCTAATGGTTAATCTATATTTTGGAGAAATTACCTTTGCCATCAACTCTTCAACTAATTGGTCCATCGACCAAGTAGATGAAAAGTCGAATAAAATTACAAGATGTTTAAATTTTATGTATAAATAACAGGAATAGGTCGAAGAAAAGTTAACAAACTTGACACCAGCGCATCAGGGATTTTGGGTGAATGAGTATGGGCCAATGTATGATGCTGTTGAATAATTATCCCTGATCAATTATTTGGGTTCGCGCTGGATGACAGGCATCAAAAAATGCTATCATATTGGCCTCTCTACCCTAGAGGATGTGTGGGACGCAAATGGTATTGTACACTTTGAATACTAAGACCGAGTATAAAATGGTGCCCACACAAATATTTAATTATCTCCAAAGACGCCACGCTCTACAAACAAGGGTCTCATTAGGGGAAGAAACTAAAGAGGAGTCCCTGCTGGAGAGAAGATTGCTGAGCGGCCAGATGAACATGAAGGCAATCTCCCTCACATATGGCACTTCAATGAATGGAAGGAAATTGACCAACTCAGATCCCATTGGGAAGCTGACATAGGGGAGCTAGATAATGGTGACTGAGGGATGCACTACAATTCCCATGAGGGGTAGCGATAAAAGCGCGCTTTTGTCTGATTCAGTTGAAAATATTGCATAGAATTTACTATACAAAGCCACTCCTGCATAAAATAGGCATGTCCAGTGATGACATGTCCACAGACATTTGGCTAGAAGGTTACATTCATTCATACCATATGGGACTGCCCCAAGCTTCAAACATTTTGGGAGGGAGTTACCAACAGGCTAATAAGTGCCACGGGAACACACATCTACAAACAAGCCCCCCTAGTGTTGCTGGGAATACGTCAGAACTCGAACACCGCCTCCTATAAGAAATTGCTAGCCAACCTATGCTTCCTGTTCGCAAAAAGAGAAATCACACTGAAATGGGGGAGCACCACTAACTCGCGACTGCAGGGCTAGGCAATGGAGATGAACACATGCTACATCAGGGAAACACTGGTATATGAGGAAGAGGGGTCCAAGGAAGTTTGAAAACATATGGGAAGGAGAGAATGTTGAGAACAAATAAAACTGAGTTACAGGGGAGATCAGCTTTGCCCAGTGACGAAAAGATAATAGAGCCATGCCAATGGCAATCACAGACTGATAAGATGGTGCTAAACCTTACAGACACCAAAGAATAAAAAAAGACAAAGACTCACCATATTGAACTGAGTATGACTATTCATTCCCTGCCGGGGTGAGATGGGAAGAGGGTGGGCGAGTGGCACCGTGCAAGTTTCAGTGCAATTGTTTATTTGTTTAGACAATCTGTATGTGCGTTCAAAAATACAAATAAACTACGATTAAAAAAAAATAGCCTATACTTTATAACACCTATTTCTTTAATTGCCCCAATCCAATGTAGTAAATTACTCTTTTAATGCATCATGAGGACCCTCTGAGTGGTATAATTGAGTAAATATAAGTGCAGAGTTGATTATGGATTCCATTTTCTATTCTATGTATTTTAAGATCCACTATGTCAGGGTTATGTTAGATGGTCTTGCATAAGGGTTTAACACTGGATCATAATATTTGTCTCGTTCTTCTCTCGAGCGGCTATCTCCTATAGTTGATGTTCATAACGACTTCATTAAATAAATGAATACTGACTGTATACCTCAGCCCATCTGATGGAACACTAATACTGTCTGTGCAAGTTTCTTAGCTCAAGGTATTAGTACCCATTAACAATTCACTGCACTTTTATGGTAACCTCTCTTACCGTAAACTAATAGAATCACTCACTGTGTCAACATTTATCTTGCCCACATATGATTGTGTGGCAAAGAGAAGCGTATTGTTTTGGATGCCTATTTACTTTCTTGGTATGCGTAAAGTATTAGTTATTTTACATAATTTGATCCATCCCGGGTTCAATCCACCAATGCTGGAGAGCCACTCGCGACTGATGGCTTTCTGCCCTCAATAAACCTATCAGTTAACATAAGGGCAATCCCCAACATTTTTTGTTGTTGTTATACTTCCTTATATTTAGTTCACTTTTTTTCCTGTGAAAACCTTGATAGATGGTTGACTATTAACTTACATTTTTGATTTTTTTATTAGCTTTAGCTGCTATAACATATACATTAGCTTTACCACCACATTGCGGGAAGATTTGAGCCCACTTATTCTTCTTTTTTCTTTTTGCTGAGCAGTCTCACTTCCTCTCACTCTTAATTCATGCATGTAGTTCCCAAACAACAGACTGGGTTGTCTTGAATGAACAAACCACTTGCTGGCATCCTGGCACTTCTGTTTACACATTGACCACTTTTCCATACATTTAATGTATGTTCTAAAGAATAGGACACATTTCTGCTGGACCTTTCACAAACAATAATTATTTCTCTGCCCACCTCTGGTTTACCAACCTAACCATCAAAAAGTCCACCATTTCCTCATTTCCTTTATTTCCCTGCTGGATCACAGTCTTGTCAATTTCCTCTAGTAAAGTGATCTGTACGCCCTTTTTGAGGTTTGCCAACCTAACGCTGTGTCTATAGAAGTCAGAGTACTCATGTGGACAAAACGATCCATCTTACTTTCCATTTTTTAGAAATCGGTGCTCAATGCAATGGCATATGAGTCACATCAAAAGACATAAGTATAGTTTGATCCGCTGTGGAGCTGGATTTCAATAACTGGCTCTTCACATGGTTTTAAATGATCTCTCTCCTTGCATGTTTCTAAAAATTCCAAGGGGCGAATATCTAAGTTAATATGAGACAGTGTATCTTTATCAGCTTTTGGAGAGAACAATTACACACTTCTTCCTGCTGTTTATTAAGGGGCACACGCATCAAGGCAAAAACGGGTCGCAAACAGGCAGATTCTCAGAATCTGCCCCTTTGCGACCGGTATTTTTGCATTTGGGATGCATCATCCCAAATGCAAAAATCGCAAATTGCGATTGCATTTAAGGAATCGCAAATTGCGAGTCCTTAAATGCAATGCTAGAAGCAATTTAAAATAGCGATTTCGCTAATAAGGGTCGCAAATTACCGGAAAAAAAACTGGTCGGTAATGTGCAAAAACTTTGGAAAATGCACAAAAGTGCATTTTTCAAAGTTACATGTTACACACACACATGCCCTTAGGGCATGTGTGTGCGCAACATGGGTGCACATTACAATTTCAGGGGTGCAACAGGGTGTCCTTTTGACACCCTTGCACCCTTGAAATTGCATGCGCAATTTGCGAGTACCTAATGGGTACTCGCAAATTGCGCATGCAATTCCCATTCATTCCTATGGGCCTGTAGGCTCATAGGAATGAATGGGAAGCCATTCCGTAATTGCGAGTCGCAATTTGCGAGTCCCAAAGAAGGAATGTTTAAGAATCGCTATTTTTATAGCGATTCCTACATGCATAGGCTTTTGCAATTCCATAATTGCGATTCCTTAATAATCGCAATTAAGGAATCGCATAAGCCTACCTTGATGCATGTGCCCCTTAATCCCAATTGAACCTAGAGTATATTAGCCAATTGTGTAAATTGCTGCTGCATACTAAATAGCCAAACAATTTAGGGTATAATCCTGTGAAATTATTAGCTGGGCCACCATTTGCTCACCATTCGATTGTACAGCAAGAGGGAACGCATTTGCACTGTGCCCATATTTGCCTCCCCTCAACACTGATTAAAAAAAGTGCAGCGTCTCCTGCCCCACGCCCTGCACCTTCATACCTAGCAACATGTCAGTGATGTGCTTATCGTGCTTAGAACACTGACGCTTCCCTAGTCAGGGTTGGCCTGTGACAGAAAATAGGCTTGGGCACCAAACTAAAAGTGTCCTCCATCAGCAAATAAGATAGCTAAAAAAGTGGCCCACATTCTGCAAACAGGGACATTTTTTAACTTGTAAGGACATGCTCTATATCGGCTTTTCAAGGAAATGTAGGGCATGTGGATGGAGCTCCCCAGCAGAGTTGGATCGACAAAAAAAAAGAAATGTGTAAACGTGCTTTTTAAGCATGGGTGGGGGGAGAAATACGGAAGGCCTTGGTGCTGGAGAGCAATATGTAGGGTGCGGGTAGGGGAGAGCAACACGGAAGGTGTGGGTAGGGGGAGCAACATGAGGTAATGAGGAGTAGAAGCAACAGTGACACAGAGGGAAAGCAACAAAGAGTACAGGGGATAGAAGCAACACAGAGGGCCGGTATAGGGAGAACGGGCAGATAGCAATATGGAGCGAGCGCGGGAAAAGCACATGGGCAAGGAAGTAATGATAAGAGAACACAAGAGTTAGCGCAACAAGGAGAGGGGTGGGGAGAAGCACACGGGTGATAGTGAGCATCACGGAGTGCAGGGAAAGAGAAATACAGAGAGGCAGTTGGAAAAAACATGCACTCTCACAGAGTGCCTAATCAAAAAGAAAAAAGTAGTGCTTGAAAAGCTAGCAGTGGAAGCATACATGCCAGCCAATCAAAAGAGATGGTAGAGAGGCTTTGATCCATGGGAAGAACAAATACCAGATTAATAAGTTGGGACATGAATAAGAAACAGGCAAATGAGTGTAACAGGAAAGCCAACCAATGATAATTAATGGGTTGGCTCCAAGCACCTGTATGTTCTGGGTAAGCCCACAATATGCCTTTTCGCAATCAGACAGCTGTTCTGTCAGGTAGGCCTCACCTAAAAATAGCCCCCAGGGTCATAAAACAGACCCACAAACCACCGAAATACCAGCCGACACACTCAGCTGTCAGCCCAGCCCTTCTGGCACTGCCAGATTGCCCTATAGGCCAATTCACCCTGTCACTTGTAATGTAGGGCATTTGGGTGGAGCTCCCCAGCCAATTGCAGCTTGGGGAATCTTATATATATCTACGGCTCGATTGCCCATCCTTCTTGAAAACTCAAAGTGCCGGTGCAGTACTAAAATGCAAATGCTATGGCCTTGAAGTGTCTTTCAGTTTGGGACACACACAAAAAACAACCAGCAAACGCTAGTGCCCCGAGCATACAGAAGTGACTTTAAAATTGGTATACAAAAAAACCAAGAAGTGACTAATATCTACACTCGATACCATCAATTAGGCATTAAAAATGTATATGAATCTCATGCTAATATCCTTAAAGTCTGTATATCTATTATCCTCATGGATCAAATATACAACTCCTGGTCTAGTCTGCATGTCTCCTCTAAATACCTGGTTTTGAAATAGGTGAACATTCCCAGGCAGCCATTTTGATTTCCATCTCCTTCCTCATGCTTCCACAAATAAAGCAGCTCTGCATAATAAGCGCTTGATAGCTGGGAGCTCTAGTCACTCATTTCAGTTTTTACAAGAAAGAAAAATGTCTTATTATACTATAATTGTTCTTCAGCTGTCAGGTTTCTTTGTCTTACCACCCTGCATTAAACACTTACTGCTCACTATTGTGCTGTACCCACAGTCAATCATCAAGAAAGGCCTAGCTGTAAATTGAGCGGTACATGTAGTCCTTTTATTTCAGGCACACACGAAAACGTACTTGATCATTTTCACCATCGTCTTTACCTCTTTTGTGTCATTCAACTCCCACCGCATTTCCTTTGTTCTTACTGAGCGCGAGAACAGTTCCTTACATCACCACCCTCATTAGCCATTCGGGGCGGGGATTGGGGGGGGGGGGGGCAATCTGAGCATTAAATGTTAGTTTTACTGGAGAATAATCACAGACCCATTTTAAAAGGCGGAATTCTGCTTCATGCAGGTTTCTTGCTACATTTGGATTAGATTTCTGACTTTTATAAAATTCACAAACATCCCTTGGAATATTTATTTATATCTATGAAAATCTTGGAATTGCGTTTTTCTGTTTAGCAACAAGCAGGGCCGGCTTTAGAGCTGGTGGCGCCCAGTGCTACAATGTTTGTTGGCGCCCCTTAATGACCACCTCCGCCATGGATTTCCTCACTACCACCCTTTAACAGTGCCTCCGAGGTCTTCATAACCACTCTCTCAGATGCATTTAATTCCTTTTCTAGCGCCACTTATACCAGTGTAGGGTGTCAGAGCACTTTACATCACACACACATTACACAGAGACAATCAATCATAGGTGTGTAAATCAGAGTATAGGAAATGTTACATAAGACAGAGGACTACAAGGTGTAAGAGTCACATGTCATCCATACTGGTAGGCAGTATAGTTTGAGTACCTGGTCTGGAGAAGCACAAACTCAGAATTTAAAACCGTAACACCATGGTTGGAGGCTCTACGCTTTTTGTAACATTAGGATAATAAAAGACGGCTAAAAATCATAACACTGTAATCTATACCTTGCAGTTTGCATGCAGCTCTTTGATGGCAGTTAATAGTTCACTTTTCTATATTAGGATTTTAACTTATAAACTGCAAGTAACAAAAGTATCTCTCTGACAAAAGCAGTGACCCACTGCATGACTGCATGGTACAGATTCTTTGTAGCAGGCATATTAACTCTCTGCGCTACCTTACCATGAGCCAAAACTTCCTATAGGGAAAACTCCGATCTCTCGCCAGCAAGAGCATTAATCACCAGAGTTATCTTGACATTTTTATTGCTGCCTGAAAATTGCTGGCGGCCAGGAACTTGGCAGCAGGTGCATTTAAAGCGATAATGTACTTGCCCCCACCCGAAGTCAGCACCCGGTGCGGTGGCACCAGTTGCACCACCCTAGAGCCGACTCTAGCAACAAGGCCTCCATTGATAGCATCATGGCACACTCTTACGGCCATTTATTTGGCTTCGTAAGACAGCTGCCTGAGGTGGAATTAATGTAGCACAGGGATTGGGTACCCCATAGTATCTCATATCCACATAAAAGCATTCTGTGCTATTGCCAACTCACGTTCTTCTTTCTGTAAATTATTTTTGTAGTAGAGTAAATAAAACGATATTTAAAAAGAATAACAATGAACAGCTGAAGCACGCTAATCAACGCAGGCTACAAAATACATGTTGTAAGCATTTTAGGTTTACCAAAAAGTTAATAGGGAGCTTGATGTGAGGATTTAATTACTTGAATTAACTTGTGATTCTTTACTGAGACTTTATGTAGTGCGTATGTCCTTTATAGAATCCCACTGTTTTCAATTATTTCAGCTATTTTTTTGTTCAAATCTGTTTATTGCATTTCTTAATTTTTCAATTCAATCTTACAAGCATCACAAGATTGCATCACTTCAATGAGAATAACTGCGTCACATTATTACAATCAAGTATACAATGTGTCGTCATTGGATATAAGTCACATTTCACAGTATTTGTTGGCGGAGCAGGAGCTCTGCGTCATATTCAGGTTTCGGGGATCAAGGATTACGTGTCCCGCGAATACAGTTCAGTAGCGGTGCTCACTAGTTGCAGGAGAAGACATTTCGCAATTTCAGCATCAAACAGGCTTTTTCTGACTTTAACAGTAACAATATTAATAACAATAACCATCAATGACTCAATACCATACTCACCCCCTATGCAGTTACCTGCGCCGCAAAGAAGTAGTTGGACAGCAGATATAGGAGTCTCATTCGTTTAACTGAATCTTGGATTGGGTGCGGGGTTCATCTTTTATTGTTAAGTGGAATGACTTTTCTCTGGGTTTTGGAGCAGTCAGTGGTTAATTAATACTATATATGGTGAGTATTGTCATTTATCATTGGTGACTAGTAGCCTCATATATATATATATAAACCAACGCCGTTTCACCTTGTTGCAGTAACAGCATGCCGCGGACACCGTTTATTTAAATGTCAGGAAATAGCTGCCACAGTACTCGTGATCAAGGGAGTGTTTCCCGAAACGCGTCGAGTTGGTCTGCCTTTGCTAAATAAATTACCGTCTGGAAAGCATTTTGTGTCCGCGGCATGCTGTTACTGCAACAAGGTGAAACGGCGTTGGTTTGTGTTTAGAGGCTCACCCCCTCGCCGCGGACCGCCGTCGCAAGAGGAAGGGGAATGGCGATTAAGGTGCGTTGCACTGTTTGGCAGTTTGAGATATATATATATATGCTGCAACAAGGTACATTTCATCTTCGTACCAAACGGAAAGCACTCACGGGAACAATTCAGGTAGAAAATTACTTTATATATATATATATATATATATATATATATATATATATATATATATATATATATATATATATATATATATATATATATATATATATATATATATAATTGGACAACCAAGTTGCTTTCTTTGCAATATACATCTTCCTTTGACAGGGCAGGCAGTTATAGCTTACTCCAAGGAGGTGGTACAGGGTTTGGAACTCAGAAACTGTAAGACACAAGTGATTATACACAATAAAATCAATGTCAAGTTAGAGCTATACCTTTTTAAAAGCTGCACCACAGCATCAGTGACTTACTCAACACGATGCCTCCCTCAAATGGCGTAAAAATTAATCTGAGCTAAAAGCTCAAATTAAGTGATTCTCTGGAGAACTGTCCATCTTAAAACAGAAATGTTTTTATTTGGAGGTCAGGATGCTCTATAGCTGACCCACAAGAGGATAGCTTAACGCATAAAACCTACATCTTTAAATCATCTTCAGAGTTATCAACAAGGCACCCAATCAAACTCAAGAAATTGTCAGTAGTTACCAAGTACTGACCAATCCAGATGCCTAAAAGTCAAGCCAATGCTCTAATTTACACATTGGAAAGTAAGATAGATGAAATAATGCCCACTAGAGAAAACAAGATGATTCTAGCGCATTCTAGGGCAGAGTGACCACACAATCAAATGCGTATAGGCATGGCTACTCCTTTAGGAAACTATTACTTACTCATTTACAATGGATGTTTGCGGGTCGACCCACCGAGCTGGCTTGACTGATTGGACTCCTTGGCTCAATGACTCGAGACCTGTCCCAAAGTATTTACTGCAATCTTTACCAGTCCTAGTCCTAGTCCTAGCACAGATGCCAAAAAATGTTTCAATATATTAAGAATTTCTACGATATGTCTTCCCTTTGCATTATTTTCTCAAGGGCTTGGTTGCAGGGCAAGACAACTAAGGGCCTGATTACGATTTCGTTCGGAAAGCATACCGAACGACTCAGGTCCAGAATGCTTTCCGGACGACTCGGATAGGGAGAGTCCGAACGAATGAGTACGATGCATTTGAATGCATCCGGATACGATTCGGTCGGGCTCCCATTGACTTCAATGGGAGCCTGTGTTCCGAACGCAAACACAGGTTTGCATTGAAGAAAGGTGTGGTTGGGGATAATAGTGCACCCTGTGGCGGGCACCCCTTGGTGCCTGCCACAGTGTGATTGGTTGGGTAAAGGGGACCCACGGGTACGCCCACGGGCCCGATTCGGAGGGCCCTGGGTGAAGGGGGGCCAGCTACAGGCCCCCAAAGACTGATTCCGGAAGCCTTTTTGATCTGGGATAGCTGAATCGGAAAGGCTGTCCCAATTGTTCATCGTACTTGCTCGCATGGAAAACCTAGTCTATAGAGCTGTACGAATCGGCTCGAGAGGGCTCTATCTCTCCGAATGCCTTCCGGAACCGATTCGGTCAGAGCTAAGGCTTTCCAGGCATCGTACTTGGTCGTTCAGAACTGTGAACGATTCGGTCGGAAACAAGGGCTCCGGAAAGGTTTAGGCAATTCTGAATCCGATTCGGAGCCCTTCCGACCGAGATCGGAATTGACCCCTAAGTAGGTTTCGGCCCAGGTGGATCAGGTTTCCTAAGCCCCACCACTGAAATGGTTCAGTGGTGAAAAAAGGTGGTCAGATTAAAAGTGATCGGTATTGCTACTGCCTTCAGGCCCAAAGCCTAAGACTATCTTAAAGACCAGCAGTATATGGTCACACCATGTATACCCTAGCATAAATAACCACTATTGAGATAGATTGTGGTCCAATAGATTGGTCTGGATATTTGCATCTGTATGGCTGGTTTGGTGACTGGTGTCTTGGAATGTCAGAGGACTTAATACCTCGAAATGCGCTCTCACATGCTAGACACAAGGTGAATATCCTGCTGCTGCAGAAGGCAGATTTGATAATGTAAAACAATAGTTTGCTAAAGACTCATTCAATAAGAAAGTTCAGAATGAATTGTAAATAAATTGTTAAATAAACAAATCACTGCCCTTTATGTAGAAGCATTAATTTAATTCAAGAAATCTAGTACAAGTACAAGAAGTCATGTGATCAAAACTGACCCAAATAAGGTGCTCAGTGTCCACAGTGATCGCACAAAGAAGACAAACTGTGAGCATAATGTCATGTGTATATATACAGTGAAACAAAGGACTATGATTCGAGCAATGGAGCTGGATGAAACCACTGTAACAGTTCATAGCTAGAACCAACAAATGGACATCAAAGATCATGAGCCTGCTGTAGAGTTTGGTGGACGGGTACTTTGTCACAAATGTAACAGATATCCCACCTGCTTTATTCCACAAATGCTTTATATTCTAATTTTCCTAATATCCTTATATACTAATGCACTAGTAATAAGGCAGACAGGATGTCCATCACATTTGGGACAGAGTACTCATTCGTCAAACTCTAAATCTGACCCCAAGTCTCATTGCTGGATTGCCGATAAAGTTTCGACTTCTGGAGTTACTGAGTGAGGTCTCATCAGGATAAGAACAGATTGCAACACCATTGTGTAGACAGGGGCAACCCTCAGGAGATGGCAATACATGCAGCACGGTTCATAAGCAATGAGACAATGATGAGAAAAAGAGTGGCAAGTGATTGGTCGCAACTCAATTGCCTGGAGATGGCTTGTTAAGTCCGTGGACGAAACTCAAAGTGAAACCTCAGTGTCCCGTTGTGATGGGGCTCATTATGCTGCAGTGAGTATCAACAGTTAACATTGCATATTGTTTAGTATTTGAACCAGTCCTTAATTGTTGGTGATTTGCCTTGCCCCAGGTCATTGCAATTCTGAGCTTTGCCAGCAAAAAGATACTGACATGTACTTCCCGTAGGGTTTGGAGATTTCTTTCACATATCCTAAAAGTGCAACGAGTGGGGACATTTAGTCTACAATTAATAATTTTGCCTATTTCATTGAATATCTTCTGCTTGGGAGCATGACAACATCTACAAGCTGAATTCACATCCTTGCCAAATTTTACCAAGCTAACTATTGCATAATAAAATCTATGTATGAAGTTATAGGGCATAACTCTGGGTCTCTGTTGGGGGAACTCTCTGTTTACAGCAGTATGCCAAGTGAGAATCTGGGATATCTTGAGCCCATGTATCTCTTTATATGACTATTATCAGCTTTTTAATAATTCAATACAGTACTGTACATGTTATCAACCAGCTTAGTTGGATTGTTATAGAATAGATAGTTGTTTCCATTCATTAGCACCTCGTGTGACGTTGGGAATATCTTGTAAAAGGTATGGGGTAGTCTATGGTATTAAAGTTTGTCCAATCGGGCAGCCGGGGTTATGGTTATGCAGTTTTGTAATATAATGTATTTTTTTGATTAGCATATATGTCTCCCAGTTTGAATAGCTGCCTGTTGTGGACTTGTTTAATCGCCTTAGGTTGCCTAGTTAATACGATGCAAAGATTGTTTACCAGCATTACCAGTGGTGAATATAATACACTAATTTTGCAAATCTCTGCAATAACATCCATGCCTAAATTGTGCAGACTACAGTATTCATTTCTTTAATTGGCCTCTGTGTCTTGGTGATGATTATAGCTTACGAGGGAAATGGCTTGGCAAAGCCTTTTTCAATTTCATAATGTGGGGCATATATATTATGAAACCAGTGTTGTTATGCATAATGCACTTGTGAAATCAGACACTCTTCTTCTGAGTTGGAAGAAGCAAACCCACCTTTCTTGTATGGTAATTGTAATATGCACCATCTCACTCTGGGTTGTTTACCCATCTAGGCAATACTGATTATAAGAGAACTCAGTTGGTCAAAGAATTCGTGATTTAGCCAAATATGAATGTTCAGAAAAAGTTACAGCAGCTTAGACAACAGCACCATTTTTTATTAGTTTCTACATACCCATTGATAACGGCAGTCTATTCCATTTTTCTATGAGGTCATCTTTGGTGTTCATACATTTACCATAATTTTCCCTTATGATAAGGTCTATATCTCAGTGATATTGTATTCCTAAGTATCTTATGAGCGAGTTTTACCATATTATTGGGTGGCCTAGACCGGGTAGAGTGGTGATTCTAGTGAGAGGTAGCATTATTGTTTTAGTTTAATGGTTTTTATTGGCAAAGTAAAGTAGCAGTTTATAAACAGAATACAATTGTAAATAGTGATACGTTTTAAAACATTGCATCAAACTATAGAAAGAATTTAAAAAATGTAAATAAAAAGAAAAGAGAACAAAAGGAGCAAATAAATTGAGAAATGAAGAGAGCAAGAAAGGAAGAAAAGATTTAAGAAAGAAGATAATACTAAAGAATAGTAACAGGAGCAGAGAGAAATGAGTGTGAAGAAAGAAAATTGGTTAAAAGGTAACCAAAATGGATCAGATTTAATGTTCTGTTGAAGGTTAAGAGAAGAAACTGTGTGAATTCTATGCTCTTCACATACAAAATTCTACCAGATGAAAACAGAGAGTTTGGAAAATTCCATCCAACAGAATAGTATTACTTTAAAGGCAATATCCATACAAAATAGACACATTGGGTAAACAATCAAAATTAGGAGATTACGAGCCTATAAAATATTGAGAGCGTTTTGGATGGTCTGGAGTCTTTGGAGGAGGTGGGCTGGTATTCCTAAATAGATTGCATTGCCATAATCCAGTCTGTTTGTGACAAGAGGCTGGGTGCCCATTGAGTCGTGGGGGAGCCACTGGAAGATCTTGCATAGCATGCATAGGATGAAGAAACAGGAGGATGTGATGGCGTTGACTTGTGGTACCATGGAGAGTTTGCTGTCGAGGATGATTCCGAGGTTTCTGGCGTGCTCAGTTTGGGACGGTGTGGGACTAAGCTCCGAGGGCCACGAGGAGTCCCATGAGGAGTTCTTGCTATCGATAATATTTGGAATGGGTCTCTTCTCAAAGTTGCTTTTATATATTAGACTCTATTGTCTCCTTATTCAGCTATAATTAAAAGTAATTTTAAACAGAAGATGGAAGGTGCACTCGTTTCAAAGTAAAGTCAATCTGCGTCAATAGTATATTCAAAAAGTGTTATAATGCCCTTTTGCACATGCGTGCCTCAGCGATCTTAACAGGGCAGGTATGTTGCGATTGCGTGATGAATGATGCAACGCGCTTGCTGAGAAGTAAGAAATTCCTAATTGCTAGGCTAGGAAGAACATTACGTGATGCTCTATGCCTAAGTTACGTGATGAACAGCCAAAGCGATGAGACCTGGCTACCTCCCAAACCGTTAGGTTTTTACACCTGTTCACGCTGTAATGTTTGCCCCTTTGGCCGTAATAAGATTACCAGCTTTAATTACAATAATTCTGGGCATCAGTAATATGAACTTGATATCATATAATTGGTTAGATATGAAGTAGGGTCTGCATATGCATGCTTTTTACGCCAGTACACTATAAATTTGTCTGTGTACTGTATTCAGTGTCTTTTAAATGTTTTCATATGTGGCGCATGTGTTTGTTCTCCTAAATAAGGATGTAGGCCACAGTTGTAATTTGGGGATACCCAAGACTTATTGCAATATGGGTGATGTGCATTTTTGCTTATTCTTTTGTTGTTTATATTTTCCAAAGAGCATGGGTCATCTTAATATTTAAGTCTTGAGATATTGGCGTTAATATTGTTTATGTGGAGTCATGTTGTTGTTGCAATTTAATGTTGGTCATTTTGATTATGTTGTCTTGACTGTCGAAAGAGGTTGGGTCATTCAAAACATCATTTATGTTGTTATATATGTATATTTATTGTGTCTATGTTTTGGTATGTCGTATTAATGTTGTATTTTGTCTATAATGTTACAGCCCTGATGAAGTTCCCCCTGGCAAAGAAATGGGAACGAAACGCGTTGGCTGTGCGCCAGTTTTTAAAAGTTTGATTGAATAAAAGAACACTTTTTGAATATACTATTGACGCAGATTGACTTTACTTTGAAACGAGTGCACCTTCCATCTTCTGTTTAAAATTGGCCCCTGCATCACACCTTTGGACGGCGGGTGTGGGAAGAGATCGCACCACCTTACGAATTACTAGTACTCATGGACTGAATGTGCTTGACCTTGGTCTGCCGTTTGTTTTTCCATTTATAATTAAAAGTAATATTGAATTACAATGGGAAGAAGATTATTTATCTCTTTTTCTATTCAACTTTGAGACAAGATATGGCTTAAATTATTTAAAACCTCCAGAGCAGCTCATATAACTCAGTCACCCTTTTTTATTTATAATAGAGTTGTTGGTACACGAGTATATATGACTAATTTTGAGAATTCTGCTTCATCTCTTTGCTAGTCGTGTACCAACCACGCTGGTTCAATAATTCACAAGATATATGAATGATGTCATATATCCTGAGGTGCATCCTTTAGCAAAGCCTGAAACATGTGTCTCGCCTAAAATTGATCTTCTCCTCTTAACAGTACTCTAACATGTTTTAACTGAAAGGCCCAACAGTAAAATTGAAAATCCAGGACTATTATGCCACCTTCAAGTCTCTTCTTACAAAGTTTTTTCCAGCCAATTCTCCTTTGAAGCCCAAAAAAACTGTTTTACTTCCCCCTGTAATTTCTTGAACCATTCTAATCTAAAAGTTAATAGGATTGTATTAAAAATGAAATTATATTTAGGAAGTATGGACATCTTTATTATATTTGTCCTCCCGAAGATTGTAAGCGGCAGGCCCATTCATGCTCTCAGCAATCTTTTGGCTTCTTTCATAACCTTATTGAAATTGAACTCAGTCATCTTTTCCAAATCTTGTGTAACAGTGACTCCTAAATATCTGATTTCTTTTTTACCAGACAGCTACTACTTAATGCATTTCACATCATTATTTCCATTATTTTTGCGTTCACCAGATATCCCGAAATTTCCCCGAACTCCTCCAGCGTGTTTAAGATATATGGGTATGAACCCGATAAATCTGAGGTAAAAACGAATAGATCTTCTGCATACAACGCAACTTTCCTCTTCCATTCATTATATGTTGAATGGGATGATCTGAGGGCTCTCCCTTATCATTATGGCTAGTGGTTCAATGTACAGATTGAAGAATAATGGAGACAATGGGCAGCCTTGCCGAGTACCTCTTTTTTTAAACCTGTTCAGTTAGTCTTTCATTAACCGCAACACTTGAGTTGGCTCCTTATAAATTGATTGTATTGCTCTAGCGAATTCCTCCCCCAAGCCATACTGGCTAATAACTCTATTAAAAAAGGGCCCGCTCACTCTGTCAAATAGCTTAGCAGCATCAAATGTTAACTTTGCTAGATGAATCTCTTCTTTTGTTGCAATGTCTATTGCTCCCACTAAATCCTGTGTGAGTTCGTTGAACTGCCTTCCCCTAATAAAGCCCTTCTGGTCTTCATGAAACAGAACTCCAATTGCCCTGTCCAATCTCTGCAAAAACATGCGTGTAGATTTTATAAACACAGTTTAGCAAAGAGATTGGCCTGTAAGACTCACAAAGCTTAGGGTCCTTATTAGGTTTTAATATCAAGCTAATTGTAGCTTCATCCCAAGTTTGTGGCATCGGGCTTTCTTTAGTAAAGATGTCTGCCAATAATTTGTTTAATATCAGGGTAAGTAAGCTCTTCTTCCAATATCATCTATAATTAATTTGGAAGACCTCAGGGCCCAAAGCTTTACTCCTCTTTAACTCCTTTACTGTCCCCCTTATCTCCTCCTGGGTAATTTCCTGATTTATCTCTACTTTCAAGTCAGGGGCCAGCCTCAGAAATGAAAGTTGAAGTTTCCGAAACCATCTCTCCAATTGATCTTGCAGCACTTTTACATCATTCATATAAAGATCTTGAAAGAACTTTGTGAACGCCTGTTCTATTTTTTCCTCCACACACCACTTCCCCGTTCACACTTGGCACTCTTAGCAGCGGCGTCACTAGGGTTGGTGTCACCCAGTGCGGTAACTTACCCCATGACACCATCACATGGGGTGACACCTTTCCCAAATGAGACTATTTAGTAAATAGTCTCATTTGGGAAAGGTGTCACCCCATGTGATGGTGTCACCCGGTGCGGCCCGCACCCCCGCACTCCCCTAGTGACGCCACTGACTCTTAGCACTATCTGTCTTTATTTTTCAGGTAAGTAGCTCTCCACATCCTTCCCCACAGCTGTGCTGAGCTAATTTACTTGCCCCCCCTCATTTTTGGTGCAGACACTCTTCAGATATTCCGTTAACTGTCCCTTAGCAGTCCTGATTTTATCCAATAGTCCTGTCTCCCCCTGCATTCCACTCTGAAGCTTCTCTTTCCTCTCCGTCTGAGATAATTCAACAACTTTTTCTAACTCTCTAAGTTTGCACTTACGTTTTTTGTGTATGTATGCTGCTAGGCTTACAACCCTTCCGCTTATAAAATGCATTAAATGCATCCCAAATGACATGCGGGAGGGCAGACCCATTGTTCATTTACAAAAACCATTACTGTATCCTGATTCAGCTGAGTAATCACCATTTGGTTCATCAGTAGAGTCATATGTACCACCCATCCAGAGATCCCCTGATCGTTTGTCAGAAGTAGATCCAACTTAACAGCTGAATGATCAGATACATGCTCAGGAAGGTGACTCACTCCCTTATTCTCAGAGTAGATTTATCGAGAGAGCGGTTTAGTAGGACACTGAAGTGTCCCCCCACAACTATTGACATTGCTAGGTTCAGCAACTGACATTATAGTGCCTGAAGGGGGCCGGGGTGATCAATATTAGGGCCATAAAAACTCACCATTGCATACCACGTACAGTATACCTTGATGTTTGCTATTAGCCAAGGCCCCCAGGATCTGATATATATTGACCCAGGATTCATGTGCAGAGCTCTTCATTTAAATAGCCACTCCCTTTGAACAGCACATTTGATCCGTGCAAGTGAAATCCCTAATCCGTCTAAACCCTCTAAGGGCTTCCACACACTCTTTTTTATTAGGTGCATCTCCTGCAATAACACTATCCCAGCATCTGACTGCTTGAGATATTCCAGGATCTTCCTCTTTCGACTTTGGTCTCTAAGCCTATTTATGTTCCAAGACAAATTGCTTAAGGGGTGATCCCTGTCAACTTCTGTCATTTGACCTGTTTCTCATAAGTGATTCCTTTACAGGCCACACACCACCACTTATATTTAGCTACTTCAGGTATGCTGCCGGACCCGGTAGATGTGGGTAGGTCGACTCGATACGTGACAACAGCACAAAACTCTTGAGGAACTCCTCTAGTTTGACCTACCGGGTACTGATGCCGCCTGGTTAGCTTACAACAATGGGTAGGACCAGGTCTGACAGGTACACGATTTAGGTAGTTACCTGGTTGATGTGAGTATGTTGCCACGTTGCCAATTTTAAGTGTAGATAGTTTCCACAATATAGGTCCTGATGAATCGCATGTAGACTATTACAGTGAGCGAGAAACATGTTGACCTCATTTGCACCAATAGACGCTTAGATCTAAGACATAATACTTAGCCAAGCACCGCATTGTTTATATTTTTAACTAGGGCAGGAGACACACTGATTAAAAATTGTCTTCACGGATACTCCTAACCTTATTTTAAATCACACACATACATCTACACAGTTCTGGCCCCTCACCCCCACTTCACCATACGGCTATTGGAAAAAGATCTCCGCCAAAGTGCTCCTACTATAGGGAGCCTGTTGGGTATTGCACCGCCGACCCGACGAGGAGCAGGCCAGATGATGAAGCATGACACCCGATTGGGTGTGTGAGGGCATTACAATCCAATAAATGGACTCCCAACTCTGAACCCAAACGTTCAGGGTGGTGTCAATTTCCCTTGCTCGTACACTCTTGAGGAACAGCATAACCTTCTTCTTCTAATACTTCAATTAGGGCACCTATGCTGGACCTCCCTTGACACTGATAAAGGAAAAAGCCCTGTAGTCCCTCCTTTGTATACTGATGCTGCCAATGAGGACATATTTTGTTCCCATGCAGAAATCCTCACTGCGCTTCCAGGCAACGGCCTACCTGTACTGGTCCTGCCTAGAATCTCCCGGAGGGGGATCCAAGTTGAGGCTCGCCCTTACTTTAGGAGGCCAGACGCCGCCTCTCTCCAAAGCGCACCGCTCCCTGAATCAGGGCTACACCACCCGTTTCCCTTGCCGACTTTCTCCAGCATCAAGCATCCCCAAGCCAAAAGCACCGCCGCCTTACAGCCACCTCAGCTACCCCTCAGGTATAGCTTCCAGATCTTTCTGCGACGTAACATTCACTTTAGCACAATTTATGGAGGAGAAGCTCCTGGCTAGCTCATTAGCTAGCCGCCATGTTACCCACCAGTCGGCAATTTTATTTTGTTCAGATTTAGTCTTAATTAAATCAAGCAACATAGAAGAGGAGATGGAAGTAAAATAACTATGTTCAAGGGTTTCAATATTTTGTAAATGGAGGGCATGCTGACTATTGAGGCTTTTCTTATTTGTAGCAGAGAAAGCAATTACTAAAGCCTTAAAAGAAGCTTTGAAAGCATCCCAATTATTTTCAATAGATTTGCCTAAGGAATTACAAAATTGAAAAATGTATTTGACAAAAGTGATGACTTCAGATTTGAATGTATTGTCAACTGTGGTAATATATATGGAGGTTAAAATTGGAGCATGATCAGACAAAATAAATAGAGCAAATTTCAACGGAGTGCAGACTAATCAATAATGATTTGGTTGCCATAATATAATCAATCCTAGAAAATGTGTTATGAACTTTAGAAAATAAGGAGGATTCAGATTTTTCTGGATTATAAGTTCTCCAAACTTCAAATAATGGTCAAGAGGAGATTCCACATTGAAAAGACTTATGAGACTTGTCATGTTTACATTTATACTTAGATTTTCTATCAGGAAAGGGATCTAATAACTGATTAAACTGACCTGCAAAAATTAAATTTTTAGTGTGCCAAAAATCTGGATCTGATTTAACAGAACCATAAACATTAAATAATGTCAAATGTTTATTATCAAGAACAACATTAACCAACACTTATCTGCCAAAAATATGATATTATGTAGATAGAACTTACAATTTTTAAGATTTTTAAGATTTACGACAAAAAATGGTCAACCCACCTTTACTGTCAATTGCTGGAGAAAAGAAAATATGGCAAATCCATTGTCTTTTTTAAAAAAAATTGAGGGATTCAAAATCAGTACAATGCGTGTCTTGCAAAAAGGCAATTTTGCTTTCAAGTTAAGATAAACGAGTCAGCACCTTTCATCTTTTAACAAGGTTTCCAAATCCACGAACATTCCACGAGACAAAATTAGACATAGCTGACACAAAGAGAAATGAATACTGGATCAAGGGCATCAATCTCCAAAAAATAAAAGAAATACATAATGACAACAGTAATTATACAGTACAAGGAAAATATAACAGGAAGCCATACAATACTAAATGATATAGTAGCACTCAAAGTGTAGAAAAAAGGAAAACATAAGAATAGAGGAGAAGCATCTAAAGGTTAAAAAGAAAATGCAGATCAAGGGAAAGACCACACATCTGAAAAAAAGAGATATAAAAGGTGAATTTGACGTGTCAACAATATGACATGATTAACAGCAGAGCTAAGAATAATAAACATATCAGTTAAACCACTTAATAAAAGAACAATAAAAAACAAAAACTATTAATTCGATGAGACAGTCTCTGTTACATGAGATGAAATACTGTAATGAAAATATTTAAGTTTGCTAGGATCTTAAAAGATTTAGTATTGCCTTCATGAGTTTTTTGCATAAACATTTGTGAAGAAACCTGTATCTTATCTTCAAACAGGAGATATTGAGGCTTTCTGGAATGAAGTTCCATTTTGTTAACCCACAGAGACATTTAATATTACAATAGTTTCTATTTTCTAAATCTTCTGTGTGAAGCTTTAGTTTTGAAATCTCTTGTTCAAGTGGAGGGATCCTTGTAGATACAACTTGGATGGAACTGATTCTATTCTCCTCATCGATCCATCTATCTTCAGCGTGCAGCAGTTTCTTGTTAGTAGCACTCATAAATGGCTGAAGAGCTAATGAGCTCTTACTTCATCAAGAATAGTGCGCAGAATTGGGTTAGAAGAAGCAGTAGGTGATGGTGAGTCATTCTTGGTGCTCTTGGGCTTTGCACAGGAGGAAGGCATTTCGACACCTCTGAAAGAATTGCTAGCCATAAAATATGTAGATTGCTGCTGTGAAGAAGATGTAAACTAGACTTTGTTCTGCCCAAGGATGACTATATCAAAGTAGAAAAGTTTAGTGGTAAAAAGTCAAAAAGATCTTTCAAAGAATATGAGGAGAGCACAATGAGAAAAATATGGTAATGAAGAGATGTCATATTTAGAATTGCTGCAAAGGCAGTAGCAAAATCTACGTGATTTGCAGATTCATTAAGGTAATCAATGAAGGATAACATAAGCACTCTGGAGAAGGCAGTTTCATTATCCCAAGATGACAGATTCCTGAGCCTGACTCCATAGTTTAAATACACTTAGGGGCCGATTCCGATCTCGGCCGGTAGGGCTCCGAATCGGATTTGGCTTAACCGGATCCGATTCGGAGCCCTATTGCCCGACCGATTCGTACGCGCGTCCGGGCGAGCGAGTACGATGTGAAATCGCCGACCGACTCGTCCGGGCGTCCCGACCGCTCTGACCGACTCGTTCCCGGGTCTAACCGCACCGACCGACTCGCTCGGACTCGACTCGCACCGCGCAATGGAGACGTTCCCCGGCCGGGTAAGTACGCTGTGCGCCGCGAGCAGTCCGACCGAGCCGCGCACTCCGGCTCCAAAGAGCAGTCGGAGCCGTGCTTTGGGGGTCCGTGTCGGACACCCCTGTACACGTAGCCGCGCGAGTCGCACACAGGGGGGACCCATGGGCCCCCCCTACCTGTGCGTGTACGGCACGAGTCGCTTCGCCGCGTACACGCTGTGGGGGGCGCCCTTGTACGCCTCGCAAACATTGAGTCAATGGGAGCCCGCGTACGCGTTGTACGACAGGCTCCCATTGACTTCAATGGGAGTCCGACCGACTCGAGTCCGATGGCATACGTGCGCATCGTACTTGCACGGGTCCGATTCAATCGGAAATCTCTCCGGGTCCGGCTCGGTCGGAGGGATTTCCGGCCCGAATCGGAATCGGCCCCCTAGTGTTTGCCTGACTGAGTTATTTTCTATTGTCAGACCCAAACAAGCTGTCTGCACATTTCATGATACGCAGGCACATTCAGCATGCACAACAACTTCTCGTTTGAGTAGCAGCAGAGTAGGAGATATGAGCCTGGCTAAGATGCCCTGAATATCTACTTCTCAGGGTCTCCTGATACAGACACCAAGATATAGAGATGAAACGAGAACAGAGGTGACGCATATAATGAACGCTGGTTCTGGCTGGATTTTTACACTGCGTTTTTGCCCCGTATTTCACTCATAATCATCTGGATTGATAAGTGGTCATTTTGTTACATAAACACCGTGACTTGACTATTTGGGTTAGAGAACGCTTTGTTCCAAAAATATCCAAAAAGAGGTCAGATTCCAGACTGCCGGTTGCATTCCTTCTTGGACTGAAATTGGACACATGGAACAGAAGCCAAGTTCTGCTGTCTGAGTGCATGTTTTCATTGAGAACAGTAGTTCCCTCCTCCTGCTGCTCCAGCTGAGCGTTTGATTTATCGCCAAAGCAAAAAGTATTTCCCTTTTTATAGTTATTGTGGCAGAGAGTTGATTGTTTATTTTGATTTTCGGTATTGGTTGTTAGTAATCTATTCCATTGCTACCTGACTTTGCTGACTCCATCCTTTGAAGAACAGTGAGCAGAAATGTCCATTCAATGGGGTTGGAGGCCTTGGGGGCATCTAGGAATACAGTGATGGCTTTAACCTCCGGATCAATTTGGTGTTTAATAGCAAACAAGGTACATCGATAATCGGCCATCGACCTCCCCATAATGAACCCAGATTGATCCAGCAACACCATTTCGTTCACTAGAGAAAAAGTCTGTTTGCTATAATTTTAGCAAGACTTCTGTTGTCATTAATCAATGAAAACAGTCTTTATGAGTTACAAAGGTGAGAAGGTTTCCCTGGTTTGAAGTGATTGATGACGACCGTTTCCAAAATGAGGGAGGCAGTATAACTTTGTTTTGTGCTGTTATATTTATAAAAATTGGACGACAGCGCATTATTGTCTGGCTTAGGTCCATTTTTCATAGCTTTAATTTTCCATTTTATGTCTTCTGTTGTGATCAGAGAGCACAGAATCACTCTTTCCGCAGCTTCTACCCAAGCTATCTTTCCACCCATCTATACAGATATGTTTATGTATTTCACTGGCATCAGGTGCTGTCTGTGCAGTTTACAGTTTAGTATAAAAATGGGTGAATACTGTATCACCCCTTCTGACGCTATCTAAATAATGTCTAATGCTGCCCATTGTGGAAGGATACGGCTAGCCAGGGTGTGACCAGGACGCTCTGTTTCTCCTAAGTGTCACATATTTACCTAAGAATGTTGTTTCTCTGTCAGCCGTGTCCTTGAATTCTATTAATTTACAATGAATGAATGTCTAGTAATGTGTTTGCAGTCATTTGGAATACTACGTGTGTTCTCTAAGGTTCTAATTTCGGCTTCGAGTGTATTCAATCTATTCCAAGTTGATTGGAGTGATTTGAGTATACGTGCCCTTTGGCATTGCATTCCACTTTAATTACGGTTTTGAACATCTTCCAAGTTCCAGAGTATGTATCAACGTGGTCTTGATTTCCTTTTTAAATAACTGATTAAATATGGTGGTTGTCTGAAGTCTGGTTAGTTTATGTATATGCATGTTGTTCGGAATGTGTCCTTGTGTAATGTAACTGATGCTCATGTAAAGCGCTCCAATACCTTGGGTCGAGTTTGCGCTATATATAACTGCAAAAAAATTGTTATGTTTAGTACTATAGGAGAGTGGTCCAAATACATTTTAGGGCGATGCTTTATTGTTTTAGTCCAGCCTGAAATGCCCAGCGTGCCCAGCCAGTATTGAGCTCTAGAAGAAGATAGCTGCACTGTAGAGAAATATGTGTATTCATTATTCGCAATGTGTCTGATGCACCATATGCCCAATAGTTCATATTGTGTCATTATGTTTTATAGCATATCTCTAGTCGAAGGGCCAGATTTTCAAAAGGCACGCAACGCAGCACAGCCCCTAAAGAGGCTGCGCTGCGTTGGGTGACAGGGCGGGAGCAGGAGAGCAACATACCTTCAGATATATGGCAGTAGTAAAATGGGATACCATTGCTCATCAACATCGTGTCCCCAAAAGTGACAGGTCTGTGTCCTTAAAAGTGGCAGGTCTGTCCTTAAAAGTGACGTGCCTGTGTGTCACCAAAAGTGGCAGCTTGTGTGCAAAAAGTTTGTGGACATGATGGATGTGTGGCAGCCCTACCAGGAGCTGCGCTGGGGGGTGTGGCACTGGGTTTGTGTCAGAGTGTTAGCAGGGTTATGTAAGGAAAAATAAACGTGTGCCTGTGGGTGTGCGCAAAAGTGTTTTAAAACTGTGACGTCAGGGTTGTGACAGATGGTGCTTGGGCATGCTGAGCTGTGAATGTACAGGACGACCTCAAATCCCCCCACCCCCACGGGATGTCAGTGTGAGGCTCGTGAAACGCTTGTCCTTAAAAGTTAAAGGGTGTGTCTGTCCTTAAAAGTGACAGATGGTGCACAAAAGTTTGGGGACATGATGGATGTGTGGCAAGCCAGTGCTACGAAGGCAAAAAACTTCAAACAGAGAAGCTGCTTTAGCTTTTCAGGCAGGGCTCGGTCATGATTAGCAGTTGTTAAAATGATAAAGAGACAACAGACGGGAGTTCCCAAACTTCCCCAGGAGAATGTGAAACAGGATAACACGTGGCAGGAAAAATACACTGCAAGGAAAACACGAGGCCTGAGATAAAGCTATCAGTCTCAGCAGGCAGGGTGGTGACTCAGCAAGATCTACAAACACATTTTTTTTGGGCCTAGTTCCTCAGGACAGTGCTCAGGCTTGATTAGCAGACGGTAAATGATATCAGTGTACCAAATAGACAATGCAACGGTCTGAAATTGTTCCCTCCAAAGACCACCAATACCTGGTTCTAAGCCCGCCCACTTCCCTGTAAAGTGTGGGGTCTTCTAATTAGCATGCCAGGCCAAGTATAAAAGTGTACTTTAGGGGCCAGCAGAAACAGACATTTAAAAACCCTTTTGGAGTGCCTTGTTTGGACTGCGTGCTGCACAGACCTGCATCAGAAACTAAAGACCACCATGGATCAGAGCAACTTCTCACAGATTGACGCTGCCTGCTACACGTTAATGGAGGTAAATAAATAAGGGTGTACATTGTGAAAGGCTTATGGGGGTTATTTAAAGTATAGTGGGGGATGCATTTAATGTGAACAAGTTTGCATTTAAAAGGGGTTTAGCGCCATGTAGGAATGTGTTCATACTGTTTTAAATAAATGTTTAAAGTGCTGTGGGCTGGTACCTAATGTGAATAAGGTTTGAGGTGAAATGTGGGTGTCATTTTAAGTTTTTAAACGACGCTTAGCGTCAAGTGGGCATGTATTTAACGTGAATAATGGTGGGCTTTTGAGGGTGCACCGGTCTGCAAACAAAAGTTATTAAAGAGTATATAATGAATTGAAGTGTTGTATTAATGTCAATAATATTGGACAGTTTAGGGGTGCTATATAGCCGCTTTCTAAAGACTTTTAAATGACATTTTACGCAATATATGCACGTATATAATATGTCTAAAGCTGATGGGTTTTGGAGAATGAGCTGGGGGTGTAACGTTTTTTTTTTTTAATGTTCTTAAAGCAATGTGTCGGAGTATTTAATTTGAATAAGCATGCAGCAGGCTGTCACATGTTTTAGCAGTTTGAGACAATGCATTATGCCCTTACAAACAGTTTTCCAAGTTGTATGTGTATGTGCATGGCCCCTGTAAGGGTGTCAGAGCATTCAAATATACTAAGCGCTTGTACAAAATAAAATAAATTAAATTAAAATAAAATGTTGGTTTGTACTTACCCTCAATGGTAGGTCCTAGGGCTCTGATGAGTTCAAGGGTTGTTGTGAGTGGCCTACGCTGCTCCAGGCTGTGGATGGATCACCTAAGGCCGCTGGTGGGTCCCGAGGATTTTAAAGCAGTTCTGTGGGGGTTGTTCTTGGTTTGTTTTCACCCCAGAGCCCACTCCCAACACGCAGGGGCTTGGAGGTTTGTGTCCCAAAAAGCGGCATGGTCCTAGCGCGGGCCAGAGATCAAAATGAATTTAGTTAAACCCCAGAGGCCGAGGCGTTCCGTGCGACGGTCTGGGTCGTGTTCGGCCCATCTGTCCCAAGCTTTCTTAAGATGGCCCCACAGACCTCTTCGGGCCGGGAGGGTTCTGGGGCTATGTACGGCATGGGGATCGAGACCCCCCACGAGTATTAAATAAACCCCCAGAGCCTGCTTACCGAGGGCACTGCTCTGGGGTTGTGGGTCCATTGTAGGCTAGTCCGGGGACCACGCGTGGGTCCTGATGGTGGCGGGCCGATGCGGGCCATCTGAGACCGCCCCAGAGACCTCTGAGGGCCGTGAGAGCTCCGGGGCTATGTGTGGCAGGGTCCGGTGTGGGCCCACGGCCCAAAACCTATTGTGGGCGTCCCAGAGACCGCTGCCATACTGCGAGGCTCTGGGAATTTGAGGGTGTAGCGGTGGGGCCTATTGCCCGAAACCCAATGAGGCCCCCAGAGGTCGCCTCCACGCTGTGGGCTCTGGGGATTTGCGGGGCTATTGTTGGGGCTCGCGGGCCCGACGGCATTAATTAAGCCCTCAGAGGCCGTGGGGCTCCATGCGGCGTTCGGATGGGCGGTCTTTGTAGGTGTGGGGCTGGGGTCCAAAACTGCAGCGTAGACACCCAGAGCCCTATTCCACAATGCCCGGGCTCTGGGCCCGTGTCCCTGCATGGCGGCAGTTGGGGCCCGCTTAGGGAGACTTCGAGGGTCGTCCCCAGAGCCCGCCGAACCGTGACGGCGCTCTGTGGCCGTCCTGTTGTGCGGTGCAGGCATCGTTGTGTCCAGAGGCCCGAAACTGCAGGGGCCGACCCAGAGCCCGCTTCCATAGTGTGGGGCTCTGGGGCCCGTGCATGCATCAGGGAGGATCAAAATGGCGCGGCCGGGGACTGAGCTGCTGCATCCTCTCCCAAGGCAGGACCCGCCCATAGTGATGGCGAGGGTGTGTTGGGGCCTGTCTTCAACGAGTACAGGCAAGACCGGCCTTAGAGCCAGTAATACAAGCGTTTCCATAGCAGCATGAGGGAACTCCCTGTAGGGATTCCCTCGTATGGCTTTTTTTATAACGTTTACAGGCAGGAGCCTCGTTAGCAGAGACCCCGGGTTGTAAATCAATTGCGGGGTCTCTACGCTATGAGTGGGGTATGTTTTAAAATAAATATTAATAATTTAACAGAGTGTGCTGCCCTGAGGGTATTGTGCTGCATCTGAACATTCCCCAGACAAATAACACAACAAGCAACTCACCTACAACAAGTAAAGGTTGGGGGGCTTTTTATTTTTTTATTTTTTGTCAATGAATGTTAATTGCCTAATATAAATAAGCAACTAATACGGTGTGGTTTATATAGCATATTTAAAATGCTGTCGTCCTGAAATGAGGAGCCTGTGTATAATGTGTAGAGATGCTTAAAAAGCCCCTCATACAGCGTTCATTGTCTAATGCAATTCCTGGCAATAAGTAAATAAATTAATAATTGTAAACACATGTGATAATGCTGTTTCTGGAGAGGGATATGTGATTTTGTCTATGGGCTGCTTCGAGGGTGCATCAATTACCCCTGAGGTTTAATATGTATGCTGTAAAGAATGTGTACCCTGTAGACAGCGCTGCGCATTAACGTATTTGGGTTCAGATTGTGACTGTTTTTTTCCTAGGAGATATCCTTTTGTTACTTGCAGTTTATAAGTTAAAATCCTAACCTGGTGTTGTGGTTATTAAAGGGGTTACATAGAACAGCTTGCGGACTGTATACTATTGATATGCACAAGGGTTATGGGTTGTACATACGGTGGTTTATGGGTAGGAATCATGGCTTCTTATTAAAAAGTAAACGTCATTACATGGTGTTGTTTTCACTTCTGAGTATGTGCTTTCCCAAAACTTTAACTAGGATGTTTAGCAGGGGGTCTGACAGGTGGGGTCTACAGTTTGAGGGCCTAGGGTCTATGTAACATTTTCCTAGACAGTGTTTTACGTATGCCCTGTGTAAGGATGCTTGTCTCTATGTACTATGTATTTGCGTTTTCTAAGGTGAATGTATCAAACTGTAATGGCATGTTTATGAGCGCTAGTTTTAAATCAGACGTGTTTGATTTAACCCCCGCCACAGGACCTCCTGGAATTAACTATCACTGACGAAGAAATGAGCGCCTTGCAGCCAGGTATATGTATTTAGAGTTGTATAGTTTTGTGTAGTTTTTGTACTAGGGTGTCTCAGAAACTGCTTTTCTAATGGTGTTCTCATGTACGTGCGATTTTATAGGTTATGACGTCGGACAGCAACTAGATATTGACGGCTTTGAATGGTACATGAAGGTTCAAGGCGCGTCTTTGAGTGTGCAGGATAACACCGTTCTTACAGGTAAATAAAAAAATGCCCGTGTTCTTTAAACTGTCTAAGACTTGGGAGGGCCTACGCCCAAAAACCACAGATGTGAACTATAGGAGAGCTCCTCAGAGTGGGCTGCTAAGGCTTGGTTTATACTACAATTGTGATTATTGTTTTCTTTACAGGACCCACGGTGTCATGCACGGTCGGCGGGGATGTGCAAGAGGCGAGTACAATATGGGCCTCTACAATATCGCTATACACATAGAGCGTGTAGAACCCCCCGTTAATATCGGGGCACGTGTGATCCTGTTCGATCGGACTTTTCGCATTCTGTACTGTGCCTAAAACTCTTCTTAATTTACCGGAGCAGTTAAACACATTGGTGCGATTAGGGGTTTTAAGAAACACCTTCCTTCTGACGTTATCTAGCGACAGATGAGTATTCGTATATGTTTCGATGGTGCCTATGGCTTTGTTGATGGCGTCAACAACACTTGAAACGGTTGGGTAGTAGCCGTATGGGATGCTCTTGTGCATGCTCACAGGGTCCTGCTCACGCTTTATGTAAAACTTGGCCTCGCTCTGCGTAAATGTATTCCATGTTCTAGGGTATTGGATCTCGGTTAGGGCTACCTCCCAATCCCCTTTCAAGTCCACAGGCTTAGCCAGTTTCACGGTATAATTAGAAATCTGGTTGTCGGGGAACATGTCCTTAGAGGAGTTGGACGGCAAGGTGAAATAAAAGGGCGTTGTCTCCATCTTAACAGCAGCTTTTAGACGGGCCTCAGCTCACACACCCTTCAGGGAGCTGGCCAACACGCAACTGTTAAATTACTCCGGCCATCCTCGCCATTTGACATATGCCTGACTATTAGCGCCTCTACCTTTACTTTTCAGAATCTTTTCAACCCTGTACACCCTGTGCGGATCATCGGGTATCCTTTGTAACTCTTCCTTGTAAAAGACCCCCGACACCGCTTCCCCATCGTAGTCCTTTAGCCTGTAAATATACATCCCTTCTTTAAGCTCCACACTTTCCACTATAAATATTTCGTCGCTAAAAAGTCTGTTGGTAGCCCTTCGTAAAGACCCCTTTCAATTTTGAAATCCTTACGTGATCACCTTTCTTAAAAATAGGCTTCTTCACCTTTGTAGCGAAATTACGCCCGTACACCGTTCTCCAAACAGATAAAGAATTACTAGGAGTTACCTCTACGGGCGCTGTTTTGATGGTCCTGTGATAACTGGCATTATATACAGCTAAAAAAGCTTGTAGAACATCATCGTATCTGTAGGTGTTGTGGGACGTAAAATACCTCCACATCTTAGACTTTAAAGTTCTGTTAAACCGCTCTACCACAGCTGCTTTTACCTCCGTGTGTGTTACAAAATGTTGAACCCCATGGTGCTTTAATAATTTCTGAAATGCCTTGTTTAAGAATTCTTTACCGGCATCTGTTTGTAGTTTTTGAGGAATTCGCCCCTTCTCGAAGATGGCTTTAAAAGCGGCCGTGACGCTAGCCCCACTTTTATCGCGTAGCGCTTCTGCGTAGGCGTACTTGGACAAGACGTCTATGACGGTTAATATATAACAAGTGTCGCTGTTATATTTTGCTATATCTTGAAGGCTGATGATATCCGCCTGCCATTGATAATCTATTTGCGCATTAACGATTGTAGGGCGCCTCTTAAACCGTCTTCTGGCTGGTTTATGGAGTGAATACGCCTCCTCTCCTGATAACCAAGTCTTCACCAGGTCTCTGCTTACAGGTTCATTTTCATCTACAGCCCTTCTATACAGAGCTTGGACGCTTCCCAAGCTGCCAACTCCCCTGTATCATAATAAAGTTTTCTTAGCAGGGCCCCCGGCATGTTATCATCCGCTACACCACAGGCAATGAATGACGCATGTTTTGCGTAAGGACATTTTATTAAAAAATAAAGAATATTAACAAAACATAAACAGAAGGTACTTTACATTTTCATAGTAAGCGTCGTAAGGACGGATTAACACATAGCCACCTTACGGTGTAACATTCTACTACTTTGTTCTAAATACACGCTATCCTGTTACGTTAAATAAGACCTTATTTATTTAAAATAGTCTTCATGGTGGTAAATACCCTATACTTCTATTTTTTATATACAGCTTACACATACGCCTTTCTACGAGTCTTTCTACCATCTTTCTATCAAAAGCCGTGCACATCCCTTGCATACCCTGCAGTTTTACGCTTGGATCATGGGCGTGTCGGGTCTCCTCGAGTGTCGTTGTCAAGAGCTTCAGCATATTCGGGTGGACATATTTCTTTTCAGAGGACAGTCCGTACACCACCCTTAACAGTTTATACATCTTGTACGGGTCTAACAAACTACATATATAACGGATTACTCGTGCTCTGTATGCCTCGCCCAGACACTCGTGCGCGTCCTGCTGAGGATCCCCCATTCTGTGTCCGGAACAAAGGCCGTAATAGTCATGTTTGACACAAGCTAGTACCACAGCCGCTGCGAAACCTTTAACAGCCATCAGGTCATCGTGGGGTACTACTTGAATTTCTTTTACACCAGCGTCGCTCTTAGAGACATAGTCACAATTCATGGGAACATCAGTACTTTGTCTTGTGGAACTTTCAGTCTGTTTTGCACAACATAAACAGTAAAAATTTACGCTGTCTGGTTTTGTAGGATGCCCCACGGCCTCCGTTCTTTTGGGGTTGCTCCCTAGGGTGAAAAGAAGAAAGATTAACAACCAGTTAGTTGAAGAAATAAAATACATCATTATGTAACGGCCTGCTCATAACATTTTTACTAACCTCAGCATTTTCACCGCCCTCGGCGGCGGCTCTGAAATCTTGAGAGTCGCTAATGTCCTGCGATACCCCATCATCTTCGACGCTTGTACCCGGCTGTTGCACAACTACCTTCTCAGGAGCCGCTTCCTCCTGAAAAACCATGTCTTCATAGACGGGTGTGTTAGGAGGTGCTACACCTTCTTTCCCATAGTGCATTATGAAGTAGGTACATCCAGCTGAGGTTGCTCTCTAGGGTCAAAAGAAGAAAGATTAACAGCCAGTTAGTTGAAGAAATAAAATACATCATTATGTAGCGGACTGCTCATAACATTTTTTACTAGCCTCAGCATTTTCACCACCCTCTGCGGCGGCTCTGAAATCTTGAGAGTCGCTAATATCCTGCGATACCCCATCATCTACGGGGCTTGTACCCGTCTGTTGCACAAATACCTTCTCAGGCGGCGTATCCTCCTCAAAGCCCAGGTCTTCATAGACGGTGGAGTTAGGTGGAACTATCGTATCTTTCAATTCGTCCAGCTCCACGAAGCCGAATCCCTCATACTCGCTGTCATTACAAGAGTCCAAACTCCAACTGCTATCGACCTTAATTGGGGACACCCTTCGCGGCCAATCCTCGAGACTGCGTGCTTCCATACGCCGACAACTGTCATCGCCAAAACCAGTAACGTTGCAGCCCATATCCTTAGGTGTTTCTTGTTGAGCATTCTCGTCCATTACCAGGGGTGTTAAGCTGCGGTAATATCTATCGATGGTGGCCTGGCCGCCACCCAACATGAGCCTTTTCAAGAGCGGGGTGTATCTCTTCATTTTTGCTATGGGGACCTTTTCGTGTTCAGCCGTCTGCTTGCTGTACATGGCTCTTAAGGAGGCCTTATATGTATCCTAAACAAACCCTCAAAGGGGCGTGCACCTCTACACAACAACATGGCCAGCCGGCGTCATAGGGCTCTGGTTCGCTGTTGTCTCCAAAAGCAGCTCCGCTCCATGGCAGACCGCCCCTTGGATCAAATGGGCACCTACATGCATCATAAGGGTTTGGGACCTGTCACTTTTGGTGCAAGGGGGGCGTGGCCCCTGTCACTTTTTGGGGACACGAGTTGGTGCTAGGGGGGCGTGGCACCTGTCACTTTTGGGGACAGACCTGCCACTTTTAAGGACACAGACCTGTCACTTTTGGGGACACGAGGTTGATGAGCAATGGTATCCCATTTTACTACTGACATCAAGTGCCTCCACCCCTGGATGAATTATCAAGGATACCGAAAAATTCCTGCTACTTATACCTTACTTACTGGTATGTACTTTGTACCCTACAAGAAATTACGCCTCATTACTGCTGCAACCTTATTGCATATGCAATATGCTGAAGCTGTCACTGCACTGCGCTCTCTTCGGTAACTTCTAACTGGGACTGCTGTGTCTATCTGCATATGTTGAAGCTGTCACTGCACTGCGCTCCCTTCGGTGTCGTGCTGCTGCGCTGCAGTCTAGCTATTGGTTGTATTAACTTCTACATTGTGTTCTGCCGTTACTTTTGCCACCGTTTTGGTAACTGTCAACCGGGACTGTTCCTTAACTGGGACCGTGCACTGTGCTTTCACTGTACTACGCTGCCAATAATATCGTGCTGCTGCGTTTTCTACATTTCTGCATTGTGTTCTGCCATTGCAATTATGAGTGTGCTACAAGATGTGCCTATAATATCGTGCTGCTGCGTTTTATACATTTCTCATTGTGTTGTGCCAGAAGATATTTACATCAAAAAGCACAGTACCGTTGGGGCCCGGCACGCGAAGACCTGCTCGCGCCATCCACCGGCATCTTCCAAATCGCCTTCTACATTCTAGGGCGGCACGCATGACGCACGCACTACGGCAGCCATTTTGGGAAGTTGGGATAATTCCCTACAACTAAATGTGCCCAACTTCCCCTAGATATTGATGGAGCAGAGAAAATAAATTTTTTTAACCCCTAACAAATTTTATAAATAATTAATAAAATGTTCGTTTAAATGTATTAATCAACACTGTACGTGAGGGAAGGGTAACACGCAAGTATATGGGCTGAATAATCTATTAACGAATGTCTGTGTGTCTAATTATAACATAAAAATAATTGCGTACTAAATTTATAATAAATGCATGATTTGTGCTTCATAGAATATAAACGTGTCGTTGCAAAAACAATAGTGATGGTAAGTAAGGAACAGCTTAAATGTTGCTTTCTGCTAGGTAATAACTAATTGGGGTACGTAGATGACGGGTGGGAAACGAAAAAGCTATGTTTCTCTATTTTAATTATGTTTTGTTTATTTCAAAATAGTGCTTCTAAGTATAAACGAGTGGCGATATAAAATGGCTGCCGGTCAATGAAGTGCGCATGTGCGGGGAAACGCGTGACAAGGGAGAAAAAGTTGGAGAAAAGCTAACCACGTGATGATGCTGAGAGGCTAGGATGCGAGAATGGTCAAGGCTGATGTGACCTAATTCAACTGATAATGTGCCGTGGTGATCAGCAAGGAACCGTGGGAAACCGTTTTAAGAGAAAGGACAATGCCTGCAGAGTTCTCGAATGTATCGAAAGAAGTTACAAATGTACTGATCGAAGCGGATGGAAACATGTCTTGAACTGTGAGAAAGGAAATGATCATATACATTCCAAAGGACAAGTTGGATCCGGGAGAACTTGATTAAGAATGAATAGATGAAGTGAATGGACCAATGAAAGAAAAGCGTGTTATTAATGTTGCAACAATTAGTTAGCAAAGTTAGAATTAGGGTATAAGAGGGCCTACTCTTAGTGGGAGGGGTACACAGTCGGAGTTGGAGAGTCGCAGTCAGAGTGGGTGTTGGTGGTCCAGATCGATCCATTTACTGAGCGGGAGATGCTGAAAGACTGTTAGATGAGACGGGTTACAGGTAGCTGATGCTGACGAGCTGAAGTTTCTGTTGCTGTCTTATTTTTCCAGTTGAGTATGAGAATCAAGATATTTTTAATTTGTAAACTTAGGTTAGAAATCCTTAGGCTAAATTAGGGAAGATAGGCAGGTAATTAGGGTTTTTGCTTCATGATAAAATTTCCTTTCTGCAATAAAAATTGATTTTGCTTAATAAATATTTGAATTAATAATGAATGAATAATTGAATAAAAAGTCTAAATTCTTTCTCATGCTTTTAAAAATTATATAAAATTTAAGATTCTTAATCAAACGACTCAGTGGTTATTTTACTAAATGATTGTGACACTAGTAATTGGTTATTGTGATTTAGCTGGTCTTAATCACTACAAATTAATTTCTTACTAGATGATCCATCGACAAAACAATGAGCAGGAATATCTTAAGAAATAACTAAGAAAGCGATAGGTAATAAGGTATCCCGGCTCTTTCCAGCGGTACATAAATGGTGTTTTCCATTTAGTTCTCATGCTTCTCCTAGGAGTACAGAATTTCGTAAAGGTGTAAAGGAAATCCAGGTGTGTGTGTGTGTGTGTGTGTGTGTGTGATAGGCGATGTTTATGGGCCCCATCGTCATGTGGATGTGAGAAAATATAAGTCGCCCCTGGATGACCGATAAGTGACCTAGGAGGAGAATAGTTTTTATTGTACGCGCTGCATCAGATTTCTTGGTAGCAGAGTTATGGTTTCTATAGATTAGTTTAGTGATTATTGATTAATTTTTTTTTATTATGACTAACACTATATGTTGAGTCGTGTTATGTTATATGTGAGTTTTCACGCTTCTGGGATGTAGGAAGTGGAACATGTGTGGCAAGAGAAGTCACATGGAATTTGGTACATGGTCTGAATTCATTTTGGTAATAACACAGGTTGTGTTATGTTAGGGATTTTCTGTACGAAAGGTGTGTAACTGAAATAGCAAATCACGTTTTCTTGTGAAACTTTGGCCTTAATTCTCAGGAGCCTAGTCTCCACATGTGTCTTATCCCCAGAGAAACGAGTTAATTGTTTGCTTGAAAGAAGGGTAAGGTAGAGGGAAGTGCTACTTTATCGGCGAGAGTTAATAATTCTGTGGTAGGGTAGAGGTAAGCGCTGCCTACTGGAAATACAGGATTCTTGTGTAAAAGGACAAAGCTGTCACTTTTGTTTAGCGAATCAGACTATGGAATTGTTTTAATTGTTGTAACTAACGAAGAAAACAGTGAAAAGAAAATTGCCGATAATTTTTGTAAAGGAGGGGTAAAAGAGCAGGAGTGACATCGACAGTGTCGCGCTAGGATTGGATAGTGCGCTAGTCACGTGAACACAGAGTCAGGAGTGACGTAGAAAAGTGCCGCGCTAGGATTGGTTGGTCTACGGACGAAGGAAATTGTTCTGATTGGTGCGTTAGTGTGAGTCGCGCTGTGATTGGTTAAAGTTCCGTACACGGAGCAGTGTTGGTTTGAAGAGAAAAACCAATCGTAAACATGCCGTATTACGAGTATGAAAGGGAGAGAACGTCATGGACGACAAAAATAAAGAATTTCTTTAAGAAAGACAAAAAGGTTGTGACTAGAGAGGGACAAGTAATTCCTCCGCCGAAATCAGCAGCTTCACATATGATGCTGAAATATGGATATCATACATGCATATGGTTGGAAAATTGGGCAAAGTATACAAAGAATGATGGTGCATTAGCTTTCCCTGAGAATGGTTCATTTAGTGTAGCGGTTTTGCGAAATTTGAGAGAAAAGATGACAAATCTAGAACCTAGACCTAGACCGACACAGTTATGAGGCATTGACGGAATGGGAGGATGAGATGTATGAGAGAGAGAGATTCAGAGGTTTAAGAGATCATGAGTTTATGCCTGGAAGAATGTGGGGAATAAATCATGAGGATAGAATAAAACGATGGAGATGTGCTAACATGACAGGAGGTTTGTTTCCGGCTTTTAGAGTTGAGGAAGAGACTAAGAGAAAACGTACTGAAAAAAAGAAACATATGGAGAGGGAGAAATATATGCATGAGAGCGAAACGGATGATGAATTGCTGGAAGATATTTTAAATAGAAATCCACCTCCGTATCAGCAGAGTTCTACAGTGGTGACACCAAATGCGCCGCTAATAGAGACTGTGCGAAATAAAAGTCCGGTAAAAAGAATTGAAATAAATAGGTCACAAGATCAAATAAGAACTTCACAAAATGAAGGAATAGAAAGTGACAATGCAAGCGAATTGGCAAGGACAACAAAAGAACTATCTGAGAAAATTAGGGAATTAACGAAAAACATGGAAGCTGTGACTGTACCTGTAACAATAGGTCCAGTAATACCAGTTTTTGAGAATCAGAAAATTGATGAACGATCTTTAGTGATTCCTATGAGTTCACAATTTCAGAGAGAAAAAGAAAGGATGGAACCAAGTACAAGTAATTTGGCTAGTACTTACAGACCAAGTCCACCTACAAATTTGACCGTGAATGAGTGCAATGGTAGGAAAATGCATATGGTAACAGAATCTGCAACAGAGACTCCTGAAAAGAGTGGTAATTGGATACAACTAAATAATACACCCATAGGTCCGACACCTGATGAGTTAAATGAGTGGATGAAGGCATTTAAAATAAAAGAATCAGAAGAAAAACCATTAGATGTAATTAGGTTAAAAATTGACATGGAAGAATTAATTCTAGGAACGATTGGTACAGAAAGTAAAAAATTACCAGGATGATGAAATAATGTTTCTGTGCAAAAGTATTACATGGAGAGCAAAGAATTTACATGACAAACTAGAAGAGGTAGCCAGTGAAATTGGAATAGATTTTGCGAAAGTGAAAACATTGCAGAAACCCTACAGAGTAGACTTTTGTGAAAAAGATATTGAAAACTTGAACACGGCAGGAAGGCTGACACAGATAAAAGAGTTAATTGTGTTATTGACAAAATGGGGTGATGTGGACAGATGGAAAGTTAGATGGACAAAAAGAATGAGAAAACTACAGACAAAGCTTCTTTGGCTTTTATGATAACTGAAAAAGAACCTGTTGCCAGAGAATACCCTATGAGAGAAACTCCAGGTGGTAGTTATGTGCATGTTCCCTGGACTAGGCAGGATATACTGTCATTCACAAATGAATTTCCGAAGCTGAGAGAGAAACCAGTTGAATGGTACCGACAAGTAGAGAGGTTTGTAAAGGTTTCAAAAGTGTTGTGGATAGATTTAGATGGATTATTTGACATAGTGGTACCAACTGATTTGTGGTCAGAGTGTAAAATTACAGTAGACTGGCCAACTACAGAATATCCAAGAGATCCTAAGACAGGAGCTCCAGGTCCTGAGGTGATGAGGAAGTACGATAAGGTGATTACCTTTTTGAAAAATAAGATTCCTCCTAAAGAAACAGATTGGGTGAAAATTGATAGAACTACACAGGAAAGTAAAGAGTCTGTACATGCATACTATGAAAGGTTGTTGTTAGTTTTCAAGCAGTATAGTGGATATGAGGAATTAAGTGAAAAAGATATGAGTCATTTCGTATACAGATTTGTGTTTGGGTTGAAACCAGAGATTAGTGAAATGATTAAACAGCATATGATTAATTGGCAGAATGGCACAGTGGACGAGGTACTGAGGTATGCTAAGTATTGCAGTGATGATATTGAGAGTAGACAGCGTAAATTGAAAGAGAAGGCAATGTGTGCACAGGTGAAAGTGGCAGAAAAACAAGAAGCTCAATTGGATAATAATAGTGGGAATGAAACAGGACAGAATAAATCGCGACCTAACATAGGTAAAGGGAAAGGTCAAGTGAGTCTAGAGGAGGCAAAGAAGAAGTGGCCCTTGCATAATTGCGGAAAATTAGGGCATTGGAGAAACGAGTGTAAGTTCCCACCTAAACCTAATCCGGAAAATCAATCATTAACTCCACAGGTGCAGAATGAGGTAGTTGTTCAACAAGGTCAGGTGCCACAACCACCACTTCCCAACACTGTTAACCAGCAAAGATACAGTACAGAAACAGGATTCTACGGAGGAGAGCAGGTAACACAGTTGCCGCGAGCAGCTAACATTTCTCAGTATTGGTTGCGACAGAGTGAGGATGAGACATGGGATGAAAGCTCATGACGGTGCCTAGGAGAGGGAAAAGAGTGCGTACTTGGCGCAACTCTAGAGGTAGATCAGTCTGGTCCCTTTGTGGATGGAGAAGTGAATGGTGCAAATGTAACATTCCTTGTCGATACTGGAGCTACCCGTTCTACTGTTAGATCAGTGGAAATTCCAAACCTTCCTCTCTCAGGTGAATACATCCAAGTAGTAGGAGTAGCAAATCAGCAGATTAAAACACCACTTACTGAATTAGTGGAAGTAAAAATTGGTTCTTTTAGCAAAATGCATAGATTTGTAGTGTGCGATTGTAGTCCTGTAAATCTTTTAGGTCGTGACCTTTTGTGCAAAATGAATTGCACAATTTATTGTACACCAGATGGAATTGGATTTCAGACCCCAGATGAAGATGTATTGTATAAAGTAACTTTGATGAATCAGGAACCTGAAATGAATGGTTTGTTTCCTGCATTTGATGCAGAAAAACTTCCAGAAGAACTAAAAATTGCAGTGAAAGAAAATGTGTGGGATTTTACAGGAGAAGATATTGGATTAATGAAAGAAGTTGATCCCGTAAAAGTAACAGTAAAAAAAGGAACAACTTACCCAAATACGCCACAGTATAAATTAACTCCAGAAATAATTGAAGGAATAACTCCTGTAATAAATAAAATGATCGAACAGGGAATTCTAAAAGAAATAATGAGCAGTCCATGTAATTCACCTATTATGGGACTGAAAAAGCCAAACGGAACATATAGAATAGTACAGGATTTGAGAAAGATCAACAAAATAGTTGTGCCTTGTTGTCCAATAGTGCCAAACCCTGCAGTAATTCTATATCAAATTCCACACGAAGCTGAGTGGTACACAGTGATAGATTTGTGTCACGCATTTTTCTCTATTCCTTTGCATCCAGATAGCCAGCCATTATTTGCGTTCCGGTTCGGAGAGCGTATTTTGGCATGGTGCCGAATTCCTCAGGGGTATACAGAAAGCCCCTCAATCTTTAATCAGATTTTAAAGAAATCTCTGGAAAATTTGAGAATGCCAGAAAAGTCAGTGATGGTGCAGTATATCGATGACCTGTTGGTGGCATCGAAAACAAAAGAAGCATGTGTAAGTGATACTATTGCTTTACTGAACCATCTAGAGAAAAGAGGACATAAAGTGTCCCCTTCAAAATTGCAATTTTGCCAAAAAGAAGTTCAATATTTAGGGCATAAAATTGAGAAAGGAGTGCGAAAGATAGCGACAGAAAGAGTAAGAATGATTCAAGGAATGAGAGCACCAATGACGCAAAGAGAGGTAAGAATGTTTCTGGGAATGGTTGGATATTGCCGACAATGGATAAGTGGTTTCTCCTTGATTGCTAAACCATTACAAAAACTGACCAAGAAAGATGTAAGAGACCCTTTTGAGTTAAATAACGAAGAAATGAAATCTTTCAAAGAGTTGAAAAAGAAATTGTGTGAGGCCCCTGCTTTAGGCATGCCTGATTATGAGAAGGATTTTGAATTGTACTGCAGTGAAAGAGATGGATGTGCGTTTTCAGTACTGGTACAAAAACATGGAACAATGAAGAGACCAATTGCTTATTTTTCAGCTGTTTTAGATCCTATAGCAAAAGCGTTGCCTGGATGTCTGAAAGCTGTTGCTGCTACTTGTGTAAGTCTGGAACAAAGTGAAGGTATAGTGATGGGGTATCCACTGAGAGTATATGTTCCCCATTCAGTAGAAATTCTTTTGACAAGAACAAAAACACAGTACATGACACATAGTCGGCTGACTAAGTACGAAAAAGTAATCTTGAGTGCAGAAAATGTGACCATAGATAGATGTATGAATGTGAATCCTTCAACATCATTGCCAGATGAAGAGAGTATAATTGAACAAGACGAAGTAGATCATGATTGTCTGAATGTGCTGGAATATTGCACAAAACCAAGAGCTGACCTATCAGAAATGGAGATTTTGTTAAGAAACTGCTTGAGGCGATACAGCTGCCTAAACAGATAGCTGTAGTAAAGTGCAAGGCACATAAGAAAAACGAAGTTACATAGCTGTTGGCAATAACTACGCGGACGAGATTGCCAGATATTGTGCAGAGAACATGGTATCCCTAAATAAAAATAGAGAAAGGGAGCATATCTCTTCTCCTTTGCTTTTCACTAACACTGTCGAGACATGGGATGAGGTGAGACAGTTACAGGAAGCTGCAAATGATGAGGAAAAAGATTACTGGATAAAAGCAGGATGTAGAAGACAGGAAAACAATGGTGTGTGGGTATACAGAGATGAAAGACCAGTTATGCCTGATAGCATGATTGCAGACATGGCACGGATGTACCATGGACAAGCTCATATTGGGAGAGATGCAATGATCAGACTTTTCAGACAAACCTGGTACAACCCAAAATTCAGAGCGATAGCTGAAAGTCTTTGTCAAAGATGTCTTATTTGTCAGCAGTTTAATCCAGGAAGAAAGACAATAGTGAGTCTAGGAACAATAGGACGAGAAGGAGGTCCGTTCACTAGAATGCAATTAGACTTCATCGAAATGCCCCCTTGTAACAGACTAAAATATGTTCTAGTGGTCGTCTGTTTGTTTTCTCGTTGGGTGGAGGCATACCCCACTAGAAGGAATGATGGAACAACGGTAGCAAAACTTATGCTGCGAGAGTTCATTCCAAGGTATGGTTTTCCAGTCACGGTTGAGACAGTTAGAGGAACACATTTTCAAAATGAGTTGATCCAATTGATTTGTGAAGCATTAAGTATTAAACAAAAACTACATTGTGCATACAGACCAGAGGCTTCTGGGGGAGTAGAGCAAATTAATGGAACAATTAAGAACAGATTAGGAAAAATGTGTCAAGCTACAGGACTCAAATGGCCAGATGCACTGCCCCTTGTTCTGATGACCATCAGAAGCATCCCTGAAAAGAAAACTGGACTTTAGTCCTCATGAGATGATCATGGGACGAGCAATGAGACAAGCACAAGTACCTGTCAACAAGTTATTGACTATAACTGATGATCTAGTACTGATTATTGCAAAGGACTGGCTGATGTGGTGCGTTCTGTGTTTCATCAGGTTGGACCGGATGCGACCACTCTTGAAAGAAAACCAGCCCACGACTTGAATCCAGGAGACTGGGTCCACATAAAAATCCACAGGAGAAGAAACTGTCTAGTTCCTCGCTGGGACGAGCCACGACAGGTAATCCTAGTGACAACAACTGCAGTCAAGTGTGCAGGAGTGAAGAACTGGGTCCATGCCAGCCACACAATCAGAGTTCAAGAACCTACTGATCGACATGTGAGTCGACGTCTGGAAGTGTGGGATAAGAGTTTAACAACTGGGACAACAGGAATAAGAGAAAGGGTGCCAGAACTTGAAGATTGACCTGAAAGTCGACATCTGGAAACCCCAACTGCAAGCACCTTTGAGGAAGAAGAAGAAGGAAGAATTTCAGAAATTCCAGAACCTGAAGATCGACCTGTAAGTCGACATCTGGAAATATCTGACACAAGTTCAGGATCTGATGATTCAGTTGCAAACTGTGAAGAATTTCGAAGGAGAACTTGGGGATATAAACCAATTAGAGAAGAGAATGAACAAGAAAATGATCTAGGTGAGCAACCAAGTACAAGTTATGGTGGAAATCCTTCAAAAGTAATATTAATAGACAAAGTAGGGAAAGAGGTAAATAAACAGTTAGAAAATCGAGAAGAAACCCGAGGAGCAATAGGGACAGATAGTGAAACAAAAGAACAGGGAAATTTAGAAGTAGAGAGTGAGGAAAATACCAATTCGGAAGAACACAGAGGAGGGACAGTAATAGGGGAACACAAGAAGGAGAAAACAGATCCACCAGTAAGAGAAGACGAGATCATAAGCTTCAAAATAAGAGACAATAGTGAAAAAGTTGAAACAGAATCTGAAGAAAGTGGAGTAGAAGAGAAAACAAAAACTGAATCAAGAAAAAGAAACTGGAAATCAGAAAGAGAAGAAAAAGAAGGTGAAGCCAAAAGGCCAAGAAAAGGAGATAATTGGCCCAGCAACTATATAAGAAAATTGAGATATAGAATAATAAGAACAGGAGAAAAAGTGCTGAACAAGTGAATGAAATAACAAGTCAAAAGGAACAAGAAAAGCCAAGTGGAAAACGATTGCAAAAGTCTAAAAGAACGAAGAAAGTGAATGCAAAGTACAAGTCACCTGAGTGGCTGTATATCGCACTGACGGATTACAAAGAAGAAGGAAACACTCACGAGAACCCGAGACTAAGAAATCGAATGGGTAAAGGTGAGATGCAACAAACCTGAAGTGAAGACTTATAGTGCTTCTGCCGGACGTGACAATTTTACTGGATGTGACAAATCACCGGATGTGACAACGAAAGAATTCTGGAGAGAATTAAAAGAAAGTACCAACCAAAGACTTTTTGAAAGCAGAGTGGCATCTAAGTCATTTCTGAGGTGTAGTGACACAATTTTCTGAAACTTAACAAAAAGATAAAAGCAAAATGGAAAATACTAGGGATAGAAGAGATAAATGTTAGTTTGTAAAAAGATGGTGTAAAATGTGCTGCTTTTGTACAGGTTTATTAATGACAGTATGGATAGTTTTAGCAATCACAATTCCTATTAGTCTAGCTGTAATAGAAGCAAAGAATGATACTAAACTAGAAAAAGAAACTAATATTAAAGAACCAGTTATTTTAAGAAGTAGTGCAGAATTACATAAGGATAAGTCAGTAACTGATTTTTCTAAAAATGTTTTTACAAAATTGTTGTACGAATATGTAGAGACAATGGATGTGAGAGATTGTTATGTTTGTATGCAGTTGCCTGCATCAGTGTCAGAAGGTGTGACTTATCATCACCTACCTCTAATTTATGGAATAACCTGAAGTGTAATAGCAAGTTTATTTTATAAAACAGGTAGATTAGAGTCTTATTATACTGATATAGATAAGATTTTTGCAAACGTTCCTGTAGTACCAGAACTTAACAAAGTAAAACAAGCAAAAGTTTTAGGAGAATTCTTTTTAGAACATAGAAAATTAACCTTAGAAGAAATAGCTAAAAACAACCTTACCTGTGAATTAAAGAAAGAAGAAAAGGTATTTTTAGAAATGGTTGAAGAAAGAAGAATGAAATTTCAAAAGAAGCAATAAAAGAGGAAGGAACACATCTATGGACGTTTGAGGAAGGAAATCATGAAGGGAAAAAGATAAATGCAGCAATGACATTAGATTGGCCACAAACAGGAAAGTTGTGTATTAGGAGAAATAAGACAGTCTATGACAATTACTTTGTAGGTTCCAGTATCTGCCATGACAATTATCAAATTTTGGGAGGTTGGGGATTCAAAGGTGGAAAAGATCCAATATTTCCAGGTATCTATTATATTTGTGGGAATAGAGCTTATTACAGGTTACCGGACCATTGGTATGGAACTTGCTATGTAGGCCTGGTCTTTCCAAAAATCTTTCATATGGACAGAGAAGAAAAAGGAACATACAAGATGATTAATAGCTTTACACGTAGAAAGAGGGAAAGTTTTTCAGAAATTGTAGGTGATATTTTTGGAGCATTAATACCAGCAGTGGGAATATCTTTGAATGCATTTAAAATTCGGAAGTTATCCACAGTAGGAGATCGTTTGTCTACAGATACTGCGGGAGGGTTCTTGATGGTAAATACCGAAATGGTTGCCATGAGAGCTATGGTAATGCAAAATCGGCTTGCCCTTGATATTCTTTTGGCAAAAGAGGGTGGAGTTTGTGGAATGCTGAAAGTCCAACATTGTTGCACTTACATTCCTGATAAAAGTGAAAATATACAAAAGTATATTACAAATATTACAAATTTGCACAAAGAACTAGTTCCACTGGAGGTTGAAAGTGTCTTGGGAAAACTTGGTAGAGGGTTTTCTTTCGTAGCAAATTGGTTAACCAGAATGAGTAGACTAATGATAGGGAAAGTTATAATAATAGCAACTGTAGCAATATTGTTAGCCATGGTGTTGAAAATTGTAATAACGTGTATAAAAAGAAAAGTAAGACAAAATAAGATAAAAAGAAATAACAGAATAATGAAAGAGAGAGAGAGAGAAATGGGTGAAATTGAGTTAGAGAAAATGAAAGAAAGTATGTATAAAGAGACAAGAAGACAAGATGAAAGGGAAACAGATGTGTAACTAACAAAAAGCAAAAGGATGAAAGACATATGCTGCCTGGAAAAGAAGTATAACTTGGGTTTTATGTGGTGATTTAAAAATCACCAAAGGGGGAGTTGATGGAGCAGAGAAAATAAAAATTTTAACCCCTAACAAATTTTATAAATAATTAATAAAATGTTCGTTTAAATGTATTAATCAACACTGTACGTGAGGGAAGGGTAACACGCAAGTATATGGGCTGAATAATCTATTAACGAATGTCTGTGTGTCTAATTATAACATAAAAATAATTGCGTACTAAATTTATAATAAATGCATGATTTGTGCTTCATAGAATATAAACGTGTCGTTGCAAAAACAATAGTGATGGTAAGTAAGGAACAGCTTAAATGTTGCTTTCTGCTAGGTAATAACTAATTGGGGTACGTAGATGACGGGTGGGAAACGAAAAGGCTATGTTTCTCTATTTTAATTATGTTTTGTTTATTTCAAAATAGTGCTTCTAAGTATAAACGAGTGGCGATATAAAATGGCTGCCGGTTAATGAAGTGCGCATGTGCGGGGAAACGCGTGACAAGGGAGAAAAAGTTGGAGAAAAGCTAACCACGTGATGATGCTGAGAGGCTAGGATGCGAGAATGGTCAAGGCTGATGTGACCTAATTGAACTGATAATGTGCCGTGGTGATCAGCAAGGAACCGTGGGAAACCGTTTTAAGAGAAAGGACAATGCCTGCAGAGTTCTCGAATGTATCGAAAGAAGTTACAAATGTACTGATCGAAGCGGATGGAAACATGTCTTGAACTGTGAGAAAGGAAATGATCATATACATTCCAAAGGACAAGTTGGATCCGGGAGAACTTGATTAAGAATGAATAGATGAAGTGAATGGACCAATGAAAGAAAAGCATGTTATTAATGTTGCAACAATTAGTTAGCAAAGTTAGAATTAGGGTATAAGAGGGCCTACTCTTAGTGGGAGGGGTACACAGTCGGAGTTGGAGAGTCGCAGTCAGAGTCGGTGTTGGTGTTGGTGGCTTCCAGTGCTTGGTGGTCCAGATCGATCCATTTACTGAGCGGGAGATGCTGAAAGACTGTTAGATGAGACGGGTTGCAGGTAGCTGATGCTGACGAGCTGAAGTTTCTGTTGCTGTCTTATTTTTCCAGTTGAGTATGAGAATCAAGATATTTTTAATTTGTAAACTTAGGTTAGAAATCCTTAGGCTAAATTAGGGAAGCTAGGCAGGTAATTAGGGTTTTTGCTTCATGATAAAATTTCCTTTCTGCAATAAAAATTGATTTTGCTTAATAAATATTTGAATTAATAATGAATGAATAATTGAATAAAAAGTCTAAATTCTTTCTCATGCTTTTAAAAATTATATAAAATTTAAGATTCTTAATCAAACGACTCAGTGGTTATTTTACTAAATGATTGTGACACTAGTAATTGGTTATTGTGATTTAGCTGGTCTTAATCACTACAAATTAATTTCTTACTAGATGATCCATCGACAAAACAATGAGCAGGAATATCCTAAGAAATAACTAAGAAAGCGATAGGTAATAAGGTATCCCGGCTCTTTCCAGCGGTACATAAATGGTGTTTTCCATTTAGTTCTCATGCTTCTCCTAGGAGTACAGAATTTCGTAAAGGTGTAAAGGAAATCCAGGTGTGTGTGTGTTTGTGTGATAGGCGATGTTTATGGGCCCCATCGTCATGTGGATGTGAGAAAATATAAGTCGCCCCTGGATGACCGATAAGTGACCTAGGAGGAGAATAGTTTTTATTGTACGCGCTGCATCAATATTGACACACGACACGCACGGCGCCATTTTAAGAGGTTGGGGAAACCTCCAACAAAGGATTTAACTTTCAACAAAGGATTTCTTCATTTCTGAGAATGGATTTTCGTCATTTTAAGCAACGGATTGATTGATTTTCATATATCTCCAGCGACACGGCATGTTTCAAGATTTTTATGTTAATTTATTATTTTAATTTGTTACTTTATTTAACATCGTTTCTTTTCAAGTGGGACTTCAATTTGCCAATAGTTATTCTTGTTGCAGATAGAACGCTTTTATTCCTGGTTGCTTCACATTATATATTACTTCTTATGGCTGATCAAGGGTTAGCTGCTCCCCCTTCTTTTCTTCCTACTCCTGGTGAGCCTTCCATTCCTTGGAAGGAGTGGAAAAAGTTGTTCTTAACTTATATATTGGCAACCGGTGCAGATAAATATGGTCCTGTACGCAGGCAAGCCATTTTGCTCCACCATTTGGGTGTTGAGGGACGTCGTCTGTATGAGAATCTTCCTGAAATTTCCCTAGGGATGGGCGATGGACAACCAAGTAATGTTTATGATATGAGCATGCAAATGTTAGAGATGAGGTTTGTTACCAGAGTTAATGTTGTGCTAGAAAGGCATACATTTTTTTGTCGTGCACAAAAGCAGACGAAGACATTGCAACTTACGTTGCCGCACTTAGGGGACTTTCTTTAACTTGTCGCTTTGAAGGGTTAGGGGATTCACTTATACGTGATCAGATTGTGAGATGTACCAACAACAAGAGAGTGCGTGAGAAGCTACTTATTAAGGATTCTACGTTAGAGGAGGCAATACAAATAGCTAAGGGACTTGAACATACAGATTTATGGATAAAGGAAATGGACAAGTGTAGCAATTCAATGATACCATATAATGTCAAAAGATGTGGGGTCAAAGGATTTGGCTTCTAAGGGATCCGAAATCCATGCATGTGTTGATGAAACTAAGGCTGGAAAGCATGTTGTGAAATTGCAATCTAAGCCTCTTAATAAGACTACTGAGGTTTCCCATTCCACTAATACTGTTCCACGGACCAGTACACGTGCTATCAAGTGCCATCGGTGTGGTGCTCCTGGTCATATTGCTTCTAGCACTGGGCGCATGGCTAGAAATGCAATCTGTAGAGCATGTGGCAAGAGGGGACACCTTGCAAACGTGTGCAACTCTAAGACCCAATATGTACAAGAGGTAGATGATACTTGTGAGAACATTCATGAGTTGATGTTGTGCGTGGATGGCTCCACTATTCCTGAAGAAGTATGTTGCAACAGTATTGTGGATAGTAGTATTGCCACAGAAAGCACTGATAAATTAGAGAAACCCCACTGCACCATGAGTTTGGATATGAATAATGTGAGAATGTTAGTTGATTCCGGAAGTTTGTACACATTGCTATCCAAAGAGATGTATTTCAAGGTATGGGGTGACATGAGTAATATGGAGTCTTGGGACATGCCTGACATTAAGGCTGTAGGTTATGGTGGTAAGACCATTGATATTTTGGGCCTTAAATGGATGGTAATAAGCTTTGGCGGGAGGAAAGTGTATGGTCGCATGTATTTAACAAAACAAGGCTCCAACTTGCTGGGTTGGCGCCATAAAAAAGACCTGGGTATTGTGCTGAACCCTAATGCTACTGAACCTGTTAAATCCACTGTTGTGCATCATGTTGATAGTTACGAAACAAGTGTGATGGAGAAATATTCCAAGGTTTTCTCTGATAGATTGGGGAAACTTGTAAATGTTTCTCATAAAATTATTCTTAAGAAGAATGCAGTGCCTGTTGTTCATAAGGTGAGGAATGTGCCCCACCTAATGAGAGGTCCTCTCCAAGAGGAACTTAACAAATTATTGGAGCAAGGTATTATTGAAACTATTGAGGCCTCAGAATTGTTGGCGCCCATTGTGGTCGCGCCCAAGGATGGGGGCAAAATTCTTTTGTGTGTCGACTTGCGCGACTTGAATAGAAATATATGGGTCGGCAGGCAACCTCTGCCTAATATTTCCGAAATGCTGACTGCCATGGGTGGAGGGGTGATCTTCAGTGTGACTGATATGTCTGCGGCCTATCACCAAATTGATCTTAGTGAGGAATCAAGACACCTTACCTCATTTGTAACACCGCTGGGTGCATTTCGCTACCGCAGAATGCCATTTGGTTTGACATCTGCCTCAGCGGTGTTTCAAAGGGTTATGCAACAGATTTTTGTCGGAATTAAAAATGTTCTATGTTACCAGGATGATGTGCTGGTTGTAGGGAAAGATGGTGAACATCATGACGAAGTAATGAATGAGGTCTTTAAGCATATGGAGAGTCACGGATTGACTATAAAAAAGGAAAAATGTCAATTAAAGAAGAATTGAGTGACGTATTTAGGGCATGAGATATCCGAGGCAGGGATTAAGCCCAAGAAGAGTATTGTTTCTGCTGTTAATGATGCTCCTACTCCCCTCAATAAGGAACAGCTAAAATCTTTCCTAGGACTGGCAGAATACTGTTCCAAATTTGTGAATGGATTTACAGAGATTGTGGAGCCGTTAAGGTTATTAATGAAGAGTGGCGTTGCATTTGAATGGGATGGCGTTCAAAAGAGTGAAAAGTTGTATCCTCCATGCACCCACTCTTGGGCATTTCAATGTCAAGGCTAGGACTTTTCTCACTACTGATGCTAGTGCTGTGAGGATTGGGGCTGTTTTGACCCAAGTGTATGATGGAGTGGAAAGGATTATTGGATTTGCATCTAGAAGACTTCAAGGAGCAGAAGTGTCGTATTCTGTGATCGAGAAAGAGGCTCTGGCGTGCTGTTGGGGCATTAAGCACTTTCGATATTTTGTTTGGGGGTTACCTTTTAAGGTTCGCACTGACCACAAGCCTCTGGTGCATTTGTTTAAGGGGGGTAGAGGCCTGGAAGGCAGTGTAACTCCCAGGATTTCCAGGTGGATACTCTCAGTGCTTGAGTATAACTTTGAAGTGGAGTACATGAGAGGTCTGAAAAACGTGGTGGCCGATTATTTATCTAGGATGCCGGTGGATGTCATTGAGGAGGATTTGGAAGAAGGAGTGGATGTGATCAGATGTAATGAAGAACAAGCTTTTGATAAGGAGGAGTGGGACACTGCTATGTTGAATGATGAGATATTGCAGCAAGTCATGATTTGTGTGTCGGAAGGTTGGAGAGAAAGTCATTGCCAAGATATTCATTTCAACAGCTATTGCCATATTGAGACTGAATTGAGCGTAAGTGAAGGGAAGTTGTGGAGAAGGAACAAATTGGTGCCACCGGTTAGTCTCAGAAGTAAGATAATGAGCATAGCTCATGAGGGGCATTTGGGCAGAAATATGACCAAGAGGCGTGTCCGTCAGTCATTTTGGTGGCCAGGTATGGACAATGACAATGAGAAGGTTGTTAAGGAGAGTTATGCGTGCGCTAAAAGTGATAAAACGAAGATTGTAAGGCAACCTCCCCTTGCATGTGTGAAGTTTCCCAAGCGTCCATGGGAAAGGGTGGCGATCGATTTTCTTGGTCCCATTTTCAAACTTGGTTCGCATAGTAAGTTTTTGATGGTTCTAGTGGACTACCACTCTAAGTGGTTTGTTGTTGAAACTACTGATTGCATTGAAACTGAGAAAGTGATCGGGTTCATGGAGAGAGTGTTATGAATGAAGGAATACCTAAGACCCTTGTGTCGGACAATGGGGTTCAACTAGTGTCCAAAAGAATGCAAGAGTTTCTCTGTAAATTGGGAGTTAAACATGAAAGGGTTGTCATGTTCAGGCCTCAAGCTAATGGTTTGGTTGAAAGAATTAACTGCTTGATAATGGACAACATTCAGCTTTCAATCTCTAATGGCTTGTCGTGGTCTGATGAACTTAAGAAATTGGTGTGGTCGTATAGAGTGACGCCACATTCAGTGACTGGAGTATCTCCATTCGTCTCTCTCAAGGGGCGTGAACCTGGCATAAAAGAAGTCCCTGGATGGCTTAAAAGCAAGGAGTGTGTGTGGGTTAATCGTGCTGCGGTGGAGGATGATGTTGTGAAACAACAAAAGGCTGCTGCGAACTACTACAGTACTAAGAAAGGAGTCAAAATTCCCGACATAAAGGACGGGGATTGGGTAGTAGTAAGGCGAGGGGGGATTGTCATCAAAGGTGAAAGCAAATTTTCACAACCTATACAAGTCAGAACAGTGAAGAAGAACATTCTCATTTTTAAACTGACGGGTCTGCTTGGAGTACTGGGAATGTTTCTAAATGCAGTGCTCCCCAGCCGGTCATATGTGATTAATGTTAGGTCTGTAACTTTAATGTTCTTCCAGCGTTATTATGTAGCAATGTTTCTGTATTTATGTTGTTCTTTCTTCCTTCTCATTTATTTTATTGTTACTACATGTAAGGGGGAAGATATGTGGAGTCTTCTCAATGGTAGAATGTAAGGCTTGTTGCTAAGATGGAATGTTGCTCTTTGAAGTAAGAGGAGTTGAAGCTGTGAAGCTGGAAGAGAAAGCTGGAGGTACCTGTACCTGCATACTACCAATAAAGATAACCAACCTTACTACTGCGTTGGAGTGGATCTTTACAGTATATATGCAATTTCTCTAGCTAGTCCACAGTGTGTCAATAAGATGTCAACTTGTGTCAAACCAGGATATCCCAAACATTTGGAGGTTGCATTTACGGGATCTAGCTTCCAGGTCTTCATTCTTTAGCTTGATTTTTTCCACTTTATTAGCCATATCCTTTTGTTGCTTGGACCTCACGACTATGTCATCGTCTACATTTCAAATGCAGCATTATGCAGTACCTATGCGGGTCTAGGCACCCCTTTATATCATCCAAATGATGAGCCTTCTGTTTTACGTCTTGATCAGCCCATACATTTTTATCACACTCCACACTCCTGCCTGCATGTGAACCTCTCACACGCTTTTGAGTGTGTAAAGCTTTCTTTAATTCAGAGTTGAGTGTGGGCTGTTTGACGTCATTTTTTGCAGTCAGGGTAACACTATGGAAGCAGGAAATCTTCCCTTGCGGTAAGCAACAGCAGGACAATGAGGGCGGTAGTTTGGACTTTTTCGGTATTGGGTTGTTAGGTTTGCTATTCTCATTGCTCTCTTGGTTAACTATGTGCACTCCATTCAGCATCTGCAGGGTCAACACTAAAGTTCCACCAATCTCAACTTACCCCCAATCCTTAGGGGTTAATTGCAGTTGCGGATCAGGGGCTATCAATCCGGTAAAGATGACAGTGGCGAGAGCCAGGGTGGGCGGGGTCGGTGGCAGGAACCTTTCCTAACACGAACAGCTGTAACAGCCACCTCCATGTGTGAATCCAGGGCCACTGGTGACAACTAGCTAGACCCCCAGTCTACCAGAGGGGCTAACTGACTGACGCTCTCAAACAGTCACATCATAGCTTTACAGGGTCGTCACCATCTCATGCCATGTAAGTCTGATTCAAATGCCTTACCATGAAGTTACTTGCAACAAGGCTATCTGTAGGTATTGTCCAATGATTTTCAATTCACTGTGCTTTTTCATTGTATCGCAGCCCCCCAGTTCTCACTGTGGGCCAAAGATGGACTCGAAGAGCACAGCCCCTCTCACAGTGAAGCCACGCAGGCTCTTGCAGATTCACGCTCTCTGCCCAGGATCCAGCTCTGACCTGCAGTCACCACCCCCAACCCCCTGATCTGGCCTGCTCTGATGGCTCCCCAACACCAGCGAGTTGTATGCTGGGATTCTCATTGCAACACAACCACTAGAAATAGCCTCCCTGTCGGGCCGTCGGAGCTCACATAGGCCACAGAGCAGACAAACTTCCTTTGACAAATTCCTAGGCCCCCGCTCATCCGGACCTAATTTAAAGGCATGATCACAGTCCTCACATTATCAACGAGTGCGGAGTGTAGTTTATTGTAGATGAGCAGCTTTTGCGGATGGTTCTAGCAGATGATGACTGTCGCCTCAAGAGTAATTCTAAAATGTGGTCATCGTGACTGGGGTAATCTGGCGCCCCCTAACTAGGGCATTCTTTGAGCACTCCTCTTTAATAGTAGAAATGGTTTTAACCACCACCTGTCCGCCAACTAGAATTTCCTACTGATCCACGCCAAAGTAATTTGGTCTAAATATGCCTTGAAAGATCCAATGTACTGTTGGGCGACTCATATGTATATGAATGTGCCTGTTATTGTGCCTCAAAGTGATACAAACAGCAAATACCCTCGTTCACTATAGATTAGAACCTATTTAAAAAAAAGACTTGCAGACTTTTTTCATTTTATCCCCACTTCATTAATTCATCTTTTAAAAAAACAATTGAACCAATTTAAAAAGAAATCCATAATGAAACAAAATATTTGGACTCATATCAGCATGTTACACAAGCACCCATGATTACCATCTTAATACACAAGCTGTAAATTGACATTTCGATAACAATTTTTCAAAATCCATTGGCAACTTTTTCAAAGAAAATAATTATTTATCATAAATTACAAGCGTTCCTGCACCCCCGGCTCATCTGCTCCGCAGCCTCTTGGAGATTTCTCCACTACTCTGCCCGATTCTGGGCCATACACGAAGAACGAATCGGACGAGACATTGATCTCCCCCGACCCAGCCTTATCTTAGGCAACCTCTCCAGCATTTTGATTCTCTTGTCCTGATGATGATCCCATAACCGTTGTTGGGGATCGAAACGTCGTCGACAACTACATCTTGACTCCATACCGTTACTCATGATTTATGTGGAGCATAAGATGTTTTTTCAACTGTGACTACTGTAACTTATGTATCACCAAAAGTCACTGTGCAGCTATATGCCGGAGGTCTGGAAATCGGCTGATTCCCAGTACCCCGTCACTTCCTGCTCACTGCATGATACTATATGTTGGTTCATGGTTATTTAATGTGTAAATAAATACAATACCTTCCCTTTGGACAGTAACATACCCAACTCTGATTGTAGTTTTGTGGTTATGATTGCACATTCACCTAGATAGGGACCGTTGTCTCTAATAACAAAATAAATTACAACAGCAACAAAAAGTATCATTATATGTCCACAGAGAGAAAGCTATGTTTCTCGCACATTCAATTATTACCAGTTAATCTTTTTTAAATTAGTGGGAAACATGGCAACCATACATATCTTTTACACAAATTCAGACTAAATGCCCTGCACTGGTGCCATATGGTATCGATAAACAGAAAGGGGGAGATTTACCATTTTTTCACGTAGCGCACTGCAGCAGCCGCAAATGCTGTGCTGCGTGAAAAGGAGAGGAGGAGAGCGCCCAATTTACTAAAATAAGACTCTCTCCCCCCCTCTCCCTTGTGCCGGTGCTGAAATCAGCTGCCATGCGCCTCGGAGACACCTTTGTCCCATGAGGCAAGGGTGTCTCCATGGGTCTAGCATAGGTTTTGTACTGGAAAGAAATCCTTCCAGTACAAAATACAATGTTTAGACTAACTTGAAGCCTTTTCCCACTTTGTCAGTGTGCTGTACAGTGTAGCACACATGCAAAGTCAGAAAAGGAAGGAGAAATGAAAGCATTTCTCCTTCCTTGCACCTACTTTAAAAGGGCGCAGTTTTCTCACGCTAAACCCTGTTTACTTTGTTTAGTAAATTGGGTTTAGCGTGAGAAACCTTGGGTGGTTGCATGGGAACGCCCATGCTCCACCCATGGTACGCCCACTTAGCGCTAAGTAATGCAAAGCATGTAACAAAGCAACAATGTCTCAACTGATAGTCATTAGGGAGGACAATTATAAAGGTAGCATAAATCACTCGAAAGAGGAAAAAAGGTAGGGAGTCCACAAAGGGATTTCGTAGGGTATAAAGTAATATTTGTAAGTAGTTGTAACAGCACTACAGTACAGTTTTATATACAGTAACGATAACACACAAGTGCGCACTGAACGTGCTAGTGACGGTGAACGGCGCAGTGACACAGGGGTGAAAAAACAGCGTGAGCGGGGAAAAAATAATAAGAGCAAGTAAATATGTGGTCAATGATACAATGCAGATATGTACAAAGTAAGTATTTCGAATCAGGCTGAATTGATTGACCACAACAATGCCACAGTTCTGCGCTGGGTAGTCAACGGCGTTTCGACCTGTTCAATTCCAGGTCATCATCAGGACAATGGTCACTAAATTCAGAGTAGTGCTGATGGGAAGTACCGCAATAAATCCAGTCGTTAGGGGCGGCCGTAAGGGTCCGGCAAGGTAGAGGATCACAGAGAGACCACTGTTTATACTCCGGCATGGAAAATCAAAGTTCAGTTGGGAATCAAATTACCGTAACCTGTTTGGTTAGTGTAGGGTGATTCAGAAGGGGTTCCGAAGGATCCGGGGGCAAACGCGACCTGGATGCGGGGAGAAGAGCTATCCATGGACGATTGAAGCGTCCAAGCACTTGGACGCTTCAATCGTCCACCGGATCAGCAGCGGCCATCCTCCTGCTTGCCCTGAGATCGGATCTCTGCTGCCCTGGAATGCTCTTCTCCCCGCATCCAGGTCACAGGGTATGCCCAGACGTGGGTCCCTTGCTCACTTTGCCACTGGATTCAAGCTGGCCTGGCTGATGAGGGCTGTTAGCCCGAAACCGGTACCAGGATGCTTGTTTCCGGTCCAGGGAAGACATGGCTTGGCACTTCGGGCTGGACTGTTCCCATGAGGCACAGGGTCAAGACTGATTTGCATATAGCTGTGTCTGAACTGGGGTGGCGAAGTGAGCTAAAGAACGATGATGGATTCAACCCAGATGTGGGACTGGGGGTGAGTGTCTGAAAAGTTTCAGCGCTCCGTCCATCATCTCCTTGTGTTTTCTTTGTTCGCCCTAAGTTGGCAGGGTATGCCCAGACGTGGGTCCCTTGCTCACTTTGCCACTGGATTCAAGCTAGCCTGGCTGATGAGGACTGTTAGCCCGAAACCGGTACCAGGATGCTTGTTTCCAGTCCTGGGAAGACATGGCTTGGCAGTGCGGGCTGGACTGTTCCCATGAGGCACAGGGTCAAGACTGATTTGCATATAGCTGTGTCTGAACTGGGGTGGCAAAGTGAGCTAAAGAACGATGATGGTTTCAACCCAGATCTGTGACTGGGGGTGAGTGTCTGAAAAGTTTCAGCGCTCCGTCCATCATCTCCTTGTGTTTGCTTTGTTTGCCCTAAGTTGGCAGGGTATGCCCAGACGTGGGTCCCTTGCTCACTTTGCCACTGGATTCAAGCTAGCCTGGCTGATGAGGGCTGTTAGCCCGAAACCGGTCCCAGGATGCTTGTTTCCGGTCCAGGGAAGACATGGCTTGGCAGTTCGGGCTGGACTGTTCCTATGAGGCACAGGGTCAAGACTGATTTGCATATAGCTGTGTCTGAACTGGGGTGGCGAAGTGAGCTAAAGAACGATGATGGATTCAACCCAGATCTGTGACTGGGGGAGAGTGTCTGAAAAGTTTCAGCGCTCCGTCCATCATCTCCTTGTGTTTGCATTAATTATCAAACACCAGCTGAAATTGCCTTCAGAGAACGTAGTCACATTGGAATCAAAAGGAATTGTAGCACTGAATTACTGTGCAAGTTCAAGCACCATGTGGAAGTTCTTTTTGGAACTGTGGACTATTCTTTAGTTGGTGCAGTTGGGTTAAAGGCTCTTGGGAATGTGAACACAGCACTTTCCAAACTCTCCAGTTAACTGAGGTATTTGTTTCAGTGCAAGCTCCCCTGCTTGAAGACATCATGGATGATTAATTTCAGCTAATTGATTTGAAGATTTCGCAAGTGTCCAGATTTTGAAATTTGCCTTTGGATTTAGGACCTTTCACCTGCTTGACTTAAAAAGTTTGCAAAGACCAACTGTGAAGATTTATTTAGGAGCTGGTAATATAAAACAGAAAAATAACTTTGAAAGCTTTTGTTTTCTTTTCAAATAGAAACCTGGACTTAGGAATATATCCTTTGCTTGAGGAACTACTTAAATTTAGCCATGAGATGTGTTGAATTTCCTGTATGTTTACTTTTGAATGCCTGGCAAGTCACAGAAGTATATTGTTGTTGGACCAGTCTCTCACATAAAAGGTTAAGGTGGCAGGAGGGAAAAATAGTTAATGTACAGTCCAAATAGTTAATGACGCAATGTCCAGAGCTTCTCAAATTGGATATCCACCGCCGCTGACTCCATCGCCCCGTGAGGAACACCACCAGCAGCAGACCCATCAAGCACACCAGCTGGTTCACTCCCGAACATTCTGACCCTCAAATGCAACTGCAAGAGACTGGAAAGACGTTGGCGCTCCAACAAGAACCCCACCGACCTCATCATCTTCAAGTCCACCATCAAGAACTACCACGCTGAGGTCAAGGCGCTCCTGAAGAAACCCTCCGCCGACCCTAGCAAGCTGAAGAATTACTGCCCCATTTCGCTAGTCCCTTTTCCCACCAAGGTCCTGGAGAAGGCCATCAACTGCCAGCCCACAGAGTACCGTGAAGAATACAACCTGTTCGACGCCTCCCAATCCGGTTTCCAATCCAACCACAGCACTGAGACCACCCTGATCGCAGCAACAGACGAAATCAGATGCCTCCTAGACCAAGGTGAAACAGCAGCACTCATCCTACACGACCTCTTGGCGGCCTTCGACACCGTCTCCCACCACCAGACTCCACCGCATTGGCATCCAAGGCAACGCCCTCAACTGGATCTCCTCCTTCCTCTTCGGTCGAACTCAGAGGATCCATCTACCTCCCTTCCCCTCCGTACACAAAAACACCTCAGGGAGGCCAAGAAGGACGCCCTCACCAACCGCATCAAGGCAAGCGTGAACCACACCAAAGAAGTCTTCAGCATCGTCAGAGAGTTCTCCTCCACATCCACCACCGAGAAAACGATCGACCCTCTGCGACAGCCTGGCGGACTACTTCCACCACAAGATCAGAGACATCTACAGCAACTTCGACCCACAACCCACCTACCTCAACCACCATCGCCACACACCTGCCAATGCAACCCTCAGCCACCGACTCACTGACTGGAAACAGCTCTCGATCCAAGACACCACCAGCATCATGAATTCAATCAACTCTGGGGCACCCACGGACCGCTGCCCGCACCACATCTACAACCTAGGAAGGAAAGAAATCAGCCGCATCCTCACAGAGATCCTCAGCTCCTCCCTCACCAGGGCCACTGTCGCTGTGCATGGAAGCACGCTGAGGTCAAGGCGCTCCTGAAGAAACCCTCCGCCGACCCTAGCAAGCTGAAGAATTACTGCCCCATTTCGCTAGTCCCTTTTCCCACCAAGGTCCTGGAGAAGGCCATCAACTGCCAGCCCACAGAGTACCGTGAAGAATACAACCTGTTCGACGCCTCCCAATCCGGTTTCCAATCCAACCACAGCACTGAGACCACCCTGATCGCAGCAACAGACGAAATCAGATGCCTCCTAGACCAAGGTGAAACAGCAGCACTCATCCTACACGACCTCTTGGCGGCCTTCGACACCGTCTCCCACCACCAGACTCCACCGCATTGGCATCCAAGGCAACGCCCTCAACTGGATCTCCTCCTTCCTCTTCGGTCGAACTCAGAGGATCCATCTACCTCCCTTCCCCTCCGTACACAAAAACATCATCTGCAGCGTACCCCAGGGCTCTTCCTTCAGCCCTACACCAACCCCCACCGATCACGGATGTAACCTCAGAATCATCCTGGACAGCCAACTGACCATGAAGCAACAGGTCAATGCTTTATTCTCTTCCTGCTTCCACACCCTTCGCATGCGCCGCAAGATTTTCCGATGGATCCCCACCTCCACCAGGAAAACAGTCTCCCAAGCCCTCGTATCCAGCTGCCTTGACTACGGCAACACACTCTACACCAAAGCCACCAAACAACTCCTCAACCGCCACCAGACTATTCAGAACTCTACAGCAAGACTCATCCTCAACCTCCCCATAAGAACCAGTGCCACCGCCATCTCAGAACCCTGCACTGGCTTCCCGTCCAGAAAAGATGCCTCTTCAAACTCCTGACGCATGCATAAAAAAGCCCTCCACAACTTCAGACCTGCCTACATCAACCGCCGCCTAACGCTCCACCGACCTACCAGGGAGCTCCTCTCCGCCTTGGCATGCATCCCCCACATCTTTTGAAGCCGATGTGGAGGTCGTTCCTCCACAGCGGCGGTTAGTTTCTAAAAATACATAGGATCTGCGTGTTTCTCGGACAACATAAACTACGGGATTGGTGTCTAGACTACTTGCGGACACCCCCACAGGATTTGTCAGCCTGTAGTCCAGCTAGCTCACAGTGCCACCATAAGCCCCCTAACCTTACCAAGGAGCGAATAGTTTCTAGCAACCATTGAACATGACAACCCTTGACCCTTCAGGGATCGTTGAAACAGTACAGTACATTTCACTCAGTCAATCGTGCTCACTTAGTCTCAGAGAGATACACAGAATAAACGTTGGGGACGTTTTCAATAAGCATTTATTGAACCAGCCTCATTCTAGTATAAACATGTTTGCTGTGACAATGAATAGACAGAAGCAAATGTAAAAGATTACAAGCACCAACAGAGTAAATAGAAGGTAGAATTCTACCATGGTGCTAAAATAGTGAATATATGTAGGCATATAAACATGACAGTAATCAAGCATACTCCTACGATGCGGACCCTACCTAAGTGTACTTAAGTGTACCTAGCATGTATTTGGGTGTAAAGCCAAGAATCCCCTATGAAAGAGCCAACCCCATTACCTGATGGTAGAGAAGGAAGGACCCCGTCTTGGTCACAAGTTGGACACCCCGCAAGGGATGGCGGACCACTGCGTGTTGAAGCTTCAGCATGCAGGGACCTCAGTGTCTTGTGTCAGCGTGGAAGCGTCTCCTCTAGTTACCTAGTGAAGGTGCGGTTCTTTTATACCACAAAGATAGCCTCGGGGTTCCTACCACAGTCGATATGTTGTGAGTACGAATATGTAAATGAACCTAAATCAATAATTGTAATTATGAAAAGTAGCTTTGTCGCGCCCTAGGATGAAGATAGCGCTGACTTTCGTACAGAGTATGTTAATCCTGTATTGTACGTCATGTGTAGGGGATTTTACTAAGAATCCTCATGCATACCAAATGAGGCTAGTTTCAAGGAAACCAATCAACATTTATTCAGCACATAACTGGGCAAAAGGTCAGTGCTAGAACCGGTATGCAGAGCTAGGTAGGACAAATGTAGGTAAAAGGTCACTTTGCTACTTAGCCCTATTTTGGGGAACATAACACCTCACCGCCAAGTCCTGGAACGATCACCCCCTCCACTTGCAAACCGCCACTTCACTGGAAGACTTCCAGAAGAAGCTCAAGAGATGGCTTTTCGACCAAGGGTTTACAGAACCCCAGCACCTGGAGACCCCCCAGGGTGACAAGCTGTGCTATACAAGACTGTTTGATTGATTGACAATTGCAACAATTTGTTCTTTTTATCTTTCTTTTGTTGTGAACACATGTATTTCCTTTTAGAACAGAGTGTTTACACTAAAGAAAATATAGTGTAACAGAGTGCACACAGCCAAGAAAGTTCAGATAGTACTACGACAATGGTTAGTGGGGAGAGCATTTGTGTGTGCGTAAAAGTCACATCTACTATGATATTTGCAGTAATCAGTGTATTTCAAGTTTCCTTAGCTAGTCAACCATTGCCTAGTGCTACAGTGAACAACTAGCCACTGTATCTCTTACTAATCCCTTTTTCTCCAGGGGCCTCCCTTACCCAAGTTTAACATTGGGTGGGAATCTCAGGGGGACAAGGAGTAAAATATTCTATGGCAGTCCATTATACCCCTGCGGTGGAACTCAGGAATTTATTTGAATTAGTGATAGTATTGGGAAGACCTTGATTTCTTACTGCCCAGTCAAAAGAATCCTCCTCTGAAAGATCTAGTAGAGGTATTAAAAAGGATACAAAGTGAAATAGCAGAGTTGTTCTCAAAGTAGACAGGTTATGTGCTTCACAATGTCCTTTTTCTGGTCCATCTACTAGTGTAGAGGCCAGTTCTGGAGCACTCACAGGTTTCTGGGTTACCAACTCAATAATTTCTGCACTCAGCCATGATTCCTTTAGCTCCGCCTGAGAGGTACTCCAGAGATCCCAAAAGTTAAATATTTTTCTTTCACACAATGTAATTTACACTTTTTATGTAAGACACATCTTTTCCCTTCTTCAGAGACTAAAGTAGTGTTTATTCTGTCTTACTGGGGAACGCACCAGTATGGTCCATCCCGTTAATGTTGCAAGACAGTCCACTTTTGTATAATCACAATACTTTTTGTAAGGAACTGAAAACAAATATTTGACAGATGGACATTGACCGAATCTGTTGATAGTGAGTTGTTGGAGTTAGAACAGGAAAGGAAAGATCTGATAACTTATATGACTCCGTTTTGTAGGTTAAATCTAAAGAAGCAAACTGGCCAGTGGAGCAAATGAGTGTCCTGTTATCTCAAGTTCTCAGTGAACAACTAAAGCATGTTTTGTCACAAATTCCTAATCGTCCAATGTCTTTAGAGGGGTTAATAATTTTGGCTTTACAGATAGATCATAGACAGTGTGAGACAAAAAGGGAAAAATGAATTGAGGTCAGAAATTATTTTTGAGATTCTGAAAAGGTTGAGAATAAGATTCACTCAAATTCCTCTGAAAGCATGCAAATCAGTACTGTTAGGCCCCCTTAAACTGAGGATGGAAGAAAAAGGAGAAGAAAAATAATGCCTTTATTGTGGGTCCGACAAGCATTTTTTTAAAGAATGTCCCAAAATAAAACCAGTAAAACAGTGCCCGGGAAATAGAGCACTCCATCACTGATGGGAATCCCAGTGCTGGAAGGATCTACAGAGATTCTATCCATTTATGCAACTGTTTCCCATCTGTATTTAAATGCATCCTTTTTTTAGTTCCAATATCTTTATTATTTTTAAGAAAAAGAGTACAAATAGTTAAAATACTATATAAAGCAATACAGCTTAATATTGTGAACAATAAATAGATGATCAATACATAAATACAAATATAATAAATGTAATAAATAAGGAATCCGCAACAAGTTAATATCTGAATAATCAGAAAGACATTTTGAAGAAGCTAGTCGTAGTGCTTAAATAAATAAAAGTTCATAATAGAAAAAAGGGAGAAAAAAGAAAGACAGAAGAGAATAGTAAAGAAGAAGAGGAAAAAGAGAAAAGAAAGGGGAGAATAGACAGGAGAAGGAGACAACTGCTTCGTTGAAAGAGATAAGTTAAGAGGAAGACACAAAAGGATACTGAGCCACTAAGCCTTGCGAAGCCAAATCCATATATTTATCCAGAGACCTCCAAACAACACTAGAAATGATTCAGGCACAACAGGTGTATTTGCTGATTGGGGAACATCTCAAAGGCTAAAATGGCCTATACTAAAGAAGGGCAAAGAATATCCTGTTAGTTCCATTGATGGGGCAACACTATCCCATTATCCCCGTTATGCCCGTTTCAATTTTACCCTTCCATTGGCATATCAAGTAGTCAGGAACATTCTGAAACAATAATTTTTAATTTAATAGATTCTCAGAATATGATATCATATAAGTATTCCACTGGGAAGGAAAAAATCTGAGAATTAATTGTAGCACATAAGAAATATGTTTCTCTTGTGATTTTAACACAAATGGTGGACAGCAAGTTTAAGACAAGGCAGCAAGACTAGCAGAAATATGTTAGCAAGGAAGATGTGAATTATTTGGATATAATATAATATGACTATAGTGATGTTTATAGTAAGAAGGGAGTTGAAACCTTATCGCCACATTGTGCATAAAATTGTCATATTGACTTGATTCCTGAGGCTAAATTACCTTGTTGCCGAATTTATGCATTTGCTGAGAAAGAGACAGAGTATCTACATAAATATCTGAATTAATACTTAGCAAATGGTTTCATATGACATTCTAGCTCTTCAGTCTCTTTGCCTTTGCTTTTCATCTCAAAGAAAGATGGTAGTGCAAGAACATGTATTAATTACCACTCTCTGAATGCTATCATCATTAAAGACATATATCCCATTCCATTCCATTAATACCAGCACTGTTAGATGAAGTGAAGGGATCAACTGTGCTTACAAAAGTAGATCTAAGATGTGCATATCACTTGGTTAGGATTTGTCAGGGTGATGAGTGGAATGTGGCATTCAAGACCAAATTTGGATTCCTGAATATAAGATAATGCCCCAGCAGTATTTAAGTTTTTATAAATGGGGCATTAAAAGAGGTGTTGGACCAGTTTGCTGTTATTTATTTTGATGATATTTTAATTTACTACAAATTTCTAACTGAGCATATTCCAGAAGTAAGAAAAGTGTTATCTTTATTGAGAAAACATGCACATCTGTTAAGGCAGAAAAGTGCGGGATGTGTGATTTATAAACAAGGTACTCAGATGGATCAGAAGAAGGTGGAAAATATTTTATCCTGGCCATCCCCTAAGTAAGTCAAGGAAGTACAAAGTTTCATTGGGTTTGCCAATTATTACAGGCGATTTATAACGTTTTTTCTAGAATTGTGCATCCCACTATTCAACCTACTAGAAAACATTTGCCATGTGTATGGACATCAGAAGAAGAAGCTTTTCAAATATTAAAAAAGAAATTTACCACAGCACCCATACTCAGACATACAGATGTTTCACAAGCTTTTTTCATGGAAGCAGATGCTTCTGATATGGCAGCAGGAGCTATTTTATCACAAAGGAATCCTAATACAGGACAGTTACATCTCATTGGCTATTTTTCAAAGAAATGCACTTCAGCTGAGTTGAATTAAACAATTCCTAATAAGGAATTACCCTGTGTGCAGGACAGTAGCTCTGCTGTTTCACACATAAATAAAAACCTGATAAAGACCCTAGGGAGTGTTTTAAACAGCCCTCCAGATCTACTTATGCCCCAAGTAAGTTGTGCATCACTTGGTTTAACAAAGAATGTAGACGAACTTGGGAGTGGTAACTACAGTCTCATCAAAGTTAGGAGGCGGAAAAACATACTTGTCCAAATCAAAGCCTGACAGGAGTGGGATACGCAAGTCTGGGAAGATATGTAGGAGGCATCTGTCCGTAAAGACAACAGTAAACTCTGGAGGTTTGTTGCTAATGGAGGGCATTGTGCCCTTAAGCTTCTAGCTGATTCTATATCCCCTGAAATATGGTTCCATCATTTTTCTGACCTCTATGACCAGTCACAGGGGTTGGCGCCAAGTGAAGGAGCTTATCACTCTTCTCTTCCCCGCTCTCTTACCCCACTTAGGATGGAAATGTGTGAGACAGTCTGTGTGATACAGGCCATTGCAGCTTGTAAAGCTGCTGGGCCCGACGAAATCCCGAGTGATCTTTACCTAGCAGATATCGATGTATGGGCTTTGTATTTGAATAAGCTGACAAATCACACTCTGGAAGGGGCCAGCATTCCAGACAGTTGGAAGGGAGCAGAAATACTTCCCATTTATAAAAAGGGAGTCCGCTATTCACCCCTAAATTACAGGCCAATAAGCCTCATTGATGTAGCCCATAAGGTTGTTCCCAGGCAGATATTGGAGAGATTGGAGACCTGGATTGAAGGGTTTAGAAAATCTATCAGTACCATAGACCAGATCGTAAGGTTCCTGACCATTTATTGGAAGAGCACAGTACTCCAGAAGGCTCATCTGTATCTGGTCTTTGTGGACCTTATACGCATTCGACTTAATTCCTCGATGTAAGCTGTGGGCGGCCCTGATGGATAATGCAGTACTTGTGTAAAAGACTGGTGTGCAGTTCCTAAGTGAAGGTGGGAGTGTTCAGGTCTGTTAAGAAGTGCCCTCACACACCCCAAAGGAAGTAATGCTTCATCATTGGGCCTGCTCCTCGTCGGGCCGGCGCTGCAATGCCCAACGGGCACCCGCAAAGGGGCTCTTTAGCGGAGATCTTTTGTTGATGATGCCGTTGGGTGCATGTGGGTGTGTGGACTAGGTAGTGCAGTGAGTGCGAAGTGGTGATTAAATTAGGTCTAGGGCAGCCCTGTTATCTAAATTTTATTCCTGGGGTGCACTAACCTAACTAAAAGCAGGAAGCCCTTACTGGATACAATGGTCCTAAAGGGGCTGTGTGGTGCATAAGGTCGGCATGTTTCTTGCCTGAGGTAGCCCCTAACGGGTCTAGTGGCAATTCATCAGGACCGTGAGTAATTAGAGAATTTGTCTCAACTTTAGCACTACCCCAATGCTGGTTCTTGAAGTGGCGAAATACAGTAGTAACTAGTTTTGCAATTGAGCACCAGGTCCGATTAACCTAGTGATCAGTGACCTGAAAGAGAGTTATAATAAAAACAGTTTTAAATAAATGAGGCAGAATCCCCATGGCGCTTAGTTGTCAAAGTGAACCCAAAGTGGGTCTGGCAGTGGTAAGATACTTGTTGATCAAAATGGGTAACTCATTTCTATCCCCTGTGCTGTGCCTTAGTGTGCTTCTATGTTTAAAAATACCGGCAAATTCCCGTGTGATTCGGCGCTATTGGCGTGCCGTGGAGGACATCTAATGCCGACATGATTAAGTGGCCCGTCGTGATCATAGCGGCCTATCCTTCTGTGATCCATGTCTCTGCACAGTGAGTGGTTAACTCCAATTTGTGCCTTCATTGAGGAGCCAAACATGAAGACACAGAACGAGAGTTGCCTCAATTGTAAATACATTGAGGAGCCAAACATGAAGACACAGAACGAGAGTTGCCTCAATTGTAAATACATTGAGGAGACAAACATGAAGATACGACACAAATGGTGGGTAAAAGCAACTGAATTGTTGCAGTATATATCTGAACTTGTCCATGTACAGAAACCGAGGGTAGGCACCTAACCCGTAGTTCCTGCCATACATAAGTGCACACATCTTTACATAAACGCGGTCCCAGCAGTTAGCGTGGTTTTTATCAGAGAAATGACTCGCAGTGGTGGTCAGAAAAGGATAAAAATAATAAAAAAGTGAGCGCGTACTTTGCGTTGTCCGAATCGGACTGCTGGTTGACCACTCACCACTTAATTGGTAGGTCTAGGCTGACGGGGGCTTTTCAACAGAGCACCTCGTTGCTCACAACCTGTGAAGAAATGAGGGTATACGACAAGTGTGCAATCAATAAAATTTCGTTGTTTTGGTCTTACCAGGAGCTCTTGGTAATGGCCGGCAGCGTTTTTCAGAGAAAGCATACTCATGGAAGGCGGCGCGGTAACTAGCCGAGTTCCTACCCCGGCTCTTGTCCCCGTGAGGTGTGTTTGCGGGGGCATGGTATTTGGAAAGCACGTTAGCGTGGCGACGCTAGTGCGTAAAGGATGGCGGCCATCTTGGTGGTGAACTTTATTGAGAATCTCGAGTGGCAATTGGATTGCTCATCTTTTTGGCTTAATAGGAATGTTAGCAAAACAACCTTGATCAATAAAACGATGGAAAAACAAACCATGCTAGAGCTTGGGGTTTTTGGTTTATTGGGATTGATGCTAACAACCTAGTTCAAATGTCCTAGGAAAGCAAGCCATGCTGGGGGTAGCTAACATGTGGGAACGAGAAAGTGGGAGGGCAGGCTAGGGGAGTGTTCTCTCACACCTATTTGTTTTGGTTTGGTCAAGAAACCAACAACCCTTATTATGTAGAGGGACACCCTGTTGGGAGAAGTTGAAATAGGGGCTAGGCATGGTGCCTTAACTTGCTGGTGGCAGTGGTCGGAGGCAGGGCATAGCCCATTTGTGACGCCTCATTGGTCATGTGGTGGGTCTACATGAAAACCAGAGGAATATGTAAGTGTGTTGTTTTTTTGCTGGTATCTGTTATAGGTTATGATACCCCTAGAAGTCTTTGGTAAAAGTGGCGTGTTCGGTGGCAGAGGCCATCATCAGCTCACGTCAAGTGACTACCCCGGTCGGTTCAATTCAACCCAGGGGATATCAACATTTAACCCTGTAATGTGAGAGGAAAGTCTAAAAACCCAATATTGCTCCTTCCTGAACAGAGCTTCCTTCCGTATTTAGGGGTGCGATTCCAAAATCGTCCAGTGTAGGTCATTGGTGGTATGATTCATTTCTGTGAAATGGGCACACATTTTGGTGTTTGTCTTTTTACACCTGATATTGCTCCTGTGTTCAGTAATCCTCGTTTTTACAGGGCGTGTTGTCATCCCCACGTATTTGAGCTGGCACGGACAGGTGATGAGATATACGCAGTTGCGTGTATTACAGTTATTATGTTTCTTTAGTGTCAGTCAATGCAACTGTCTTCGTTGCACTGGTGAGGGGACAGGCTAGGCATTGTCCACAGGGATAGTGGCCGGATAATGGAGTACCTCATGATCTTTTGGACATTTTGGTAAGACTGCATCAGGATACATTTGCCGAAGCTCAATGGGGCCCGGGAGGAGAATTGACAGAACGGATAGGGGTCTACAAAGATGTCTGCCAGGGGTGTGAACTTGTACCAACTTTATTTTCTTTATTCCTCAATGACGTAGTTGTTCCATTTTTGTTGGAGGATCGGGTGAGTGACTCTCCCCTTGTGGCAGGACATAGAATCCCCCTTCTGTTGTTTGCAGATGACACCTTACTGGTGTCCAAAACCCCAAGTGGCCTGCAACATTTGGTGGATAGGTTCCTGGCCATGTGTGCTGATCGTGGATTGGTGATTAATCACTCTAAAACCAAATTTATGACCATCAGCCCACGTAGGTCTTCTAGTGGCACGATTAAGTTTGATGGTAAACCCCTGGAAAAGTTGACTGCATTTGATTATTGAGGAAAAATATTAACTGGGCCTATGTCATGGTCCCCCCCAGATCGAAAAGAGTAGCCTGAATCTAACCCAGCAGGCTGCAGCTATTCTACAGCTTTATAGGCCATCCAGAGTTAGATGTATATCCCCTGCGATCAAGGCATTATATAGCGCTAAGGCAGAGGGAAGCACACTCTATGGGGCATTGCCAAATTGTCTGCACTCGGAATAGCCGAGAACTCTTTTCTCAGAGGCTTAGCTAGTCTTCCTAAAAATACTCCTTTGGTCCCATTACGACATAACATGGGCATCAAACCAGTGGTCAATAAAGCTCGATTAAGACTGTTACTGGTGCAGGCATAAATATATTCCGGCCCTTGAAGACTATAACAAAGCCTTTTAAGAAGTGGTCTCATTAGACACCTCAGGTAAGATCAAATGGATAAGGAATGTACAGGATTCATTAACCCAGTTTGGCCTGGGAGATTTTTGGTCTACTCCCCTTCGGCAAAATGTTTATCTAAGAGTACCTTGATGGAGGCCTATTGGGGTCACTTTTCTGAAAATGAGTTAAGGAATGCCAACCAAGGGTCCCTAGCTTATTAACTTTTTAAACTTTAAACCTGATACTACCTTTGAATCGTTTTTAGACTTTATTCATCTCCCCAGGGCCAAACAACTTTACATTAAATTTCGTTATGGTATCTTACCCTTGCTTACTGTCCAAGCCAAATGGAGTAATTACCCTGTTTCTATTACTGTTTGTCCATCATGTTGTCAGGCAGAGGAATCATTGTTCCATTTTATATTCTTCTGTCCTGCCTATGTACGGCCTAGAAAATCTTGGATTGCTCCTATCTGCAAACAGTTGGGGTGTAGACAGATCCACACAGCTCTTAGGCTCCTTCGCACAGAGCCTAGTCAGTTGGTTATCTGTGTTGTTGCAAAATATCTTCAATAGAGCTGATCCATCAGAAGTAGAGCGGTGGGATAGTCTTTTTGCCCAACCAAAGTTCAGGCTTATTAGTAAGGATATGAGTAACCCTGAGTGTTGAACTCCGCTCCGTTCGCAGAGTTTGCGTAGTTTTCGGCCCTCTGCAGAGCAACGTCAAGTTGGCGAGCGAGGAAAATCCATGTCCCGGCGAGATTTTTTCGTGCTCGCGCTCACCAAGGCCTAGTTGGCGAGCGTGAGAGGAAAATCAACCTCCTGGCGAGATTTCTCAACGAGAGCGGTCTGATTTCTCAATGCGAGTGGTCGCGGCAGGTCGCGACCACTCGCGTTGAAAAGCCTTCTGTTAGCGCTGAGAAAGCTTCCGCTCGAGTAGAAAATCTACTCGAGCAGCAGAAAGGAAGCTGCGCCCTCTTGAGCTGTGCATGGTGCCGTTTGTGATGATTTTACAGCGTGGGACAAACACCCAGCGCTTAAAATCACCGCGAACGGCATGACCCTAACACACTCCACAGCTGGCTGAACTCTGCATAGCGGGCAGAGTTTTTTTGTCACTTCGCGGGGTTCCGCTGCGCGGAACTCCGCAAGCTCCGCCCAGGCCTAGATATGAGTTTCCTTGCCTGCTTGCCTGTGAATGTAGGGGAGAGACCCAAGGTTGCATCTTTTGTCTTACTGTGGTCCAGGTATAGTGATGAAGATTTGAAACTTTTAGTCCAATCAAGAAGGCATTTTGGGGGCCAAGACACCGTGACCCCATGTATTGCTTTAGCTGTAGCTGAAACGATATGCACTTTCCAGGGAGCTGATGTTGCAGTGACAATTCTTTTATTCTTTTTAGAATTATTGAATTGTGCGTATGTGTATTTTAGAATATTCCTGTATTTTTATTCTTTTAGATTTTTTTAACTATTATTATTTTATAGGATGTTTATGAATCTAGACATGTGCGATTCGCTTTATGTGCCATCGATGTTTTATGCTTTTATTGAGCAAGATTTGTGTACTTTTATGGTTGTGAAAAACTGAATAAAGTATTTGATGATGAATATGGAATTACTTGCTATAAAGAAGGCATTTGAAGAATGGAGACATTTTCCCCTCAGTACTATGCACCTAGTTACCGCATAACAGATCATAAAAATCTTATCTTATGTTTTTAAAGTCAGCCAGAGTAATGGCACCAAGTAAGATGCATTGGTTACTGGTTTGGTATTAACACACAGACCTGGAAGCAAGAATAGGTAAGCTAATATTTTATCAAGAATATGTGAAGAAAGGGGCGTGGCCAGCAGCCGACAGGAATGGCCGCGCATTAGCGAGGCTCCAATGCCCTCGCCGTCTATCCTGCTAATATCCTGCTAGTTTAGCCATATCTTGTCAAGAATTGGTAGGTCCTTGGTCCCTGACTTCGGTGGAGACAGGTGTTGCCTGAAACCGTCCATGAACTCAGCCTTGGGCCTGAGTGCGGAGCGGCGGGGACGAAAAACATGGCGGCGTCCTAGACGAGGAGGAGAAGGAGCGGGGGTCCCTGTGGAGCCTCCCTGGCTCTCCCGACTACCAGAGAAGCAAGCAAGTAGTGCCTGTCAACGGCGCTCAGTGCGCGCCGTCATCGGAATTGCAAACGCTGTTGAGTGAGCGTGGAGCGGCCGGGGGCTGTGAGGTGAGCCGCGCAAAAATCGAGACCCCGGCTTCGGGGACCTGGGAGGCCCAAGGATCCAGCGCTCTGGACACATGCACGAGCAGTGTGCAACGGGGGCACTTGGAGCGCGACCGGCAGAGATCCTCACCACAGGAGAGCCGCCATAGCAGAGGCCGGCGACAGAAGGCTTTGCAGGGATGTTCCGATCCGGAAGGATCGCAAGAGCTGCGGTGGCTGATCTGAGGCGCTGGGGAGCAGCTGATTGAGCGGCGACGAGCAAACTTGAGACCCCGGTTCCAGAGGCCGGTGAGTCTCAATGTAGTGCAGCTCCGGGCGTGATTGCCCTATACGCCTACCGCCAGAACTTAGTGCATGGCCCCTGATTTATGCCTCACGGGGAGCGGGACTAATCCTTAGTCCGGAGAACTGTGGCGCAGGTTGGAAGAGGGACATACAGCAACGAGCAAACTTGAGACCCCGGTTCCAGAGGCCGGTGAGTCTCAGTGTAGTGCAGATCCGGGCGTGATTGCCCTACACGCCTACCGCCAGAACTTAGTGCATGGCCCCTGCTCTATGCCTCACTGGGAGCGGGACTAATCCTTAGTCCGGAGAACTGTGGCGCAGGTTGGAAGAGGGACATAGTTCGCTGAGTCCATCGGCAGCGAGGCGCCGGCTTACCACAGCGCATTTTGATACACGTGCGGGGCACTTCCGGGCTCATAGTGGGGAGCGGAGGGTGAAGCGGCGACTCCCCCGCCCTGAAAGGCACTCTGCCTTGATTCCTGCTGCCATAGCACTGCGGGTGGTGGGTGTGCGGCAGGACGCCTCAAGACAACACCCCCTGCCCTAAGAACCATACGGCTACGCATGGTGCCAGGAGTAGCAGCTGGGGGCTGGTTCCTAGGAAACCCGACAGGCCGCCAGGGAGTCAGTAACCCCCCCTGGGCAGGCGGCGGAGAGTACTGCGACCAGGCCTGAAGGACTCAATCACAGTAGTAATTGGCGGCCTGGTGCTGGCAAGCGGAAAGGGGCCCAAACCAACGGCCCAAAACAAGCTAGCCAAATTCGCCTGGACTAAGGCGGGGGAGGGGCAAGAAAACACTCAGCAGGAAGACCCTGATAAGCCGACTAACCCTCCACCACACCCGGACCTAACGCTTCACGACATTATGGAAGCCATAACGGGAGTGCGCACATCCCTCGAAGCTCGAATCGATACGGTTAATATTGAAGTGTCCCTTATCCGTGCGGACCTGCGCAAAATGGACGCTAAAGTGAAAGATCTGGAAGATACAACCACAGGACTACAACAGGATACTTCCCTGCTCCAACAACAAGTGAGTAAACTACAAGACCAGCAGGCTGCTATGGAGAAACAACTAGACGAATACGACGGCAGGGCCCGTAGAAACAATGTACGCATTCTTGGGGTCCCGGAACATGCGGGGGGACTGGCGGTGGATCTCTTCGTGGAAGATCTGATCCTGAAGCATCTGCAGCCCAAGAGACTGTCGGACTACTTCTCCATTGAACAGGCCCACCGAGTCCCAGGGGGGCGACCTAAGCCGGGGGCGCCCCCACGGCCGATCATTGCGCGAGTCTTTAACTACAGAGATCGGGATGTAATACTTCAGACCGCGCGAGCCAATCCTCTGCTCAAATTCGAAAATAGTGTGATCACCTTCTTCCCCGACTTCACCATGAAGGTCCAAGCTCAACGTCGTAGCTTCCTCAAAGTGAAGAAAGCGTTGCGTGACAAGGGGGTGAAATACGCCATGCTTTTTCCAGCAAGACTCCGAATAGAGTCGGATGGCAAGACATGGTTCTTTTCCTCGCCAGAGGACGCATTGGACTGGCTGGAGGGATGGCGCTGCATTGAAAAGCCACGCAGAGGAGGGAATGATGGCCTCCGACCAAATGGATCCAGTCCGGGGGGTGACTGAAGTGACGATCCTTCCTGGGAAGAGATGAGATCGACCATCCACTGCTGCAAAGTCGACTTTTCAATATACCGATGGGGCAGTCCCATACACAGATAAGTGACTCTAATAGTGTGACTGTGTGAAGGGGACAATGGTGAGTTTCCTCCTTTCATCAGGGGACTGTGGTGGTTAGTGAGCTGATGCCCAGCTTAACCGCCTGTGAACTGCTGCGAACTGAAGGGATACTTATTGAAGTGGGGGGGACCAGATGCACACTTCTAATCGAAAGGGGACACAGGCTAATTTAGCTTACGGCGAGGGGGGAGGGCTGTTATCACTACCCATTGAGGCCGTAGAGCCATGGGGCTTCTTTATATCGATGTATCTGCTCATCTGATGAGAGACATGCCAAGGTGGCCGAGACAGTGGAGTGCAGGGAGTGAGCCCTGGAGATATGCTAGATACTCCCATCTCCACACCCATGGCCAGTCTGATGGAGGCTAAGAAAGGAGCATCACTCACGGTGCTGACCTGGAATGTGAATGGGATGGGGACAAAATCAAAAGGGGTATTGTACAACACTATCTCAAGAGACAGGCCCCCAATATTGTGTTACTGCAGGAGACACATCTAGTTGGTAATAAGACCAAGGCTCTCACGCGGTGGGGATACAAGCTCCTGATCCATGCTGACTATTCCTCAGGGTCCCGAGGGACAGGTATCCTGATTAAAAAGAATTTAGCTCTTACTCCGACACGTACCTGGGCGGATCCCGGGGGTAGGTTTGCTGTATTGGAGGCGCAATGGGAAGGGAAAGCGCTTAATGTGGTTTCAACATACCTTCCGCCAGCGATAGGTAAAGAAGCATTGGTAGACCTGGGGAAAATACTGGTAGACCTTCCACTGGGTACACTGATATTAGGGGGAGACTTCAACATGACAATGGACGACCGAAGAGATACGCACCCAGTCACGCCCCCAAACACACATGGCCTAGTTTACGGAGGCCATGGGCCTCACAGACGTATGGAGATCTTTACAGCCAGATGAGACCCACTACACTTATTATTCTAACGCCCACAAAAGTATGTCCCGCATTGACTATTTCTTGACACAGGCCGCAGACATAGGTTACTTCCGTGATCCCCACGCTCTGCCGAGGGGTATTTCTGACCACTCCCCAGTGTGGGTTGAACTTACACTCTCTACACACCGTCCACGGACCACCATAGTCCTCAGCCCGTGGGTGCTAAAAATCCCGGATATACGAGCGAACCTACTCACACAGACCATAAACTACTTCAAAGATAATATAGGATCAGTAGACTCCGCGCAGACCATATGGGAGGCCTTTAAAGTGGTAGTGAAGGGGCAAGCTCTGGCGTTAAAAGTGGGGTATAGTAAACAACGACAACAACAGCTTTCGCAACTCGAAAGTGAACTCCAAACATTGGAGGAAGAGTGTATAGGGTCTCCCACAGATGCCTCTATACATCGACTCGCGATTAAACAGCTAGAATATAGGACCTTAGCAGAGGAACATATGAGGGCCAAACTTTTGCATACCCAACACAAGCTTTATGAAATGGGGGATAGGGCTGGGAAGCTGCTAGCCTGGCTGGGAAGGAGAGAACAAGGTGAGAGGTGGGTGCCCAGGCTGACTCTTCAGGATGCGCAACAGATCACAGACCCACAGGGTATCGCAAATGCATTTGCTAACCATTTAGAAACAATATATACCCCTTCAACCACCTATACGGCAGAAGATTCACGACAACTCCTAGTAGATATGCGGCTGCCTACGCTCTCAGAGGAAGATAGGGACTTCTTAGAAGAGGAGCTCACGGATGACGAAATCAAGAAAGCCATCAACGCTATTCAGTCGGGGAAGGCGATGGGTCCGAATGGGATGCCCATAGAACTCCTGAAACTGGTCGCCTCCCACGCAGCGCCTCATCTGCGGGCTATGTATGAGGAAAGCTATGAAAAGGGGGTATTGCCAGAGGACCAATGGTTGGCCTCGATAGTGGTTATCCGAAAGCCGGGGAAACCCGCCGAGGACTGTGGCTCATACAGGCCAATTTCCTTAATAAATGTGGAGGCGAAAGTCCTGGCGAAACTGCTGGCCCTGCGTTTAGTGTCAGTGATTCCATCTTTAGTACACCCTGATCAATCGGGCTTCATGCCCGGGCGAAATACGGCGCTCAATATTCGTCGTCTACATAACGTCCTAGCACGAAGACAATATATTGAGGAGGACGCAGTGGTTCTCTCCCTAGATGCGTCGATGGCGTTCGATTCTATAGAGTGGCCGTATCTGTTTGAGGTACTGAAACGCCTGGGCTTTGGCCCGAAATTTTTGGGCTGGGTAAAACTGCTGTACACGGATCTACAGGGTCAAGTGCGGGTGAATAACCACACGTCCCGAGTATTTCCTCTCAAGAGAGGCACCAGGCAGGGCTGCCCCCTGTCCCCCCTGCTCTTCTCCCTGATGCTGGAACCATTGGCAGCCTGGGTTAGAGGGGATGTAATGGTGAGAGGGCTGAAATGGGCGGAAGGGTACGATGACCGCATATCGTTATATGCCGATGACATCCTATTGTATCTGGCTTCCCCATATGCGTCCCTACATTGGGTGTTAAGTATTTTCACGAATTTCGGGAAATACTCCGGATATGCGATCAACTGGAGTAAATCGGTACTCTTTATCCTTCGAGGGCCGACCCCCCGGCTCCCCCGGGGTTGCACGGTGAACATAGCTCAGGACGGATTTCGGTATCTCGGGATTTTTATAACCCCAGATCCACAACTTTTCTATGATCGGAACTTGGCGGTACCCTTGGACAAGTTGCGTAGCGATGTTAAACATTGGAGATCCTTGCCCCTGTCGCTACTGGACCGAGTGGCCCTGTTTAAGATGTTAGCCCTCCCGCGCTTTTTATATGCCCTTCAAAATTGTCCAAACAAAGTTCCGGATGCATATTTTTTAAACGTAGATAGTGAGGTCAGGACGCTGCTATGGGATGGAGGGGCACCTCGTATTGCGTTGCTTAAGCTGACTAAGGGATGGTACGATGGGGGGATTGCTCTCCCGGACGTGCAACTCTACTATTGGGCCTCGCAGCTGGCGGTGATTAACCACTGGATATACCGTTCCCCGGCGGATCCGGCCTATATGTTGGACTGGTATCAGATAAGCAGAGAGAGCTATCTAGAAGCGTTGTACACAAAGGCCCGAAAGGGTAGATATATTGGCCCAACGGCCCATTCAGTGGCGATCTGGCGACTAATCGTCTTGGGTGGTCGAATGTATTAACCCAAGCCACGCCACTCTGGTGTACCCAAAAATTGGGTATGCTGTGTAATCAGCCTGGGTTTGATAAGTGGGACACAATTGGAATTTCCAAAATAGGGGACCTGGTGTCAAAGGGCAAAATCCTTCCTTTCCGGGAACTGAGGGAGAAATACGACCTAGCGCAGGGGGAGACTTTCAGATACCTACAGATCAGACATGCCCTCACTACAGCACTCCCAGATATGAGCGAGATACCAGAGTCGTCCCCGTTGGAAGATAGGGTGCTAGATGAACCACTTCTAACCAAATCCATATCCCTAACGTATAAGAAACTGTGTAATAACCTACCTGACCCGTTCCATGCACTTCGCGAAAAATGGCAGATAGACCTTGGGCCCCTTGCAGACGAGGATTGGCAAGCGGCACTGATGTCCCCAAGGGAGGCGGCCGTTTATCTCCGATTCCGCCTGATCCAATTAAAAATCCTCCATAGATCATATCTCACCGGGGAAACGCTGGCGAAGATAGGGTCAAGGCTAGATGCGCTCTGTCTTCGAGGCTGTGGGCAGGAAGCAACCTTTTTTCATACCATTTGGGTCTGCCAGTGTATACGACCAATGTGGGAAACGGCCACAAGACATATCCAAGACGCATTGGGGAAGACACTTACTCTTACACCACTACTCGGGTTACTAAATTTCTGGGAAGGGACTGACCTCACAGAGGTAGAACAACAACTGGCCACATTGGGATATACTCTGGTGAAACGCGAAATTGCCAGGAAATGGGGAGTGGCAGATCGGCCGTCTCCAAGGGTATGGGCGAAGGAACTGGACAAGTGTATGATTGCTGAGAAGGAGGTGTTTAAGTCCAGAGGGTGCCCAAAGAAATGGAACAAGAAATGGGGCAAGTGGAATGAATACCGGGGGGACCTGTGTATCTCCCCCACAGTTGAAATGGAAATGCAACAGAGAATGGCACAATCTTTGGAAGAAAATGACTGATTTTAGGGTACATCTTGGTAACTGCGCGTGATTTCTAGATAACTATGCTGTACAATGATTGATAACTATGACTCTCTTTGTTTGTTTTTGATTTCATGGTATAAAATCAATAAAAAAAATTTTTTTTTTTAAAAGAATATGTGAAGAAGAAAGGATAGTACTGGTGGTGTCAATCATTCCTCCAAACAAGAATATTGCTACCAGTGCTTAATTTGTGCCGGTGTTTGCCGATGCTACGCACCTGCACTTATTTCTTAACACCAGCACTTATTTATGACAGTCTACCACATGGTGGTGCTGTCTAATTTGGAACAGAGCTCATAAGTAAGAAAAGGTGTTCAATATACTTAAGAAAACAATACAACCGCAGGGGGGAAGCTATCCCTACAGAGTGAGGTGACCTCTGAATACCTCGGGCCCTGGCACTTCTAATTTTACAAATTAAGCACTGATTGCTACCCTTAATAATGGCCATCTTTGTACATAAATTCAAAAGAAATGTCAGCACAGCCACAACAATATTGGGTTAATAAAGGAAGTGACAGACAAATTAGAATGGGTTGCCATTTTTTCTAAATACTTTATATGTTCCTTGAACTCAATTATGAACTAAGGTGTTAGATGAAGCACATGATTCTCATCTTGCTGGGAATAATGCTGTACAAAAAACATTATAATTAATTCAGTTTTCTTATTGGTGGGAAAATATGTCCACTGATATGTCTAATTATATTGATACCTGTGCAATTTGTAAACACAAGGAGATGATAGACGGAGCACTGAAACTTTTCAGACACTCACCCCCAGTCACAGATCTGGGTTGAATCCATCATCGTTCTTTAGCTCACTTCGCCATCCCAGTTCAGACCCAGTCATATGCAAATCAGTCATGACCCTGTTCCTCATGGGAGCAGTCCAGCCCGAACTGCCACGCCAGGTCTTCCCTGGACCGGAAACAAGCATCCTGGTACCGGTTTCGGGGTACCACCCCTCATCAGCCAGGCTAGCTTGAATCCAGTGGCAAAGTGAGCAACGGACCCACGTCTGGGCATACCCTGCCAACTTAGGGCGAACAAAGCAAACACAAGGAGATGATGGACGGAGCACTGAAACTTTTCAGACACTCACCCCCAGTCACAGATCTGGGTTGAATCCATCATCGTTCTTTAACTCACTTCGCCATCCCAGTTCGGACCCAGCCATATTCAAATCAGTCATGACCCTGTTCCTCATGGCTGATGAGGGGTGTTACCCCGAAACCGGTCCGAGGATGCTTGTTTCCGGTCCAGGGATGACCTGGCTTGGCAGTTCGGGCTGGACTGTTCCCATGAGGGACAGGGTCAAGACTGATTTGCATATGGCCAAGTCTAAACTGGGGTGGCGAAGTGAGCTAAAGAACGATGATGGATTCAACCCAGATCTGTGACTGGGGGTGAGTGTCTGAAAATGCATGCCCCTCATTTGTTAAAACTTTCACATCATAAGCTCCCTCTTAGACCAGACCCTGAGACAGACCCATGCAGTGTGGGTCCTGTCAGAAATGAAAATACTGTATTGGTTGTTTAAGGGATTATGTTTTTGAACAGTTAATAAAGACGCATTTCTTCTTTTAGTTAAAATAATGTCCTTAATTACATTTTCCAGCAAGGAATTAATTCTCAGTCATCAGCTCAGAACTTGCCTTTAGAGAACGTAGTGATCTGGAATCAAAAGGAATTGTATCACCATATTGAAGTTTGTTTTAGAACTGTGGTCTAGTCGTTTGTTGGTGCTTTTACCTGTTGAGTTAAATGTTCTTGGGAATGTGACAGTGCTTCCCAAACTATTCAGTACTCTGAGGTATTTGTTTCAGTGCAAGCTTGTAGGCTGAAAATCTACACGAAGACATTAAGGATGATTAATTTCAGCTACCCGAATTGAAGAGTTCGCAGAGGGGATTTCAACAGTTTATTCATTTTTCCATTGGATTTAGAGCTTTCAGCTGCTTGCTTGAAGAGTTTTCAAAGGTCAAGTGTGAAGATCTCGAACAGAGTTTATTTATTTTTCCTTTGAATTTGTGAGTTGGTAATGTACGACAGAAAAAAAACTTTGAAAGCCTTAGTGTTCTTTTTGGAGGGAAATCTCACCTCAAGAATATATAATTGCTTTAGGAACTATTTAAATTCAGGTATTTATTGTTAAAAAATGACCGCAACCTGGGACGAGTTTCATTTCCTGTAGGATTTTTTTTTAATGCCTGGCAAGTCACAGAACTATATTGTTGTTAGCCTTAGGAGCTAGTCTTTCAGAGAAAAGGTCAACGTGGCAGGAGGGGAAAATAGTTAATATAAAATTGCAGCAATTTGTTCTTTCTTTACTGTGAACTGAACAAATGGATTTAGTTTAAAACAGAGTGTTTACAAGAAAGAAAATCTATTGTAACAGAGTGCAGACAGCCAAGCAAGTTCAGCTAGCTCTAAGGTTAGTGGGGAGAGTCTACGTGTGTGTAAAATGCACATCCACTAAAATATCGGCATTAATCAGTGTATTTCTGTTTCCTTAGTCATAGCTGCCAAGGTTTCACATTGCATATGTGTGACATTTTCATAATTTCAATGTAATTATGATTGACATTTCAACAACTATGAGTGACACTTTCTCGCGAGTAGAATCCAGCCATGACGAAGAGGTCAACCCTATAAATATCAGAAGTTACAGCCATCTGAGGAACCAGAAGCTCTAAGAAGATCCTAAAACTGCTGCCAAGCACCAGAAATGGAAGGGCACGAACTTAACAGGAGGGCCTGGTAGTGATAAATGAATGGCAAATTGCCGGTTTATTGAAGAAAAGGGCTGGTGGAGAAGTGCGTCTTAGCTGTAGACTCCCGACTCCAACTAACGAACAGCCAAAGTTCTAGACTACTGAGCACAGTCAGTACAGAACTGTGGGCAGAAGTGTAACTTAACTAAATTAAATAAAATTAGGATAAAAGTACTTTGGCACTGGTGTGAGTGACAGAGCGAGTATCACCACAGTACAGGCCAGCTCAGTCACAACGACTCCGGCCATACTATGCACTTTCCATGCGGCTTATGTGTTTGATCATAGTTTATAGGTCACTGTGTAGATTAGGAATTAAATTTATGAATTGCAAGTAAGAAAAGGATCTCTGTGACAAAAGCAGTAACCCCCTGAGCTACCCACATAAAATACTGTTTTGCGATATGCATAATACATGTTCGTTGCAGCAGGCATGTTACTCTGTGCTTCTGGTGAGTCAAAAGTTGCATGAGACAACTCTGATCTCTCTGTAGCAGGAACATGATTAATCACCACGTTATCTTTCACTTACCCACGGATTCACTGAGCGCTGGGTAAATCATTCCTGCTGCTCAGCCTGGTCGCTGTAGCTGGGGTCACTCGCTGCAGACAGGTGATCTGACAGTGTTGTGATGTGCTGGGGGCAATACTGGCCCATCTGCAGCTGTAGATTGTAGTAAGGGTGAGAGGTCATGGTGTGGGGCGCTTTCAGAGCTGTGCCCTACGCCTTTAGACACACGGCACCCGCTCTCAGTCTCACCATGACTTGTACCGCCACCTGGGAACCGCCACGACCAGGGGAGGGGAGCACTGTGGAGGAGGTCATGGAGTTCGTTTAGTTTATTATTTCTGCAGGCGGCAGAAGCAATTCTTGGTATCCACAGGAATTTGAAAATAAAACATTCTGCTGCCGCTCAGCCTGCACTGCCCGCTGGAGGACAAGAGTGCAGTCCTGTAGGGTGCAGTTCTGTCTCACCCGAGCTGTCAGCTGAGCAGAGCGCACATGCAGCATCAGCTTGCGCCAGCCACAACAGAGACCTGTACCGCTGGTGACATGATTAAGGTGACAGCAACAATCTGCTAAACACGCACTGGGCCCAGCAGACAACTAATTAGTGGCACTAGTGTTATGAGCTCCGACCGACGGAACACCGGCACTAGGGTGACCAACTGGCATGGGTGCAAATTCAGGACAGTGAGTGTAAAAATTCAGGACAAAGGGTCAAAATTCAGGACAAAAATTCAGGACAGGAGGTCGAAATTCAGGACAAAAGGTAAGTTTTGCAGACACATCAGAGGAGGTTGCGCAATAGTATATAAGTAAGTAAATAGACAACCACTTAAGTACAAGTGAAAATAAGTTTATATTAGGTTGAGCCAATTGTGCACTTCATGGTTTTTCAGTATGCGCGCAGCTTTGAACAAATGTGCAGGTCTTTTTGTGGTAACAAAACAGCCCCCACCCCACCTCTCCAGCCTCCCAGGGAAACGCCTGATGCCCGGTCCGGCCAGTCCGGCCTTGCAACCACCCTTCAATGGTGCCCCTCATCTGCACAAAGACCCTCTCTCATGTGTATTTAATTTCTTTTATAATGCTACTCAACCCAAGTAAGTAGGACAGGGTGTCGGAGTGCGTTACATCACACACATATTATATAAAGACAATGACTCATATAAATGTAAAAGTCAATGTATAGGAAATGTTACTTAAGATAATGGGGGTTTCAAGGTGTAAACATTCTTTCATCCATCATTCAATCTTTCACCATTCATTCTGTCCTATCTGTGTGCCCATCCATATCAATATTCAACCATTTGCAAACCTATCCATCATCTATCCTTCCATCCATCCATCCATCATTCCACTCATCTATCCCTCCATCGACCCTTTCACTCATCCATCCCTCCATTCCTCCTTTCACCCTACCCATTCATACACTCATCCATCCACTCTTCCACTCATCCATACACTCATCCATCCAGCCATTTAACCTTTCACCGATCCAGCCATCCTTTCACTTACTCATTCATCCACCCAGTCACTCATCCTTCCACCCATTCACCCTTTCAGTCATCCATCCATCCATCCTCCCTTTCTCTCTCCATCCCCCTTTAACTTAGTCATCCATCCTTCCATCCACCCATCCATCTACTCATCCATCCATTGACCCTATCACTCATCCATCCTTTCTCTCATCCATCCACCCTTTCACTCCGTCACTCATCCATCCATTCTTTCTCTCATCCATCCACCCTTTTACTCCTTCACTCATCTATCCACCCTTTTGTCCGTTTACCCTACCTTTCAATCACTCATCCAGCCTTACATCCACCCTTTCACTCATCCATCCATCCATTCATCCTTTCACTTATCAATTCACCAATCCTCCCATCAGTTCACTCATCCATCCACCCATTCACTCACCTATCATCCACCCTTTCACTCATCCATCCATCCACTCATCCATCCATTTACCCGTCCATCTACCCTTCCACCCATACATCCATGTATTTACCTTCTCTCATCGATCCGTCCACTCACCCGTCCATTCTTTCTCTCATTATCCATCCATTCACCCTTTCATTCATCCTTTCACTAATCCATCCAGCCATCCACCCATCCCTTCACTTACTCACTTTTTCACATTAATTAGGAGCTGAGCCTTTGTCTGCAGAGTTGCAGACAGAAGAGGCCCATCAAGGACTTCACCCCTGCTAGAGTTCCGAAAGCAAGAGGTGGGGCAGGAGAGGGTTCACTATGCCCCTGCACATAGGAAATGTGAAAAAGTGGATGTCATGAGTCATGCATGAAGCACAGTGCCACTGTGACATGGTGTTGTTTCCAGGGTTTTAAGTGGGATGAAAAAACTGGGGGGGGTCTCCCCAAAGGGGGTGTTCGATGTAATTAAGGGCATGGCTTAAAACACCTAAGCTAAAAATCTGTGCTTAGCATAGTGTGCCGCCCACCTGGTAATTTGCTGCTTCTTTCATTGCATCCAGATATATAACACAACAAGTAGCTTTACATCTACAAGCCAGAACTATTGGCTTTGTCAATGGATGTCAGTTGCATAAAATAAAAAGCAGCAACCATGCCTTTGTTGAATATAACACTGAAAATGCTTCCGTTTTAAAATGCTGAGACAGTGAAAGACCCATAACCCTTTTTTTTTTTTTTTTTACTTGTTTCACCGCCTTCTTTTCATGAACTGGATTCTCGTGTAGCAGCATTGGCGTTTCTGTGCATTTCACCACCTGACTGAATGCCCTGCCCTAGACCGAGGCTGCAAGGAGGCCCACCACATTGCATTAAGAGCACAGACTGTCCTATTGTCATTCTGTATGTGGCAATCAGCCCCATACAGAATGACAATGGGCGGATGGGGCTTGTCTTGCTCTCAGAGGCTGAGTGCGTGGCGGCCCCATCAGGGAGCTGACGCTTCTGGCAGTGGAACAGTGATGTTCCCCAATGCCTAAAATTACGGACAAAAGGCGTCCGTAAAAGGGATCGTCACGGACAACGGACATGAGGTCGAAATTACGGACGGTCCGTGAAATTTACGGACGGTTGGTCACCCTAACCGGCACTGAGACGACAGAGGCGGAAGACAATGCTTAATCCTTATCGTATTTTTTTGCTGCATTGCTTTGCATTAATCAGACTGCGCTAAGATTGTCCTTTCATGTAACAAGATACGGTACAACATGCAACGGTGCAGTACACAGTACAGCCATACTTCACACAGTCACACTTGGTCACTGCCCGCAGCTGGTAGCCTCTCCTGCAGCCATGCCACGGCTTTTCGCTACAGTTCTCTAACATGCAGCCCGGTGCCCACTGACTGCAGGCAGCTGCCTCTAAACAAGCATTGGCATAGCCAATAGGTCTCACTTTTGGGACCTTATAAGTATTTAGTTATGCAGCACAATATCGTTGGTGCAACAATATCAACCGTTGCATGGCTAAACACTTATAAGGTCCCAAAGGCGAGGCCTATTGGCTATGCCAATGCTTGTTTCTTTTTATTAGAGTTGATATTGGAGTTGACAGAAATAACAGTTTATTAAGATTTTCAGATGAAATAGGCGCCTCTGACTGGAAGTAAGTGAAGTCAACGCCCCTCTGAAATTAAAGGGGCACGAGCAGACGAAAAAAATAAGCAACACCGCGGGAGGAGGAAGGACGGGGGCAACAAGCAATGGGGCGGTGGGATGGAGAAAAAACAAGTACCTCAAACCAATTGCGACCAGCCGAAGGACACATAAATAATTGTATGAATTCAGTACTTGGTCTCGGTTCTCTATCAAAGGGACAACACAAAGAAGAAAATACCTTTGAGTGTTTTTTTAAGACACAACAGGTCACCGGGAAGCAACAGTGCACATACGCTGCCTGCAGAGGGGGGAGAAAAGGCGGGAGACGTATTTAGGAGGAGCATTTTGTGTAAAGACCCGCACCCCCTTCCGAACACCTTTGGGATTAACGACAGTCAGTGAGAGAGATGCAAACAGTGAGAAGCAAAGGAAGACGAAGAGACAGAGGAAATATCAACGAGAGGCTATGAGTGCGACAGTTTGTACTGAAGGGAATGGTGGCGACAGCTGCTTCATAAATGAAAACAAAACGCGAAATCAAAACAATCGAAATGAACTCTGAATACAGAACATTCATCCTACTGCCCAGGGAAGGAAGGGGCTCTGCAGGGCGAACAGCAGACAGGCAGCGCAGAGGTTGCGCTTTGCTTTATGAGATCACTGTTCCTTGCTGGCACGTGTGACCCTCAACAATTATTTTGATTGATCCACGTTATGTTTATTCGGCCATGTAAGTGCAGTGAAACTTTAGAGTCCATGGCTGTCACAACAGTGACATCTGCGGGGTAACCTGTGGGACAGCTCTAGTGACTGAGGCCTGAGCGTGAACGCTCTCTGTTCCCTGAGGGCTAGTTCAGCTATCTGAGGCCTAAACATCTGTTCTGAGTAGGTAGAGGCCTGGCTCTGCTATCTACTGCACAATACACTGGGCTCTGTGTTAATCGAGGGGTAGCTCTGCTGTGGGACACCCTGTAGCAGACACAAAAGCGTAACATTATTACCAATGTAGCGCGACAGTAAAACATAACATTACAAAAGCGCAAAATTAACAAAACAAGGAAGAAAGCAACAAAGGGAAAGAGTAACACGAGAACGAAGGATAGGACGAAGGATTACAGCTGAAGGCTAAGCATGAGACATGAGAACCGAGCTGACCAGCCCTCCCTCTTTGCTTGTGTGGAGTGGAGTCTGTTTCTTACACAGAAGCCGCAGGCAGTTATGGCTGTGCGGGTCACGAGTGAGCAAGGGAGGGGGGCAGGAAAAAAGCCAGCATGAAGGGGGGGCGGGAAGAAAAAGAACACGGACAACGGGAGTGGGGCGTGAACAACAAAAAACACGGACAATAGGAGGGGGCATCAACAAAGACAACGGGAGGGGCGGGAAGAAACCCATGAGAGTGCGGCTACTAATTAAGGCACGGAAGCCCCATGGACTCGGGTGCATGTTGATAAAAAGGACTGTGCCACATCTGCACTGCCGGCCCGGGGGCATTGGTGTTGCACGTACATGGCAGGGACATGTCTGCTGGCCACCCTGTGATTACTGGGCTCTTTCGGGGGACTATAAGCAAGGGGCACACGAATGAGTGAGATAACAGAACACAATAAAATGTGACTCATTCCTCATGTAAATGGTTAACAATAACTCTCAGGATAAGAGCCACATGTTTTTGTTGGCGGCTACACATTTTAAGATCAAGGATATTCAGGTTTTGTGTAACAAATGGGCATACAGTACACATTGAATCTGTAGACCTTTCTTTACCAGTTTATTTAATTACAGCTGAAGGCTAAGCATGAGACATGAGAACCGAGCTGACCAGCCCTCCCTCTTTGCTGTGTGGAGTGGAGTCTGTTTCTTACACAGAAGCTGCAGGCAGTTATGGCTGTGCGGGTCACGAGTGAGGCCACAGGCAGTTATGGCTGTGCAGGTCACGAGTGAGCAAGGGAGGGGGCAGGAAAAAAGCCAGCATGAAGGGGGGCGGGAAGAAAAAGAACACGGACAACGGGAGTGGGGCGTGAACAACAAAAAACAATAGGAGGGAGCATCAACAAAGACAACGGGAGGGGCGGGAAGAAAGGCAACAGAAAGTATGGCGGGAGGGGGCAGGAAGAAAGTCAACACGGACAACGAGAGGGGGGTGGAAACATAGGGAATAGTACAACGGGGAGGGCGGCAGCAGCAAAGTGAATCACAACAGGATAGTTACTGCGGCTGTCCGCGGCCCCCGCAGGGGGCCACCTCAGCAGGTCGGCCCTTTAGTGCCATTTAGGCACCGCCCAGCCGCTCTAGTCTCTGGAGGGGTTCTTGGAGCCCTCTAGCTTGGTCACCGCAGTGACGTCCTTCCGGTGCGCCGAGGTGGGGGGAGGGCATATATGCCTCCCCAGCCCCTCCTGGCGTCCTCTGTTGCACCAGCCACGCCGTGTCACGTGATCCGGAAGAGGATCATCAAAGGTAGCACTGACGGGGTGTCCCACAGTGCTGGCTCACCAGGCGGGCGGGGGCAGCATAGGTTGGTACAGCTGCCCGCCCTTGGATCGCCCGTAAGATAACCCACATATTGCATACTCCTGTATGGAATAAACCTGCAGCAATATTTTCCCACTACAAAGTTGTCTCGTGTATTTATTCATTCTTGCATGCTCAGACGGGGGTTGGGAGAAGTTGCCGATAATGGCACTATAAACAAGCAGAGGAAAAAGAAAAAAAAGCCCACTTACAGTATCTGCTTCAACTGAACACATCACGAGTCTGGGAAAAGGGCTGTTTGCTTGCAAGACCTGTTAGCAATCTATGTTGCATCTGATTAGGTGGGATTAGCGGACTGCAGTCCTGTCTGTTGGTAATCTCCCAGGTACATAACTCGTCGCCACGACACTGAGTCTGAATTCTGCAGCAGTTAGCGGTATTTGGGGAGAATTTGTGAAATTGTGAGGGGTGTCTGGCGGCAACAGAGCACTGTTTGCTTCCAATTAGTCCGCTGGCTCGATTTCGGCGCATTTTTGTGAATCGTCGCTCTAGCCTTGCAGCGATGTTCACCCTGGGTGGCCCGGATGAAACTATTAATCCTATTGGAAGGAATTGGTGTTATATGAGACCCGCGCTTGACTAGTAATAGCCGAACATAAATTTTTGTTTAATTCAAAACAATAGTTAGGAAAACAAGGGTTGAAACACAAGAAACTAAACAAAATCCCCGACGAATGCACATGTGACGCTTAGAGGGAGGTCTTTCCGAGAGGGGGAGGGGCAGTAACAATCCCAAACTCCCAGCGGTCATGAAAGGCAAAACAATCACGGGAGTTGTGTGCCATTGTCTGAAATGCATATTGCGGGAGCAGGGGGTCAGTCACCAATGCAGCCAATTCACACAGCCATCAGCCTGGCAGCATTCAAGCTTCGTGGGTGAAGGGGGTGGGAGGGGGTATGCAGATCCAGAACGCATTAAGCAGCAGAGACTAAAGCCCTTTGGGTTCCGGATCTGTGTGTATGTAGGTCGTGGTTTATGTTCGTGCACACCACAAATCCCCTAATGCGTGCATACTGTGCTGCACTAGAAGCATTTAACACCAAAATATACAAGTACTGCTTTTCAAAAAGCGGGTCTACCGAGGTGAGAGCCGGCACTCTTTGGAGCCCAGGCAAGATGACACGGAAGAAGCTGTACTGCTTTTCAAAAAGCGGGTCTATCGAGGTGAGAGCCGGCACTCTTTGGAGCCCAGGCAAGATGAGAAGCTGGCACGGGCAGCCAGCTGGGCATTGCCGTTAAGCCCCGGGAGTTGTGTGCGCGCGCGCAAAAAGGAAAGGGTGCCCGCGAGCGATGCGCTTCAGCGATGCGCTTAATGAGGAAAAGATAGGAAAGCCAGATGGCGGCTGTGCGCGCGTTACCGCAAGCTTTAGGCCACAAGCAAAAGCGTGTGGTCGGATTTCTAAAGCCCACTCACTAAATGTCTCGCCAGACCAGCGCATGCGCTGGCTCAGGCGAGACCTAAAAAGGAATTATTTCACACACACTTGGGTGCACTGCAGCGTCGCAAGCACTAGTGACTGTCTCACTTCGACTTACAACTTGCAAGGGCAGGCTCAGGTGAGGCCGCTAACCACGGGAATTCCAGTTTGCCACTGCCGCCTCTCTATTGACTCCATGCAGTGACAGAGTCCTGGAGGCCGCTGCAATGCCACACTCACTCTTCCTGACCCACGGCAATTACTTAATTTATCTCGCCAGGGTCAATTAAGATGATTTTAAATTTACTGTGCACCTGAGCAATGCTGCGGCCGGTGTCTGTGCGAGATGTGCCATCATTTGAAATTACCGCAATAATATGAGTTGCAGCCTCTCACAACTAACTCCGGCAGCAGTGAGCACTAGGAGGATGTCAGTCCCCGCGGCGCCAGACTATCACGCGAACTGACTGGGCTGATGTCTTGGTAGTAGCCATTGAGCACTACCTAGACATGACGTAAGGTCTGACAGCCGCGCCGCGGCCAATCAATCTCCAAGTTGAAACATTATAGCAGCCTGCCAGCAGCAGCTGCTGCTAGCTCAGCCAGCCGAGCCCAGCACATGCACGCCACAGCGGGCTGCCAACAAACACTCCACTGTTTGAATACACTAGGCAGTGCCTAACAGCTTCACAGCTGAGGCGCTATGCCTATAATGCGTGACAATCCATTCAGTGCGGTGATGCGTAGCACCACACTGAAATGCGTTAGTCTAACGCCTAATGTGTGGTACTTGGCAGGACTGCTTAGTTAATCAACCATTGTCTAGTGCTACAGTGAACAACTGACCACTTTATCTCTTCCTAATCCCATTTTCGCTAAGAGATTCCTTTACTCTAGTTTAGCATTGGAACGGTGTCTCAGAGGGACAAGGAGCAAAATATTCAACTGCAGTCCATCAGACCAATGTGGTGGAGCTCAGGTGTTTATTTGAATTTGTGACAGGAATTATCCAGTGGTGTCTCCTTAAATGCAGAGGGAACCTACACAGCGTGATCAGAAGAGCTTAGAAACGTAGTTGGAACATGACGTTTGAAGCCTAAGAACCAGTTAGCTGGGCCTGTGTGATATCTCTCATCACTCTACTGAGGCTTACACACATACTTTTTTTGAATGAGGATTTATTTTTCTGGCCCAGCCACCATGACACCAATCATGAGAGACACTCAGCTGAGGTATTGGCTGCTTGCCGTGTCTGGTAACTATTAAGCAACGGGTTGCATCTGGGAGCCTGGTGCTCTCCTCCTTCACATGTCTCATGCCACCCATGCTGCAGCATCTCCTGTGAACTGAGCATCCTTTGCTGGGGTGAGGACCCTCTCAATGAATTCTGATTGCTGTCAGAGTCATGAAATGCAGGTCTGGCCCCTACCCGAATATCCTCCCTTACTGCACCTTATTGCTTACAACGGCCACCTTGGTTTGCTCTTTAATCAATCAATCAATCAGGGAATTGTAAGCGCGCTACTCACCCGTGAGGGTCTCAAGGCGCTGAGGGGGGGGGCGGGTCCGCAGATCTGTTTAGCCGAAGAGCCAGGTCTTGAGGGTCTTCCTGAAGGTGTTCAGGGAGGGGGCGCATCTGATGTCTGCCGGTAGCTCGTTCCAGGTCTTGGCTGCAATGTGAGAGAAGGATCTTCCGCCTGCTCTGGCTCTGTGGATGCGCGGGGTTTCGGCCAGTGCGAGGTTGGAAGATCGGAGGTTTCTTTTGGGTATGTGGAAGTTGATTCTGTCGTTGAGGTATTTGGGTCCGTTGTTGTGTAGGCATTTGTAGGCGTGAGTGAGGATTTTGAAAGTGACTCTTTTCTCCACAGGGAGCCAGTGGAGACTTCGTAGGTGTTGGCTGATGTGTTCGTGTCGGGGGATGCCGAGGACGAGTCTGGCTGCGGTGTTCTGTACTGACTGGAGTTTGCGGAGTAGGGACTTGTTGATGCCGGCGTAGAGTGCGTTTCCATAGTCCAGTCTGCTGGTGATGAGTGCGTGGATGACTGTCTTCCTTGACTCAGGGGGGATCCACTTGAAGGTCTTGCGGAGGATGCGGAGGGTGTTGAAGCAGCTGGAGGTGACGGATTGACCTGTCGGTTCATGGTGAGTGATGAGTCGAGTACGATGCCGAGGTTCTTGGCGTGGTCTGAGGGGGTAGGTGGGCTTCCGAGGGCAGTCGGCCACCAGGTGCTGTCCCATGCAGAAGGGGTGGTACCGAGGACGAGGACTTCTGTCTTCTCGGCGTTGAGCTTCAGGCAGCTGTTGGTCATCCAGACTGCGACGTCTTGCATTCCTTTCTGGAAGTTGAGTTTGGCAGTGGTGGGGTCTTTGGTGAGGGAGAGGATGAGCTGGGTATCGTCGGCGTAGGATACGATGTTGAGGCCGTGTTGTCGGACGATGGCTGCGAGGGGGGCCATGTAAATGTTGAAGAGGGTGGGGCTCAGTGATGAACCCTGTGGGACTCCGCAGGTGATTTTTGTGGGGTCGGAGAGGAAGGGTGGGAGTCTGATCCTTTGGCTTCGTCTGCGCAGTTGGAGATCCAGGTGTGGAGTTCTCTGGCTGCGTCGTTTGCGCCGTTTGCGTCGGGTGCCCAGGTGTGGTTGTCTCGGGTGAGGGCGGAGTTAAGTTGCTCGTCGGTAACCTTGCTCCAGTTCCTTCGTGGTGGGCGTGGGGCTGGTTTGGGTGCCTTGGGTTTGTTGATGGCGAAGTGTAGGCAGTGGTGGTCGGTCCATGGCGGCTGCGTTGTGTGGCTGAAATGGACGCTGTTTCCTGCCGCGAAGATGGGGTCGAGGGTGTGTCCTGCTCTGTGGGTCGGTGTGTTGACGAGTTGTTCAAGTCCAATGCTGGTGAGGTTGTCACGAAGGATAGTGGAGTTGGGGTCGCTGGGGTTGTCGAGGTGGAAGTTCAGGTTTCCAATGAGTATGTAGTTTGTTGAGGCGATGGCGTGGGGTGCGATGAAGTCGGTGATGGTGGTGGCGAAGGGTGTTCGGGGGCCGGGGGGTCTGTAGACGAGGGTTCCTCGGAGTGTGGCTTTGGGGGTGGTCTGGATCTGGAAGTGCAGGTGTTCGGCGGAGGGGAAGGTTTCGCTGGAGGTGGTGAGGCGGAGGGTGCTCTTGTGGGCGATGGCGAGGCCCCCTCCTGGGTGGTTGGGGCGGTCTTTCCTCTGGATCTTGTATCCGTCTGGGATGGCGGTGCTGATGTCGGGGGCGGAGGATGCGTTGGTCCAGGTCTCTGTGAAGGTGATGTCGGGCGAAAGAGAGTCGAGTAGGTTCCAGATTTCCATGGCGTGTTTGTGTACGGAGCGTACGTTGAGGAGGATGCATTTTAGGGTGTCGCCGGTGCTGGCGTCGGCGGTGTTGGAGGCCGGGGTGGCGGTGAGGGTCTAGCGGCAGTGGAGGCAGGAGAACTGGCCGTGGGTCATGTTCGGCGAGGCCTGTTGGCATTCTCTAAGTCTTCCAGGGTTGAGTGCGAGGAGGGTGGTGGTGTCGTAGCGATGGGTAGTGGGAGGTCCAGGGTTCCTGGCGCTGGCCGCGGTCGGGTACGGGCGCAGACGGGCTTGCCTTTGGTGCGCCTTCGGCGTGCCGGTGGCGCGCCCGCTGCGCAACTGTGCAGCGGCCGCCATTAAGTAGGGGAGGTGGGAGGGAGGAGAGGCTGGGAGGCGGGAACAGGGGAATTCCGGGGGGGAATTTCCAGGGGGGAGGGGCCGCAGGGGCAGCAGTGGCGAAAGGCAAAAGGAACAGGCAGGCACGAGAAAATAAAAACAGTGGTGGAATTAGAGCAAGACACAGATGGGCACAATAACAGTGGCACAACAGGGAAAAAATTAAGAAAAAAAACGGCTGAGAAAGGTTACGGTGGTTGAAGGCAGTCTGGTCCCAGTTGGAGCGGGCAGCAGGAGCGGGCAGCAGCCTCGAACCTCCCAAGGAGGAGGTCGGGGTCTGGAGGCAAGAGACGGCACAGCGGAGCAGCAGGGAGAGAGTGGACCTAGACCGAGGGTCTTTACAAGATGATGCACAAAAACATGTACATACAGTACTAAGTGGGATGAAAGGTTGGGGAATCCCTGAAAGGGGCTTATCTAAGAAGTGTAGCTAGGGTCCTTTCCAAGAGGTGAGGCCTATGTAATAAAGGAAATGGCCTAAAACATGTACTAGAATCCTGTCTTTCACACAATGTGCCACCTGAGTAATATTTAGGTGCATCTGTGTGTTTTCTGTTATTGCATCCAAATATATCCTACAACAAATATATTCCGAAACAACCCAGATCTATTAGCTTTGCCAATTCTTACAAGCGGTATCAAATAAATAAGTAGCAACAGTGATTTATTGTGAATAATTAGAATTGAAAATGTTTAATTTCTGAAAATATAAAACTGTGAATTACACACTAGCATGGCCCGTGGAAGGGCCAATATTTTTTGGAGTGTCTCTATCGCTCCTTTTCTCACCTTCAAACCAATTTCCTCTGCAGTTTCTCACTCTTTAGGGTATTTACCGCCACTTCTGAAAATCCTCTGTCTGCATAGATCACGTCATTTTTTACATAACATGTAGTTCCTTTTGGACAATTATTTGTATTCTTGAGTAAACAAAAGCGCAAAGGCAAAGCTCAAAATATGGTAGGATGCGGTTGGGGAAGACTAAACGCTGGTATCTTGCACAAGTAATCATTCAAAACAGAGAAACAGTTGTGATGATATTGGGATTTATGTTATCCAAAGACATATATACATACACAGCGGCAGCTCCTCCACTAAGGTGGAGGAGCGTCGCCCCACTGCTCTGTGAGCAGTTCAAAAAGGAAAAGGAAAATGATATTAAGGAAATGTTATTATCATTTTATTTTTCCGTACTGACTCAGTTCTAGGTGCTGGGTGAGGCGGAGCTGGGCTGGGCTGTCCAGAGCAGGGGGAGGAGTGGTGGGCACTCTCTTAAGTGCGCATGACGGTTTGGCCGGCCATCTTGGGCTGGCCAAATCATCATGCGCACTTAGCATGTTCTCCACCAGCTGTATTGCACAGCCTGGGTGGAGATTATGCACAGGCTCCCAGTCACTGTCTGAGTTCTGAACCAGGGTAATTCTGGTGACAGCAGCGTCGTGATTGGCTAGGGGAGTCCGGGAGCGTGTGTGCTTCCTGCTTCTAGAGTCAGCCGACCGAAGAGGACCGAAAAGCGGTGGCCGGCCTGCAGGTAAGTGATTTTTTAATTTTTTATTTTTCATCCCCCCACTACCCCCGTTAAGTAGCAGCCGCCACTATACATACAGACAATATACTGTGTCCCACATAAAACAGAACCCAAATAAAACATATACAGAAAAACAACCACATACATTTATACGACTGTAAACAAAGGAACAAGGGTTTACAACACCAAAGTCAAATTACCTCAATTTGGTTTACATAAAGCTTTCAAAACAACCCTTCCATTCCTTCACGTGGGCACACAGAGGAGATTCAGTTCACAGTCTACACTATAGAAGGCTCAAATGTTGCATAAAAAAACTACAGAACTATAACCTATGGTAAAAGCAAATACTCTTAGGGAATGCAAAATTAGTAAAATATGTGAAAAGTAAACAGGGACTGCATCCCTGACATGGATTCCCTTAACCCCTTCGATGCTCATGACGGAGCGGTTCCGTCATGAGCATCGGTTGGGCTGTGCTTATGACTGAACCGCTCCGTCATGAGCACAGCCCCTGGGGGAATCGCTGGCGCTCCCCCCGTGGGGTAACGATCTTGCCCCCACAGAGGGGGATGGCAGCGGAAGAGTTTCCGCTGCCACCCCCGACCCCCCCCACGCTTTCCCATGACGTCAGCGCGCACAGCGCGCGCCGACGTCATCAGGAAGCGCTGGAAATCATTTCTTTCCAGCGCGTCCAAGAGGGAGGGTAAGTTTCTTTGCTCCGGTGGGGCGGGGGGGGCCAAATCTGGATGCCTTGAGGCATCGGGGGAGAGGAAACAGTGTTTCCTCTCCCCTGATGTCTCAATGCAGGGCATTCCTGGTGCACAATCGCGCACAGCGTCGCGATCGTGCACCAGGAATGCCCCACTAGACACCAGGGATTCGTTTTTTTGTGCAAAGGAAGCGACCCCTTGGGCAAGGGTCGCTTCCTAAGGGGGACAAATAATTTTAGACTTTTCTGCCCCCCCTGGGGACAGATCGGCCGATTTTTGGCCGTTTGTGGACCCAGGGGGCAGAAAAGCCCACTAGAAGCCAGCGTTTTTTTTTTTAAATTGGAAGCGACCCCTTGGGCAAGGGTCGCTTCCTGGGGCCCAATATATTTTTTAAGTATATTCTGCCCCCTCTGGGGGCAGATCGTTTTTTTATTTGGCCTTTTCTGCCCCCAGGGGGGGGCAGAAAACCCCACTAGACACCAGGGAATTTGTTTAATTTTAAATGGAAGCGACCCCTTGGGCAAGGGTCGCTTCCAGGGGCCAAATTAATATAAAAATTATATTCTGCCCCCCCTCCCCCTGGGGACAGATAGCCTGATTTTGTTGGCGTTTCTGGCCCCAGGGGGGGCAGAAAAGCCCACTAGAGCCAGGGAATTTGTTTTTTTTAAATTGGAAACGACCCCTTGGGCAAGGGTCGCTTCCAGGGGCCATATTTTTTTAAAAAGTATATTCTGCCCCCCCTGGGGGCAGATCGGTTTGTTTATTTGGCCTTTCTGCCCCCAGGGGGGGGCAGAAAATCCCACTAGACACCAGGGAGTGATTTAAATTTTAAATGGAAGCGACCCCTTAGGCAAGGGTCGCTTCCTTATGGGCCTAAATAATTTTAAAGACTTTTCTGCCCCCCCTGGGGACAGATCACCTGCATTTTTGGGGCAGAAAAGCCCACTAGAGCCAGGGATTTAAAAATAAATAAATTGGTCGCTTCCAGGGGACATATATTTTTTAATGTGTATTCTGGTCCCCCTGGGGGCAGATCTGCCCGTTTATTTGGCCTTTCTGCCCCCATTTGGGTAGTGACATAGCGTGTTATAATGTTAATTGTTTTATTTCTTGTGAATTGCAATTGTAATGCTTTATTTATCCCTTTTTGTTCTAGTTCAAGGCTTTTGCTCTTTAGACTGTTCCAGGTTGCGGTTTCGTTACTGGTGGTTCTGCTGTTTGTGTAGTTGCATGTGTTTGGTAAGAGACTTTTTTTGTACAATGTAAATGAGTTTTATTTCTCTGCATGAATGTGTTTTTTGCAAATGGTGTAATAATAGCAGTATGTTTGGCTTCTGTTTTTTGAGTGTCAAAAACTTTTTGCATTTGTGCTCGATGTGTATTTTGTTGTCTTGTGCGTAATTGGTTTTGTTTTTTTCTTTCTAGTGGGATATCGTTGGTTTTTGCTGTGTCTCTGCAGAGTAGGTGCTAGTGAGGGTAGCTGTCTCTTGTAAGTGAATCGTATAGTTTTTAAGTATATAGATCTTTGTGATAAAGGCACACATTTCTTTTACTTACTTATTTTGCACAGTGTTGGTTGTTGTTGACTTGTTTGTGCAGTCTCCTTTCTTAGTAAGGATAATGGCTAGCCGCAGGATTACTGCTCAGCAGGTTGTTGGTATGCTTTTTGAGTCTTCCGCTGACCATGGTTCAGAGACTGACTCTGCATCTGAGGCAGAGGAGGCAGGGGACGATTCAGGCAGTGAGTTTTCTCTCCACATGGAATCATCGGATGATGAAGCTACTCTCAGTGCAGATGAAGCTACTCTTAGTGCGGATGAAGTGCCTGTGTTAGAGGAGGACATTGATGTGCCGATAGTGCGGCAAGAGGCATCTGGGCTGCAGCCTGGGGCTGCAAGGCTTCCCGTTGGTGTAGTGCGGCAAGAGGCATCTGGGCTGCAGCCTGCGACTGCAAGGCTTCCCGTTGGTGTAGTGCGGCAAGAGGCATCTGGGGCTGCAAGGCTTCCCATTGAAAGTGCTGACGTCTGGGTTGCCCCAGGCATGGTGCAGCCGGCATTGCCAGACTTTACTGGTGTTCCAGGGTGTAGAGTGAATACTGAAAACTTTTTGCCGATAAATTTTTTTCAGTTGTTTATGGACGATGTATTTGTGGCAGAGATTGTTGAGCAGACTAATTTGTATGCCGAACAGTTTTTGAGGGACAACAGTGCCAGCCTTAAGCCCCACTCTAGAGCTACCCGGTGGACTCCTACAAATTTGGAAGAGATGAAGAAGTTCTTGGGTTTAACTTTTTTGATGGGCTTGCTAAGGAATCCATCAATGTCTTCAAATTGGTCTACTAGTCCCTTGATGGCAACTGCTATATTTCCGGCAGTCATGAGTCATGATAGGTATTTGCTTCTGCTTCGGATGATGCATTTTGTCGATAATGGTTTAGCGTTGCCACGAGATCACCCTGAGTGTGACCGTCTTTTTAAGATTCGGCCTGTCATTGATCACTTTGTTGATCGATTTTCTGAGATCTATGCTCCAGGGAAAGAAGGATGAGTCTTTGGTGTTGTTCAACGGCAGCTTGGTTTTTAGGCAATACATTCCTAGTAAGAGGGCACGCTATGGAATTAAGCTGTATATGCTGTGTGACAGTAGGACTGGATATGTCTCTAATTTCAGGGTGTACACCGGTAAGGAATCCAGGATTAACCCCCCTGGTTGTCCGTCCACTTTTGGAGTGACTGAGAGAATTGTGTGGGAACTTGGTAGAGGATTTTTTAACAAAGGCCACCATTTATATGTAGATAACTTCTACACTGGTGTGCGGTTGTTCAGGGAATTGGCCAAAGTGGACCCTGTTGCTTGTGGCACAATCCGCTCTAACCGTAAAGGTTTCCCAAAAGAACTTGTTTGTCAAAAGCTTGTGCGGGGACAGTGCAGTGCATTGCGAGGAGCTTCTAGCTGTGAAGTTTTCAGACAGGAGAGATGTCTACATGCTGACTACCATCCATGATGAAAGCACTGCACCTGTGACTGTTTGGGGTCACATTGCTGAAGTGCGCAAACCTGTGTGCATTTTAGACTATAATAGGCACATGGGTGGTGTTGACAGAGTAGATCAGAGGTTGGAACCTTACGCTGCTCTTCGTAAGGCTTACATTTGGTATAAGAAGTTGGCTATCCATCTTTTCCACTTGGCAACCTTTAATGCTTTTGTTGTGTTCCAGGATTCTTGTCCTGAGTCAAAGATGACTTTTGCTAAGTTTCAGGAGTCTGTAATAGGCAGGCTTGTTTTAGTAGAACAGGCAAGTGTTCCTAGAGTTGGAGTGGTGGAGGATGTGGCTAGATTGAAAGATCGCCACTTTCCTGATCACATTCCTCCCACACCTTCAAAAGACTTTCCCAGTAGGAGATGTAGAGTCTGTTGGCAAAGAGGTATGCGGAAGGAGACTCGTATGTACTGCCCCGAGTGTCCTTCTAACCCTGGGCTGTGTGTGCCTGCTTGTTTTAGAATGTACCACACGCAAAATAATTTTTGGGAGCATCCATGAGTGGTAAAGTGAACTGCCTGGCCTCTATTGTTTAATATTTTTTGTTCAGTTTCAAGGTTGGCATTTGTGTAGTGTATTTAGTTTCAGATTTTGTGTTAGTAGATTTGTATCTATTTGCAATTTGTTTGTGTTTTCTTATTTATATAAAAAAAAATCCTAAATTTGATGGCGGTGTGCGTGGAGTGGCGCTTGTCTGGCGGTGTGCGTGGTCTGGCGCTTGGCTGGAGGTGTGTTTGGATTGGCGCTTGGCTGGCGGTGTGCGTGGACTGGCGCTTGGCTGGCGGTGTGTTTGTAATGGCGCTTGGCTGGCGGTGTGTTTGGACTGGCGCTTGGCTGGCGGTGTGCGTGGACTGGCGCTTGGCTGGCGGTGTGGTGTGCGTGGACTGGCACTTGGCTGGCGGTGTGCATGGACTGGCGCTTGGCTCGCGGTGTGCATGGACTGGCGCTTGGCTGGCGGTGTGTTTTGATTAGCGCTTGGCTGGCGGTGTGTTTGCACTGGCGCTTGGCTGGCAGTGTGTTTGCACTGGCACTTGGCTGGCGGTGTGTGTGGATTGGCGCTTGGCTGGCGGTGTGCGTGAATTGGCGCTTGGCTGGCGGTGTGCGTGGACTGGCACTTGGCTGGCGGTGTGTTTTGATTGGCGCTTGGCTGGCGGTGTGTTTGTACTGGCGCTTGGCTGGCGGTGTGTTTGTACTGGCGCTTGGCTGGCGGTGTCTTTGCACTGGCGCTTGGCTGGCGTTGTGCGTGGATTGGCGCTTGGCTGGCAGTGTGTGTGGATTGGCGCTTGGCTGGCAGTGTGTGTGGACTGGCGCTTGGCTGGCGGTGTGTTTGGACTGGCGCTTGGTTGGCGGTGTGCGTGGACTGGCGCTTGGCTGGCGGTGTGGTGTGCATGGACTGGCGCTTGGCTGGCGGTGTGCATGGACTGGCGCTTGGCTGGCGGTGTGCATGGACTGGCGCTTGGCTGGCGGTGTGTTTTGATTGGCGCTTGACTGGCGGTGTGTTTGTACTGGCGCTTGGCTGGTGGTGTGTTTGTACTGGCGCTTGGCTGGCGGTGTGTTTGCACTGGCGCTTGGCTGGCGGTGTGCGTGGATTGGCGCTTGGCTGGCGGTGTGTGTGGACTGGCGCTTGGCTGGTGGTGTGTGTGGACTGGCGCTTGGCTGGCGGTGTGTTTTGATTGGCGCTTGGCTGGCGGTGTCTTTGCACTGGCGCTTGGCTGGCGGTGTGCGTGGATTGGCGCTTGGCTGGCAGTGTGTGTGGACTGGCGCTTGGCTGGCGGTGTGTGTGGACTGGCGCTTGGCTGGCGGTGTGTGTGGACTGGCGCTTGGCTGGCGGTGTGCGTGGACTGGTGCTCGGCTGGCGGTGTACGTGGACTGGCGCTTGGCTGGCGGTGTGTGAGTAGTGACTAGCTGCTGGTCACTACACACACTGCTAGCTAAACGCCACTCAACGCAATCCGTGAGCTGGTGTGGTTGCTGTGTCAGGAATGTGGGCGTGTGAAAGTGATGGGCCCTTGAATGGCGCTGTCTGCTGGTGTGAGTGTTGTAATGTGCTGGGCCCGCGGCTGGCGTTGTGAATGGTTTTGTATGTGTCACACGTATGAAAGGTGTATGAATGGCCTGTAAAGAGGTTGGTGCCTTGTCGTGGCTTTACAGCTCACGACATTTCTGCCAGCACGGTGATTCCACACAAAAATATGTGGAAAATGTGGGGTTTTTTCAGCTAAATTTGAGGTTTGCATGGCATTCTGGGTAGGAAAACGTTGGGGGATCCACGCAAGCCATAACTCATTGGACTCCCCCGGGTGTCTAGTTTTCAGAAATGTTTGGGTTTGGTTCTTTCCCAAGATGGCCGCCGAGCCCGGGGCCAAAATCTCAGGTGCCCCCCCCCAAAACCAGGTAGTTTTGCTATAGGTAATTTTGAAGTCTCCACAGTACGATTTGGGCCATTTCCTGTTGTAGCCACTATGCCTACCCACACAAGTTAGGTACCATTTTTATCGGGAGACCTGGGGGAACGCTGGGTGGGAGGAAATGTGTGGATCCACGCAGATTCCAGAACTTTCCCACACAGACATTTGAGAAAAAAGTGAATTTTTCGGCGAAATTTGAGGTTTGCAGGGGATTCTGGTTAGGAGAATGATGGGGCACCCATGCAAGCCATACCTCGCTGGACTCCCCTGGGTTAGGTAGGTTTCCCTAGATGGCTGCCGAGCCCCGGGCCAAAAACTCATGGGACTCCCCATGCAAAACAAGGTTGGTTTGTGATAGGTAATTTTGATGTCGCCTCAATAGGTTTTGGGCCCTTGCCTGTCGCGGGTCCTTGACCCACCCACGCAAGTGTGGTACCATTTTTAACGGGAGACCTGGGGGAACGCTGGGTGGGAGGAAATTTGTGGATCCACGCAGATTCCAGAACTTTCCACCACAGAAATGTGAGGAAAATGTATTTATTTTGACAATTGTTTAGGTTTGCAAGGGATTCTGGGTAACAAAACCTGGTGGGAGGCAGTCAAGTCACCCCATCCTGGATTCCCCTGGGTGTCTAGTTTTCAAAAATGTATAGGTTTGCTAGGTATCCCTAGGTGCCGGCAGAGTTAGGGTTAAAAAACTACAGCTAGGCACTTTGCCAAAAAAGGGTCATTTTTCACTGTGAAATTGGGGTGTGTCCACATTGCGTTTTGCGCCGTTTCCTGTTGCGGGCACTAGGCCGACCCACACAAGTGAGGTACCATTTTTCTCGGAAGACTTTGGGGAATGCGGGGTGGGTGGAAATTTGTGGATCCACGCAGATTCCAGAACTTTCCACCACAGAAATGTGAGGAAAATTTGTTTTTTTTGATAATTTTTTAGGTTTGCAAGGGATTCTGGGTAACAGAACCTGGTGGGAGCCAGTCAAGTCACCCCATCCTGGATTCCCCTGGGTGTCTAGTTTTTAAAAATGTATAGGTTTGCTAGGTTTCCCTAGGTGCCGGCAGAGCTAGGGTTCAAAAACTACAGCTAGGCACTTTGCCAAAAAAGGGTAATTTTTCACTGTGAAATTGGGGTGTGTCCACGTTGCGTTTTGTGCCGTTTCCTATCACGGGAACTAGGCCTACCCACACAAGTGAGGTACCATTTTTCTTGGAAGACTTTGGGGAACGCGGGGTGGGTGGAAATTTGTGGATCCATGCAGATTCCAGAACTTTCCACCACAGAAATGTGAGGAAAATATGTTTTTTTTGACAATTTTTTAGGTTTGCAAGGGATTCTGGGTAACAGAACCTGGTGGGAGGCAGTCAAGTCACCCCATCCTGCATTCCCCTGGGTGTCTAGTTTTCAAAAATGTATAGGTTTGCCAGGTTTCCCTAGGTGCCGGCAGAGCTAGGGTGCAGAAACTACAGCTAGGCACTTTGCCAAAAAAGGGTCATTTTTCACTGTGAAATTGGGGTATGTCCATGTTGCGTTTTGCGCCGTTTCCTGTCGCGGGCACTAGGCCTACCCACGCAAGTGAGGTACCATTTTTCTCTGAAGACTTTGGGGAACGCGGGGTGGGTGGAAATTTGTGGATCCACGCAGATTCCAGAACTTTCCACCACAGACAGAAATGTGAGGAAAATGTGTTTTTTTGGACAAAAGTTTAGGTTTGCAAGGGATTCTGGGTAAAAGAACCTGGTGGGAGGCAGTCAAGTCACCCCATCCTGGATTCCCCTGGGTGTCTAGTTTTAAAAAATGTATAGGTTTGCTAGGTTTCCCAAGGTGCTGGCAGAGCTAGGGTTCAAAAACTACAGCTAGGCACTTTGCAAAAAAAGGGTAATTTCTCATAGTGAAAATGTGGTGTGTTCACGTTGGGTTTTGAGCCATTTCCTGTCGTGGGCACTATGCCTACCCACACAAGTGAGGTACCATTTTTATCGGAAGACTTGGGGTAATTCAGATTTGTAAAGCAACTGTTGTTATTACCTATTGACTTTCGATGCATATCTGCCTTCCAAATGAAAGACATTGTGTAAAAAAGAAGTCATTTTGAAAAATGACCGATAATTCTCATGCTAGTATGAGTATTCCCAATTTCGGAAATGTGCAAATATCTACTGTTTCTAAACTCTATATTTTGTTCCCATTTCAGAAATACATAGGTGTCTTTCATACCGATTTTTCCATGTATACATTTTCCCACAATAATTGCTATATACCCGGTACATAATAAAAAGCCATTGCAAATTGCTGCTCAGTTTTTGACTCTGGGTTCGTCGGGTTCTTGGTGAACCTACAAGTCCTATATATCCCCACAACCAGTAAGGTCCAGCGGATGTAACGGTATATTGCTTTCAAAGAGCTGTCATAATTAGAAGAAGTTACAGGTGAAAACGTTGACACAAAAGGCTGTTTTTTTCAACTAATTTTCAATTTTTACTATATTTAACTATTAGTTTCTATAAAGAAACCTTGATGGATCTACACAAATGACCCCTTGCTGAATTCAGAATTTTGTCTACTTTTTTAAAATGTATAGCTTTCCAGGATCCATTATTGCTTTCATACCCATTTCTACCATTAACTGGAAGGAGGTTGAAAGCACAAAAAATAGCAAAAATAGGCTATGTCCCAGAAAAATGCCAAAACTGTGTAAAAAATGTTTGTTTTCTGACAAAAGTCTGTCATTCCCTAACAGCTGGGAAAATGGTGATTTCAGCCCCACAAACCCTTTTTTGATACCATTTGCAGGGAAAAACCCAGACGCTTTCATTTGCAGCCCTTTTTTCCCATTTTTCCCAAAAAAAACAAAATTTAGCTGTATTTTGGCTAATTTCTGGGACCCCTCCAGGGGAATCCACAAACCCTGGGTACCTTTAGAATCCCCATGATGTTGGAAGAAAAGGACGCAAATTTGGCGTGGATACCTTATGTGGTCAAAAAGTTACAGGGGCCTAAGCGCGCACTACCCCAAATAGCCAAAAAAAGGCTTAGCACAGGGGGGGAAAAGGCCTAGCAGCGAAGGGGTTAAGAGGTTTTGCACACATTTGTGTTAAAGAGATCAGTGTTTTTGCCTGGAACAGAAAGAATATGGATAGAGGGCCCGTTTCAAAGTCGGTTTTTAATTACTGTTGGGCTTGAGACCTAGCAAGATTGATAGCTAGACAGACAGACAGATATGTTCACAAGGAGACACAGGCATACCAACAAGCACACACAAGTGCACATACATATACATTATAGGCATAAATGCACACACAGACATGCACACACATGCATGCATGCATAGAGATGACCCGTTTGTAGCGTAGTATCTCATGCACCAAACTCAAAACTATGGCCTAAGCTCTGTTAGCATGTAGACTGTAATCTCAACTTTCCGTGGGTTTACATAGCATTTTTTATTAGATCTTTCTTTTCACTGATCCTATTTGTTTTCAAAAGAGCCTTTGCTATGATACAGAGAATTGTACAAGCATCTGATGAAATAGCGTACATACTTGTCTGTACATTATGTTCCATCAAAGATGCTTCTCTTTGTCCACATTTTTAATGAACAAACTGTACTTTACAAACCCATAAAAACCCTTAACTCCACAATAATGTGAAGCTTCTTTCCATCTTTTTATGTACCGAATAATAAATACTATAAACTAAGCAATGTTATGGAAACGATCTTTTATGAAACATGAACGTAAAATGGTAAAAAAGAATCAAGGCTAAGGAAGATTAAAAACGCATGACAAAATATTCTGTCAGCATCAAAATCCTTTTAAAGCATAGGCAGTAAGTTCATAAAATATATACATTCCTACACTGAGACTCCCTACCTTCGGTAGGCCACCAATGACCCATCAGTCGTTTGACTCCACCCACGGCTATACTCCCAGTCTGGGCAGACATCATAGCTGCAACTATCAATTGTCTATTGAGGTTCAACACCCTGAATCTGTAACACTCCATGTTTCTCTGTGGTATCTGGGGCTGTATTACACAAGTGCCACAGGAACGCACAGGGTATTTGGGTCCATTTTTGTGTGCCACAAGGTACTTCCTCATTAACGGAAGGGCCAGCTGAAGCTTGCACAGCCCTTTCTGCAATACTGATCACATGGGCATACATAGCGTGCCACCTCAATCTCAAAAGGGTATAACCAGGTTTGCAGTGGTAGTGTGACCCCCATGCAAATGAGGGAAAGGAGGTGCTCACAGAACCTGGTGCCCAGTGAGTGCGCCCACTCAAGAGTGCTGTTGGGATAGGGCACAGGGATCCCAGACACGCCTGGCATCTGCTATCCACCACTGATGGATGAGGTCACTTGCCTACCATGGTCACAGCCCACTCCTTAAACACCTGCCAGTACTTTCACTTTAAAAGATGGACCAGCAGTTTTCCCAGTTCAGAAGGTGGTCTGGGTCTGCGTAGGGCGAAGTGTGTTTTTTTGCAATATCGTTCAAGGTGGTCCCACTCTCCACCACGCACCTTGATGAGGGAGCACCCGTGCAGACTAGAACCTTTCACCATTGTAGAGTAATACAACCCCTGTGGTAATCCACATTGCACATTTTAGAACCACCAGTATTCCCAAAGTGAGTATTGGATGTGCGGTCATGATCTCAGTGAAGCTTCAGAAAATAACTCCAAATGTATGTCTAAGAATGCCCTGGATAGATTTTGAATAATAAATGATTCAGACCTTGACATTCTATGTCTAACTCTCGCTGCTCCTTCATCTAACGAGTAGTCAAAGCACTGTCAAGTACTCAGACCTATCACTCCTAGGTGGGCTTTCCTGTCCTTAATTACATTTTGTCAGGGACTGTCCGGGACTATGTCAGCAACACAGCCAGGGACTTGGGCAAGGACTGGGAACAGGGTAGAAAACGTACAGAGAGAGAGGAGTACAGCGCTGCCCAGGATCAGACAGGAAGTCAGAGGAGAAAAGGGATCCAAAGGGGAAGCCTGTACAAAGGAACAAGATGGCTAAGACTCATAAAGGAAGGGCACTCACAAGGCAATTTAGCATTCAGACTAACTACACCCACGACAGACGTGCAAGACATATATATAGTACAACATTAACAATAAAGGGAATGTGGGGTAAAGCACTCGGGAGCTCCACACGGTAAGACAAGCTCAGTAAGTTCCTCACCCACAATTGCTGTTACAGATACTGACTGAAAATACCCACATATAGGATATGTATGCAAAGGCAGGGTCTGTGGAGCTTATACCTATGGTGATGTTATAACAGTAACTCAAAGACAATACTCACAGTGAACAAGAAACACCACCTAGGTAGTCAGCTGAGCCCACGGATCCTGGCGATCAAACAGGAACACGCAAGGCAGTAACAGCAAAGGGGTAGAACTAAACACAAGGACAATAGACACGGAGCTAGCAAGGGGGAGTGCTTAACAGGAAAGGAAGGAAATCACAGGGCACACTTGGCAGAAAGCAGGTAACAAACATACAAGGTAACAGAAGCAAGACAGCAGAATAGAAAGACAGCAAACTAGAACTGGAACCAAGGAAATGGGAAGAAAGGCAGGGACTAGAAAAGGATATACAGAAGGGGAGGCTACAAGGGTATACTAGAATAGTGCAGGTTCAGGAATCAAGAAAACAAAGTAGCATAGAAGGCAGTGCTGGGGCAGGAACAAGAATTGAGCAAAAGCTCAGGAGTCAAAGTAGCACTGCAGGTACTGCTAGTTCAGGAACAGGGAAACTGCTGCAGGTCAGAAACAAGGAATGCTAAGGCTCAGGAGTCAAGGTAGCACTGCAGGCAGTACTGGTTCAAGGAAACAGGAAATAGCTACAGCTCAGGAAACAAGGAGTCAAGAGAGCACTGCAAGCAGTGCAAATCAGGAACAAGAAATAGCTGAAGCCCAGGAACAGGAATAAAGAATAACTATAGCTCAGGAACTCAGGAAACAAGGTAGCACTGCAGGCAGTGCTAATTCAGGCACAAGGAATAGCTATAGCTCAGGAACTCAGGAAACAAGGTAGCACTGCAGGCAGTGCTAATTCAGGTACAAGGAATAGCTATAGCTCAGGAATATCAAAAGCTCAGGAAACAAGGATCGGTCTCACCAGAAAACAGCTACAATGACCAACCCTGGGCTGAAGGGAGCTGGGGCTTAAAAGAGCTCACAGTAATCACATGCAGCAGGTGTGAGCAGGCTAGCAGCAGCCAGCCACAGGTGAGCTGAATTCCTCCACCCATCCTTGGCCTGCAGGGGTGGAGACAAAGCAGTGAGCAGGGAATTCTAGGTAGTGGAGTTCCAAACATGAGCAGGCTGGCTTCAAGTATGAGCAGGCTGGCTTTCACAAAACCCGGCATGGATTGGGAATGGATGTCAATTCCCAAATAGTGTCCAAATGGCTGGAAGTCAGTATATACATGAAGGGGAGGGTCTGGAAGCTTATTAGAACACTGGAGAGTCCCACAGTTCAGCCCCCTGGTGGTGGACACGAGAACGCAGGGAGCAAGTCGTGACAGTACACCCCCTCCAAGGACCGTCTCCCGGAATCTGGAACTGGATTCAAAGCCTTTGCTCCTAAGAAGTAAGTTAATTTCCATCAGAGATGTAGTGCAAGATACCAGAGGACTGCAGGAAAACTGTGATGTTCTGGAAGGTAGGACAATAGGCTGAAAATTAACAGCAGCATCCAAAGCAGAACCTTGAGGAGGGAAGCACTCTGAAAACAAAGGAAGATTGACTGTAGGGTCAAAAGCAGATAACGGATTGGCAGGAGGCACAGAGGTCAAAGGCAAACTGGCTGAAGCCAAAGGAGGTGACAGGAAGCAGACCTGAAGTTCTGGCCCTAAAGGAAAACATACAGAAGACTCACATGCAGGCGACTTTGGAAGCAGGTATGCAAAAGACCCAGGCCCTTGAGGCTTACATATTGAGAGTTTTGTCTCTGATGCTGGAGATTCAGTCTCTGAATGTATTCGTACAGAGACCTCTGAAGGCTGGCAAACTGGAAGCACAGGGTCAAAAAGTAGGCAAGATAGAGGCTCAAGGCCAGAAGGCAGGGGGCCTGGAAGCTCTGGTGCTGAAGGCAGGGGGCCTGGAAGCTCTGGTGCTGAAGGCAGGGGGCCTGGAAGCTCTGGTGCTGAAGGCAGGGGGCCTGGAAGCTCTGGTGCTGAAGGCAGGGGGCCTGGAAGCTCTGGTGCTGAAGGCAGGGGGCCTGGAAGCACTGGTGCTGAAGGCAGGGGGCCTGGAAGCACTGGTGCTGAAGGCAGGGGGCCTGGAAGCACTGGTGCTGAAGGCAGGGGGCCTGGAAGCACTGGTGCTGAAGGCAGGGGGCCTGGAAGCACTGGTGCTGAAGGCAGGCGGCCTGGAAGCTCTGGTGCTGAAGGCAGGCGGCCTGGAAGCTCTGGTGCTGAAGGCAGGCGGCCTGGAAGCTCTGGTGCTGAAGGCAGGCGGCCTGGAAGCTCTGGTGCTGAAGGCAGGCGGCCTGGAAGCTCTGGTGCTGAAGGCAGGCGGCCTGGAAGCTCTGGTTCTGCTGAAGGCAGGCGGCCTGGAAGCTCTGGTTCTGCTGAAGGCAGGCGGCCTGGAATCTCTGGTTCTGCTGAAGGCAGACAGGCTGGAAGCTCTGGTTCTGCTGAAGGCAGACAGGCTGGAAGCTCTGGTTCTGCTGAAGGCAGACAGGCTGGAAGTTCTGGCTCTGAAGTCAGACAAGCTGGAGACTCTGACTTACTAGGCAGGTGAGCGGAGGGCTTGGGCTCTGAATGCAGGCAGTCTGGAGGCTCCGGTACTAATGGCAGGCAGGCTGCAGGCTCGCGCTCAGATGGCAGACAGGCTGCAGGCTCGCGCTCAGATGGCAGGAAGGCTGCAGGCTCGCGCTCAGATGGCAGGAAGGCTGCAGGCTCGCGCTCAGATGGCAGGAAGGCTGCAGGCTCGGGCTCAGATGGCAGGAAGGCTGCAGGCTGAAGTTCAGGAGGCAGCAGGCCGGCTGAGGACTCTGGAGACTCTGAAAGCAGCAGGCCGGCTGAGGACTCTGGAGACTCTGAAAGCAGCAGGCCGGCTGAGGACTCTGGAGACTCTGAAAGCAGCAGGCCGGCTGAGGACTCTGGAGACTCTGAAAGCAGCAGGCCGGCTGATGGCTGAGAGGCACAAGGATGACAGACTTTAAATTCTTGGAATGGCGATAGCCCGTGAACAGTAGATTCCCTGTTGTCACTCATGAAATCTTCACAGTTCCTTGGCTCATTAAAACATACTGAAGCGCTTTCTTCGGGATGGCTAAGAGTACTGCTTATCTTAGAGTCTCTGATGACCAGACTCCCTTTACCATTTGGCAGTTCACATGTCTTAGTCAGAGGAAACAGGTAAGAGATCATTTGGTCTTTGGAAATGTTTTCATTTTCTTCTGCATTAGAAGGTGGTACAGGTGCATCAGAGCATACAGTACTATCATTTCCTGACTTATCAATATGTGGCGTGCTTGAAGGCGAGAGAGCAAACAAGGGGTCAGGATTGTGTTCCTTCTCAGTGAGGAGGTTAGCTTCAGTCGCAGAAGTTAGACCAAGAGCATAGACTGAGTCAGAGGGTGTTGTCACATCAGGGATTATGTTGGGCACTAGTTCAGGTTTTGTCTGTATGTCAATGGCCAGTGTATGTGATACCCCCGGGGTGGAACTGACCTCACTACCAGGGAGAGAAAGCAAACAAGTATTTAGTGTCTTTCCTGGCATCTGGGGTTCCTTAGAAGTGGAGGGACACATCTCAGATGTAGTGCCTATACCCAGTTTAGCACTAGAAGACAACACATCAGAGGAGGTAGAAATTTCAGAATTCAAACAAATACTTTAATTAACTGGACTGTGAGACAAGGTACTATAGTTTTTCTGAATTGAATCTGAGGGATCAGCCACTGTATTGTTCACACAATCGCTGGACCAGCTCTGAGGGGAACGCAAAAGAGAGCGCAAGGCTTCATTCTCCATTTCTAAGGAGGCTAACAGAGGTGGAAAAGTTGTTTTCTATAGGGGTTTTAGATTCCCACTTGAACTCTGGGTTATAATTTTTTAGCAGAGTCTGAAACATTTTATACTCTCGTAGGAATTCAAGAATCTTAGATGTAATTATATCCTGTGAAGACTGCAGATCTTTCTCTACAAGGACAGTGGTAGACTTGGCAACTTCACAACAAGCAACAGAGCTATACCTTGGATTTTGTTCAAAGTGGCTATTAGCTGCCTGTGTTCTAGTAGGTCTTTTCTCTCTTTTGTTAAACTGATTATGGTTTACTTTGAATGTGGTATTTAACAAGGTCCCTTTAGTATCCGGGACTGTGCTCTTTACTGGACTACAAGACTGGGTAACATTTTTTGAATGGAGACCAGAGGTTATAAAATGCATCTGCTCTTTCTTTGGTTGTGTGGTTGAATACTGTATTTTACAACCACTTACAGCAGACATGCGAGATTCAGAATTCTTGTTCAGCAAACTGAGTAAGGTAGCATTCTCCTTATGCAATGCTGACACAGACATTGAATCTGGATCAGAACAGAAGATTAAGTCCGGATCTGGCAAAGAGGTGTTTGAGAGCCAATGAGTAAAATATTCAGAACGTAAATGTCCATTTCTCATAAGAGGATTCATTATTTCAGGACTAGGGTGAACAAACTGTAAAGTAGACACTAAATGCCTCTCGTCGTGCACTGGGGAATTACTCTGCACAAACCTAAATGATGTACTGGTGTGTTTCTTTCTTAAACCTCTCATTAGGACACACCTTCAATATTTTCACACACAAATGTAACAGAAAAATGGTAGCTAACTGAACGCAAAGAAACCTCACAAGTAACCCTGGAAATGTGGGTTGGTCATTCTGTCAGGGACTGTCCGGGACTATGTCGGTAACACAGTCAGGGACTTGGGCAAGGACTGGGAACAGGGTAGAAAACGTACAGAGAGAGAGGAGTACAGCGCTGCCCAGGATCAGACAGGAAGTCAGAGGAGAAAAGGGATCCAAAGGGGAAGCCTGTACAAAGGAACAAGATGGCTAAGACTCAGAAAGGAAGGGCACTCACAAGGCAATTTAGCATTCAGACTAACTACACCCACGACGGACGTGCAAGACATATATATAGTACAACATTAACAATAAAGGGAATGTGGGGTAAAGCACTCGGGAGCTCCACACAGTAAGACTGAAGCTCAGTAAGTTCCTCACCCACAATTGCTGTTACAGATACTGACTGAAAATACCCACATTTAGGATATGTATACAAAGGCAGGGTCTGTGGAGCTTATACCTATGGTGATGTTATAACAGTAACTCAAAGACAATACTCACAGTGAACAAGAAACACCACCTAGGTAGTCAGCTGAGCCCACGGATCCTGGCGATCAAACAGGAACACGCAAGGCAGTAACAGCAAAGGGGTAGAACTAAACACAAGCACAATAGACAAGGAGCTAGCAAGGGGGAGTGCTTAACAGGAAAGGAAGGAAATCACAGGGCACACTTGGCAGAAAGCAGATAACAAACATACAAGGTAACAGAAGCAAGACAGCAGGATAGAAAGACAGCAAACTAGAACTGGAACCAAGGAAATGGGAAGAAAGGCAGGGACTGGAAAAGGATATACAGAAGGGGAGGCTACAAGGGTATACTAGAATAGTGCAGGTTCAGGAATCAAGAAAACAAAGTAGCATAGAAGGCAGTGCTGGGGCAGGAACAAGAATTGAGCAAAAGCTCAGGAGTCAAAGTAGCACTGCAGGTAGTGCTAGTTCAGGAACAGGGAAACTGCTGCAGGTCAGAAACAAGGAATGCTAAGGCTCAGGAGTCAAGGTAGCACTGCAGGCAGTGCTAGTTCAGGAGAAGGGAAACTGCTGCAGGTCAGGAACAAGGAATGCTAAGGCTCAGGAGTCAAGGTAGCACTGCAGGCAGTACTGGTTCAAGGATACAGGAAATAGCTACAGCTCAGGAAACAAGGAGTCAAGAGAGCACTGCAAGCAGTGCAAATCAGGAACAAGAAATAGCTGAAGCCCAGGAACAGGAATAAAGAATAACTATAGCTCAGGAACTCAGGAAACAAGGTAGCACTGCAGGCAGTGCTAATTCAGGCACAAGGATTAGCTATAGCTCAGGAACTCAGGAAACAAGGTAGCACTGCAGGCAGTGCTAATTCAGGCACAAGGAATAGCTATAGCTCAGGAACTCAGGAAACAAGGTAGCACTGCAGGCAGTGCCAATTCAGGTACAAGGAATAGCTATAGCTCAGGAATCAAGGAATATCAAAAGCTCAGGAAACAAGGATCGGTCTCACCGGAAAACAGCTACAATGACCAACCCTGGGCTGAAGGGAGCTGGGGCTTAAAAGAGCTCACAGTAATCACATGCAGCAGGTGTGAGCAGGCTAGAGGCAGCCAGCCACTGGTGAGCTGAATTCCTCCACCCATCCTTGGCCTGCAGGGGTGGAGACAAAGCAGTGAGCAGGGAATTCTAGGTAGTGGAGTTCCAAACATGAGCAGGCTGGCTTCAAGTATGAGCAGGCTGGCTTTCACAAAACCCGGCATGGATTGGGAATGGATGTCAATTCCCAAATAGTGTCCAAATGGCTGGAAGTCAGTATATACATGAAGGGGAGGGTCTGGAAGCTTATTAGAACACTGGAGAGACCCACAGTTCAGCCCCCTGGTGGTGGACACGAGAACGCAGGGAGCAAGTTGTGACACATTTAATGCTGGCGACGAGGCTGCAAGATGGCGGACAGCACATACAATAAAGAAAGCTTCATCTGGCCTGGCCAAAATCCGTACATTCTCCTGTTCCCGGTCACACATCCACACTGGGATGCACTGTTTCATGACATCGAGGCAATAACTTGCACAGAGAACTGCTTCCGAAGATCCGAGGTGGTGCCAGTCTACATAATTTTTTTAAATTTTTTTATTTTTTGGTTTGCACAGCGAAATAGAACATGTCATGCTTTACAAACATGCCATAGATTCCAACACGTACAAAGTGAATATATCTAAGCATCCACGTACAAACTGTCACTTGTATTAATAAGTGATGCAAAACCTTTTTTGGTGTAACAAACAATGATCACAGCAGGAATGTACAGTGTTTGTTGCAAAAACAGCTCCAGATACTATTTACACAAGAAATTTGCTAGATAGGTCAAACAGAACGTATGCTCATATCCACCTTGTGTAGATTAGTTAACATTGCCCCGGGTCTTCCGTTTCAGAAGGGAGGGGACTAGGTTCCTGAAGCGTCTGCCCTGCTAGGTACATTTGGTACAACCCCCAAAAATTCTTAGGTCGACTGCGGGGGGGAAGCAACTCACTATATAATTCTGATTGAGTATTGCAATACAACATGTCTCGCGACCACTCCTGCATAGTAGGAGTAGGACCTCGGGCCCAGCGCATGGCTATCCTTCGTTTCGCAGTCAGAATACCCATTTCCATTAAGCGCCGAAGCTCTTTCTTAATTCTCTTAGTGTAACCCAACAGTGCGACAATCGGGTCAGGAAGAAGTGGCGTTTCAAATATGTCACTCACCGTCTGGAACACCTTTCCCCAGAACTGAGCAATTGGCGGGCAACTCCAAGCCACATGCATAAAATCCGCCGGACTCGCCTTGCATCTCTCACACTCAGCTGACTCACGCAGCCCATATCTAAACAATCTCTCTGGCGTGTAGTATAATCTCTGCAAATATTTAAAACGGATTAGGCGGTGCCGCCCATTCAGGGGCACCCGTCCTGTTGCTTCGAAGCAGTACTTCCAGGTATCATCATCAATATCTATACCCAGGTCCCTTTGCCACTCCAATCTGGACTTAGTGTAGAAGTGTTTGCGATATGCCTGTACTGTTCTATAGAGTCTAGACACTAACTTGCCAGGCGTTTCTGCCTGCAATATAATTGTGAGCGGAATGACCTCCGGGGGCTCCGCCATATCTTCCCCCAGAAGCTCACGCAGAGCATGCCTCACTCTGTGGTACTGAAACTGCACTAATGGAGTAGGAACGGCGCCCTCCGGTATCGCATCATCCCATGTGCGAGCTATCCCTTCCGAGAAGAGGTCGCCAACCAGTGTAATATAGACTGCAATGCCCTTGTTACTGCACGATCGCCATACACCGGCAGCCAGGAGCACCACTTCAGTGGAGTAAGTGGGGAGTAGAGGATATTACAGTCCTGCCTCTTAACCAAATCTCACCATGCGTGGACCGTAGAATTTATAGAGTCCAGGATTCCCGTTCTTCGGTCCAGGGGACGAAACAGACACACTGGCAAGTCGGAGGGGACAACTGCCACCCTCTCTACGTGCAAATGTGGTGGATTCTGTGCCTGGTGTATCCAGTGGAATGCATACGTGCCCTGCGCTACTCTATAATATAAATCCAAGTCAGGGGCCCCCAACCCACCCAAATAATAAGGGAGAGTAAGGACCCTCCACTGTATTCTCGGTTGCTTGCCCGCCCACGCCATTCTGGTCAAAATACGGGTAAGAGTTTTGAAGAAATGAGCAGGGAGGACCATCGGATTATATAAAAATAGGAAGAGGAACCTCAGTAAAATGACCATCTTCATTAACGGGACCCGCCCTAAGAGCGATATGGGCAAGTGAATCCATCTTTCTACGTCCTCTTCTAGCTTGGTAACTGCCCTCCCATAGTTTTCCCTAAATACTATCTCCGGGTCCGTATGAATATGTATACCCAAGTAGCGCACCGGCTCATTAGTCCAGGTTAAAGGTGTTATATCCCACATAGATGCCCTAATGTAGATCCGTTCGTACATGCCCTAAAATGGACGTATTCATATTTACCCTAATATGGTCATATTCGCACTTGCCCTATTATGTCATGGCCACATATGCCCAATTATGGTTACGACTGTACATGTCCTATTATAGTATGATTCCTTATATAGGCATGATCTTTCACCTACATTGGTCCCAGCTAGCACACAACGAACTCTAAGGGCTGAACGTTATCTATCCTGTGGTTTTGAATGCAGCAGGGTTCTTCCAAACACAGGCCCACACTGTACTCATTAATTATGCATGGCTTTCTAAGAATACACCACCGGCATAATATGTATGTACAAAGTTCACCCCTGACGTCTTCCTCATGTCCAATACAACCCATACTGAGGACCGAGACTCTTTAGGGTATAAATACACCACATCTTGCCCCGGTAAGGCAGAGGGAACCGAGACTTCCATGCTGACACACTGACCAGAGACGCTGAGGCTCCTGCATGCAGTCACTCCAGCTGACAGCGGTCTGACACAGCCCTGACGGGGTGTCCAACTCGAGACCAGGACGGGGTCCCACACTCTCTCTATTCAGGTATGGGGGTTGAACTAAATCCTAGAAGGATTCTTGGCTCTTAGCTTTTAGACCTACACATATGCTAGGTACACTCAGGTACATCTAGTTAGGCATCGTAGGAGTACGCGCACTAGCATAATGCTTTTATATTCATGTATGTACTCATGATTATCGCAATATGGTAGAACTGTTCTATCCCTTTGCTTTTATCGTACTGCTGATAATATATCTCTGCTATTGTCTGCTGGTTACCGCAGCACATATATTTTACACTAGAATAACAACTGTTCAATAAATACTTATTGAAACGCCCGACTGTTTATTCTGTGTAACTCTCTGAGACAAACCGAATAAGTGAGCACGAGTGACTGAGCGAAAGGTAGTACATTGTTTCCACGATTCTGAGGGAATCAGGGTTGTCATGATCTAAGGCTGCCAGAAACTAATCTCTCCCCGATAAGAGGAGACACCAGTGGCACTGCGAGCTAGCTAATGCAAAACAATCTAACATAAGCGGTGGGGGTGCACAGAGTCAGTCTGCCACCAAGCCCACAGCTTATGTTACACAAACGCACAGGTCCTGCATGGGTACTATAGGAACTACACGACATGGCGCCACCAACGTTGGTTTCGTACTTATTTAACAGTAGAATCTGAGTAGTTCAGTCGTGCTATTCTCAGTGAACCTACTCACAAAACCCCAAAGACGTCTGGAGTGGGTGGGCAAAAACCCGCCACAGCTGAGTAGTACGAGAATACTATTTATTGGCTGTTGGTTATTCAAGCTTGAAGGACACATAGTTCCTACAATTGTGCATTGTACACCTTATCTTAACACCTCTTTAATCTCCCTTCTTCCAATTAAAAATGGTGGAAGAAACAAGCGAAACAAGGAGAGTTGACACAGCCCTCTTCGGAACAGAAGACCCTGAAGATGCAATACAAATTGCACCAAATTTCAGAAGGGCAGTCACCATAAAACTTCTAGAACATGGCTTAAGAGCCAGGGGTGGTACAGTAATTTTCGTGATTGAGGCACACGAATCAAACAAAACAGAGGTGTTCTATTCTTGGGTTACAATCCCAGCAGCGAATCCAATAACAGATGTATTTCACTACTACCTAGAAGGTGAAACACCAACGGATTATACTCCTTTTGAGGAAGTAGAGGTCCTGCTCACTTACCAGGAGCATAATTACTGGTTTAAAGGCGCCCTACCCCACGTACGAGGAAGAGCAAGATTAGGCCCGCTCGGAGGAGCAGGAGCCACATGGCCCATATTAGCGGCATACACACCGCATCCTGACATTAACACAATGCCACAGCCAGACTTACTCGTACAACACAGAGATTTAATTAAAATCTACAGAAACCTCACACAATTTGTGATGAGGACTTTAACAGTTCAGCCTGCACCAGCTGCAGCACAAGACACTCCAGTCCAAGGTACAGTTAATAAAATAACTCCACAAACATTACACGCGATAATGGGCAAAATGCCAGCAAAACGCGAACAAATCCCATTCTGGATAGCTCAGAAAATAACTCAGCTTGAGGCAGTATTCCCGAATACTACAACCAGTGATAAACACAGAGTTCTAACAATCTGCTTGCCCATGGGTCTCACACCACAAGTAGAGGACTGCACCTCTTGGGGTTCAGTCTTTGCTGCCATATATACCAGAACACATGGTATCCCGTCCTTAGCAGTAGTACCTGACGTATTAAAACAGATACAAAATGAATACGGAGCAGAGCCTGCCCTTAACTTAGGGATGAAGTTGCTAAACAACTTTGAACAGGTCTCAGCCATAATACTGGCTAACATTAAGGGGGAAGCAGCTTCTGTGGCGATCCGCCAACGCCTAAGGGAGTTCGGTCCAGAGGATCAACAACATGAACTACCCAAAATAATTGAAACTGCATATGCAGAACTAGGCAGAGACAGTTTGGGTGGGAAAGCATTAAAACCACAACTGGGCAGTCCTGAAAAGGACACTACAAAGCAGACACCTACTTCTTCTAAAAAGAAGTGGGAAAATAAAAAACAACAAAAGTCTAAAGACACCAGATCTCAGTCCAGAGGTAGGTCTTGTCTTGTGGCTCATGGCCTCCTGGCCTGCCTGGATACGTTGGCACAGGCCTGGCTGCCATGATGACTTTTGCACACGTTACTCTTAGCCGTTGTTCTGTCGCCCTCTGCTACTGCCAAGTTATTTTACAACTGTCTGCATTTTCTGTTTCTCACCTTTTCTCCTGTTCCCTTTGGGCTCAGTCTGAACAACAGTTACAAGGTCGAATAACACGTCCCTGGTTCTTACTGATTTGGCCCGTCCCTCGCACCTAGACATAACACCATGTACAGCTGCCATGGAGAAATTAGTGTGCTTTTAATAATGCGGTCGCCCGCTCTAGACACACTTGGAGACGACCTTTCCAGAGAGAAGAGCTGTGATTGTCTGCTGATGTAATTTTGCATCTAGAGACTGAGGTATGGGGGTTCGCTAGTCAAAGCCCAGAGGTCTTCTATTTTTATAATAAACTGGCTTCCAGCACGGGGAGGGTGGTAATGTTAGTTAGACACATATCCACTGCTTTATGAGATGCTTTCCCCGTTCGTATTCTATGGAGTAGTAACTATGCTGATTATATTATTCATATGTATTATGCTAGTAGTACTGACACGTGTACTGTATCTTAGAGCACGTAAGTTGAAATAAACATTTTAACCTATACAGTGTCTCTTCTTACGCATGTTGTGGACAGGTACGAGTTAGTGACGAAAGAGTGTTCTTGCCTCTGCGAGTCCTGAGAGAGAGATACCGTGTTCTGGGTTGTCTAATCATTGGTACATTGGTGCTAATGGGACGCTAAGGCTAGTTGGGTTGGGGTTTTGGGTGCTAAGGTCTATGGTCGGTTTCCCATCTTCGGGAAATAGACCAAGCAAATTTGGAAAAGGTGCTTGCTGTTGTTGACAATAGTATAAATACCCTGTCTTCCCGCATTTACACATTAGAGAATATTGTGTCCTCTGTTGTTGATATTGTACAAGATGATGTCTCTATGTTGTATCATGGTCAGAATCAATTGCGTTCAGTGATGCAGTTTGCCTGGACTTTGCAAACCCTTAAGTTAGGTAAAGTTCCTTGGAATTTGTTAAACACCACTGCCCTTTTTCTGCCTTTTAATTTGACTGACAAACAGCAGTTCATGTCCATGAAAGATGCATCTTACACTTTGTTACATATCGAGAAAGTGGATCCTTTACCATTCTCTGTAGCGGAACTAGATTCTGCGGTGTGGCTAGTTCATGGGGTTATAGCTTTACCTTTTTCCCTGTTTGAATTTAGCTCATGCATGAAACATTATCCTGTGGGCCGTTTCCAGCCTTTGGGTAGTGCTTTCCTGCATGAACTTTGGTCCTTGCCTTTCATGTATAAATGCCTTAGAGACGGCAAGGAAGTGTTTCTCACGGGGAGTCTTGTGATTCAACTGTGGGTCATTCGCTTATTTGTAAACATATTAAATTGCACGGGGCTTGTAGCGTTTCAGTTCCGAATCTTGCATGTGTGCTAAAGGGTATTCCTGCTCCTGCTATTTCTCCTACTTTTACTTTGCTTACTAACGGTAGCTATTTGCTTTTAAATAACGAAGACTGTTGTGGCCTACAGGCTGGCATTCCGTATATTGTTACGGTCTCACACAGAGTTGTCTGCTGCAAGAATGTGCTTTTTCCTCCCCCTCACGACATCGTTGATAACTCTATTTGGCCTTCCATTCCTACCATGGAGGCAGATTTCAATAAGTTGAGCAGAATAAAGGCCCTATTATTGAATGAGAAGGTTATGCTCACATCCGCCCGGGAGACATTCATTCTCCAGGTGGCGAGTACCCACAGTGAAATACAGGCCCTTTGAACACTGACCTCCCCCAACATTTTGGGGAGTTGATTCATCGTATTTTTAACGCATCAAACACTGAGGGTCTGGTGCACTTTTTTAAAGTTGTGGGGTCCGGCTTGGTGTCCACCTTCCAAACTATTTTCGGTGTGATACCGGCGTTCATACATTCTATTTTTTCTAGCGTCTTTGGTGGTTTCCCATTAATCCTCGCTTTAGCGGCTGGTGTCTTGCTGCTGGTCTGTTTTCTGCGCAATGGCTGCTCACCACTGGGCCCTTCTCGATCCTGAACGCCTCCAGCTGCTCCGTGAGCGACTTCTGGTTGGCTTCGATGTTCTGCCCTTGGCGACTATCAGTGTGTCCTACACCCTTTCTTTTCGCTTTGCGTATTTCACTTGCGTGCAACCTGTGATGTCTTGCATCCGCTGTCCTTTCACATGGACCATGGATTATTGCCTCTCCAATTCGTCATTGTCTGTTCCGGATTTTGTTCAGTTGGTGGGTCCCTTAGAGGCCCATGAACGGGACTGTTCCGTTGCTGGCTTTATGATGCGTGCGGCTGCACTAGGGATTTTGGCACAATGGGATATCTGGGCGGCTGCTCAGAATCTCCTACAACGAAGTTATATTGAATATCACGCAAGCTGTCCCGCATTGCTTTTGGATGCTCCATCCTCTGAGAAACATTCCTGCAGCTTTGACCTGTTGAACTGGATGGCGTCTACGTTTTTTGACGATTCCAATGATGTCCTCTTGGACGGTATAGCATTTTTCTGAACTTCCACGTTTTTGGATTGATTAATTTGCCGTTCACTGTCAGTGGACTGCCTCTGTTCTGCTCAAGTGTTTGGAACTCTGTCTTCGTTTTCGTCTTGGCCGATGGACTGTCCAGGGGAGGGTGTCTTGTGGCTCATGGCCTCCTGGCCTGCCTGGATACGTTGGCACAGGCCTGGCTGCCATGATGACTTTTGCACACGTTACTCTTAGCCGTTGTTCTGTCGCCCTCTGCTACTGCCAAGTTATTTTACAACTGTCTGCATTTTCTGTTTCTCACCTTTTCTCCTGTTCCCTTTGGGCTCAGTCTGAACAACAGTTACAAGGTCGAATAACACGTCCCTGGTTCTTACTGATTTGGCCCGTCCCTCGCACCTAGACATAACACCATGTACAGCTGCCATGGAGAAATTAGTGTGCTTTTAATAATGCGGTCGCCCGCTCTAGACACACTTGGAGACGACCTTTCCAGAGAGAAGAGCTGTGATTGTCTGCTGATGTAATTTTGCATCTAGAGACTGAGGTATGGGGGTTCGCTAGTCAAAGCCCAGAGGTCTTCTATTTTTATAATAAACTGGCTTCCAGCACGGGGAGGGTGGTAATGTTAGTTAGACACATATCCACTGCTTTATGAGATGCTTTCCCCGTTCGTATTCTATGGAGTAGTAACTATGCTGATTATATTATTCATATGTATTATGCTAGTAGTACTGACACGTGTACTGTATCTTAGAGCACGTAAGTTGAAATAAACATTTTAACCTATACAGTGTCTCTTCTTACGCATGTTGTGGACAGGTACGAGTTAGTGACGAAAGAGTGTGCTTGCCTCTGCGAGTCCTGAGAGAGAGATACCGTGTTCTGGGTTGTCTAATCATTGGTACATTGGTGCTAATGGGACGCTAAGGCTAGTTGGGTTGGGGTTTTGGGTGCTAAGGTCTATGGTTGGTTCACCACTATATTCCGAGGTCCTATTATCCTGTGCATAGCTCTGTATGTGCAGAAACCCTATGACATGGCGCGACCAACGAGTGGGGCAGCTTACTTGCGAGACGCTTGAGTAGTACTTGTGCTTGTCCACAAACCCCTCACATACGCTTCCGGAAGCGTGTGTGACGGCGATACCTCCTATATTGTAGATTTTGTAGGTTCTTTCAAGCTTGATGTTATTAAAAAAGGTTTCTTAAATATAACCCTTTTTGTGCTGCCTCGTGTAAGATTGTTGAATAGACCCGTTAGTAATGGCGGGTATAGACATAGCGGCGCATAGCCGCACAGCACTCCGGGATCACTTACGGGTGTATGGAGTGCCAGACGCGGGAGTTGAACTAGTCTTTGTGGTTCAAGCCGATTGGCTTTCCACTTTGAAGTGTTCTACTCTTGGATCACTTTTCCAGCGGTGAACGCGAACGATAATCTGTTCCATGAATATGAACACACTAACGTCCCCTCTGTCTATCGACCGTATACTACTCTTGAAGTACCGCTCACGGCTTGGCAACACCGTGTTTGGTTTAATGGCGCCCTCCCACAACCGACTACCACGGTTCGTTTAGGCCCCTTATCAATTGAGGGGGCCACTTGGCCTGTTTTGGCCGGGTACACCCCACATCCGCGTTATATGACAATACCAGTCGCGGAACTGCGCACTATGTATGCGGCCTTGGTGCAGGTGCATCGAGCTTTAGTGCGATATGTTACAGGCAGCATCCATGGAGCCGCTCCTGGAGTTGCCGGCCAACCAGCTGCTGCAGGCGGAGTGACCATAAGTCCTGTCATGGTGAATTCGGTGATGGGCAAACGTCCACAAAATAAGGATGATTTTCCTTATTGGCTTGCAGAAAAGTTTGATCAGTTGGAGGCAGTTTTTCCACATACAACTCCAGTGGATAAACATCGTATTTTAACGATTAGTTTGCCAAAAGACTTAATTCCCGAGTTGACAGCATGTGACAACTGGGGTAAGGTATTCGCAGCAGTATATTCTAAATGTTTTGGTACTCCTTCCATGACGGTTCTCCCCTCTGTAATTAAAAAAGTACAGGACGAACATGGCCCTGAAGCGGCTGTGGAATTAGGGATGAGACTGGTGGGAGTGTTTGAAGTAGTAGCTGAGCTGATCCTTGCGAATGTCAAGGGCGATGCAGTGAACTTTCAAGTAGCTAACGCTTTGGCTCTGGTCCCAGAATTGGACAAGCCTCGCGAATTACCGAAAATTATTACCCAGGCTTACAAAACTACTGGTAGAAATAGCCTGGGTAATAAGCCTTTTGCAAAACAGCAAACACAATCGCAAACACAACAACAACAAACCAAATCTCAGTCTGAGAAAGATGAGAAACCAGTCTTCACTAAAAAGAGCTGGAGGCTGAAAAAACAGGGTAAGCAACAAAAGAAGCCGGGGTCGAGAGGCGCATCCCCGGTTTCAGTTTCTTCTGAACGCACTTATGATTTACGCGATAGAGCGAGAATTAAGTCACCGGATAGGTTTCAGATCCCTGATACGCGTTCTCCTCGTTCTTCACAGGCACAGACTTCGTCACAGGCCGGTGGAGGAGACCGCCAGGATAGAGGAAGGGACCGAGAGGCCCCCAGGGACGAGACCAGCCTCGACAACAAGTCAGAGGAAAAGCGGAAGACGCTCAACGTTTTCGACCACAATTTCAGAAGAAGAAAGTTGCCGCTGTAACAGCGAAATATGCCACAGACGGTGAGAACGAGGCTCCTGAATTGGACGTGGGCAGTAACCCTCCTAGACAGCGCCGCTGAAGTTACCATAGTGCGGGAGGCGCTACGTCCTCATATGGAGGCGACAGCAACTGAAACATTCATTACTGTTGAAACCGCAGACACCAGAGTGGCACCCCCTGACAGACTATTTAATATTGTCATTCAAATTGAAGGTGATACACAGCGTGTAATTAAAGGGATTTTTGGGGAAAATCTGACCTCTTCATATGACATTTTGTTAGCAGAGGTGGATTGGCCACCCCCATTCGTTCTTGCTGCGCGTAAAGGGGAGGAGGTAATCCTTCCGAGCTTTTCTCGACATGTCCCAAAGGACAAAGCGGAGGCTCTTGCAGCAGAGTGGGCTGTGTCCCTGGCTCCAGCATTATTCCGCAATCACGTGGGTTGGGACGAAGATTCTCCCCCCCATGAAATACCTTTGCGGTCACTACCGCAGCCACAACCCCAATATCCCATAAAACGTGAAGCCAAAGGCCCCGTTTCCGAAATTCTGACTCAGTTGGAATATCAGGGAGTAATTGAACCCTGTGTATCACCTATGAACAATCCCCTTTTCGCGGTTTCTAAACCTGATGGATCGTACCGCTTAGTATTGGATTACCGGCATTTGAACTCGCATTGTCGGACCTTTGCGGTGCAAAACACCCATAGTTCTGCGCTTGTAGACAGTCTTGTTCGTAAAAAATACAAAACGACCCTTGACCTTTCAAATGGATTCTACACGCACAACTTAGCCCCGGAGAGTGGCCAATGGTGCGCTTTTACATCCGGTGGTAAAATGTTCAAATTCAGGCGTCTTCCTATGGGCTACAAAAATAGTCCAGGCGTGTTCGCCGCTCGTGTTGTCTCTTTGTTAGACGGCATTGATCCAGACGCCTGTTCGTACGTGGATGACATTTATCTGACAGACGACGAATTGTTTCCGCATCTAACCCGAGTAGACCGCATTATTCTTGAATTCGCGGTTCAAGGTTACAAAATTAACTTTGCCAAATCTCATATTGCTGAATTTACCGTTTTGTTCTTGGGCTATGAGCTCAACAATGAAGGTAAGGGTTTAGCCCCCCATTTTCTGGAGAAATGTGCACTTCTGTGCCCTCCTACTAATCTGAAGAAACTTCAGTCATTGCTGGGCTTTCTGAACTTCGGACGTACATATATTCCCGAATACGCCCAGCGTATCAAGCCACTGTATGCCTTGATACAACCTACTTTTTCGAAGTCTTGCTGGCTTCCGGAGCATACCTCCATTCTGCAGTCTTTGCAGACAGACCTTCTTGAGTCCAAATACCTTTTGACGTGTGATAACCACACAAACTTGGTGATTAGAATCATTCCAGGGGCAGTGGGTTTCACGTACTTAACCTTTAATGAAGGTGATACAGCACCCATCGCATACAAGTCACATCTGTACACCTCCGCAGAAATGCGGTTTTCATCTGTGGAGAAAGTTCTGACAGCAGTGCAAATGGCGATCCTGAAGGAGCGCGCACTGGCACAGGGAAAACGGATTTTGGTGGTAACACCATATCCTGCTCTAGAGGCAGTGACCAAAGCAAGTGTACCGAACTCTAAAGCTTTGCACCCCCGTTGGATTCAATGGGCAACATCTTTGACGTCTCCGGATGTCACTTTCATTTTTGACTCTTCTCTTCAGACTCAGGAGTTTTTACAGTATGAATTCTTTCATCCTCCTCCTTTGTCTTTATTGCCGCTTGAGGATTACGACTGTGTGATCTACACCGATGGTTCGGCACAACCGGCCACGGGGTCCAAGCATGCTTATTCAGCCGCATGTGCTATTGTTGCAGGTACGTTTGTGAACGGAAAGTTCAAATCCACTGTGGTGCATACACAGACACTCGGGGACAGTACCGCACAATTGGCCGAATTGCGTGCATTGGTGCTTGCGCTTGAGTTCGTAAATCCTGATGTGACCACTTTAATAGTGTGCGATTCTTACTACTGTGTTCAATCATACAATGACAATCTGTTCTTTTGGTCGCAAAATGACTATAGAGATGCTAAAGGCAACACAATCAAGCATAAAATGCTTTGGGTTCGAGTGGCAGAATTACAACGACGTCTGCCACTCACGCAGGTGGTTCACACCCTAGGCCATCAGCGGGTGGGCGCACACGCTGTTGGTAACAGTCTGGCAGATGAAGCTGCCAGATCAGCAGTACTCACGTGTTCAGTAGCAGCAGTTACTAGATCCATGTCTAAAATAGACACTGATATCTTGGCAGCTATTGCTGCAACAAAAGAAGGAATGAATTACCCTAGAGGTTTCCCTTCCAAATATTCTTACCAGATAGGTCCCGATCAGGCTCTTTATGTAACAATACCTGACGTTGGTGATCGGCTGATCCCCAACGCGGACCGCAGACTTTCCTTGATAGCGGCGGCACACGAAGGCATGGCTTCGGCTCATGCTGGTGTGTCTGCGACAATTTCCATTTTGCAGTAGCGTTACTGGTGGCGTGGTTTATATAAAGATACACGTACTTATGTGCTTTCCTGTGACGTTTGTCAACAGATCAAGCCTTCCACGGTCACACGACCGCCTCAGACCTCGCTTGGAATTTCAAACAGACCCTTTGGGTGTGTTTACTTGGATCACTGCGGTCCATTTTCTTCAGACACTGCCTATAAATATATCTTAGTGGCAGTGGACTCGTGCACACGGTTCATCTGGGTCTGGCCACAACGGAGTGCTGACGCTCGAAATGTCATCAGGGATTTGCGTGTCTTTGTGGGAATTTTTGCATGCGGCACCTTCCATTCTGACCAAGGTCCGGCGTTTGCCTCTAAGGCTTACAAGGACGCAATGGGCTCCTTGGGGGTGCGGGTGAACTTTCCGTCTCCGTATAGGCCTGAGGGCAACTCTATCGTTGAACGAATGAACCGTGACTTAAAGCAATCCTTGACAGCTAGAGTTATAGGTACTGGCAGGAACTGGCTGGCCCACTTGTATACCGTTCAGCGTGCACTTAATAATCTCCCTAGAAGGCCTCTGGGTGGGCGGACCCCTTACGAAATGCTCTTTGGCATACGAATGTTTGTGCCTGACCTTGATGGTCTAGACATGGCGGCGCAATCCGCCAAGTTTGATGTAGATAATCATTCTACTATGTTACAGGACTTACAAGAAGCCCGAGACAAACTTGCAATTGCACATTTGCCTTCAGCCACAGACCCTGCTCTGCAGATTCCGGTTGCCGGCTGGCTTCCGAAGATTGGTGACCTGGTACGAGAGAAGGTGGAGAACAAAAAGAATTCGGCCCTTCTTTTCGTGCACCGGTTCCAGTCCTGGGCTTGAAGGGAACATGTACAGTCATCTTACCACCGCTTCCCGGTCGCAAGGAAAACAGATACATCTCAGTGGAAAATGTCAAGCTACAACATCTGGCCGATCCTGAATAGTGTCACACCAGCGGTCTCTTGTCCTGCCATTTATCGGACATGTGTTCGAGGCACGCCTGCACGAACGGTCACTGATGTTACCATGGAGATGGTTGATTTGCCTGAAAATATATTTGAACCCCCTGCATCCCCCTGCATCGACGAGGACGAATATACCTATCCCGCCACAGAGTCGGTGGCACACCAACCAACAACGCCACTGAGCCCGACACGTTATTCCTTTGACTCGGATTCCAACTCATCAACGGTCCCGTCCAAGTTTAGTCTTTTTGTATCCTGGTTTAGAGACAATTTTTTGATTCCACCTTGGACATATATCTGGATGGTGCTTTTCTTGATTTTTTTGTTCATGTCCATTGGCTTTGTCACAGTGTTTTTTCTACTCATCAATGGTCACTATTTACCTGAACGCTCTGCTGTGAACAGTGTTGCTGGAACTTTGGCTCCACATTCCTCTTCACACATCATGAAGCGTGACCACACATTTGTGAACATTTCAGCGTTTCCAGTTGCTGATGGCATCGTATGGGATGCGGTAAACTTTCAAATCCATGGCCCGACGGAAATTATTAATGTACCAAATGTCCTTCGAGTCTCGATGGGTGATGTAGTAAAAAGTAATATTCATTCTGATGATTGGGATGTGCATGCCGTTGAAGCATTGTTTGCTGATTTAAAATATTATGCTTCCTTTAATGCTGAGGACTTGTATATGAATTCTGCGAATTATGCCGATTTGTATTGCTACCAGCATTGGGGCAATCATTTTCTCCACAAACCGAGTGCATTACGCAGCCCTGTTACTTACACCCAATGGGAACACTGCCCAAACCCCATACCAGGTAGCTCCCAGACTCTTCGGAATAAATTCACCTATTTTACTGATTTCAATCGATCGAACCCTGGGTCCTATTATTTTAAATTGAAAACCCCATTGACTCAAAAAATAATGTTGACCCACACCAAATTACTTTATTCGGGTTCCTTTTTGAGCGCCTTGGCGGTGGGTGGTTATGAGTATTGGAAAGACACAGTGGATTTAAAATCAATCTGGGGTTCAAAGCCATGGCAGGTGCAAGGCACCGAGGCCTTGCACCGCGCTTGCCTTATCCCAGCCCAAATTCTGTTTCTAAATGCTTCCATTCATCAAACCACGTGTTGGGGGTTGGCTACCATTAAACAACTAAATGCACCAGCCATCCCATCCTTGTCGAGTTCTCCAAATGATAGTTTGCGTTTTAATATGTCCCTTTTGACGTTACAGGCTCAGTTCCAAAACAATTCCTTTAACGTTTCTGCACTGATACAGTCACCCTGGTTGGCATGGCCCATATCATCGAATGCATGCCAACTGCGTTTTCATGGCACAGTTCCTGGCTACATACAGGACAAGCCTGATCCAAGATTTACTGAAACTCGTACTGTCACCACGTATTCAGTTGGTAAATTATGTAAACAATGGCTACAACATTCGTCTTTAGACTCTGTTAAGAAACATTTGTCCCTCCTATCAGGCACTATTGATTTGTCCGACTTTATCTTGGGACCTCGTGGTCCCCGACCGAAGAGATTCATTTATGAAGCGTATAATGAACTCTGGAAGCTGTCACAAATGGAAGCGGCTTCCCGTCTTCGGGAAATAGACCAAGCAAATTTGGAAAAGGTGCTTGCTGTTGTTGACAATAGTATAAATACCCTGTCTTCCCGCATTTACACATTAGAGAATATTGTGTCCTCTGTTGTTGATATTGTACAAGATGATGTCTCTATGTTGTATCATGGTCAGAATCAATTGCGTTCAGTGATGCAGTTTGCCTGGACTTTGCAAACCCTTAAGTTAGGTAAAGTTCCTTGGAATTTGTTAAACACCACTGCCCTTTTTCTGCCTTTTAATTTGACTGACAAACAGCAGTTCATGTCCATGAAAGATGCATCTTACACTTTGTTACATATCGAGAAAGTGGATCCTTTACCATTCTCTGTAGCGGAACTAGATTCTGCGGTGTGGCTAGTTCATGGGGTTATAGCTTTACCTTTTTCCCTGTTTGAATTTAGCTCATGCATGAAACATTATCCTGTGGGCCGTTTCCAGCCTTTGGGTAGTGCTTTCCTGCATGAACTTTGGTCCTTGCCTTTCATGTATAAATGCCTTAGAGACGGCAAGGAAGTGTTTCTCACGGGGGAGTCTTGTGATTCAACTGTGGGTCATTCGCTTATTTGTAAACATATTAAATTGCACGGGGCTTGTAGCGTTTCAGTTCCGAATCTTGCATGTGTGCTAAAGGGTATTCCTGCTCCTGCTATTTCTCCTACTTTTACTTTGCTTACTAACGGTAGCTATTTGCTTTTAAATAACGAAGACTGTTGTGGCCTACAGGCTGGCATTCCGTATATTGTTACGGTCTCACACAGAGTTGTCTGCTGCAAGAATGTGCTTTTTCCTCCCCCTCACGACATCGTTGATAACTCTATTTGGCCTTCCATTCCTACCATGGAGGCAGATTTCAATAAGTTGAGCAGAATAAAGGCCCTATTATTGAATGAGAAGGTTATGCTCACATCCGCCCGGGAGACATTCATTCTCCAGGTGGCGAGTACCCACAGTGAAATACAGGCCCTTTTGAACACTGACCTCCCCCAACATTTTGGGGAGTTGATTCATCGTATTTTTAACGCATCAAACACTGAGGGTCTGGTGCACTTTTTTAAAGTTGTGGGGTCCGGCTTGGTGTCCACCTTCCAAACTATTTTCGGTGTGATACCGGCGTTCATACATTCTATTTTTTCTAGCGTCTTTGGTGGTTTCCCATTAATCCTCGCTTTAGCGGCTGGTGTCTTGCTGCTGGTCTGTTTTCTGCGCAATGGCTGCTCACCACTGGGCCCTTCTCGATCCTGAACGCCTCCAGCTGCTCCGTGAGCGACTTCTGGTTGGCTTCGATGTTCTGCCCTTGGCGACTATCAGTGTGTCCTACACCCTTTCTTTTCGCTTTGCGTATTTCACTTGCGTGCAACCTGTGATGTCTTGCATCCGCTGTCCTTTCACATGGACCATGGATTATTGCCTCTCCAATTCGTCATTGTCTGTTCCGGATTTTGTTCAGTTGGTGGGTCCCTTAGAGGCCCATGAACGGGACAGTTCCGTTGCTGGCTTTATGATGCGTGCGGCTGCACTAGGGATTTTGGCACAATGGGATATCTGGGCGGCTGCTCAGAATCTCCTACAACGAAGTTATATTGAATATCACGCAAGCTGTCCCGCATTGCTTTTGGATGCTCCATCCTCTGAGAAACATTCCTGCAGCTTTGACCTGTTGAACTGGATGGCGTCTACGTTTTTGACGATTCCAATGATGTCCTCTTGGACGGTATAGCATTTTTCTGAACTTCCACGTTTTTGGATTGATTGATTTGCCGTTCACTGTCAGTGGACTGCCTCTGTTCTGCTCAAGTGTTTGGAACTCTGTCTTCGTTTTCGTCTTGGCCGATGGACTGTCCAGGGGAGGGTGTCTTGTGGCTCATGGCCTCCTGGCCTGCCTGGATACGTTGGCACAGGCCTGGCTGCCATGATGACTTTTGCACACGTTACTCTTAGCCGTTGTTCTGTCGCCCTCTGCTACTGCCAAGTTATTTTACAACTGTCTGCATTTTCTGTTTCTCACCTTTTCTCCTGTTCCCTTTGGGCTCAGTCTGAACAACAGTTACAAGGTCGAATAACACGTCCCTGGTTCTTACTGATTTGGCCCGTCCCTCGCACCTAGACATAACACCATGTACAGCTGCCATGGAGAAATTAGTGTGCTTTTAATAATGCGGTCGCCCGCTCTAGACACACTTGGAGACGACCTTTCCAGAGAGAAGAGCTGTGATTGTCTGCTGATGTAATTTTGCATCTAGAGACTGAGGTATGGGGGTTCGCTAGTCAAAGCCCAGAGGTCTTCTATTTTTATAATAAACTGGCTTCCAGCACGGGGAGGGTGGTAATGTTAGTTAGACACATATCCACTGCTTTATGAGATGCTTTCCCGTTCGTATTCTATGGAGTAGTAACTATGCTGATTATATTATTCATATGTATTATGCTAGTAGTACTGACACGTGTACTGTATCTTAGAGCACGTAAGTTGAAATAAACATTTTAACCTATACAGTGTCTCTTCTTACGCATGTTGTGGACAGGTACGAGTGAGTGACGAAAGAGTGTTCTTGCCTCTGCGAGTCCTGAGAGAGAGATACCGTGTTCTGGGTTGTCTAATCATTGGTACATTGGTGCTAATGGGACGCTAAGGCTAGTTGGGTTGGGGTTTTGGGTGCTAAGGTCTATGGTTGGTTCACCACTATATTCCGAGGTCCTATTATCCTGTGCATAGCTCTGTATGTGCAGAAACCCTATGACAGTCTCCTCAACAGGAGCCCTCTGAAAAGAGGTATAACCTCAGGAATAGGGATAACATTAAAAAACCTGACAGGTATCAGGATACTGATACTCGTTCCTTTCAGGGTACATCACAAAACTCCGAGAGGGAAGGACGGTCAAAGGAGCGTACAAAGTCCAGAGACACGCAACACGCTGCGGACTACGCACCTAAAAAAGAAGATAAGCAAAAATCAAAACCTCAGTTCAAAAAGAAGAAGGTAGCAGGTCTCAAGATCAGACATGCCCAGAATTCTGAGGACACAGCTTCTGAACGAGGAGTGGGCTCTGACGATGCTAGACAGCGCGGCAGAAGTAACGATAGCTCGCCAGAACCTGAAGGAATTTCTGGTGACAGCGGAGTTGAGTGAGTATATCACGGTGGAAACACCTGATACTCGGGTAAGTGTCCCACATAAGTTACATGAGATAACACTCCGGATGGAGGGGGACAAGCCCAGAAAAGTTAAAGCTCTCTTTTGGAAAAATCTGTCATCTGGTTATGACATTCTATTAGCAGAACAAGACTGGCCGCCAGCATTCGTCATGGAGTGCCCTAGGGGAGAAACGATAATTTTTCCAGCCTTTTCCGACCTCGTTCCCATTCACCTAAAACATGCATATGCGCAGGAGTGGGCGGTTGCCCTAGCTCCAGCATTGTATAAAAATCATGCTGGTTGGGATGAGGAGTCAACCCACCACGTGATCCTGTTAAAAGTTTCCCAAATGCTCAAAGGCAATACCCTATAAAGCAGGAAGCTAAAAACAAGTCATGGAGATTCTAGACCAACTTGAATACCAGGGGGTGATAGAAAATTGCACTTCACCTATGAACAATCCTTTGTTCCCCGTAGCCAAACCTGACAATACATATCGTCTAGTTTTAGATTACAGACATTTAAACACTTGCACAAAGACATTTGCAGTTCAAAATGCACACAGTGCCACATTAATGAATAACATTGTGCGGAAAAAATACAAAACAACACTTGATATCTCAAATGGATTTTTTTGCCAAAATATAGCGCCTGAAAGCAGGTATCTGACCGCATTCAGTACGTTAGGATCCCAACGGCAATTTTGCCGACGCCCCCAAGGGTACAAGAATAGCCCAGGGTTGTTTTCAGCAAGGGTAACAGAGTTACTCCAAAATTTTGATGAAGAAGCATTGTCCTATGTGGGTGATATTTATCTGACAGACGATGACTTAAAGAGGCACTTGACCAGGGTGAGCACCATTATTATGGGATTCGCCTCTGAGGGCTATAAATTTAATTTAAAAAAATCAAAAATTGCCCACTCCAATGTCCTGTTTTTTGGATACGAGCTGTCAAGTGAAGGAAAAGCCTGGCAGCTAACTTTTTAGAAAAGTGTGCGCTGCTCCAACCTCCAAAATCATTAAAGAATTTACAATCAATTCTGGGATTCCTAAATTTTGGTCGAACATACATTTTGGATTACGCGGAAAGAGTAAAACCTTTCTACGACTTAATAAAACCTGATTTTTCAGTCAGACAATGGACACAGGAACACACAAATATCCTGCATTCCCTACAGGAAGACATGATAGCTTCTAAACATTTACAGACACGCGTAAACGCACAGAACTTAGTGATCCGAGTAATAGCGGGTCAATGCGGGTACACTTATTTAACTTTTAATGAAGGCGAAACAGTACCAATCGCATACAAATCACACCTGTATACAAACGCAGAAATGCGTTTCACTTCAACAGAAAAAATCCTGACAGCAGTGCAGACCGCTGTAGCAAGAGAAAGAGCTCTGGCTCAGGGAAAACGCATAATTGTCGTGACCCCAGTACCAGCTTTAGAAGCTGTTATGAAAGCTAGCATTCCAAATGCTAAAGCCTTACATCCAAGATGGATACAATGGGCGAATTCACTTACTGCAACGGATGTTGAATACAGATTTGATCCTAGTTTAAAAACACAGGCATTCCTGCAATACGAACAAGAATATCCTCAGCCAAATGAAATCTTGCCCCTAGATCAGTATGAATACATTATTTACACTGACGGTTCTGCTCAACCAGCCACAGGAAGTAAGCAAGCTTACAGCGCAGCATGTGCGATTGTTAAAGGTCGCATGCGTGATGGCAAGTTCCATCCAGGCTGTACAAAAACGCAATCTTTAGGAGACTGCACAGCTCAGTTGGCAGAACTCAAAGCACTTATACTGGCACTTATAAATACGGATCACGAATTCCCCACACTTATTGTGTGTGATTCCTTTTACTGTGTACAGTCGTACAATGAATATCTACATCATTGGGAACAAAACGGGTTCAAAGATGCAAAAGGTGGCACAATTAAGCATAAAATGCTATGGGAACAGGTAGTGGAGTTGAGAAACGAACTACCAAGGGCTCACGTGATACATACACTGAGTCATCAGCGTGATGCCGTTCACGTTGAAGGGAATTCATTGGCTGATTAAGCCGCAAAGGGGGCTGTTCGCACAGCCGCCGTAGCTGCAGTTACTCGTTCAAAGACGAGAGTAGACGGCGAGATAATGGTAGCTGTCAATGCTTCACGCAAAGGCAGCACAGCAGTACCTAAAAAATTTCCACTCAAGTACTCCTACAAGTTAGATGCACAAAACATTCCATATGCTCAGATTCCTGGAGTGGGGGATAGAGTAATACCAAATATGGATCGTAGGCTAGGCTTAATTGTGGCGGCACACGAATGGGAAGGTTCTGCACACAAGGGACTTAGGGAGACTGTTTCTTTGTTGAAACAACGCTACTGGTGGCCCGTGATGAGAAGGCAGATTAGGGACTATGTCTGGAACTGCGATATCTGCAAGCAGATGAATGGGTCCACCACAACACGTCCAGTACAGATACCATTGTTAGACAGCATTAGGTTGTCCGTTCGTGCGCGTCCAGCTCAAGTGTCCTCAAGGTTTTGTAGTGTGGATTGTGGACTCATGGTCGACATTGCTAAGTTAGCTTAGCCCTAGCTGCCATGATGCCTCCTTTGCACATGTTACTCTGGGACTTTGTTTTTCCAGACTCTGCTTGTGACCGTTCACATTAGAACTGTCTGCCTTTCTGCCTTTCACCTTTTCTCATGTTCTCTGTGGTTTTCGTCTGCACACAATGTACAAGGTCGAAAAACAACGTCCTTTGTTGTTGCTGTTCTGGTCAGCCCCTCGCACTTAGACATAACATGAAATACAGCTGCACTGGAGAAATTCGTGTGCTTTTAATATTGTGATCTCCCTGTTGGTGGCACGTGGAGAAAAACCTTTCCAGGGAGAAGAGCTGTGCTTGTCTGATGATGTAAACCTTGCATCTAGTTCTTGAGGTATGGGGGTCCCCCTGACAAAGCCCAGAGGTCTTCAATTTTTATAATAAACTAGTTACTAGCACGGGGAGGGTGGCAAGGCATTTTAGTCCTTTATCCACTGTTTTTATAAAATGCTGTCCCCGTTTGTATTCTATGGAATTGTAACAATGCTTACTGTTTTGTCTTTATGCATTATGCTGCTAGTACTGGCACGTGTACTGTGTCTGAGAGCACGATAGTTGAAATAAACATTTTAAACTATACTGTGTCTCTTAATACGCACGTTGTGGACAAGTATGAGTGAGTAATGAAAGAGTGTTCTTGCTCCCGCGATTCCTGAAAGAGTCTGTGTTCTGGGATGTGTAATCATTGGTAGCTTCGCTGTAGTACGGAGAACGAATGAGACACTATAGCTAGTCGGATTGGGATTTTGGGCACTAAGGTGGATGATTTTGTACACCACTATACACCGAGGTCCTGTTTTCCTGCGCATAGTTCTGTATATGTGCAGAATCCCCGCAACATGGCGCCCAACGTGGTGGGCTTCTTATCTGCGAGACGCTTGAGTAGTACGTATGCTTGTCTACAATTCCCTTCACTTATGTTTCCAGAAACATATGTGAGGGTGTAACCTCCTATATTGATGTTTTTATAGGTTCTTTCAAGCTTGAAATTATTAAAAGGTGTTCTCTTTTATGTTAACCCTCTATTGCGCTGCCACCCACTACGTTGTTCTACATTCTTAGTCTTGATGGCTGTGAATGTCAATATACCGGCACATAGCCGCGCCGCGCTCCGGGCTCATTTAACGGCCTATGGAGTACCCGACGCGGGTGTCGCCCTCATCTTTGTGGTCCAAGCTGATCCGGCTTACCACTTTGAGGTGTTTAACTCATGGGTCACTTTTCCGGCGGTGGAGGGGGATGACAATTTGTTCCATGCTTACGCTCCCACCGCCCTTCCTAATGTTTATCGGCCTTATCAGGCTCTTGAAGTACCGCTCACGGCATGGCAACACCGTGTTTGGTTTAATGGCGCCCTCCCACATCCGGTCACCCCGATTCGTTTAGGCCCCTTATCGATAGAAGGGGCCGCTTGGCCTGTTTTGGCCGGTTATACCCCACATCCACGTCATTTAGCGGTTCCAATAGATGAACTGCGCGTGCTGCATACGTCTTTGATCCGTGTGCACAGAGCCTTAGTACAATATGTCACGGGCAACGTCCAGATGGCCCCTTCTGGAGTTGCGGCGCATCCAGCTGGGCTTGGCGGTGTGACCATAAGTCCCGTCATGGTTAATTCGGTGATGGGCAAGCGCCCACAAAATAAGGATGATTTGCCTTATTGGCTTGCAGAAAAATTTGACCAGCTGGAGGCGGTGTTTCTGAATACCTCTCCTGTGGAAAAACACAGGATTTTGACTATTAGTTTGCCAAAAGACTTAATTCCCGAGTTGACAGAATGCAACAACTGGGGCAAGGTATTCGCAGCAGTGTATGCAAAGTGTTTCGGCACTCCATCCATGATGGTCCTCCCCACCGTGATTAAGCGTGTACAAGATGAACATGGCCCTGAAGCGGCTGTGGAACTGGGGATGAGACTGGTGGGAGTGTTCGATGTAGTGGCTGATCTGATCCTTGCGAATGTCAAGGGTGATGCAGTCAACTTTCAAGTCGGTAATGCTTTGGCTTTAGTCCCAGAGCTGGACAAGCCTAGCGAGTTACCAAAAATTATTGCACAGGCTTATAAAACCATTGGCCGCAATAGTTTGGGGGTTAAGCCTTTTGCTAAAACGCAAGCTCAAACACAACCACAACAGAAATCTCAGCCTGATAAAGACGAGAAACCGTTCTTTTCTAAAAAGAACTGGAAGTTGAAGGAACAGGGAAAGCAACAACCAAAACCAGGGTTGCGTGCTGCGCCACTGGTTTCCGTATCTTCTGAACACACTTATGATTTGCGCGACCGAGCGAGAATTAAATCTCCTGATAGATTTCAGGTCCCTGACCAGCATTCTCCTCGTTCTTCACAGGCACCGTTGTCCTCACAGGCTGGTGGAGGAGATCGCCAGGAAAGAGGCAGGGGTCGTGATGCCCCACAGGGACGAGACCAACCTCGACAACCAGGCAGAGGGAAACAAGAAGAATTTCCCCGTTCTCGCACACAGTTTCAGAAGAAAAAAATTGCAGCTTTAACAGCGAGATATGCCACAGATGGTGAGAACGAGACTCCTGAATTGGACGTGGGCAGTGACGCTGCTAGACAGCGCCGCGGAAGTTACCATAGTGCGGGAGGCACTACGTCCTCATGTGGAGGCGACAGCAACTGACACTTTCATTATTGTCGAGACAGCTGACACCCGAGTGGCACCCCCTGACAGACTATTTAATATTGTCCTTCAAATTGAAGGTGACATTGAGCGTGTTATTAAAGGGATTTTTTGGAAAATCTGACCTCTTCTTACGACATTTTGTTGGCGGAGGCAGATTGGCCGCCCCCATTTGTACTTGCTGCTCCGAGAGGGGAGGAAGTAATCCTTCCGAGCTTTTCGCATCATGTCCCCAAGGACAGAGCGGAGGCGTTAGCAGCTGAATGGGCTGTGGCCCAGGCCCCGGCACTGTACCGTAATCATGTGGGCTGGGATGAGGATTTTAACCCCCACCCCCCCATGATATACCATTGCGGTCTCTGCCACAGCCTCAACCCCAATATCCCCTCCGGCGCGAAGCTAAGGGTCCCGTTTCCGACATTCTGACACAGTTAGAATATCAAGGAGTAATTGAAACATGCGTGTCACCAATGAATAATCCCCTTTTTGCGGTTTCTAAACCCGATGGGTCTTACCGCTTGGTTTTAGACTACCGGCATTTGAACTCTCATTGTCGAACCTTTGCGGTACAGAATACCCATAGTTCTGCGCTCGTAGACAGACTTGTTCGTAAAAAATATAAAACGACTCTTGACCTTTCCAATGGTTTTTACACTCACAATTTGTCCCCGGACTGCAGTCAATGGACCGCGTTCACTTCCGGTGGAAAACAATTAAAATTCCGGCATTTGCCAATGGGCTACAAGAACAGCCATGGGTCTTCGCCGCCCGTGTTGTCTCTTTGTTGGACAGCATAGACCCAGATGCGTATTCATACGTGGATGATATATATCTGACAGACGACGAACTATGGCCGCATCTTTCCCGAGTAGACCGCATTATTCTTGAGTTCGCGGTTTTAGGTTACAAATTTAATTTTGCCAAATCTCACACCGCAGAATACACTGTGTTGTTTTTGGGCTAAGAGCTCAACAATGAAGGTAGGGGCTTAGCACCCCACTTCCTGGAGAAATTCGCACTTCTGCGCCCTCCGACGACCCTGAAAAAACTTCAGTCTTTACTGGGATTTTTGAACTTCGGGGGTTCTTACATTCCCGAATATGCCCAGCGTATCAAGCCTCTTTATGCCTTGATACAACCGACCTTTTCGAAGTCGTGCTGGCTTCCGGAACACTCCACTATACTGCAATCTTTGCAGTCTGATCTACTTGAATCTAAGTTCTTGTTGACTCGTGATAACCACACGAACCTGGTGATTAGAATTGTGCCAGGGGCAGTGGGTTTCACGTACTTGACGTTTAACGAAGGTGACACAGTACCTATTGCCTACAAGTCGCATCTATACACTTCTGCCGAGTTGTGTTTTTCAACTGTGGAGAAAGTTTTGACTGCAGTGCAGATGGCGATTCTTAAAGAACGCGCACTGGCACAGGGAAAACGCATCTTGGTTGTCACACCCTATCCTGCCCTGGAGGCAGTGACAAAGGTAAGTGTACCAAACTCTAAGGCTTTGCACCCCCGTTGGATACAATGGGCTACTTCTCTGACGTCTCCGGATGTCACTTTTATCTTTGATTCCTCTCTTCAGACACAGGAGTTCCTGCAGTATGAATTTGTTCATCCTCCTCCTCTGTCTTTGCTGCCGCTTGAGGAGTACAAATGTATCATTTACACCTATGGTTCGGCGCCACCGGCCACGGGTTCTAAGCATGCATACTCAGCAGCATGTGCTATTGTGGCGGGTACCATGGTGAACGGTGAGTTCAAATCAAGTGTTGTGCACACGCAGGCACTGGGAGACAGTACCGCCCAATTGGCCGAGCTGCGTGCTTTGGTGCTCGCACTTGAGTTTGCAGACCCTGATGTGACTACACTTATTGTATGCGATTCGTACTACTGTGTTCAGTCTTTTAATGACAACTTATTCTTTTGGTCTCAGAACGACCATAGAGATTCTAAAGGCAGCGCAATTAAGCATAAAATGCTTTGGGTTCAAGTGGCGGATCTTAAACAACGTCTGCCTCTCGCACAGGTGATTCACACTCTTGGCCACCAGCGTGTGGGCACACACGCGGTCGGTAACAGTTTGGCGGATGAAGCTGCCAAATCAGCAGTAGCCTCGTGCTCAGTAGCAGCCGTTACAAGATCCATGACAAAAATAGATAGTGAGATTTTGGCAGCTATTGCTGCAACCAAGCAAGGTACTAATTACCCACAGGGTTTCCCTTCCAAGTACTCTTATCACTTAAGTCCCGACCATGTTCCTTATGTAAGAATTCCGGACGTTGGTGATCGGCTGATTCCCAACGCGGACCGCAGAAATTCGTTGATAACAGCCACATACGAAGGCTTTGCTTCGGCTCATGCTGGCGTGTCTGCAACTGTTTCACTCTTGCAGCAGCGTTACTGGTGGCGTGGTTTATATAACCAGACCCGTACTTATGTCCTTTCTTGTGACATTTGTCAGCAAATTAAGCCCTCTACGGTTACACGTCCGCCACAAACACAGCTCTGCATTTCTAATAAACCTTTTGGTTGTGTATACCTTGATCACTGCGGTCCATTTTCTTCTGATACTGCATATAGATATATCTTAGTTGCAGTTGATTCGTGCACACGTTTCATCTGGGTTTGGCCACAACGCAGTGCTGACGCTCAAAATGTCATCAGGGATATGCGTGTCTTTGTGGGAATTTTTGCCTGTGGCACCTTCCATTCCGACCAAGGTCCAGCGTTCGCCTCTAAGGCGTACAAGGACGCGATGAGGTCTATGGGGGTACTGGTGCAATTTTCGTCTCCATACAGGCCTGAGGGCAACTCAATTGTGGAGCAAATGAACCGTGACTTAAAGCAATCCTTGACAGCTAGAGTCTTAGGTACTGGCAGGAACTGGCTGGCCCACTTGTATGGCATGCAACGTGCACTTAATAATCTCCCTAGAAGATCTCTGGGTGGGCGGACCCCATACGAAATGCTCTTTGGCATACAGATGTTTGTGCCAGACCTTGATGGTCTAGACTTGGCGGCGAATGCCGCAATCTTTGACGTAGATAATCATTCTACTATGTTGCAGGACTTACAAGAGACCCGTGACAGACTTGCAAACTAACACTTACCTTCAGCCACTGACACTGCGTTGCAGATTCCGGTTGCCGGCTGGCTTCCGAAGATTGGAGATCTGGTCCGAGAGAAGGTGGAGAACAAAAAAGAATTTGGCCCCTCTTATCGTGCACTGGTTCCAGTTCTTGGCTTAAAGGGTACTCGTACAGTCATCTTACCACCGCTTCCTGGTCGCAAAGACAACAGATACATCTCAGTGGACAATGTCAAGCTACAACATCTGGCCGATCCTGAATAGTATAACACCTGCGGTATCATGTCCAGCAATTTCAAGAAATCCTGTTCGTGGCCCTCCAGTCTCCACAGGCGATGATGTTGCCATTGGGATGGTCGCTTTGCCAGATCGCCTGCTCAACTTCCCGGCTTCCTCCTGCAACGGGGAAACTGAGTATACATACCCCGCAAGTGAGTCAGTGGCTCATTTACCTACAACTCCTCTGAACCCGACTCGTTTTTCCTTTGATTCGTCTTCCACCTCATCATTTGTCCCAACCAAATTCAGTATTTTTGTATCATGGTTCAGAGACAACTTTTTGGTCCCTCCATGGACATACATCTGGTTGGTTCTATTCCTGATTTTCCTGTTCATGTCCATTGGCTTTGTGACAGTTTTTTTCTTGCTCATCAATGGTCACTACTTGCCAGAACGCTCTGCGGTGAACTCTGTGGCTGGAACTTTGGCTCCGCATTCTTCTTCTCACATCATGAAGCGTGACCACACATTTGTGAACATTTCCGACTTTCCAGTTGCAGATGGCATCGTATGGGATGCAGTGAATTTCCAAATACATGGACCGACAGAAATTATTAATGTTCCTAATGTGCTTCGTGTTTCCATGGGTGATGTGGTAAAAAGGAATATTCATTCAGATGATTGGGATGCACATGCCATTGAATCGTTATTTTCTGATTTGAAATATTATGCTGCTTTTAACGCTGAGGATTTGTACTTAAATTCTGCTAATTATGCCGATTTGTATTGTTACCAGCACTACGGCAACCATTTTCTGCATAAACCCAGTACAATTCGAGGTAGTTTCAATTACACCCAATGGGAACATTGCCCGACCCCTCTGCAAGGTAGTTCCCAAACACTGATAAATAAATTTACTTACTTTACAGACTTTGACAGATCAAACCCAGGGTCCTATTATTTTAAATTGAACATCTCTTCGAATCCAAAGGTGATGTTGACCCACACCAAATTGCTATATTCCAGTTCCTTTATGGACACATTAGCTGTTGGTGGCTATGAACACTGGAAAAACATCATTGACTTGAAATCTATTTGGGGCACTAAATCGTGGCAAGTACGCGGTGCAGAAGCTTTACACCGCGCATGCCTTATCCCCACCCAAATATTATTTTTAAATAGTACTATATATCAAACAACTTGTTTTGGTTTGGCGACTTCCAAACAATTGAATGCACGTTCCGCTCCTGCGTTGTCGTCCTGGCCGAACAGGAGCTTGCATTTAAATTTTTCCCTTGATACATTGCAAGCGTTGTTTCAAAATAACTCATTTAATGCCTCTACACTAGATCGCTCAGCCTGGTTGATGTGGCCCATAGCTTCTAATGCCTGCCAACTACGTTTTCATAACTCTGCTCCTGATTACAAACAGGATAGACCAGATCCACGGTTTTCTGAATCACGTACGGTTACGACATATTCGGTTGGTAAATTATGCAAACAGTGGTTGCAGCACTCTACATTAGATTCCGTAAAACAACATTTATCCCTCCTATCAGACAACATCGATCTGGCCGATTTTGTTCTAGGACCTCGAGGTCCAAGACCTAAAAGATTTGTTTATGCGACTTACAATGAAATCTGGAAGCTTTCACAAATAGAAGCTGCTTCCCGTTTACGGGAAATAGATCAAGCAAATCTAGAAAAAGTGCTTGCTGTTGTCGACATTAGTATTAACACCCTGTCTTCCTGCATTTACACATTAGAGAATATTGTTTCATCTGTTGTTGATATTGTACAAGATGACGTGTCTGTGTTATATCATGGTCAGAATCAATTGCGTTCAGTAATGCAGTTTGCATGTACTTTGCAAACACTGAAAATGGGGAAGGTTCCATGGCATGTTTTAAGCACATCTGCCTTGTTCTTGCTGTTTAATTTAACTGAGAAACAGCAGTTCATGTCCATGAAAGATGCAACATACACACTTCTACATATCGAAAGAATAGATCCTTTACCGTTCTCTGTAGCGGAGACTGACTCTGCAGTGTGGCTGGTACACGGGGTTATCACCTTGCCTTTTTCTTTATTTGAATTCAGTTCATGCATGAAACATTATCCGGTTGGCCGTTTTGAGCCTTTGAGTAGTGCCTTTTTGCACGAACAATAGTCCCTACCTTTCACATACAGATGCCTTAGGGATGACAAGGAGGTATTTCTCACAGGGGAGACTTGCGATTCTACAGTGGGTCATTCCCTGGTTTGTAAAAACATTAAATTGCACGGGGCTTGTAATGTTTCTGCCCCGAATCTTGCTTGTGTTTTAAAGGGCATTCCTGTTCCTGTTATATCACCTACTTTCACTATGCTTGCTAATGTTAGCTATCTCCTTTTAAATAATCAAGACTGCTGTGGGATGCAGGCAGGCATACCCTACATTGTAACAGTTTCACAACGCGTAGTGTGCTGCAAAAATGTGCTTTTTCCACCCCCGCGTGGGAAGTTAGATAGTTCCATTTGGCCTTACATACCGACTTTGAAGGCAGATTTCAATAAATTGAGCAGAATAAAGGCGCTATTATTAAACCAGGAGGTTATGCTAACTTCCGCACGGGAGACCTTCGTCCTCCAGGTGGCCAGCACCCACAGTGAAATACAGGCCCTTTTGAATACAAACCTCCCCCAACATTTCGGTGAACTGATTCACCGTATATTCAATGCTTCTAATACCGAAGGTCTTGTGCACTTTTTTAAAGTTGTGGGCTCTGGCCTTTTAAACTCCTTTCAGACTATATTTGGTGTAATTCCGGCTTTTATTCATTCTATTTTTTCCAGCGTCTTTGGTGGCTTCCCATTGATCCTAGCCTTAGCTGCTGGAATATTGCTTTTATTTTGTCTGTTGCGCAATGGCTCCACCTCCTGTGGGCCTACACAACCCAGGGCGACTGCGGATGCTCCGTGAACGCATGATTGACAGCTTCGGCATCCTGTCGCTGGCGACACTCAGCGTGTCTTATGGACTTTCTTATCGCTTTGCGTATTTCACTTGCGTGCAACCTGTGATGTCCTGCTTACGATGTCCGTTTTTTTGGTCCTTGGATGTTTGCCTCTCCAATACGTCTTGTTCTGACCCGGATTTCGACCAGTTGATGGGCCCCCTAATGGCCCATGAATGGGAATGTTCCGGTGATGGATTGATGGCGCGTGCGGCTGCACTTGGAGTCTTGGCGCAATGGGATATCTGGGCGGCTGCTCAGAATCTCCTACAACAAAGTTATATTGAGTATCACGCAAGTTGTCCCGCAATGCTGATCACTGCTCCCTATTGTGAGGAGCATGAATGCAGTTTTGATTTGTTGAACTGGATGGCATCTCTTTTTCAGACGATAACAATGATGTCTTTTTGGAAGGTGTTGAAGTTTTCTGCGCATACACTCTGATGGATTAGTTGCATTGACTCTCAATGAACTGAATAGCTGGATTTTTTTTATTTCTCATTGAGTGACCTATTTTCTGGCCCTATCTAGAATTTTTTTTCCACGTTTTTCTTTTTTTATTACTCTCCCTTTCCTTCAATAGGACATTTCCCAACAATAGACGTTTACATTCTGCTCCATCTATTCGAACTCTGTTTTCATCCTATGTCTTGACCTATGGACTGACCAGGGGAGGGTGTAGTGTGGATTGTGGCCTCATGATCGACATTGCTAAGTTAGCTTAGGCCTAGCTGCCATGATGCCTCCTTTGCACACGTTACTCTGGGACTTTGTTTTTCCAGACTCTGCTTGTGACCGTTCACATTAGAACTGTCTGCCTTTCTGCCTTTCACCTTTTCTCATGTTCTCTGTGGTTTTCGTCTGCACACAATGTACAAGGTCGAAAAACAACGTCCCTTGTTGTTGCTGTTCTGGTCAGCCCCTCGCACTTAGACATAACATGAAATACAGCTGCACTGGAGAAATTTGTGTGCTTTTAATATTGTGATCTCCCTGTTGGTGGCACTTGGAGAAAAACCTTTCCAGGGAGAAGAGCTGTGCTTGTCTGATGATGTAAACCTTGCATCTAGTTCTTGAGGTATGGGGGTCCCCCTGACAAAGCCCAGAGGTCTTCTATTTTTATAATAAACTAGTTACTAGCACGGGGAGGGTGGCAAGGCATTTTAGTCCTTTATCCACTGTCTTTATAAAATGCTGTCCCCGTTTGTATTCTATGGAATTGTAACAATGCTTACTGTTTTGTCTTTATGCATTATGCTGCTAGTACTGGCACGTGTACTGTGTCTGAGAGCACGATAGTTGAAATAAACATTTTAAACTATACTGTGTCTCTTGATACGCACGTTGTGGACAAGTATGAGTGAGTAATGAAAGAGTGTTCTTACTCCCGCGATTCCTGAAAGAGTCTGTGTTCTGGGATGTCTAATCATTGGTAGCTTCGCTGTAGTACGGAGAACGAATGAGACACTATAGCTAGTCGGATTGGGATTTTGGGCACTAAGGTGGATGGTTGGTACACCACTATACACCGAGGTCCTGTTTTCCTGCGCATAGTTCTGTATATGTGCGGCATCCCAGCAACAGTTTGGCCTCAGCGCTCGGCTGACGCTCGAACTGTTATAAAAGATTTGCGAGTCTTTATCGGCACATACGCAGTTGGCACGCTACATTCTGACCGTGGTCCGGCGTTTAGCTCTCGGGCTTACAAAGAGGCCATGGAAGGAATGGGCGTAGCATTGCGGTACTCCTCTCCGTATCATCCTGAGGGAAATTCTGTTGTGGAGAGGAAAAACCGAGACTTAAAGCAGTCTTTAACAGCTAGGGTATTAGGCAAGGGCGGTAGATGGGTTGATCACCTTTATGGGGTACAGCGCGCACTCAATAATCAGCCAAGAAGCTCTCTAGGAGGTGTCACTTCTTACGAGGTCCTATTTGGGACGAGAATGTGGGTACCTGATCTTGATTGTGAAGGCACAGTGGCGGATGAAAAATCATTTGATATCCATGATCGTTTGGCTGTTTTACAGGATCTAAATGAATCCAGGACACAACAAAGTAACGTGCTCCAGAAACAGGCCGCCACTGAGGAAGTCAAGGCAGTAACGGCAAGACCTATCTGGATCCCAAAGATCGGGGATCTAGTCAGAGAGAAGATTGCTGACAAGAAAGAATTTGGGCCATTCTACAGAAAGCCTGTACCGGTCCTTGCAATCCACGGCACAAGAACTGTACTTCTGCCGCCTCTTGCCGGAAAAAGGGAGAAAAGATTCGTCTCAATTGGCTTAATCAAACCACACTATGTGGCCGATACTAAACAGTAGGCCACGTGGACTCCACAGTAGCAGACGCTCTCCTCTCGCTACAATCAAAGAAGTCCAAACAGAAAGACTCATCACGTTTGAAGAGCCACCTGTACGGAATGAAGGACTAAGCAACAATGCTATGGAACTCGTTCCACTTCAACAAGAAATTCATCTTCAAAATGAAAATCAACTTAACAACCAAGTTGCAATGAGACCTAATACAGACATCTACGTCAACATGCCTCGTCAAGAGCAAAATCCAATTTCAACAAATCCCGATGCAATTCCAACAATTGATCGAACTGCTTCTGGCTATTTCATGAACTTTGAAACGTTTTCACTGGATCCAAGTGAGCCGGAAACGACGCCAGCCAAAAAATCACTCCAACAGAAACTCAATGACTTTTTGCACTTTTTTAGAAAGACTTACCTGGTGTCACCTTGGATAGAACTATGGTATATCACTGGGATTTTATTTTTCATTTTCTGGCTAGGTTTAATTATAACTTTTAGTATGCTTATTAATGGACGATACTTCCAGCAAAGCTCCACAGCCCAAAGAGTCAATTTGATTTTAAAACCACACCAGTCTTCACATCGTGAACCAAGAGACTTGTCTTCAGTGAACATTACAGCAGTTCCTATACCGGACGGTATAGTATGGGACAAGATTGATTATGATGTATTCGGTCCGACTGAACTTTTAAAGCTAAAACATGTATTTAAAATTTCTTTAAGTGTTATCGTTACCTCCAGTACATATTCTGATGATTGGGACACTGAAACTGTAAATGCTATGATGTCTAATTTAGAAAAAACTGCTGCATTTCCGAATAATGAAATGTTAGAAGGTACTTCAGACTATGATACATTGTACTGTTACCAGCAATATGGTCATCATTTCTTACACAAATCTATAACACCTAGAAATGTATTTGAGTACCACCAGTGGGAACACTGCCCAACACCTCCAAAAGGTAGTTCCCAAGCATTTGCACAGAAATTCACATACTTCTCAGGGTTTAACACATCCGACCCGAAGTCATTTTATTATAAAGTGGCGAAGATTTCAGCTCAGAAAATTATGTTAACAAACACCAAACATATTTACTCTGCATCCTTTCTGAACCAGTTGTCTAAACGGGGTTCCGACCTATGGAAAGACACAATAGATTCCAAATTGATCTGAGATTCTAGGGACTGGCAAGTCCAGGGAATAGAAGCACTTTTTATAGCATGCATCAGTCAGCAGCAGATTTTATTTCTGAATGAAACTGTGCAACAAACAACCTGTCTTGGATTAGAAAAAGGCAAGGAAATGAACACACCGGGGTTTCCAACACCATCGCAGATGGGTGGGGGGCAGAATTCAACTACACAAGGGGTAGGATTAGATGACATTTTCCAGTACAACAGATCAGATCCTGATTGGACAGAATGGCTGGTTTGGCCCATTGACACAAACAAATGTCAACAGAGATTTATAAATATAACCAAAGGGTTTAGTATCCATAGGCCAGATCCACGCTATGTACAAAGACAACACCCAGGGGTAGTGACATCGTATAGTGTTGGGAAGTTGTGCCTTGATTGGCTAGAGACCGCGACACTGACAGAAGTAAAGCACCACTTGACCTTACTCACACCTGACATGGATCTTAGAGATTTTCTACTAGGTCCCAGGAAACAACGTCAGAAACGTTTCATATATGCTGGCCTTTATGCCTACTATAATGAAAACTGGAAAATATCCCAACAAGAGGCCGCAGAAAGGATACGGGAGATAGACCGTATTAACTTAGAAAAGGCATTAGCAGTAGTGGATAATGGGTTAACTACTTTGACCTCCAGGATTTACTCCTTAGGCAACATTGTGTCCTCGGCAATCGACATATTAGAACAAGATCTGGCCTTGTTACAACACGGGCAATCTCAGCTACGTTCTATTATGATGCTAAGCTGGACGCTACAATCTTTGCTTGCAGGCTATGTGCCATGGCGTTTTATAAACACCACGTCTCTGTTCTCAGAATACAATCTAACTGATAAACAGACAGAAATGGCACAGAGGGGAGCCAAATATACAATGCTGCGTATTGAGAAACTGGAAAGGTTACCATTCACTGTAGCCGAATCACCATCAACAGAATGGCTAATTCATGGCCAAATCACTCTGCCGGTCACTACGTTTCAGTTTCAATATTGCCTTGAGCAAAGGCAGGCAGGCAAATATGTACAAATGGGTAAGGGATACATCAAGGAAACTTGGGAGTTACCATATAGATACCGATGCCGGAATGGGGATCGAGAAGTGTATCTGAGTGGTACAAACTGCAAGAACGCTTTAAGCGGTTCTCTCATGTGTCAAGATATTTCTCTGCACGGAGCCTGTAGCAGTTCAGTAGCGAACTTATCTTGTCACATGTCAGGGACCCCAGCGGCCATGATCACGCCGGTTTTCCAGCTGCTCTCGAATGGGAGTTACTTAATGCTACATGATCAAGGTTGTTGTGGGATGCTTCCGGGCGTCGCATATCTAGTCACTGTTAACTCCAGGGTTACTTGCTGTATGCAAGTATTGTTTCCGCCACTGAACACAGTCAGGGAGGCGCCGCTATGGCCTTCGCTAAATGTTTCTTTTATACAGTTTGATACTCTGAGCAGATTGAAAGCCATGCTTTTACAGCAACCCGTGCCCTTAACCTCCGCTCGAGAAACCTATGAACTTCAAGTTGCAAGGACCTCGACCGAGATATAGGCACTCATACGTACAAACTGCCCCCTTCATTTCGCAGAAATGGTGGGACGTATCTTCAATATGTCTGATACGAGCGGAATTGTACACCTATTTAAGACCATAGGGTCCGGACTGTTAAGCACCTTTCAGACAGTCCTCGGAGTAATCCCAAATTTTATACACTCCGTATTGGGAAGCGTATTTGGAGGATTCCCGCTCATCCTGTTCCTAATCGCAGGAATCCTGATTGTAATATTGCTGCTACGCAATGGACGGCCCACTTCCCGAGGGAATGGTGAACACGCTCCTGGAGCGGAAATACCGTGAACGCATGGTACAACTTCTGGGCATTTCTTGCCTGCAAGAACTCAATGCCTCCTGGTTTCTATCATTTAGACCAGTCTGGATAGACTGCATCTTACCTGTGCTTCGATGCCTGTTCTGCGAGGAAGAATGCACGTTGGATCTCTGTCTAACGTTTCCATCGGATGCGCCTCCGGACACGGATGCAATGCTGGACCCCATAAAGGCCCATGCTCTGCGCTGTCCTCAACGGCTTCAGATTCTGATGAATGCATTCCTGGAGAATCCACAGGTGCCGTTTGTTCCTGCTGGGGTAGGTGATTCCTCCACAGGCACCCAGGTTACAACTGCCGCACAAGCTGCCGCAGCACCGACTGATGGCAGTACTACATTCCATCTATGTGCGATTGACGTTCTCTGTGAGGCGTTGGATTTGTCATCTTCAGCAGCTGACACCGATATTGAGCTTCACAGCCAGGACGCGTAATCTTGAATTGGCTCATCGTGTCCTGGGAAAGAATTCGGCTTATTCACTCGTTTCAAAATAAAACGATCTAAATTTGGAACATTTTCTTACATTGACACTTTCGCTTGAGAAAAGTATGGCCTTCTCCTGCTTATGGTAATAAAACTTCTATAAAGAGACGATATTGACTTTTAAAGTGGCGACTTGGAAAAACTGAATTTAAACATCAAAATTTTTTTAACGATTTTTTAGAACCATGTTTTTACTTGCTTTTAAAAAATATTTTTAAATTGCCCAGATTTTAAGTATGGTCATTTATTATCCAGTTCGGAAGTGGAGTGGGTGTGATATCCCGCATAGATGCCCTAATGTAGATCCGTTCGTACATGCCCTAAAATGGACGTATTCATATTTACCCTAATATGGTCATATTCGCACTTGCCCAATTATGGTCATGGCCGCATATGCCCAATTATGGGTACGACTGTACATGTCCTATTATAGTATGATTCCTTATATAGGCATGATCTTTCACCTACATTGGTCCCAGCTAGCACACAACGAACTCTAAGGGCTGAACGTTATCTATCCTGTGGTTTTGAATGCAGCAGGGTTCTTCCAAACACAGGCCCACACTGTACTCATTAATTATGCATGGCTTTCTAAGAATACACCACCGGCATAATATGTATGTACAAAGTTCACCCCTGACGTCTTCCTCATGTCCAATACAACCCATACTGAGGACCGAGACTCTTTAGGGTATAAATACACCACATCTTGCCCCGGTAAGGCAGAGGGAACCGAGACTTCCATGCTGACACACTGACCAGAGACGCTGAGGCTCCTGCATGCAGTCACTCCAGCTGACAGCGGTCTGACACAGCCCTGACAGGGTGTCCAACTCGAGACCAGGACGGGGTCCCACACTCTCTCTATTCAGGTATGGGGGTTCGACTAAATCCTAGAAGGATTCTTGGCTCTTAGCTTTTAGACCTACACATATGCTAGGTACACTCAGGTACATCTAGTTAGGCATCGTAGGAGTACGCGCACTTGCATAATGCTTTTATATTCATGTATGTACTCATGATTATCTCAATGTGGTGGAACTGTTCTATCCCTTTGCTTTTATCGTACTGCTGATAATATATCTCTGCTATTGTCTGCTGGTTACCGCAGCACATATATTTTACACTAGAATAACAACTGTTCAATAAATACTTATTGAAACGCCCGACTGTTTATTCTGTGTAACTCTCTGAGACAAACCGAATAAGTGAGCACGAGTGACTGAGCGAAAGGTAGTACATTGTCTCCACGATTCTGAGGGAATCAGGGTTGTCATGATCTAAGGCTGCCAGAAACTAATCTCTCCCCGATAAGAGGAGACACTAGTGGCACTGCGAGCTAGCTAATGAAAAACAATCTAACATAAGCGGTGGGGGTGCACAGAGTCAGTCTGCCACCAAGCCCACAACTTATGTTACACAAACGCGCAGGTACTGCATGGGTACTATAGGAACTACACGACAAAGGGAAGTCTAGCTCTAAGGGAGTAGTTGCGGGCATCAGTAGAAAAATAATGAATTTAGTCCAGTTAATTTTTAACCCGGAGAGCTCACCGAAGTGAACAACTTCTCGTAGTACGGGGGACAAATGATCAACAGGGTTCCTTATGTAGGGTAAGGTGTCGTCAGCGTACGATGAGATTATTAGATTGTATGATGGGAACCTAATACCCCGGAAGCCATGATATTCCCGAAGGGCGCAAGCCAAGGTCTCCGCCACAATGGCGTAGAGAAGAGGAGATAATGGGCACCCTTGTCTAGTACCCCAAGTGATATGAATTGGGGCAGAGACCATATCTCCCATACGGATTCTAGCAGTGGGTGAATTGTAGAAGAATGCTAATAGTTTTAAGAAAACCCCGCCCACCACCATCCTTTCCAAAACAGCTCGCATAAAGCCCCATTCAACCAAGTCGAACGCTTTTTCTGCGTCTAAAAAAACCGCTGTTGCCTCAATTTCAGGTTTAATATGCTGAAGTGCCCCGAAAAAAGTGCGTAAGTTGTACGTTAGGTTGCGGCCCGGGACAAACCCTGCCTGCTCTGTACTAGCCAAGGTCGGGACAAGTTGTTCTAATCGGTTAGCAAGTATTTTTGAATAAAGTTTGGTGTCCACATTCAGTAATGATAGAATACGGTAAGAGGAACATTCCTCAGGAGGCTTACCGGGCTTGGGTATGGTGACTATCACAGCTTCACACATTGTAGGGGTAAGTCTCCCTGTTTCATATAGCTCCTCAAAGAGTGTGACTAGATGTGGGGTCAGGAGGTCTTTAAACTCTTTATAGAAAGTGACTGTTAAGCCATCCTGCCCCGGGGCACTACCGGAGCGCATGTGACTTAATGCCTCATGGATTTCCCAGGCTTCTAGCGGTCTCATAAGGTATTCACGCTGGTCGTTCGTGAGCCAGGGTAACTTGATATGTTCTAAGTAATCCCAAATGGTATAATCATTCGTCTGAGAGCGGGAGCAATAGAGCGCTTCGTAAAATTGCTTAAACCGATTGGCAATGTCCTCAGGCTCCGTCAGAAGCTCCCCCTCCACTGACCGTATCTCAGTGATCATGCTTGCCTCCCTCCTTTTCCTCAACAATGAAGCAAGAGTAGCTCCTGCGCGTTCTCCCTCCCTATAACTTCTAGCTGTAGCGTATTTCCCCATATGGTGAACCTCACTGTCCGCTGCTTCCTGGTATTCAGCTAGTGTGTCTTGCAGTTCTTTGTTCCTCGCTATATCCCCGTCTTGCCCCAATGTCTTTTCTAACTCAAGTAAACGCTTTTCCAGATATTCAAGCCTATTCCTAATAGCTCGAAGTACACCCGAATGTTTGGACATGGTGATGCCTCTAATATATACCTTAAAGGTCTCCCAGACTGTTGAGAACTGCGATACCGAGCCTATATTATTTGCAAAGAAATCTTCAATGGCCTCTGCCATCTCAGCTTTGAAAACTGAATCCAGTAACGAGTACGGAGGAAACCTCCAAGTAAACGGGGCAGGCTGCCGACGGGGACTACGCAGTTCTAATAGGATGAGCATGATCGGACAGGGTGCGGGGGAGTACCTCGCAGTTTCGAACGTCGGCATACAAAGCCCGAGACAATAACCAGTAATCGATTCACGTGTGTAATGCGTGTGGGGCTGAATAGTGCGTGTAGCCACCCACCTCTGGACATCTCGTCCTCCATACATCCACCATATCAAGCCTCACTGTCATGTCCCTAATAAGTTTTGCAGTAGAGGAAAGTCGGTGTTCAGGTCCCCCTGACCGATCCCGGGTTGGGTCAAGGACGCAGTTAAAATCACCCCCAACTAACAATGGAAAAGCTGTACTCACATCTGGGGCTGTAAATATAGAGTGATAACATTGAGGATCGTCAAAGTTGGGGCCGTATATGTTGATAATCACTAGCTCTAGTCCCTTCCCTCTACACTTCGAGATGGTGTATCGTCCCCCCACATCCGTCTTGACAGGGTCTAGTTGAAATCCTGACTTGGGATTTACCCACGTGAGTACCCCTCTAGCATGAGAAGTAAAACCCGAGGCGTGAAACAAGCCCTGCAGGGCCCTTCGCGACAACATAGCACTGTCTATAGGCAAATGAGTTTCTTGTAGTAATCAATATCAACAGAGTGACATTTCAAGTAGGCGATGACGTTGCGTACCTTACGATGATTCTTTAAACCACGAACATTCCATGTTAAGAATCTAATAGGCTGACCTAGCTGTTGCGCCATATCTGGGAAGCATGAAGAACGATTTGAAACAAAATGAAGTCTACACTGTCCTGCCCAGCAAGCCGACTGCAGTTAACTGAGCACATCTCATATCCCTTTCTTCCGCTGTGACACATAAAAGAAAAAAACCTAACAGTCCCCTCCTCCCCCCTTCCACGCTGCATCGCCCCCAACTTGACACAGTCGATTACCCCACCCTCCACACAAATCAAACAAAAATGGCTTGAACCCATCTGGTGGAACACACGCAGGGGCGGATGTTGCCTCTCCGCTAACGTGCTCCCGGTCACAGCCACAAGCACTAACAAACGCCATATAGCTACTCTCATGGCAGAATATAACAATTCGTGAGTTGGGTGCACCCACCCAGATCATTCAAAAAGCAAGATGTCCAAGGGTCGGCACACACATCCTCTGCGCCCCCGCATCAGTGTCTTACTCTTGGAGCCACTGGGCTCCTATAATATTGAGCTAGGGCTATGCAAGACCTCACAACTCGCCGGCTGTTAAGCTGCTCGTCCAAGATAATACGCTACCTTATATTCAAAGCGCACAGTGCCACAAGGATCCTGCCACCAATAGGCAACCCACACAGCACAACAGTTGCCCGCCCCGAGAGGGCGCTCAAGCATTGCGCCCCCAACCATAACTTCTGACATAATAAAATACCCTGGTAGAGGAAATCCAACATGTGGGTCATAACAATGAGCAAAGCAGCACAGCCCCCAAATGAACTACCTTATACCTCTAAAGCTGCGACAATCGGATTAGAAGCACCCTCACACCCCCAACCCCACATCCCCAATGTCAACATGTAAAGCAACAGTATGCCAGGTCTATGAAGTACAGTTAATCATTTTCGTCTAGTGCCCCTCCCTCTGTGCCCTGCGAACTGCTCGAAGCAGCCCCGCGCTGCTGTTCTTTGGTGTAGTCTTTGAGCGCTTTCTGTAATGACTTGGGGTCGTGAAAGATCTTGGAGACACCATTCATGGTAACTCTTAACCTTGCTGGGTAGAGCATAGCGTAATCTAGTTCTTGGGCCCGTAGCGCTCGCTTCAGTGGGGCGAACTGTCTGCGCGCCTCCTGGACCTTAGCTGTAAAGTCAGGGAACAGTGAGATTGTAGAGCCCTCATATTGTAGTGTCCCTAGGTCCCTGGCCTTCCTCAATGCCGCGTCTCTGTCCCTGTAGTTCAAAAATTTTGCAATGATCGGACACGGATGCGCCCCTGGGACCGGCCTTGGGCCTAACGAGCGATGCGCCCTTTCTATGACAAACATTGCAGAGAAAGTGTCCCGTCCTAGCAGTGTAACCAAAAGGGTCTCAATGAAAGTTTCCATATTACCGGTGGATGTCGTTTCAGGCAGGCCCGTCAGGCGTATGTTGCTCCGTCGAGAGCGAGCTTCAAGGTCCTCCGCCCTCTCCTGCAACTGCTGTAGTGCCTTACCCATACGCTTCTGCGTAGAGTCCGTTTCCATGTGTGACTCCTCAATTTCCATGATGCGCCTTTCCGCCATGTCGATCCTCTCCGTGTGTTTGTCGAGCCGCTCCGACATACGATCAACTCGGTAGACCAGGGAGTCAATCTTCACATCGATAGTGCTGAGACTGGATTGGATGGTAGCAAGAATTTGACAAAGGTCCGTCGGTGTCTCATCCCCCACAGCACCCCGCTCAGGTATAGCTTGCACATCGTCTGGCTCGCGATTTCTGGTCTTGCGTTGTTCGAACTGAATCTTAGGTTGGAGTTTGTCAAGCTTCCCCATGCCGTCTAGCACAGCACACCGAGAAAAAACACCTGAAGTGGCTATGATATGACAAAGTCTTAGTAGCACCAATAAAACCCAGCGCAGTCTATCCCAGTGGCCCTCAACAATGCAGTCTCCGCAATACAAGCTTACAGCGAGGGAGAGGGGCCAAATTCCACTGCCCCAGGCCCAGCGTCGCTGCGGCAGTACCCAGGGATGTGCCACTGGATTGGGGTTCCCGGTGATGTTTCCAAATTTCCCGCTCCTCGCCAGGTGATATGCCAGATATGGGGTAAGTAAAGAAAAGCCGTCTGCCAATACTAGACTCTGGGTTACTCAGTGGCTCAACTTGGTCGATCTCCCCAGAGCATACTGCAGGATGAGGCGATATGTGAAGGGCAGCACTAGGTGACTACCTACGCAGCAAGTTAAGCTCTGCAGGGACGACTCCTTTCAAAAATGAAGAGAAGGCAAAGGCACCACGAATACCTGGTCATTTCACGCTGTGCCAGCGCTCTCCGCATATAGACTGAGGTGGCCTCCCTCTGACCCGTGGCCAAACCCAGTCACTCTTGCAGCTACGAGTACGAGGGATAACAGGAGAGATCAGCAGCGTGGGATTTAGGCAGCCCCCGCCACCAACTGCAGTATCGATAGGGTAGCTTGACACCACCAGACTTAGTTCGGAGGTCACAGCCAAGAGTAGGGCTATGCGCTTCACAGTTGCTCCCTGTGGTGTGCACAGCACTCAATGTGTGCAGGCCGGAGGGCCGGGGCAGCGAACATGTCCAGAGCCTCCAATGCGCTCTCCCCACCAGCGCCGAGGCGGTCTCACGAACCTCGCCCCCAGCGCCGTGGTCGGAGAATGAGGTTGTGGTACGTTTAAGCTCCTCCAATGCCGCCCCCGCTACTCACTGCGACCTCATTGTGGTGTGCGGTCTCCACCAGGCATTTTCCGATGCAGCCCTCAGTTCAGACGAGGCCGCGCCACTATCAAGGCTCGTGCCCAGGCTCTCCTCAGCTGCGCCTTCCACGCCCAAGCACAGGCACTCCGGGCTGACCCCGTTAGGGGCTGGGGGGGGTTTGTACGCCGCCTGCAATGTGTCGCGTTAGTCACTCAGCAGCAGGAGACGACCGTGCCACTGCAGTCCTCAGTCGGCAATCGGTCCGCCAGCTCCAGAGCTCCGTCGCAGGCTCCGTCGGCTCGACTACGCAGTCCGCGGCCAGGCACAGGGGGCACGCGAAGTCTCGAAGCTGTATTTGCACTTCTGTTCGACGAAGCTGCCCCAAACCAGCGTGACTCGTTGCCGGAGGGGCTCCGACACCCCTAGCCTCTAGTTGCATGCGGTAAACATGGATTATTCTGCCAGGATTTTTAAGGATAGTTGAATGGCGCAGCAGAGCTCAACTAGCCCGCGGCCATCTTGTTGAGCCGGCCAGCTCCGCCCCCGCCAGTCTACATAAATGAAGGAGAACACACACACACACTCCAGAGCAATGGGGAGAGGATGTGGTCTCACAGCTAGACTGCCGACCTTGGAGCTGGGAAACCAAGGTTCGAGCCTCGGGATCGACTACACATCCTGTGATTCTGGGCAAATCACTCAATCTCCCCGTGCCTACCAAAAAATAAAATAAAAATGAATGTGTCCTTGTGTAACATAAATGGTGCTCGTGTAAAGCGCTCCAATACCTTCGGGTCAAGTTCGCGCTTTATAAATCTGCAATAAAAAAAAAATGGCGGTTGCGCAACTGGAGCAGGAACATTGCAAACAGCTGGAATACTGGAGGTACCTGGTCGTGTAGAGAAAGAAGACGTGCAGTGGACGGTGTGGACAAAAGGCATTTCTGGACAGTAAGGATCAGAGTTATTGGAAGTTGTGAGCCTCACTGAATTGAAGAGACCACACAACAGGCCTGGTATTGTGGGCTCCCGCCCGAGCAGAGCTCCAACATGGGTGGGTACGGCCTACTCATAAGGGCCGCACAAAATACATCGGGCGGAGGTGGCGGGGTCCTGGAAGGGGCCAAGACTCAGGAACAGACGACTGGTGAGGGCCGGACATCATTCAGAAACAGGCAAGAGGCTCTCAAAGGCCAGACGGCAGGAATACACTGCAATGCAGCAAGGGACAGCCCTGCTCAAGATTGAATAGCTTCACGGTTGACAAGTTTTAGTGGATGCATAATAGGAAAGTGTTGGACCTGGCCCATTTTGCAGGGTCAACCGTCACTTTTTGCCTTCTGTCTTTGAATCCGTTTTTGTGCGCATTAGGACTCTGTGCACTTTTTCCATGCTAACCAGTGGTAACGTGCTTTTGCTCTCTCTCTAAAGCATGGGACAATTGGCATTTACCTAAGTGGTACATTTAATTTATATATAAGTCCCTAGTAAATAGTATCACATGTACCCAGGGCCTGTCAATTAAATGTTAGTAGTGGGCAGCAGCATTTATTGCCGAATTAGTTTTCCCTGGCATTAGGGCTCTGTGCACTTTACCACTAAAGTGCTTGTGCTCCTTCCCTAAAACATGGTAGAATTGTCTTATATTCTAAACAACAAAAGAGTGTGCCTTTCCAAAAAGAAGAGCATGTATGTGGAATCCTACTAGGTTCTATAGAAAGCCCTCACTCACCAACCTAGTTGGTGACATGCTTCATCATTGGGCCCCACCAGGAGAGGCCGAATGCCACCATGTCGTGCTTCAACGCCAGAATTACTGCGGAGCTGGAGAAAATGTGATTAGTAAAAAAGGTGAAAGTGAGTTAAAAATGTCTGAAATGTGTCAAAAAAAGTATTTTATTAATTGGCCAATCAGACATGATTAAAAATGAAGTGCAGGACATACAAACTGAATAAATTGTTCAGCTATGTCCGCTGGTGTGTGGTCAACATGTTTCTGCCTATGTGTGAAAATTAATCAGGCATTCGTCAGGACCGAAGGTGAAATAAACCACGGCGGTATGGGCACTCTAAGGCCCACCCTAACCAGAGGTTATCAATGTTAAAAATATTTTCAGACTATAATAGTCAAGTGAACCTCGTGTTGAGAGGAACCGAGTTTACACTACACAATAATACAGTAAACAATAACAGACGAACATACAGAAAAAGAACACACAAAAAACAGTTTTAGATTTGATGTTCATAGGTATGTTATAAGAGAAACATACATGCACTTGTGCTCTTCATGGTGCACTTGAGCTCTAACACTGACCAGATGTGCCACGGTGCTAGATCATGTGCACTTAAATGGTAAAGTGCCAAAAGACTAAACTAACAGCATTTGCGCTCAGTATGCCCATTGCGACGTTTAACCATAGCCAGTAATCCGTGGAGTCTATATAGGCTATAAAATGAAATAACGAAGACAATTAGTGCTGTTGGGCACGAAATAATCTTGAAGTACAAGATAAAAGGTATATCTTACATCCGGTGTAACCACTTATTACACCATGGGTCTCGGGAGGGGTGTGGTGGCAAAATGGCACACCCTACGAATGAAAAGTAAAAAAGGGAATCAGATACATGGCCTGGGGGAAAAGGGGTAATACATATCTCAAATCCGAGTCTAAATAAACTCACGCCTTCGCTGCCAGGCACCCGCTCGGTACCTGCGTCGACCCTCGAATGGCCGGACCCCGCTGGTACTGAGGAACGGGAGGCGGCTCGATTTTAAGCTCCATGAAAGCCTTGGAATCAAGACGTGTTCCGCACACGTCATCGTGTGAGCGTCGATGACGTGGATAGCGCGGGGGAGGCTACGAGCCAATGACATTGTCTGTTGCTCGGAATCAGAAAGACGAAACGGACGGTCGGTCTAAACAGCTGAATGGTGCTGTCAAGGGAACGCCGTGTCTCTTTTCAAGCGGTAGACGATAGAGAATAGACTGTTGATCTCAGACGCCAAACCCATAGACAGATTAATACAAAAAATAATAATAAAAGTGAGTGTGGACTCTATCAGGACTGCACCTTACCACAGGAGACCGGATCCAACAGAAAAAGGCCTTACAGACTAGGAAAATTAGAGCAAGTCGCTTGTGTGATGCGGGACTAACATTCAGTGAAAGATAAATATATGAAAAAAATATATATATTCAGTGTCGTAGCACTGTACCCCACGGAATATTATCATTCAAGCCTTGTTTGTGTGTGCCCAGCCCACTAAAGTGCTTGTGCTCCTTCCCTAAAACATGGTAGAATTGTCTTATACCCAATTGGCATATTTAATTTACCTGTAAGTCCCTATTAAAGGTGGCATTACCTGTTCCCAGGGCCTGTAAACTAAATACTACTAGTGGGCCCACAGCACTTATTGTGCCACCCACTCAAGTAGCCTTTTAAAAATGTCTCAGGTCTGCCACTGCAGTTTTAAACTGCCATTTTGACTTGGCAAAATAAATGTTTTGCCAAGCCTAAACCTTCCTTTTTAATAATTCTAAGTCACCCTTAAGTAGGCCCTAAAGGCTCATATGGCAGAGTGAACTGTATTTAAAAAGTAGTGCATGCGTATTTAAGTTTTAAATGTCCTAACAGTGAAAAAACTCCAGAAGTCGTTTTCAATTTTGTAAGGCCTATCCCTCCCTTTGACTAACACTGGGTTACATTATTACATCCAATAAGTGCTAACCTTGGAATCGGAGCAGATAGAGATATACTGTTTGCACTCAAATCAATTGTAAATTAAAATCCTCTTCAATTGTAAAGTCGGATTTTAAGTTACAATTCTGAAAATGCAACTTTGAGAAAATTGGCATTTTTTTGTCCCCAACTTTGTGCCTTCTGCCAATGTCCTGGGTCACATCACTGTGAATGGCTCTGTTGTTGGAGTTGGTGTATTGCTTCCAGACTGTAACACAAAGGGAGCTTAGTTATGGACTGTATCGACCATCCTGACCGGATGACTGGGAAGGGCTGTACCCATCCCCACTTACACTTCAAAAGACGTTGCCTCCTGCACACACAAAGGAACGTGACACCAGGCCTGCCCTGCTTTTAGTAATTCCAGCCAGTTTAGAGCTGTGACTGGGGGAGGAGGAAGACCTGTCCAGACCCAGTTGTGAGCCCACACAAAGGCTAACACCAGATATAAATATCGAACATCCAGAGCCACTCTTCAGAACACTCCTAGACCTGTGGAAGTTACAGAACAAGTACTGTTCTGCCGCCAAAGGACTGGCCTGCTGCTTGAAGGACTATCTTGCTGTCTGAGAAGAAAGACTGGACCTGCCTGCCTTCACCCCAGGCTCAGTTGGCTGACCTCCTGTGTGAGCTACAAGGACACAACAAGCTTCAGAGGCTTCCCTGCAACTGCCCAGCTGACCTGCTGCATTTGGACCTGCATGGACCTGCATGTATAGGCAACTGGACCTGCCTGAGCCTCTGCTGGAGTGAGTCTCTGATCTTCAAAATGTGACTCCCCAGGTCCTGGACCCTTGGCTGGCAGCAGAGTGCACTCTTCCTAAAGAAAAGGTGGCGATTCTGAAGATTGGTCTCCTCGCGACTACGAACTGATCCATTTGCACCAAGACTCTGCCGCCTGTGATGACCACCAACACGAAGCTCTGTGAAACCTGTTCTTCTCGTTGACAATGACAGTCTGTGGTGACTGGCAATGCAAGACCTGCACTTCGCACTACAGCTATGATTGTGACCTGCTTCAACCCAAAAGGAAATCTTCACGCCGGACTCAGAAGGTAACGTTTCAGCTGGACTAACCTGGTCCCTCTTTCTGAACCATGATCAATCGCTGTCGCCTGAACTTGTGACTTTCCTCCGGTCTAGCAAGACAAGATGACCACTTTTGCTTTTAGCCACTTTTTTTCACTAAAAACATAAAAGCTAAATATCTCCGGTTCTACTGGTTGGATTTTTGTGATTCTGGTATCATTTTAGTTTTTTGAATTTACTCTATTTTTCTGAATTGGTCTTGGGATTTTTCTTGTGTTGTGGTGTGTTTTCACTTTATTACTGTCTGTGTGCTGCATGAATATGTTACACATTACCTCTAACTTAAGCCTAACTGCTTTGTGCCAAGCTACCAGAGGGTTAAGCACAGGTTAATTCAGTGACTTTTTGTGGTTCACCCTGACAAGGATTGTGGTTGGTGCCTGAGTGGATCTTCCATCCCACTCAACTAATAACCCAATTTCTTACAGAAAGCACATACATTAACTACTTGACCCAATGCTGAGGGAGGTGGAAAACTGCTGCGACTAATGGGTATACCCCTATGATTTGCATAAGTAGGTTTTTATGCAGAGGCTTCCAGCAGCACAGAGAGCTCATGGTGGCTCACAGAATATCTAAATTACAACCAGGGCCGACGGAGAGAAAAAACAACGCAAAACAGAAGGAGCACACATAATAGAGCAGCCTCTTGTGTATAGTGCCAATTTGAGATTTATTTTTCTTTCGCCAAACAGTACAAGTTGGACTGGAAAAACAACACTTGTCACACAAGTTGAGTGAGACAACATGCAGCAAGTTACAGTACAGAAAATCAAAATTGGGCGCAGTACGAAGGCTGCAAAATGGTAGAGATTTGTCCAATCAGGCCACACAAACAAATAAAATGACCCAATGCACAGCTGGTGCAGCTAACGCCATAATGGAAAACACTGACAAGGAAATCAGTCAACATGCAGCGTCTGACCTGCAATCGACCACCACTATTCTAGAAGAAATAAATTAGACCAGTAAAGCTCTTGAATGCAAGTTTGAGGCAAATGTCTTAATATGCGCGGACTTGAAAACAGCAGCGGAAAAAAACCTCTGCCAACGAAAACCTGTGAAAAACTTAACAAATAATTTGAGAAAGATAACAGAAATGGTGATTAAGCTGTAGGAAAGTAACCACAACCATAAGGCGATAGCTGAAGATGCTGAAGGCAGATCAAGAAAAAATAATCTATACTTCCTTGGCTTCCCAGAACAGGCTAGGATCCCTAGGTAGAATTGTTTCTAGAGACATGGATAATGGATACCCTAAAACCCAGACAGTTATCAAAAGTATTTTCAATAGAATGTGCGCACTGAGCACCGACGCCACTTCTAAAGCCTGAAATACCACCAAGGGCAATCATAGGATGCTTTCTCAATTTTCGAGATAGAGATGCAATCTCACATGAAGCATACAATATGAGGCACAAAAATACACATTTTCCTAGATCACACGCAGCTTGTCAAATGACAGTGAAGGTCCTGATTGGATTTTTGTTATTTTGGTATCATTTTGCGTATTAAATTTTACTCTATTTTTCTAATTTGGTTTGGGATTTTTGTTGTTTTTTATTTTGACTTGATTACTGTTTTGGTACTGCATACTTCACACATTGCCTTGTGTTTAACCTGTTTGCTTGGTGCTATAGCTACCAGGAGGTTGAGTTCAGGTTAATTTAGTGACTATCAGGGTTCACCTTGACAAGGCATGTGATTATTCCTTGAGGTGGGGTTAGACATGTCGGCCTTAGGGTGGTCTTCCCCCAAACGTTTTGCCTTCCTCCTCTTATTTTTGCGACCCTAGTAAAGTTGTACTACATGTCCCCACTGCCAGTAAATTAAGTGGGCCTGCAGCACTGATTATGTCACCCACTTAAGTAACTCTTTAAACATGCCTCAGGTCTGCCATTGCAGGATGTATGTGCAGTTTTCAACTGCCATGTTGTACTGGCAAAATAAACCTGTTGCCAGGCCCAAACCGTCCTAAATGCTCCTCCCTTCGACCCTCCATAATCAATTCTTTCCTGCATTTCCTCCACCCTCCTCTGAAGCTCTGGCGCCGTACATGGGTTGCCTCTATAGTCATTCCATTTACTCCAGACCTTCCCCCATTTGCGTGGGCATCCTCTACTGGCATACACCGCCTTCTCCACCACCATGCACCAGTCCATATCTCTCTTCCAGTCTCTCACGGAGGGAGTCCCATCAGAAACCCACACTTGTGCTATGTTTCTTTTGGCGACCATCAATGCCAGTGTCACCCCAATTTGGTCTCCACTACCCAAATCGGTTGCCTCCCACACATTTAGGAGACACCATTTTGCAGAACTTCGCAACTCACTCCTATACACTTCACTCAAGCATTGAATTATTTTCGACCAATATTCTTGAATTTTGGGGCAGACCCATATTATATGGAAGAATGTACCCACCAAACTACAACCCCTACGGCAGGAAACTTCCGTTAGTTTCCCCATCTTTACCAATGTAGTGCATGAAATGTAGGCCCTATGGAGTATTTTGAGTTGCACCAGGCGAAACCGGGCTCGGATCGCCACCTCCCGGGGAGAGGCTATTGCCTCCTGCCACTCATCGTTAACCCTGGGCGTAGTTTGCGTAGTAGCGCTATGCGTAGCTACGCGAAGTGCACTTCTCACTACGCGAGCTACGCGAACTGCGTAGTGCGGTAGGGAAATGCTGTTCGCAATGATTGCACAGTGCTGGATGCTTGTCCGCACTGTGCAATCGTTGCGAACGGCATCATGCACAGTGCAAGCGGTCGTTTTCTGCCGCTCGAGTAGATTTGTGCTCGAGCGGCAGTTTTCTCAACGCGGACTGGTAGTTTCTCATCGTGAGCATACGCGACCACTCGCAATGACAAAACCTGACCTCCCCGCATTGAGAATCGCGCCGGGATGTTGATTTTGCTCGCTCGCGGTCGCCAACTTGACGTTGAGGACCGCGAGCGAGCAAAAAATGCCCGCTACACTAGGCGTTTTTGCACTGTGCTACGTGCGATTCGCGTAGCGCGTAGTTGCGCAAACTACGCAAACTCCGCGAGCATAGCGTAGTTTTCCGCCCAGGTCTACTCATCGTCCTGCAAATCCGGGATGTCCGTTTCCCATTTCACTTTTAAATGGGTTAAACTGTCTGGAGCATGATTAATTCGTTTTTTATATGTTAGCGAGATCGCCTTTTGGGTGATGTGTTCCTCCAATAATCTGTTTTCGAGCGGAGACGACTCTGGAAGAGAGTCACCTTTAGGGAGAGTCGCCTGTAGGGCGTGACAGAGTCGTAAGTAGCGGAATGCCTCGGTGGGGGCTAAGTTGTAGTCTTTCTGTAATTCTGTGAATGGTCTTACCTTCCCTCCCCTCCACACATCTCGCACTGTCGAGACACCCAACAGGTCCCACTTGTCAAACCCCTGTCTCTCTTTCAGACTGTCAAGGAGTTGAGAGTCCCACAGAGGAGTCGCTTGTGTGATTTTGTTTTTCCACCCCATCTCTCCCAGCGTCACGTGCCTGGTCTGAATTGTGAGCCCCGTCGGAGCCAAGAGCTGGAGCTTTTTTGGCAGGGTATATAGGGCACCCAAACCGTCCTTTTCAATACATATGTCAGGCCCTGGACAGCCCAGAGGGCATTGTGCAGTGCATTTAAAAGTTTTAAATGTCCTGGAAGTGAAAAACTCAAACTCATTTTTCATTACTTCACGGCCTACCTCTCACATAGGCTAACATTAGAGTTACCTTATTACATTTGATAAGTGATAATTTCCAAATGGGAGCAGGTAACCTGTCCATGTTTAAAGTCTTTGGCATTGTAATCAAAACTCCTCTCTTAAAGTAAAGTTAGATTTTAAATTACAGTTTTGAAAATGCCACTTTTAGGAAGTTGGCATTTTCATGCCATAGCCATTTAGTGCCTGTAGCCTATCTATGGGTCACATGACTAGGTGTAGCTGATAGTTGGGCTTTGTGTATTCCTCCTAGACAGCCACAACTAATAGAGAGTTTAGGTATGCCTGGATGGGCCATCACTGACAGAATGGAAGGGCAGAGCTGGGCACAGCCCTACTTACACTTGAATAGGCTGTGCCCTGCCTGCACACAGAGGGCTGCATACCCCCATAGTTAGTCTGGTGCCAGGGCAGGGAAGACAGGAAGCCTGTGTACTTCAAAGAGAATTTCTAGAAGCTTCTCCCACCTTCCAGAAGAAGGGCAGCAGGTATAAATATTGGACCTCAGACACCACCTCTTCAGTACACTTCTAGACCTGTGGATACTCTGCCAGGAACAAGGACTGTTGTGCTGCTGAAAGGACAACCACTCTGCTGGACTGCTGCTCTGAAGGAACGTCTGCCCTGCTGTGTTTACCTGTAGCCTGCTGCCCTCTTGCCTCCGTGAGAAGGACTGGGCATGCATCTGTTGAACCCAGGACCCCAAAGTGCCTCCAAGGGCTAGTTGGCTTGCCTCCTGATTAGAGCCTCAGGGACAAAAGGCTCCAACAACCTTGAACCCAACACCTGGACTCTGCCATCTGTGAATCCAACCCTGTCAAGTAGTGCCACCCCTGTCCTGGACCTTTGGAAGTGGGCTTGAAGGTGCTCTGCCAACCCATCTGTAGACCCAGCACAGCTGAACCATCTCCTCTGCTGTGCGGTGCAAACCCGAGCAGAACCGACGCATCGCCTCTGCTGCAAGGGTTCTCCTGACGCAAAGGACTCTGCATTGACCTCGATTTAAGGTACTCTTGTTCAGCGGGCCTCACTGGGTCTCTGAAGCTGGCCCAAGCTCCATCACCGTCAGCCTGAACTTGTGAATTTGGTCTTGTTTTATTTATTAAAAATGACTCTATTTTTTTCAACTAGTGAGGCATCTGTTTGTGGTGTGTTTTCACTGTGTTACTGTTTGAAGTGTTGCACAAATACTGTACATATTGCCTCTAAGTTAAGCCTGACTGCTCTATGCCAAGTTACCAGGGAGCTGACCACAGGTTAATTTAGGTTTTGCTTGTGACTACATCCTGACAAGGATTGTGGTCTCTGCTTGAGTAGGGTTTTACCCCCTCAACCAGCAACCCAATTTCTTACAGGTGGGTAGCCACCCACCTCAAATAATAAGCCAATTTTCTACACCCAGGATTGCAAATCATACAGACCCCTTTCCATGATACCAATTGACACAAACATTTTAAGCAACACGCTAGCCAGACGCATACTAGTGGTAGTCTTCATTTTATAGTACACTCTGAACAACAGGTTTAATTCCTTAACACAGCACTATACACAATCTAAGCAGACTGTCATACATACAACATGCATTGTAAGAACTATGTAAGGAATATGCAATAGCTGTCTTGGACATAGAGAAGGCTATTGATACAATAGGATGGTGATTTAATCCTTGTGATTTCCGGTTTACCTACCCTTATTGCACTCCATATATTCCTTATTTGAGGGCATATTTATCGTTTAATGATTTTGGTCTTGGATTCATCACGGGGTGGCATTTATCCCTTAACGGATAGATACACAATTGGGGTTGGTGAAATTATTTAAATAGCAACAACAATTCGAGTTAAGGTGTGATTTAAATATATTTTATATCCCTGAAGAAGTTAAGGCTATGAGGCCTGATGAAACATGTGTTGGCTAAAGGAGGTGTTTGGAGGAAATAAATAAAAATATTATCAAGATAAACAAACTTATATGATACTCATTATTGGCTTTCAGTGAGGCCGCAAGAACTGTTTGTTTTAACATTTGTTTTATATTAGTTTATAACACATTAGCTGTTCATATACATGCATTCATATGTTTTACAGTGTGTGACAGAATACAGTGAACGTTCAACAAGATTAAAATGTTTATCCTTGAATTTTACCTCATTCTTCAAGAGGCCTGCCCTTTTTGATACAACAGAAAAGTGTACTGAAGACGTGCTACAGACATGAATACATTTATAGGTTTGCTTGGGAGCACCACAACTAAAATGCAGAGACAGAAATCAACCTACTCTAGGTATAGCACAACGTGCCTGTTGTGCAGCTAAGGCAAATGGGCTGAAGGCCAACTCAAGAAACTCAGGGCCTCATTTATGAGGCCCCTTGCACCGCCGGAACGTCACTGTTTGTGACGTTAAGTGGCGCAGGAGCCTGCTCCACATTTACACGCATAGAAAGTGGATAAAGCCTCTTGTGATTGTTTTTGTGCAGGAAGGTTTCCCTTCCTGCACAAAAATAATCATCCCCGCAACGAAGGCACCCTTGCACCAAGGTGCACAGATGCCTGCGTCAGCGCACAGTAGCCCATTGAGTGCCAGCGCAGGGGAAAAGGATAGGATACGGTGCATTCCTGCCCTTTTCTTTTGCCATAGGGCAGCGCAGCAGGAAGGCCTGAGGCACTGCCCTACGGCAAAATCTCATAAATGAGGTCTTTAGAGAGTCGCTTTTGGTGCTAAGACAGCTTAGCTAGGGGTAGAAGAGAGGGCTTGGTAAAATAGAGACAGCTTCCCATTCATTTCAATTAACTTATAGAATACAATTGCAAAGTTGGAATTCTTTTTAATGTATTAATTGCATTGATTTTTACTGTTTTGTTTTAATAATTGCATCTATGCGAATTATATCGAATGCTTCAAATACGTGTTCAGTGTGGTCTCGGGCATCCATGTCAACTGCAACAAGTGTAAATTGTTTCCGTGGGGAAGATGGGCAGAGGGGGTCACCACTCTCCAACCAAACATAGGAATACAATGGAGAACTACAAAAATATAATATTTAGGTATAATGATAATGCTAGACACAGCAAGAATAATGGAGTTGAATATAGACAAAACACACATGGCTGTGCAGAATTCTCGAAGAAGTTTGCATTAAATCAATTATTGGGCAGAGTGGCTATGACAAAAATGATCATGGTGCCCGTACATATTCCAAGGAATGTTCACCCCCCTCCGCAGAATGGTGTTTCAGGAAATTAATAGCTTACTCACTACATTGATATGGGTTGGGGGAAGACCCAGCATCAAGATAAAAACACTGCAATTGCCATATGAAAAAGGGAGAATTGCAGAACAGGATATGGATGCTTACACATCTCCAACATCTGCCACAAGGGTGGCCTGAAACAAATGATAGAAACCAAATGCTGCTAAAGGGTTGCCATTATGGAGTGGACCTGAAATACCAGTGTTTTGCTAAAACCCCATGAACCGTTTATGGCCACCATTTAATCACGTTAATGATGCATATGTGGGAATGGATTACTAAAAGAGTGATATATTTTTTTTTGCCAAGCCAGGTCCGCTATGGGGACCTAAGGAATTTTGACAATTACTCCTGTCTGCTAAGATGGCCAAAGCAGCACACAGTAGCGGCCGCTATCTCACAAAAATGGTGGGGCAGCGTGGGGGATCACACAGTAACAATAAATACAAATATAAAAGCACTTACCAGTTGCTCATCGCCTCGGTGCTCTTCTGCTACTAGGCACAGGCTCCCAGACTCCCCTACGACCAATCCAGATGCTGCTCTCATGCTGGTAATACCAGCATGAGAGAAGCGCCGGGATTGGCCTGAGCAGGATGAATTTGCACTCCCAGAGTGCATGTTGTTCTCTCCACCCGGCAATACAGCTCGGGTTGGAGAGATCTCAGTGCACATGTTGGTTTGGCCTTCCTAAGACAGCCGGCCAAACCGGCATGCACATTTGCAGCAGTGCCCACCACTCCTCTCTCAGTGCTGTTGTCATGATGGCCCCACCCCTAAGATGCAGCTCCTGAAGAAAAATAGAATGAAAATAAAATAGTTTTATTACCATTTTATTTTTCGCATTGCCAGCTGCTGGCAGGGGGGCCACGCTCATCCGCCATAACGGAGGAGCCGCCCCTAGCTGCACACATACACATACAACATGAGACAGTTTCCCGCGTAGGCTGCCTGAATACTAGGTACTGCAGACACTAGTGGCATTAATACAAGGGGGATGCCCGCTGATGAGAATATACAAGGCAATCACAGCAGAACGTCCAAGACAAGAACTGTTCATATGGGAAAAATTGGACGAGACTGTTGAGCCCCCTAACAGACATTAAATGGAAACATTTCCTAGAATAGACTTGTAAAGCAACTAGTAACCTGAGATTAAAACTGATTCATCTGAAATACCTACATCTGCTATATGTGACTCCATTAACTATTTTCAAAATATATCAGGGAATAGATCCTAGTTGCCTCAAATGTGCTGCTGGGAATGCTAACTTTATATATATTGTACAGACTTGCCCGATAGTAGTCAAATATTGGCCAACTATAGTTAAAAATACACAGCAATGGGGGACTTGGGAAAATTAGACCTCAGACAATGCATTTTGGGCCTACACCCACACTAGCATGAGAGGCTGATAAAATATAGGTTTGTAGCACAGGGAAAATTACTGGCACATAAGTGCATTACATACACTTGAAACAAACAAGAGGCCCTCTGCACACACTATTGCAAATAGATATGTTAGAATGGCGGAATAGCAGCAGAACATAGAATGAAAGCTGCAAGGTCATTCTTTTTCCTACCTCTTCGCCAAGTACTGGAACGACCTCCCCTCCACCTACGCACCTCCCCATCGCTTGAAGATTTCAGTAAGAGGCTCAAGACATGGCTCTTCGACCGAGGCTCGCAGAACCCCAGCGCCTGGAGACCCCCAGTGTGACAAGTCAGGCTCTAGAAGAACTAACTGTTTAATTGATTGATACATACAGATCAAGCATTAGAAGAGGACATAACAATGTGGAACGGATTACTAAACAATATAGATGCACCGAATGAAGAACATAACATGACAGGTGACCCAGAATGAGGCAGAGATAATATACAATACTGAACACTTTGCTCTAAAAGAGTCACAGCTGAAAGGGAAGCTAAACTCACCTGTCATACTGAGAGACGTCTGCTCATTGCAGAACAATTATGTGTGACTGCTATGAACAATAGCAGTGTGTCTTTTCTGCTTTCCTGTAATTGTTATTCGATGAAAGATTCACTACTGAGTTTGTAAGGTATTACTCATACATTGTAAGGAAATACAATTACCATAATTTGTAAAAAAAAAAAAAAATGCATTTAATGCTATTGCCTCAGAGAACTGGAGAGGAGGTCTCAGTCTCTCAATTCCCGAAGCTAAGTTAACCTGACCCCTTCTATAAGCATACCTTAAGAATGTGCTTTACTATGAATGAGTACCAGAGACAATGTCAATAGAAATGACTTTTCTTCTTGCTTCAGATAAGCAGCAAATAAATGCTCTTGGTCCTCCACTGTGTCAGGGCATAACTAGGCACTAATAAGGCAATACACTGGGACATTAATGTCATTAATAGTAGCCTAAAAATGTAACATTCACAGTTGAGTTAACGATGCCCACTCGATTACCACTAGGTGAAAGCATTCCTTTTATTTGATAACTGCACTGTATACACATTATTGTTTTTGCTTGAATATGAGATCTTTCTGATTAAAATATATCAGTTAAATCCCTTTTTGGATATCTGAAAGGCAGAGATGAGGCAGGGAGCTTCTTACAGTCCAAACTGCACTTTGTACACAAGTGAGGTCCAACAGGTTACCCAGGCTGCCAGCAGGGAACACTTACAGCTTAACACTGAAGAAAACATCTATCCTAAGATTTCACCTGAAATTCCCACACCTACACCGAGAAAGCCCCAACAAATTTCCTTTCTGTCCGTACAAATAACCCACTCTATAAATATTTACAGCAATTGCAACCCAGATATATAGAAGATAAATGTACATGGTTATAGTGCAATAAAATATTCACATATCTTGGTTTGATAGTATTTGGTGCAACAATACCTCTGCTAGATTTCCCCCTCACTCCTCACCACCTCACTCTTTCACAAGCATCATACCTCGCTACACTAAAAACAACCACATTTTGACTCTTGCCCTAGACCTTTCCAATACCACTACCTCATTTTTGACCCTCACCACAGTTCTAGTTGCAAAAAAACTTTTCTCTCCCTTGTCAACCAAACCTGTTCTTGAAGTCTCTGCTACACATAGCCTTAGATGTCTGTTGTCAGATCAATTCTTTTCAATAATAACATATACGTAGAGTGGGCTTTCGTTCAGCTCCTTGGTCATTATTGAATGGCTTTTTGACTATCTTAGATGTCTGCTCTTCAGTCTATTGCTTTTCTCGCTACTCTTGTGTTTGTCCTGCCCAGGAGCATGGACGCCTTATGCTGTATTAAATCAATGAGTTGTATCCTTTCTCTCATGACTAACACAGACTCTATTTTCTTTGGCTTTCAGAACTCCATAGGAAACTCTTCCTCCGCCACATGCAATTTTCTCCCCTCCCCGATGCTCCCAGTTCCATTTTCGATCACCTTATTGACACATGTGGTTGCATGCATTGTGATGCACTCGTGGCTAGTTTGACAGGTTAATGCCAATGCTGAAAAGCATTGGGAAAACCAACAGCTTGGCCTTTTAGAGCCAAGCACTTTTGGCTTTATCAATACTTTATCAATACTTAGTTCACTCTTAGTACAGCTCCTGCTGCAACCTTCACCAATCTTTCATTTTACCTGTCCTGCACTTTATGCCTAACTTCTTCCAAAACCCATAATCTTTCTACATCCAGTTGTTTAATATCCATCCATTACTTGTTTCTGCAAAATACAAAATGGTGCTATGCCTGTACCCGCACTTGGCGTAGCCAACTGCACGTGGATCTCGATTACCCTGTTCAACTGTTGAAGAAAAGTCCAAGTCTCATTTTGGTGGAGTATGAACCCATTTGTAATAAAAATGAAAGTCTGTAATTAACGGAGATAACAGAAATGGGAATCCCTGTACTTAAACTATGAACTAGCTCCTGATTCATGGTATTGGTTAAATATATCAATTAATGATTGTCGTGCAATCCCACAAATCTGCTCCAAAACTTACAGTTTTCTCAGTTCTTAAGAATCTGAAGAATTTCTTCAGACACAGAAACATATAAGAAAGCCATACAAGAATCCAAAGTTAACTACTTGCAAAGAAAGTATCCTTAAGATCTATTGGATGACACAGAACAAAAAGTCATGGCATTGGATCGACATAATCTGTTGAAAAAAACAACCCAAACATGAATCTAAGAGATTAGTGTTCGTTTCTAAATACTCTACAAAGTCAATAACCATTAAAAGGATTATAAATCAGAGATGGGAATTACTACAACATGAACCTGATTTTAAAGGATTGTTTACACCAGGACGAAAAATCTGAAGGAAAGACTTAAGTCCATAAACGCATCAACCACACTGAATAAGACAGGCACAAAAAAATTCCAGAATTGTATTTTTTTGATTTTGTGATTATTGGCGACACCATTACGCATCCCAGATCAGGAGAAACCATCAAACTGGGAAATTTGACAGATTATAATTCACATAATGTGATTTACAGCATAAAATGCCCTTGTGGCATGCTCTCTATTGGCAAAACAGAACGAAAAGTTAAAGTTCGTATAACTGAACACAAAAGCATGATTCACAATCAGAATGTCAATTAAAACTTAGCTTCACACTGGTTGGATCTCAGACACACCATTTCACAATTAAGGTTCCAGAAAATAGAATCAGTAGATATTCTAACTGGACGCACTAATGCTCAGGTTCTGTCACAAAGAGAGGTATACTGGATCAAACATTTGGATACAATGGTTCCCAAAGGTTTAAACAATAAGATTGACATGAGCTGTTTCTTATAAAAAGAGACACAAGATAGATTGGATTATCAGGTTGGAGTTCCATCATAATTACATACACATTCATACACAAGCACATTTCTATACTTCATCTTGCCTTTTATAATCACCATCGGTTCGGGAATATCGGCGTTGGGCACAAGTTTCTTCCTCTCAGTTTTTTTCTTTTAGTTTTTGTTTTCATTTTCTCGAATAGCGATGATTGGTAGTTCTAATGAACTTTATAGCATGTTGATGTATCGATGTGTACGTCATGGTACAATGTTGATGTTCATTTGGCATGACCATGGTAGATCCTGACATGTTTATTTAATTCTATGCTAATCGATATAGAACATCGCATTCAGTTTTTAGAAGTCTTGTTTTGTACTGTAATATGATTTATTTATATTCACAAGTTTAAGAGATAGGTGTAATTCAGTGTAATATACTGGTATTATCACATTTAAGTATCAGTATAGAATAGGTTATTGCTCATGAGGAGATTCAATAGCACGTTGGCGTAATAATATGGCAGATATATACATTTCAACATGGCAACTATGATCCGATACACATTGACTCGACACAGGGTCTTTTTTTGATTTCTAATTGCATGGAAGGTATATACATTTCAACATGGCGACTTCCACACGGGGTCCTGTTTTGATTTCCATGGCTTAGTACGCTGTTATCGCGTGTTATATACTTAAGGACTTGTTTTTAACTTTTGGAACGCATCGCTGAAGGTTCTTGGTCACGCTTACAAGACTCACAGTTACAGGTATTGTTGAATTGAGCGGCATGCATTTTTTTTCGCAGACTTGTCATAGTTTCACGTTTCTTTGTGGATTGTGAATAAGCTTAAGTTGTCTTTGTTCGGTCTGTTTATCAGGTCGGAACACTTCAATCGAACGTTTTTGCAGACGTGGCAAGCAAACCATAAGGAGGTTCATAACTTTGTGGGTAGATATCAACATTACGGTATCGTTTCAGGATATATTGTGTGGCAAGTAGATCCTGATTGTTAAAACGGAGATGTGTCACTATTAATTTACAGCCATTTGAATTATGAGTGCGTTGACAACACTTGGATTCTGTAAGTTTGTTTCATTGTTCACTTACGGTGCTCGAGATCTGGTTTCGTACTATGCATGGAGTTTAAACACTTAATTTGTATTCAGACTTATGATAACACGCTTGATTAACCCTTATGTGTTTCTTTTGAGGTCACGGTGGCATAACTATATCGGTTCTTTTTTATCTTTACCACACATTTTCTTAGAGTTGCATCATATTAAAGTAACAATCAGTGATGGAGTTTTAAATTATCCCAGATAAATACATTTGCTATGACTGTTGCATAGTTAAAGGGCTAACTTGGTGTTTTTTGTTTCATTCCAGTTACACACAACAGCCCCTGAAGAAGGGAGTGCATCCCGAAAAGCATTGGGCAGTTTGCTCTTTGATAAAGAGCTTGAAAGAAAAATACAATTGTTGTTATGATTTGAATGTAATTTAGTATAACAATACATTATTAATACTATTGTTTATGGATATAGGTGTGGTCTTTGTATTAGAGAAGAGCATATGAACAATTTCAACAGTTAAAAAGGAAAATGTTGATAAATGTATGAAGAGGTTTGATTATTTGATTGATATATTTTTTAGCAGTGCTCTCTGGGTGCAATGTTCTTGGCAGTATCTAACAACATTGGTCAAATATATACCATAAAACACACACAGGTTAGTATCTATCACAAGACTAGCTCCCTAATAAGAGAACGAGCAGGTGTCTATCTGAAGTTATGAGAATTACCATATAGACTTCACAAGTAACAAAATGCACAACTGTTTCGGCTAAGCAAGGTGGTTTTGAATTCTCGCATCTCGAGTGCAGCATGCAGTAAATCTGAGGGTCAGAGATGTGAGCTAAGTTAGTTCGAGCAAAAAAACATGGCAGCACCAAGTTGCAATTACGCTAAGGCAAGTACGTTTATTTAAATTCTTCTACAAAACATTTGACTAACCCGTTGCTCCTGCGGTGGTACAAAAATGATTTTGTTTTTCTCTCTCTAGTTGACCTCACATGCTCTTCAATTTTGACAGACACAAACTCAATGCCAGTACCTAATTCCAGGTATTTCAGGAATACTTCTTGGGTGAGCAGATTTCTCAAGAATACACTCCGCTTGCACAGATATTGTCAACAAAACACGTACTTCGTGCTGATTTGAATTTTATTCCATCATGACCAATGAATAATTTGGGCTTTCAGCCAGAACACCAAATAAAAGATCCAGAGCTAGCTTTCTCCAAGGATGACCAGTAGCTACCACTGGCTTCCGCAAGGCACTGACACTTGTGACTTGTCACCTTTCTGTAGGCCCAGTACATTCTCAATTTTATACCAGTATTTTTGCAATCTATACTGCCATTTAGTGAGTCTTAGAGTAGCTCACGCTAAACAGATCTATCAAAACATTATGGTTTATGTGCAAGGTAAATTTTATTTCCCACAAACAAGATCTAAAATTATGCACTTCCCACCAAAACTCCAGAACGTCTTGCACAGTTACGAAATAAATGGACTCCACACTACTCAATGTTCTCTACACAAGGGCCACTATTTCCTTCAACCCTTCTCCCCCCTGCATCAATCCTGCCCCAAACCACATTCACTCGCATTAGTCATGACTACGCTCAGTCTATCCATTTTTGCCCCGTAAAAATATGTCATATGCAGTTACCTCTATGAGTTGACCTCACATTTAACATAACATTATACAAGCCCTAGGAATGACCTTATCTGGTGGCTTTTAACATCATAACACATTTGTTTAGGTTTCACCTATTTCTTCACTACTCAGTGACTCAAAAAATCTACCCTATCCACTAAAATCTTTTTTTCTCTGTCCTTAAAGTTACTATGTCTACCATGCACACTTCTCTCATAAATTATGTAATTTGAGATGTAATGAGTCTTGTTATGAATGCTATCATTCAACAGGCTATAAGTAATGTAATATAAAAGGGCATAACCAGTGCATGGAGAAGGCATGAGTTATAGTTAATGTAGTGTGGCTAGCGAGTGATCCCGATGTCTGTAGGAACGTACTGAGCAACAAACATTCTTAGCCCTGTACAGAACCCCTCCACAGAGAGCCCACTCCCTCTAGACACCCAAGGCCCTTTAGGTGGTGAAGGTACCATTACACACAGACTTCACCCTCTACCAACCATTTGCAGATATTCCTCCTCTTGTGGGCAATCAAGCACACATTGTGAGCTAGTACCTTGTGCGTATAGTCTTCAGTCCTATGGACAACATCTCATGGAGAGATCATTAACTCCCGACTCTCAAGCCCCTATTATGTACAACATTTACCCTGCAGCAAAGCTTTTACAGATAGCCTACTTCCTATGGGCAATCAATGAGATACAAGTGAGCAAGTCGCTGCTCTGCACGGACGTCTGCCTATGCATAGTCATTCATGGATGGCTCACTTCCTTCACATACCCAAGACCCATTAGGATGCCAAGCATGTTGCTATAGCTTACACACATTAGCATTAAAGAAACTATAGAAAATGAGGTCTGGATTATGTCATCATTGATGTAATTTGAGATGATGTCATAAAGGATGCCATTGAACATGTCATGAATGATGTAATATATGAGGTCATAAGCAGTGCATGGCAGGGGTGCAAGTTATAGTCAGTTCAGTGAACTATAACTAGTGAATTTCAGTGTTTTTTTTGTTTTAAAACACAGGGGCAGATTTACAAGCCCCTTGCGACACATTTACGCCGCCGTTGCGTCACTTCTATGACGCAGAGGTGCCGTAAACAATGCGCCACGTTGCGACAAATTTACAACGTGACACATCTAGGGAGGTGCATCACGTTGTAAAGCCCTGCGTGACATTATACCTGCGTCAGGTATAATGTATGCAGGGTGGGCGTTCCCACGCAGGAAAGCCTCGTAAAAGTGACGCAGTGAAATCTACAAGATTTCACTGAGTCACTTTTACGACGCCGCTGCGTCAAAACCTTACGCCTGCTTGAAGCAGGCGTAAGGAGTGACGCAGCACAGCAAGTATAGGCCGCCCCTGAGCAGTGCTGGAGTTGCGTCGCGCTTGCAACACGACTCAAGCACTGCGTTACCTTTACGCCGACAGATGCGTCACGCATGTGTCAATCCATGCGCCACGGTGCACCGCATTGTAAATGCGACGCATCCATGGTGGCGCAAGGGTTTTTTTTACGTGATGCAGATTAACTAGCAAGATTAAACAGCAAGTCTTTCACTGTTTTTTTTTTTTTTTTTCTTCAGGCATAAGGGGCCTGCGAAATCGAAAGGACAATTGTGCTCTTAACTGGACCATTTCCCTCCGCAGCCCCCATCCCACATATAAGGTATCCAACAAAATCTTCAACATCTACTACTACCACTTCGAGCCAGGCTGGGTCGGCGCTGGTGTGCAGCTGCCGGGCGGGCCAGACTGTTTGAGTCCGAAGCTTCCTCATTTAATTCCTATTTCACGCAATCAGGAGTGCCCTGCTGCAATTCCCCACCTAAACAAAGGTCATGATCACGAAGACAGAGGCGGATGCCTCGGCACAGGGCCTAAATGAGGTGAGGGCAAGCCGCAGAGTGAAGTGGACGGCGCTTCCCAGCAACACTGGGAGGGATGCTGCCAATCGATCTATGACAATATCCCTTGGGCTGAAACCTTGAACACTTTACTTACCGTGGAGACTGAACAACATGGCCTTTGCCCGGTGGAGCTGTTTAGGCAGCTATAGAGGAGTTTGGCTCTGGGTCACCCCCTCGGCCGTCACCTACCCAGCCGGACATTGGACATTGCTTTTAATCGTCTCCCCGGTATGTTTCCTTCCCTCAGCAGCCAACATTGGTTTTTTTTTTGCCTGTGTTTTGCCATGCTCTTGTAACGGATGTAATTTGTAACTTGTAACTTAATGTTCCTCATGTAAAGCGCTCTGATACCTCCGGGTCTAGCCAGCGCTATATAAAACTTCTCAAATAAACAAATAAAAATAAAATAAACTGATGCATCTCTGCTGATATGCAGAGATGTGTCAGTTCTTGTAAATCTGCCCCACAATGTTTAATATTATTATGAGTCTTAACTATGACGCCAATTTAATCTTTGCTTTTTTATTAAATTTCTAGGATTTCTTAATGTTACCTAAATTCTTAGTACCTTACTTGATGATAGCATTACTTTACCCTTTTGTTTTTCAGTGAATTTCTATGGGGTTTTTTTTAAGAGTAAAGTAAGATATTATTAACAGACCTAACTAAAATGTCCCTTTAACCTTTGGCTTTTTCAGTGAATTTCTGGGGTTGTTTAATGTAAAGTAAGATCTTATTACCTTACCTAACTATAACATGATTTTACCATTTATTTTTTATCATTGATTTTCAGTTTTTTTATTATATTTACCCAACTCCCTAAATGAAAATACCTTTTAACAGTAGGGGGTTTGGCACAGGGCCTGATCAACTCCCTGCAGGCCGCGTACCCCGCCTCGCCAGCCTTTGGCCATGTGCTGTTGGTTCTGGCAGTAGGACCTGACCGCAGGCAGTCAACTCCCAGCCGTGCATGCTGTAGTCTTGGGTGTAGGGTAATGGTTTTTTATTTTTCCCCAATCCCACTGCAGTAGAGGGGCTTGGAGTGTGCTACTTGGTGGGTCCCATGGGAGTACCACAGGACCTCGGGCATTAATTTATTTTAACCTGGGGCGGGTCCCTATGGGATCCCCTACAAGGGCTAGAGGGTCAGGGTACCCCTACCTGCTCCCTTATATTTGTTTTGCAAACACACTCAGGACCTGAGTCCTCGAATCCTGAAAAAGACTGCCGCAACATTTCTGTTAAAGTTGTGGCCAGCTAATCCGATGCCCAGTCTCATGAGATCTTCCCAGTCCCACGGTACCAAATCAGCCAAACAGAAGAAAAGCCCTATCGGCCAATCAGATTGCTCTATTTTTTAAATTTGCACTAACGTGGGACTCCCAGCTGACAATATATCACTAACTTTTGAACATTAATATCGCAAAAACCAATGAATAAATTTACACTAAATCACAAGAAACATGCTTTCTAATTAAAAATCTAGCTTTCTGCCAAATGTAGTGTCATTCTATTTAGCCCTTTTTTAGGTCTCGCCTACGCAGCGCGCATGCGCTGCATAGGCAAAAAGACCTTTTGCCATTGATTCGGCTTTTCAGCCTAAAACGTGCACGCGTTCCATTGCCTTCAATGGCAACGCATGCACGTTCGTGATTCACTTGCGGGAGCGAGCGGCGCCATATGGTAGCAATTATCGCTCCTGGCGCCGCTCGCTCCCGCAAGTGAATCGCACTCCCCCCACCCCTCCCACTGCTTGGAGTACTGTTTCACTTTCGCGGCCGTGGCGCTGGCCGCGGGGCTGCACTTGTGTTTCAGTGCTTGTTACGTATGTTTCTGCTTTTTCTCTGACAAACCCCGCAAATCTTTCGTGCAAGAAGTAGCAAGTGGCAGTGCTGCTGAACTTTGTGATGTTTGCATCTGTGCATTGGGACGGGGCTTCGCCTACTACAGAGGCTGTGTGCGCCGAGTGTGTTGTGGTAATGCTGAACTCCTCTCCATGGAGACCGGCACAACCCAGCCTGAGGGGCTATTTCACCCGGTGCATCGATCACAGCTCGCGCATTCCGCGGGTCTTTTCAAACGTCGCTTGAGTGTGTTGGCCAGACCGTGCATTATTCAGGAGTTTGGACTGATGTGTAGGTCACGAGACGCGGGCACTGGCATCCTTTGCGGGGCAGCTCTTGCAGCAAGGGCTGCACTTGTTCAAGGAAGTGCGTGTTACAGTTTTGTTTTAGTCGCCTCACCTTAAATAAAACAGATTGGCAATCAGACATACTTAACTTCCAAAAGTCATGGTGTGTTTTTCAGGTCAAGTCAGGTTTTGCCATCCGGAGCTTGTAATACATCACGTTATGTACAATAACAGCCTCACTACTTGTCTGCCTCGTTTAACTATTAAGACACCATTTCCTTAAAAAGCCACAGGGCAGTAGCAGAGGTTAGCAAGAAACGCCCCGATAACACTCAATTGCTGTTCCCTTGGGAGATTCAAAACATGGAAAAAGAAGGGCGAATAAAGAAGAAATACACTGGCTTGAGGATATTTTTATTTGGACAAACAAGCGAGGTGTGATCTGGAGCGCTGCAGTTGAGCGATCTTGGGAGTTTGAGGAAGGCTTGAGGGAAAGAGCATAAGTGTTCAACTTTTTAGCAGCACACGGGCACAACTCATAACGTGTATTTAAAGTCACTAACAATCAGGGACGCAACAAGTGAAGTAGATTATATACATATATACACAGTATATTACTGACTGAATTTGGAGAAGAAAAGGGTTCATGTTTACGAGGATTCCTACAGGTCTAGCAAGGTGAACTCCCACTTTAAGAACTCTGCAGAGGCTCGGAAGAAGGGTTCAACAGGTCCACAGTCACCCACTTTGTTCAGGGGCGTAACAAAGGCCCCGCAGTCTTGCCTCGTTGCATCACTCTGCACACCAAGTCACCTGTGAACTTTCTGCCTCAAAGTGATGTGTTTATTTAGATTTTAATGAAAAACTAGGAACGTGGTCCCATGGTTCTCTTTTTAAGTCTGACACGGAGAGAAACAGACATTTGCACTGTGCATTCACCAGGCCATATGCAAACCCACGAGCACTTGCACACACACACACAAGTACAAACACACACTTGCACGCGTCCATAGACACACATACATACACACTCATACATATGGCCGTACACAGGTACACCAACACCCAAGTATACATCCAAGCATACGCTGAGACAAACATGCAAAGACATACACATGCCTACGTACTGCCACATAGACACAAGACTGAGCTACTAGCACACACATACATACACAGGCTTACACACACAAGACTTTGAGTCCGTATAGACGTATGCATAGAAAGGCAGCCATAGATCCACGTTCATTCATGTACCCATGTGACAACCCATTCAGATATATGGCACCTGACACACAGAGACAGACATATAAGCAGCCACACATACATTCAAATAGCCATACACACTCATCCACATACTGAAAAGGAGTCAACAAGCTTAACTTTAAAAAAAATTAAAATAAGATCCTTCATTGGTTGACGGTTTTGCATGCATTCGTGTGTGCATTGGTGGCTGTGGAAATTAGGCAAAATAAGTGAATGGATAGATGGGCGAGTGAGTGATAGGGTGCCTAGATGAATGGATGAGTGAGTGCATACATAAGGAGGTGACTGGATGGAAAGTAAGATGACTGAAGGAATAGCTCAGTGTATAGATGGTTGAGCTGGTCAGTGAATATAGATGTACAACGAGTAATTTCATGGATGGTGATATTTATGAAGGTAAGACAGTGGCAGAAGGCAATAAATCATTCATGCTGCAGCTGCTCTTTCAATCATCAATGCATTCACTGTTCTTAGTCATTCACCCATTCATCAGTCCACAATAGTCACATTCATCGAATCATACAACCCCACATTTATTGACTCGCTCCTTCATAAAAACCTCACACATGTTCTCACCCATCAATTACTAAGCGCTTTTATCAAAGAAAAATACAAATCCATTAGCTTAGCCGAAGGTTGTTTTTCCTTCACTTTTCTGCTACCGGAAATAACACATTCTGATTGAAAAAGTGAAGAACCAAGAACTAAAAATCAGTAACAAAACAGGGTTGATTTAATGATCTGCGGCTGACACGTGGGAGTTCTCACTGATGTCTGCACACAAATTATTCATTTTAAAGAAATAAAAGAAAAATAGATGCCAGCTAGGAAATGCCCCAGTCGCGCTTGTGTATGGTTTTCGCCTACGTAACTCAAGCTATTAAATCAAATGTATTTTCGCAATAATTCCAGAGAAATTCAAATGATATACATGAATGATATGAAGTTCAAATATTTTGAAATTCATACATCAAAGGCTAAATGACTAATTCAGAGATATTTCAATATTTTCCAAGTTTCGGTTACAAGAAAAAACAAGCATTGGCATAGCCAATAGGTCTGCCTTTGGAACCTTATAAGTGTTTAGTTATCTAGCACAATATCCTTGGTGCAACAACATCAACTGTTGCTTGGCTAAACACTTATAAGGTCCCAAAGGCGAGACCTATTGGCTATGCCAATGCTTGTTCTGTATTGCAGTCTAAAACTTCCATGAGAAATAGCATGGAGAAAACTAGTTTGGGACTCCCTCTCCCATGTTCTAGTTCCCCGCTTGACAGATCACCCTAAAACTCTCCAAGAAGAAGCTGAAGTGGATGAACTTTTGTTTGGAAAATCTTGTGAAGATTCATCACATGGCACCAAAGTTATTAGCAAAACAAAAACACTCTTTCTATGGAAACTAAAACCTAACTATAACTACACAGTAGAGACTGCCACTGTGTGATATATAAAAACATTTCAGAATGCGCCTGTTATTTTGCCTGGGCATTTTTCCATGTGACTACCCTCAAACATGACACAACTTGATCTTGTCAGGCCATTCGCCAGGGTGAGCGTGGAATCCCATTAGCCCCTTATGTAGCAGAGGGGGGAGTCCTTGGTTTAGAAGGCGTTTATCTTATCGCACATGGCCAATATGGATTTTTTTGCCATCACCTGGCCACATGACTTCCAACACGTAAGCATTGAAAAGGTAACTTCATCTAGAGTCACTACTGTTTATTAATACAAGGCTTCTACAGGTGAAATAAAACCCACATTACGGGCATGGGATTAATTAATGAAGCACATAGAGAGACCATCTCTTCTCTTCCTTATTTACCATTGCTAGAATCAATGTTACTGTGGACTACCTTTGCTAAGGACTTCACTTGTGACCATGGCTGTTTTATGTCAGTAGAACAACTGGGGTGAAAGGCAGATTTCCCTGGGTCAAGGGGATACAGTCAGGGTCCAGTTTTTGTATTCAAGCTGCATCTTTAGGGATTGTTCAGGCTCTTGCTGATAACTTTCTCCAGGTTTCTTCTTGGTAGTCAAGGATGGGGATTTGTGTATTTTTTGCTGGTAAAGATTTTGTTGTGTATGGCATGAAGGAATATGGTGGACTAGGAGAGCTATGGAATGGTATACCTAGAAGTGGTTTTGGATTTATGTGATGTTGGCTGCATTCTTATACATCAAAAGCTTTTTGTCTGTTCTACTGCATGTATATTTTTTCTGCCTGACAGACATAAGTAAAGTTTTTGCAACATCATAGCCTTAATGTATTGTAAAATTCATCTAGCATTTCTATTTTCAGGCTATTCTTTAATTCTTTCCACATTTGATTTTACTTCTTGCCCATTAAAGAAATGATTAATCCTCATGTGGATTATAAACTTTACTACTACTGACTCAGATATACAAAGCCAGTGGAAAAGGCCAGTGCAAAATCATAAACGCAATATCCCTATTTAGCAATATTTTGGTACACCACATCTGCTTAATTTGAGCAGGCGCTCAGCATCATTGATTTTTTACAGAATACGCTTCATACTGTAGAGGTTACAACCAAGATCATAACATAGAATGTAAATATCTGACACAGGCTGTGCACTGCCTGTGCCAAATCACACTAATTTGTAAAGTGCCTAAACCCAGAGACAACCAGGAGCCGGCAGAGATCCCAAGCCTGACTACAAGAGAAGTGATTTTAATTTTGTTCTGAAACTCTTTTAACACAATATCATTCTTAACTCCAATGAGAGATAGTTCCACCATCTTGCCCCGATAATCTGTAAGTGCTTATTGTCAGAAATGTAGATCCTGTACTGGATTTTTGAGAAATTATGGTTTGGAAACGTTTATTAAGACTCATCTGTTGTTTTTGTTAAAATAATTTCCTTAATGAAACTTTTTAGCAAGAGTTTAATTCTCAAACACCAGCTAAAATTGCCATCAGAGAATGCAGTCACATTGGAATCAAAAGGAAAGGTGGCACTGAATTAGTGCGCCAGTTCAAGTGCCATATTGAAGTTCTTTTTGGAACTGTGATGTAGTCTTTTGTTGGTGTAGTTACGTGTTATGTTAAAGGCTCTTGGGCATGTGAACATAACACTTCATAAACTATCCACTTCTATGAGGTGTTTGTTTCAGTGCAAGCTCGTCTGCTGAAAATCTACTGGAAGACATTAAGGATGATTCATTTCAACTACTAGAGTTGAATATTTCGCAGAGGACACGTGTGAAGATTTTGAAAGTTTTCTTTTGGATTTAGGAGCATCCAGCTGCTTGACTTGAAAAGTTCGCAAAGATAAAATGTGAAGATTTAGTTACGAACAGGTAATATAAAACATACTCAGGCTGTGCTCACTCCTCTGACGGTGCCCCGGTGACGCGCGGCCGTTGTAGGCTGCTCAGCCTACAACGGCCGCGCGTCACTGGGGCACCGTCAGAGGAGCGAGCACAGGCTGAGTATGCTGCGACAAAAGGTCTACCCGGAGTGGGAAGCAATAAGTTATAGGTACTACTGACCTGTGACGAAGAAGAAGGGTGAGTTACTTACCCACTCAGATAGGGTGCTAACATTTGGCATTCTATATAGGTCCTGAAGAAAGCCCCCAAGAAACACTAGAGGGCTGAAACATGTCGACCTCACATGGACAATGAGGTTCCATAGAACAGTAACATTTCTATAGGTGCACCTCCCCACGTTTTTAAGACTTGCTACTTCTCCAACTGAATAAAGTTTGTTTGGGATGGAGAACTAAGCAATTTTAACTCACTTCACTTTATCATTTCTGATCACTACTGCTAACACCAGTTGGTCTACCTCCAGGTGGAGGAAAGCATTTTGTCAAAAAAAGACCCGATGATGATGCTTTCATGTTCCAATAGAAGCGGAGAACCAAGATATACTGCTCTACCACTCCTGTACGTGAATGAGGGTTTTTAAAGTTGGTTACTACACCTGACCCTGGTATTACAGGTACAAGTGATTCATTCCCACATTGATTGTTTACCTTAGACAGGAAGCCGAATGGATCACAGCTTCTTCCTCCCCCCTTTGATTATTTGGGACTTTGAAACTAGTCTTTCAGAGAAAAGGTAAGGGTGTCAGGAGGGAAAAATACTTAGGGCCCGATTCCGATCTCGTTCGGAAAGCAATCCGACCGAATCGGTTCCGGAATGCTTTCCGACAGCGAGCCTTTCGATGTGACGGAGTACGATGCATTTAAAACTATAAAGAAACTAACCTCAGCACCTAAGGACGACACCGCTAACGCTAACCAAGATTTCTGTGACACCCTTGCCCACTTTTTTAAGTCCAAGGTGGATCAAATTCACAAGCAATTCACAACACACAGACCAGTCACTAATGACGTAGTACAAGCAGTGGTATGCAAAGGGGTCTTTTTAGATTTTTCTCCGGCATTCCCTGAACAATTAGCTACACTCCTTACTAAAACCAAATCAGGATCCCCGGATGACCCTTGCCCCCCCAGGATTCTTAATAACATCAGTCATATTATTACTCCTCAGCTAACTAGCGTGTTCAATCTGATGCGATCCCAAGGGCACTTTCCTTCTATATGGAAACAGGCCTGCATTCTGCCTCTTTTAAAAAAAGCTAATCTAGATACAATTGATCCTGCAAACTATCGTCCCATTGCTAGACTCCCTGTACCGGCTAAAATCTTTGAGAAACGCCTTAATACCGAACTCTCTATTTTTCTTGCGGAAAATGAAATCCTGGATCAGAGTCAGTTTGGTTTTAGAGCAGGCCATAGCACCGAAACAGCTCTAATAAAAACGACGGAGGAGATCAGAAAAACGCTAGACGGCGGGGGATCGGCAGCCCTTGTCCTCCTCGACCTGTCCGCGGCATTTGATACCGTGGACCACGCGATTCTGATCGAACGTCTTAAAACCATCGGGATTGGAGGCAGGACCCTTTGCCTCCTAACGTCGTTCCTTTCCGATCGAACACAAACTGTGCATTTGGGCAATTTTAAATCTGCACCCTTCATTTTGCCATGTGGGGTGCCGCAGAGTCCTCTCTGAGCCCCACGCTTTTTAATATTTACGTTTCTGAACTTGCCTCCCTGATCAGAAGTTTTAACCTCTGCCCTACCTCCTATGCTGACGACACTCAGCTAGTGATCTCAGCATTGGACAAGGACATCAACTACTCAGCTAAACTCCATGACTGTATGGGCGCCCTGAGTAACTGGATGGCTAGGCACTGCCTGAAGCTGAACTCAGGAAAAACGGAGGTGGTGCTATTTGGCAACCTCTCTCCTGAGTGGTCACCAGTATGGTGGTCGGATACACTGGGCAATACTCCTACTCCAGTGGCCAAGGCTAAGAATCAAGTGTCAAAAGTGGTCTCTGCCGCCTTCCTCACTATTAAAATGGTCCGAAAAATTCTGCCTTTCATTCCTTCAAATACTAGAAAAACCGTAATGACCTCCCTTGTATTATCCAAACTGGATTATTACAAACCAATCTACTCAGAAGGTTGCAGGCAGTACAGAACGCTGCGGCTAGACTGGTCCTGGATGCTCCTAGATACCAATCCATCAGAGCAGGCATTCGGGAATTACACTGGTTACCAGTCGGCCAGCGAATCAAATTTAAGGCACTTTGCACGGCCTTTAAGGCCCTGCATGGAGAAGGACCACAATTCCTGCTGGACCTTTTCAGCTGGTATACTCCCAACCGATCGCTCCGTTCAGCAAATGCCTTCCTGATGCTCACCCCCAGAATCAGAAGGTCTAACTGGGGGGGAAGGAGCTTCAGTTACAATACCATAAAGGAATGGAATGCTCTCCCGCTCCTTCTTAGGAAGTCCTCTTCCTTGTTGGAGTTTAGGAAATTGCTTAAAACATGACTTTTCAGAAACTAGCTGCCCTGACGACAGATTTGGAGTCCGCAAGCGCCTAGACACCCCTGGGTAGTAGTGCGCGCTATAAATTGCCATAACATAACATAACTTAACATTGCATGTTAAACTCCAACCGAGTTGTACAGAACGCAATCCATCCGACCGAACCGTCTGGAAACAGGCCTGATGCGACTTACTCATTCGGAAACGCTCAAGAATACCATTCCGGTTACGAATCAGACTCAGTTTAACCCACCAGCAGATGACGATGCATCCCATGCGGTTTCGGAACCGTGTCAGTCCGTGTATCAAATGCCAAGGGGGGAAATTCAAAAACAGTCAAAACAACCATTGGCAAAGCCAAATAATAAAATAAAAAAATCAGCCACACCCACAAATCCACCTATATAAAGGGCCAACACTATGACCATGATCCTTTGCTACAACTGCTAATAGATCCAAGGAGCCAACACCACACATTCCCTGCTTTCTGCCTCTCTGCCTCACACACACACTTCAAACACCACACAACTTGCACAGATTTCATTTCATACAAATTCTCACAAACACACACTCTTTTTCATATTCACACTCACCCTCACCTTCACCCTCACCATGGCCAAAAGGAAGCAGCCACGTTTTACAGATAAGGAGTTGGAAGTGCTTGTAGGTTAAATTGTCAGAGTACAGCCACAGCTATTTGGGAACCAAGTCCAACAGACCCCCCTGTCCCAGAGAAATAGGATGTGGGAGAGTATAGTAAACAATGTGAACACTGAAGCACCTTGCATGCGCACAATGGATGATATCAGGAACAGGTACTACGATGTGCAAAGGAGGGTCAAGAAACTGCTGGGCAGGGAACACGCCCAAAGCCAGCAGACTGGCGGTGGCCCTCCTGCACAACCTGTCCACTTCACTTCCTGGGAGGCGAAAGTGTATGCCATCCTTCCGCCGAAGAGCGTCTATGGACTCACAGAAGCACCAGAGACTGGTAAGTACCCAATCCACATTCAAATAAAGTTACCAATTACACCCCTAGAGACATCACTATAAAGGATAAAGTTAAACAATTGACTGTTTTTACATAGAAAAAAATAGATTCATGGAGCATGTGATGTGTATGTCAGATTGATAACAAATATACCTTCAATGAAATTGAAAATGCACCAAACTATTACCATGACCACTATTACTATTACTTCTCACAAACTCACACCAAGGCCTGGTGCTCCAAACAACATGCACCAGCGTCAGACATCTTGCCAGTACTTTTCCACAGGAAAGCTGAGTCACAGGTAAGCTGTTTGGGATGGCTGGGAAGGTGGGTGTGATCACAGGCCCCAAGGGACTTGTAGTCGCAGCAAACACTCCTCCTCACACACAGCCCAAACAGACCCACTGGAACTATGCATCCCTCACAGTGAGTGGAAATGTATTAGCAAGGTGGCTGACAATGCTGCATGGTGTCTGGAGCACAAGGCCTGAGGGGAGTTGTAGTTAAGTCAAACAACATGCACCAGTGTCAGACATTTTGCCAGTACTTTTCCACTCACTCACAGGAAAGCTGAGTCACAGGTAGGCTGTTTGGGAAGACTGGGAAGGTGGGTGTGGTCACAGGCCCCATGGATCCTATAGTCGCAGCAAACACTCCTCCTCACACTCAGCCCAAACAGACCCATAGGAACTCTGCTTTCCTGAAGTCAACGGAAAAGTACTGGCAAGATGGCTGACCCTGGGGACTAGTGTGAGGAGCACAAGGAACTGATGGGAGTTGTGGTCAAGTCAACAACAGGCACCAGTGTCAGACATCTTGGGAGTAGACTTACATCCACTGTCAGTTAGCCAGAGGACCAGATGAGCTGTTAGGGCAGTGTGGGAAGAGGAGTGTTTGCACCGACTACATCTCCCATCAGGCCCTGTCCCACACACACCCTCACACGTAGCCCAACCAGGCCACTTGGGACTATGATGTCCCTGATTGTGAGTGGAAATCTACTGGCAAGATGGCTGACACTGGAGACTTGTGTGAGGAGCACAAGGCCATGATGGAAGTTGTTGTCAACTCTGACACCATGCACAAGTGTCAGACATCTTGCAAGTACACTTGCCCTCATTGTCTGGACACCACTTACCCTGGTGGCCTGGTTGGGCTGGGTGGGCTGGGTGGGAAGGTGTGTGTATGACAGAGCCTGATGGGAGATGTAGTCAATGCAAACAATCCACCTCCCACACTGCCCAAACAGCTCATCTGGGCCTATGGCTACCTGACAGTGAATGGAAGTCTACTATCAAGATGTCTGACACTGGTGCTTGTTGTTTGAATGGACTACAACTCCCATCAAGGCCTTGTGCTCCAGACACCATGCAGCAGTGTCAGCCATCTTGCTAGTACATTTCCACTCACTGTGAGGGATGCACAGTTCCAGTGGGTCTGTTTGGGCTGTGTGTGAGGAGGAGTGTGTGCTGCGACTACAAGTACCATGGGGCCTGTGACCACACCCACCTTCCCACACAGCTCCAACAGCACACCAGATAGAGTGGTGATCAGACAATGAGGGGTAGTGTACCTACAACATGTGTCAACATGTCTGACACTGGTGCCTGGTGTCAGAGTTGACTACTAATCACATCTTGGCCAGTGTCAGCCATCATGCCAGTACATTTCCTTTCACTGTCAGGGGCTGCATAGTTCTAGGTCTGCCATTTGGTCTGGCTGGGAAGGTGTGTGGAGGACAGGGCATGATGGGAGTTGAGGTCCGGGCAAACACTCCTCCTCACACCCAGACCAACAAGCCCACATAGAACAGAGCTTCACTGACAGTCAATGAGAATGTACTGGCAAGATGACTGGCACTGCAGACTGCTGTTTGAAGCTCAAGGCACTGTTGATGAGTTGTGGACAAATCAGATACCAGTCACCAGTGTCAGACATCTTGGCAGCACATTGCCACTTACCGTCAGGAAAGCAGAGTCACAGGTAAGATATTTAGGATGGGTAGGAAGGTGTGAGGAGTACAGAGCCTGATGGGAGATATAGTCAGGGCAAACAGCCCAACGGGAACCATGCTTACCTGATAGTAAGTGGAAATGTACTGACAAAATGGCTGACACTGGGGACTGGTGTCTGGACAACTACGCCCTGCTGGGAGTTGTGGACAAATAGGCACCAGTCATCTGTGACAGACATCTTGCAAGCACATTCATACTCACTGTCAGGGAAGCTGAGTTTCAGGTAGGCTTTTGCTGATGGGTGGGAAGGTGTGTGTGGGACAAGGTCTGATGTGACTTGTAGCCATTGCAAATATTCATCCTCACACCCAGCCATGCTAACTACTCTGGGCCTATGCTTACCTCACAGTGAGGGGAAGTGTACTGACAAGGTGGCTGACACTGCTGCATGGTGTTGCAGTCAAGTCAGACAACAGGCACCAGTGTCAGCCATTTTGTAAGTACACTTTCACTCACTGTCAGGTAAGCATGGTTCCTGGTGGGTGGTTGGAGGAGTGTGAGCCCTGACTACATCTCCCAGCAGGCCCTGTCCTACACACACTATCCACCCAGCACAAACAGCCCACCTGGAACTAAGCATACCTGACAGTAAGTGGATATGTATTGGTAAGATAGATGACACTGTGGACTGCTGTGTAGACCACAAGGCACTGTTGGGATGTATGGCCAAATCACAAACCAGGCACAAGTGTCACACAGCTTGATAATACATTTCAAATCACTGTCAGGAACACATTCTGACATGTGGTCACTTGTCTCTGGGTAGGAAGAGTGTGCGAAGGACAGAGCCTGGTGGGAGTAGGAGTAATGGCAAACACTCCTACACCCACCCTTAATAACCACTTCATCTGGGCTTATGCCTAAATGACAGTGAATGGAAGTGCACTAGCAAAATGCCTGACACTGGTGCATGGTGTTTGTGGCACAAGGCCTTGTTGGGTTTTGGATTCAAGTTTAACACCATGCACCAGTGTCAGCATCCTTATAGTACACTTGACCTCACTGCCAGTTAGCCATAGTCACAGAGGACTTAGCTGAGATGTGTGGGAGGTGGAGTATTTGGAAAGGCTATAACTCACATCAGGCACTGTCCAATATACACATTCCCAAACATCACAAACAGACCAACAGGAACTAAGTGTACCCACAGTGTTTTGAATTTACTAGCAGTATGCATGACACTGGGCACTGGTTTCTGACTTTTCCACAAATACCAACAGTGACATGTGCTCAAAACACCAGGCACCAGTGTCAGCCATCTTTGTCAGTACATATCCACTCCCTTGCAGGAAAGCATAGTTCCAGGGGTGTTGTTTTTGCATGGTGGAAAGAGTGTGTGTGGTACAGGGCCTGATGGTAATACTGCCATTGCAAACACTCCTCCTCCCAGCCATACAAGACCACTATGAGCATGATTTCCTGACATTGAGTGGACATATAACAATAAAATGACAGAGACTGGGGACTGATGTTTGGAACAGAAGGCCATGAGGGGAGTTGTCTTAAAGTCAGACACCAGTTCTCAGTGTCAGCCAGCCGGCAGGGACATTCTGACACACTGTGAGGTAAGCTTATGTCCTGTTGGCCTGTTTGCGCTGGGCAAGAAGGTGTATGTAGGACTGGGCCTGATGGGAGTCGGAAGAACAGCAAACACTCCTACACACACAAAGCACAACCACTTCATCTGGGGCCATGTATACCTCACCGTGAGTTCATTTGTATTATCAAGATAGCAGACACTGGGGACTGCTGTCTGAACCTATCACAACTGCCACATTTGCCTATGTGCTACAAACACCATCCATCAGTGAGAAATATCTTGCAAGTACACTTACCAACATTTTCCAGATAACACTCCTCCTGGTGGCCTGATGGGGCTGGGTGGGAGGAGGGGTGTAAGTTTTACAAATAGAGCACAAACACTCAAACCTCAGTTTATCATAGTTCTTTGCCACAAAATGGCAGAAAGCAGAGTCTGTGAACTCATCTGTCCATGGAGTGAATGTACAAAATACATGATCTGTGTAGGCACCAAGCTAAGCAGTCACACATTTTGCTACTCACAGCCATTCACATGTATAGAATGAGATGAGAACAAGAGCCACCTCACTCACTACATATCCACAACTTTCTGGGCCAGTTAACAGAATGTGAGTGTGTAGACAGCCACACCAATGTGACTGCTAAATACATGCAATAATCCCATTACACAGGCCAAAATTGATACCTACATAGGGAGATAAAGAGTATGTATCTCACTGTGAAAGTAAAGATGTGGACAACACAAACCCACCTGTGTCATTCATAGGGTGTCAGGAACCAGTCAATGTCTTTGGACATGTAATGTGAACTAAACACAACATGCCCATTTATACACATAGCTGGACATGTCCAACAATCCCCCTTTTGTCAGAAATACATAGTTATCCAAAAAAATAGGCCAGCATCATGGATGAAGGTTGCAAATCTATCTACATCAACTCATCATTAGGTTCAGTAAACTATGTAATGTGTATGATTTTAGGGGCAGTGGACATTCACAGCAGTCATTGTGTTATGTTTGTACCCACAGGGCTAGCTGGGGACACCACTTGAACCTTCCAGGACAGCCAGGCCCAGACTCTGGTCGACAAGGAGCTCTCCGGCGTTGATGTCTCACATCCATCTTCTGACGACGAGGAACGACCTGGCCCATCTGGTTTGGGTCACCCCACAGCACCAGCGGCGGAATGATCTGGATCCTCTGTAAACACTCCCACCTGAGCAGACAACACCCAGCTGACCCCTACCTGCACGGACACAGCAGCCCGGGACAACACCGACAGCACAGCAACACAGGGCACTCTGGATTGGCCGGACACCAACACATGTGTCAACAATGAAGGAGGCTCTGTGTTTACTGTGCCAGCAGCAACTGGTCCTGCTCGGGTGGGTAGGGGTGGTGGGAAGGGGCCGTGGGGACCGCCACCATCATGCAGCTGGTGCTGCTGATGAGGAGACCCAAAACCTCTCCAGAATCCTCCATGCTTATGAGGATTCACAAGGAGAAATGGGCCAGGTCGTTGGGATCCTCAGGACCATCCAACAGCAGCAGGCAGCCCAAAATGACAAACTGGACAGGTTCATGGAAAGAATTGATGACATGACTGCGGTGCACAGGGACATTGTCACCTGCCTCCGCCAGATTGCCACCAACATGTCCACACCTCCCTGTGTGCCCTCAACATCCAGTGCAACAACATCTGCACCAGCCACAGGGAGGGATGTGGACTCTGGCGGAGAGCACCCTGTACCACTGCTGCCTGCACCTGAGGGTCCCCTGGAAAAACGTCGAAAGGGTCATTCGAAGAAGAAACAGTGAGAGACAGATGGCTATGCATCACCCCCCAGGAAGTGACTACCTGCTCCTGATATCCTACATAGTGTGCCAAGCGTTCAATTTGTTGACTATCATTGAACTGTCCCACATTTGCTGGATGGTCTCAAATAACTGTGGATCTACTTTGGAATATTTCATCTACAAACACTGCCTACTCCTATCTGCACTTTGTTTTTTGTTTTTTTGTTGAGCACTCCACCATGGTGTGTACTGATTTCATCACATCATGCACTAAAATAAATCACTTTGCACAACAAACTTGCTCATGTTGTGAATTTGAATTCTAAATGTACAAATTGCAATGTTGCACAAAATCACACAGAAGAAAGTGTCAACAACATTGGTTACACATCACTTCAAAAATGTTAACTACTGGCTTGTGAGTAAATGTACCTTGTCACAGCATGATAGATAGACACAACCAGGTTATCTCACAACCCGTAGGACATGGAAAAGATGCAAAGCAAGTCCATTGCCTAAAATACTAGCACCATTTGCAAGCACAATCAACAATCATTGTCAGAAAACTAGTCCATCATGGAGCATGTTTTGTATCAGAATAATCTTTGGATGTGTGAAAACAGACACGGCACACCTCAATATGGAGCACAGGTTTATTCTCCGGATACAACCTGGCGCCTCAACCCAATGTCAGTTCACATCACACAGTAACAAAATGCTCACAAGTAAAGATAAATGACCATCAGTTTAAAAGGAAGTGTGTGCCAGGGATTTCCACAGCAGTTCAATGTTGGAGTATGCCACAACATCCGGGGTCTGGTGAGGTCACAACTCTGCAGTTGACATGGCAAAGTACCCTGGTAAGGAGAAACATAGAACAGAGTCGAGCCACAGGACCATGCCAATTCATTTTGCAAACAATGGCATCTGAAGCCCAAGATTTACAGTGTGGACATGAGCTAGGATTCACGGTAACACTGTACATGTTAACTTGCCCATTTCAAAAAATTATTATACAACAAACATAATGACAATTTTCATGCACTCACAAGCATACATACACATTGTCCACCAGCAACACAACAGCAAACAGTTGGGGGTAGTTACCTCCTTTCATTGCATACTTACACTCATGTGAAGAAGTTGCGGATAAGCTGTTGTCTCAAATCCATGCCGTCATCATCATCACCACTGTCATCATGTCCCAGTCCAGGATCCTCCCTCGCTGGCGGCTGCTGGTATCCCCGGTCCTGTATGATTGGTATTTCCTTCCGTATAGCCAGGTTGTAGAGCATGCAGCAAGCTGCGATGATCTTGCACACCATCAATGGGGCATATTGGAGGGCTCCTCCCGTCCGATCCAAACAGCGAATCTTGTCTTCAGGAGGCCAAAAGTCCGCTCAATGACTCGCCGGCTCCTACCATGGGCCTCAATAAACCGCACTTCTACAGGGGTGACTGGGTTATGGAGTGGTGTCAGTAACCAAAGGCTGGTTGGGGTACCCAGAGTCACCTACACTGAGCACAAAAAAAAAAATCTGTTGTTGGTTAACAGAGCACTATCCGACATACAATCAACACACTACACAACACACACATGCCAAATTACCTACCAACAAGCCAGGCATGACCAGGTTGCAGCTGAGACATCAAACAGTGGATGACGCTGTTCTTCATGATATATGCATCATGTGCCGATCCAGGAAAACGGGCACAGACGTGGGAGATGGACATGTTAGCCAAACATACCACCTGGACATTGATGGAGTGGTAATGTTTGCGGTTGCGATACACAACCTCATTTGCTTGTGGTGGGACCAATGCAACGTGGGTGCCATCAATTGAGCCAATGATATGGGGTATCTGTCCCAATGCATATAATTCTGCCTTGATGTCTGACAACTCTCCAGGTGTTGGGAACTTTATGTACAGTTCCAGGTAATGGAGCAATGCCTCCAAAACATCACGAAGGACACGGCTGAACATGGTTTGTGACATACCACCAGATGTTTCCAATGTGTATTGGAAAGTACCAGTGGCAAAGAAATGTAAAGCTGCCATAACCTTCACTTTGGGCGTCAGTGCAGTTGGATACGTACGACCAGGCTACAGATGAGGTGACAACTGCGCAGACAACTGTTCTATTATTGGCCTGGTGAATCGGTACTTCCTGATGGTGTCACGTTCTTCAATGGTCTGTAGGTCTGGAAAGGGCCTGCACACTGGAGGTCGTCTGCGGTACCTACATGTAGAGTGTAAACACAGTTGGTGTCAGGTCACAATGTACCAAGCAACATGCATTGAGACAAACAGAACATGAAATATGCACACAACTGTAGCTGCAGAACATTTGAAATACAGATTAAAATTTGCACAGATGACCTTAGATACATATCACAGCATCAGTGCCCTTCCCAGACATGTCACCCAGGTATGGTGACACAGCAATTAGAGTAGTGTAGTGTACTAATCACTAGTGTCTGACATCATCAATGTGAGCAAGCATCACATACTCAACAGTTCCACAGAACAATTAGTAAACATTTATGTTTTTGTGAACAATTAAATGTTTAATAGGTAGACAGAATAGGATCATGTGATGCAAGAGATGTGTGACACCTGATATACACAGAATCTCACAAACTCAATCATGCCCACCACTGTCACAGTGTGGACACTGTCATGTTGTCACGTCTACATTACACATACAATCACATACCCAAACTATGTCCAATGTTGATGATGCAAATATATGTAACAACATCCACTGAAGTCTTGGACACACAGATAGCCTAGTAATTCACATTACACAAACAAGCTGAAGAGGCAGAATAATGTCACTGTCTACTCATCCAAAGGTAAAAGCTTTAGCCATTACTTACACAACAGACATCTACAGTCTGAAATCACAACATTTGCACAATGGGACATACAGTCCCCAAATGCAGTGACAATGCAAGAATGCACATGAACATCCACAAAAATGTAATTGACACTGTGACCAATCCTATGCGGATTACTGGATTTCTACCGCTACATGCTGGTATTTGCCTATAAAACAGTGTGTCATGTGCCCCTCAAGGTTAGCTCCTCATGGGAGTGTGTCTTATTCTTTAAAAAGTCAATTTTCTCAACCTCCCAGTCGGCATTCTGGTGCTAGGAGGCGATTTTATTCTGAGGGTGGATGGTCGGGTTGACCGGCGTCCTCCTCGACAAGATCCACACGACTCCTCACCGCTGATGGACTTTCTTTTAGCTTTTGGCCTTGTAGATCTCTGGCGCCATTTTAATCCCTTGGGGTGTAACTTTACTTTCCATTCTGGCGCCCACGGTAGTCAATCCAGAATTTACCATTTGCTTATGCATGCCGGCGACCTCTCGAATTTTAATGAGGTTAGGTCACTGGCACGTGGTATCTCTGACCATTCTCCTGTCCTGGTTCAACTAGCTCTGCCTCGAGAAAATAGTCGTATCACCCTGTCTATAAACCCGTGGAGTCTGAAGATTCCACATGTAAGGAGCACAATTTTAAAAGGGGTAGACCAGTACTTCACTGAGAACACAAACACAGTCGACTCCCATCAGATCCTGTGGGGGGCCTTTGGGGCAGTTATCAAGGGTCAGACACTCTCACTAATGGCGGGACGTAAGAAGGAACTGAGGGCACGATTGGAGACTCTGGAACGAGAGATTCGGGGGCTGGAAGATGTGGTGGCGACCACAGATGACGAACAGATCGCACACAATCTTAGTGTAAAAAGACAAGACTACCGACAGCTTGCATCAGAGGCAGCTAGATCAAAACAGAGAGCCATCCTGCATAAAATATACGAGTTGGGTGACAATACGGGGAAATTGCTTGCATGGTTAGAAAAGCGGGAAACCGCGCAGAGATGGGTGCCCCTTATTGAGAGCGATACGGGAGAAATGTTGAGTGACCCACAGCAGATTGCTGAGGCTTTTGCCTCTCACTTTGCCTCCATATATTCCTCCACTACTTGCACTACTTTAACTGATTCCAGGGATCTTCTGGCCACTATCCCGGTTACTACTCTCACCCCGGACGATTGCGAATCCATGGAGGGGGATCCTACGGAGGAGGAATTAGCGACCGCCATACGAGGGATGAAGTCGGGGAAAGCCATGGGTCCTAACGGACTCCCAATAGAACTATTTAAATTAGTGACCTCCAAGATAACACCCGCTCTCCGAGCCATGTATCTAGAGAGCTACCAAACTGGGTCCCTACCTAAAGACCTGATGCTGGCCTCAGTGGTCGTCATCCATAAGCAAGGTAAACCAACGACGCGATTTGACACCTATCGCCCAATCTCACTGTTAACTGCCGAAGCAAAAATTCTTGCCAAGGTATTGGCCAATCGCTTGATCCCTGTCATCTGTAAACTGGTGCACCCAGATCAATCAGGCTTTATGCCTGGCCGCAACACGCCCTCAATCTTAGAAGATTGCATGGGGTGATGGGGAGAATTCACACCATCCAAGAGGACGCAGCATTGCTGTCATTAGACGCAAAAATGGCATTCAACACTATTGAGTGGCCTTACCTATTTGCCCTCCTCGAGCGTATGGGATTCGGTTAAACTTTTATAAAATGGGTTAGGCTACTGTACACAGAACCAACGGCCCAAGTAGTTGTCAACCAACACACTTCCCGACAATTCCGTCTAGAGAGGGGGACTAGACATGGATGCCCCCTGTCGCCCATCATGTTTGCCCTGATATTAGAGCCTTTGGCGACCTGGGTTAGGGGTGACCCCATGATCAGGGGGCTCAGATGGACAGATCAGCATGAGGACAGGATCTCCCTCTATGCTGACGATGTCCTTTTGTATGTTGCGGCCCCATCGGCCTCGATCCATAGAATCCTACACATTTTTGCCATTTTTAGCGCCCACTCGGGGTATACTATCAACTGAACAAAATCAGTAGTGTATATGCTTCAGGGTCCTTTGCCACGGATGCCCAGAGACACCCACATTGCAGTCGCTACTAAGGGATTTCGTTACCTTGGTATATATGTGACCCAGCATCCTACCCAATTCTATGACATTAATCTTAAGGCCCCGCTGACTAGGCTCCACAACGATGTGCTCCACTTGCGGACTCTGCCCCTCACTCTTTTGGGCAGAGCAGCGCTGTTTTAAATGCTGGCATTGCCTCGATTTTCATACGTGCTGCAAAACGCCCCTTATAAAGTTCCAGACACTTACTTCATCAGTGTAGACAGTGAAGTCAGAACTCTTTTATGGGATGGGAAAAACCCACTCATCGCGACACATAAACTGACCAGGGGATGGTATGACGGAGGGATCGCGTTGCCCGACCTTAAACAATATTACTGGGCCTCCCAGCTCGCAGTGATCAACCAGTGGGTCTTTGCCTCACCGCCCGAACCGGCATACCGTACGGACAAATGGATAATGAATCCAGGAGGTATCAGCGTGCACTTTATTCCAACCCCAAACGTCAACACCTTACTGGCCCCACGGCCCAAACAGTCGCACTCTGGCACCGCGAGACAAAGACACTGGGGTGGCACAAAAAAATAACACTGATCACTCCCTTGTGGGAGTCCGAGCAACTCGGCACATTGAGCAGATGCCCGGGTTTCGATAAATGGGACTTAATTGGTATCTTTTCTGTCGGTGACCTGTGGAAGCGAAATGAGATGGTCCCATTTAGAGACCTACAAGCGGAATACCAACTGGCAGGGTCAGAGACGTTCCGCTACTTACAAATTCGTCATGCAATAACTACCGTTGTGGCGAGCGGTGAGGCTCTACCTGAGGCCTCCCCACTGGAGGATAGACTGTTAACAGATCCCATGTCACGTAAAGCAATATCACTCACATATCGTAAATTAATAAACAATAGACCGGACCCATTGATACGCCTCCGGCAGCTGTGGGAATCAGATCTAGGATACCTAGAAGACGACGACTGGCAGGAAGCCCTCTCCTCCCCCAAAGAAGTTGCGATCCCAATGAGACTACGGTTAGTCCAGCTCAAAATCCTACATAGAACTTATCTCTCTGCACACACACTGGTGAAAATGGGGCGTAGGCCAGATTTTGGGTGCCTCAGGAGGTGCGCAGTGGAGGGTACATTTTTCCACACACTCTGGGACTGCTCCGCACATTCATTCAGCCGCACTGGGAGAGAATCCTCTCCACACTTACGAGGGTAAGCGGGAAAAGCATCACCCCCTCCCCGCGCCTTTGTTTACTGTACATATGGGAGGCCACCGACCTGACCCAGACTGAGCGCACATGGGCATCACTGGGATTCGTCCTCGCTAAGAGGAATATAGCTCAAGTATGGGGAACTGGGGATTTGCCTACATATCAGAGATGGGCTAACGACATGGACAATGCGATGATCGCAGAAAAGGATGTTTTCAAACACAGGGGCTGTCCCAAGAAATGGGAACACAAATGGGCTAAATGGAATGTATCACGTGGTGAAATATGTGTACCCCCAACAGATGAACTGCGTAACGCTGAAGTGGACACTGATCTTAATTCTACTTAAGGATGTACAGAGACTGTGTTTAAATTGTACAAGATGGTTATTTGTCCTTTTACCACTGTATTTCATTGTTATGTGGCCTCACGGCCTTTCACTGTACTATCACAACTGTTCAATAAAAAGAAAATTTTATTTAATTAAAAAAGTAATCCACACATGTATTGCACAGAAATACAACAATCACAGAAGTGTCTGCTCTGCCGACCGATTATTCAAAGGACGCGGTATCCGCATCTGAACCGAATCGGTCACAGCCATTGGCTGTTGGTTGTTATGGTGAACGACGAGTGTTTAGGCTTGTGTCTTTATCGCGTGAAAACCGACACAGTTACCTCCCATCACCAATGTATCAAAGTCAATCGTGGTCCGATGATGAGTTTTTGATCATCGCAGTAGGCGTATCGGAAAATGCGACCGACGCGAACCTCTCACTTTTGATGCATGGATTTGAGTCCGCCTCTGCTGTTTAGATATAAGTCCGTCTGTTCCCTAGAGTCTTCACTTGCCTGCACTACTTGTATCATTCCTGCACCTCCCCATCTCTCTGCTGCTGTTACCACATCCTCTGGTAGCTACTATGGCACGGACACAGCCCAGGGCCCCAGCTTTCTCAGAGGATGAGAACCAGGCCATGCTGGATACATTCCTGCCACTGCACAGCCAGCTGTATGGCAAACCAAAGGAGCAGGTGAGTAATGATTACAGTGCATTGCCATTGGACATGAGCAATTACCATGCACTACTGGCATTAGGAATCTCATTTGCAAAAATTTAAGTTGTGTTTTTGAACGTTTAACAGTGGGTAGGGAACTGTTCTGGGCAAGTACACTGCTGTAGAAGTGTGTGTACTGGGGTAAAAATATCATCACTGTTCTCATGGGACAGAGTCTGTCATTGAACACAGGACTAATGCACATGATGCCATATGCCTGCCCCTTAGACAGTTACCAATCTGACTATTACCTATGTGTAGAAGTGTCTGACTCACGAACATGTTGCATGTGAACTAAGGGTCTGTCACCATGTCACAGGTCAACCCCCATGAGAAGGCCAAGATGTGGAGGACCATCGTCCGGATGGTGCGTGACGTGGGGTTGGACACTTGGCGCATCCGTCATTGCCGCAAGAGGTGGCAGGACCTTCATGGCTGGGCAAAGAAGATAGCCGAGGTCCAGCTGCGCCTGTCACAACCGGGCAAGAGAGGCGGGCGCCGAACCCTGACCCCCCACATGCTCCGCATCCTAGCAGTGGTCTTCCCTGACCTGGATGGGCGGCTGAAGGCTAAACAGCAGCAAGGAGGGGGTGAGTATGTGCTTTGTCACACTTCTATCTTTAAGCATGCATGTTGTAAAATCTTAGCCTGATGGCCCTTTTACAGGTCGTATGTCAGCCAAACCCACTGTTATTTTCAAAAGATGCATATGCAGAAGGATCATTAGATGGCTGGTTATGCCCCTTTCCTCAGGGACATGTGAGTAAGTTATGTTCAGGCTAATGACAGTAGTGCCATGCACATGTGATCAGCAATAATCCAGTAAACATGTGCATGTGGATAAGCTTCAGCAGTAATGCCATAGCTTGACATGTGTCTGCACATTGACTAATGGGTGATCCTGTTCTCAGTGTGGTTTTAACAAATCAGTGAAGTATGTTGTAATTTGAGCACTCAGTTTTGGAAAGCCCATGCTATACATTCTGGCAGAATGTGTTGTCTATGTTCAGGCCTAGTTGAGTTTGGCTTGGTCAGTGTGCCAATGTTTGGTCCCAGCTGTGGTGCTCACTGTGATCAAATGTATCCCATGCAACATTCACAGCTATGCTAACTCTGGTCACATGTCACACTGACCGTACACATGATATTGTTGAATATTCCATTTGTTCCATTCAAAAGAGTGAGTCCATGTGTCTGACTCTGTAAGGGTGACAACACATGCCATTCAGTGTCAAACACAGGTGTTCACTGGTCGAAACCTGGCAGCAATTGTAAGGTATGATGTTAGGTACACATTCACAACAGTTGACATGTGTGTAAATGCTCTCGACTATTCATACTTGATGACTTTTTAAACCATGTGTTTGATGCATCACTGTCAGATTCTGAGATGTCAAATATGCATCCATTTGGAGTTAGTTAACAAAATGAGATGTTAAACAGGAGCAATATAGCTGTACAAAGTGTGCAATATGCCTAAAAGAAGTGAGGGACATTCAGACTTGGCCCATACAAATGGGGACTTGTGCAGTCTAGACAGCATTGGTACACAGTGTTGACTGTACTCATGACGGATATTGGTTCAGTAACAATAGTCTCTACAGCGATACAAAAGGGGATGATGGACGGAACGTTTGAACCAATCAAACACTCACCCCCAGTCAACTGATCTCTTTGCCACTGGATTCAAGCAAGCCTGGCTGATGACGGCTGGAATGCCAGAAACCGGTCCTAGGATGCTTGTTTCCGGTCCAGGGAAGACATGGCTTGGCAGTTCGGGCTGGACTGTTCCCATGAGGCACAGGGTCAGACTGATTTGCATATGGCCATGTCTGAACTGGGGTGGTGGAGTGAGCTAAAGAATGATGATGGATTAAACCCAGATCAGTTGACTGGGGGTGAGTGTTTGATTGGCTCAAACGTTCCGTCCATCATCCCCTTTGTATCGCTTTGTTCGCCCTAAGTTGGCGGGGGTATGCCCAGACGTGGGTCCCTTGCTCACTTTGCCACTGGATTCAAGCAAGCCTGGCTGATGACGGCTGGAATGCCAGAAACCGGTCCTAGGATGCTTGTTTCCGGTCCAGGGAAGACATGGCTTGGCAGTTCGGGCTGGACTGTTCCCATGAGGCACAGGGTCAGACTGATTTGCATATGGCCATGTCTGAACTGGGGTGGTGGAGTGAGCTAAAGAATGATGATGGATTAAACCCAGATCAGTTGACTGGGGGTGAGTGTTTGATTGGCTCAAACGTTCCGTCCATCATCCCCTTTTGTATCGCTTTGTTCGCCCTAAGTTGGCGGGGGTATGCCCAGACGTGGGTCCCTTGCTCACTTTGCCACTGGATTCAAGCAAGCCTGGCTGATGACGGCTGGAATGCCAGAAACCGGTCCTAGGATGCTTGTTTCCGGTCCAGGGAAGACATGGCTTGGCAGTTCGGGCTGGACTGTTCCCATGAGGCACAGGGTCAGACTGATTTGCATATGGCCATGTCTGAACTGGGGTGGTGGAGTGAGCTAAAGAATGATGATGGATTAAACCCAGATCAGTTGACTGGGGGTGAGTGTTTGATTGGCTCAAACGTTCCGTCCATCATCCCCTTTTGTATCGCTTTGTTCGCCCTAAGTTGGCGGGGGTATGCCCAGACGTGGGTCCCTTGCTCACTTTGCCACTGGATTCAAGCAAGCCTGGCTGATGACGGCTGGAATGCCAGAAACCGGTCCTAGGATGCTTGTTTCCGGTCCAGGAAGACATGGCTTGGCAGTTCGGGCTGGACTGTTCCCATGAGGCACAGGGTCAGACTGATTTGCATATGGCCATGTCTGAACTGGGGTGGTGGAGTGAGCTAAAGAATGATGATGGATTAAACCCAGATCAGTTGACTGGGGGTGAGTGTTTGATTGGCTCAAACGTTCCGTCCATCATCCCCTTTTGTATCGCTTTGTTCGCCCTAAGTTGGCGGGGGTATGCCCAGACGTGGGTCCCTTGCTCACTTTGCCACTGGATTCAAGCATGCCTGGCTGATGACGGCTGGAATGCCAGAAACCGGTCCTAGGATGCTTGTTTCCGGTCCAGGGAAGACATGGCTTGGCAGTTCGGGCTGGACTGTTCCCATGAGGCACAGGGTCAGACTGATTTGCATATGGCCATGTCTGAACTGGGGTGGTGGAGTGAGCTAAAGAATGATGATGGATTAAACCCAGATCAGTTGACTGGGGGTGAGTGTTTGATTGGCTCAAACGTTCCGTCCATCATCCCCTTTTGTATCGCTTTGTTCGCCCTAAGTTGGCGGGGGTATGCCCAGACGTGGGTCCCTTGCTCACTTTGCCACTGGATTCAAGCAAGCCTGGCTGATGACGGCTGGAATGCCAGAAACCGGTCCTAGGATGCTTGTTTCCGGTCCAGGGAAGACATGGCTTGGCAGTTCGGGCTGGACTGTTCCCATGAGGCACAGGGTCAGACTGATTTGCATATGGCCATGTCTGAACTGGGGTGGTGGAGTGAGCTAAAGAATGATGATGGATTAAACCCAGATCAGTTGACTGGGGGTGAGTGTTTGATTGGCTCAAACGTTCCGTCCATCATCCCCTTTTGTATCGCTTTGTTCGCCCTAAGTTGGCGGGGTATGCCCAGACGTGGGTCCCTTGCTCACTTTGCCACTGGATTCAAGCAAGCCTGGCTGATGACGGCTGGAATGCCAGAAACCGGTCCTAGGATGCTTGTTTCCGGTCCAGGGAAGACATGGCTTGGCAGTTCGGGCTGGACTGTTCCCATGAGGCACAGGGTCAGACTGATTTGCATATGGCCATGTCTGAACTGGGGTGGTGGAGTGAGCTAAAGAATGATGATGGATTAAACCCAGATCAGTTGACTGGGGGTGAGTGTTTGATTGGCTCAAACGTTCCGTCCATCATCCCCTTTTGTATCGCTTTGTTCGCCCTAAGTTGGCGGGGGTATGCCCAGACGTGGGTCCCTTGCTCACTTTGCCACTGGATTCAAGCAAGCCTGGCTGATGACGGCTGGAATGCCAGAAACCGGTCCTAGGATGCTTGTTTCCGGTCCAGGGAAGACATGGCTTGGCAGTTCGGGCTGGACTGTTCCCATGAGGCACAGGGTCAGACTGATTTGCATATGGCCATGTCTGAACTGGGGTGGTGGAGTGAGCTAAAGAATGATGATGGATTAAACCCAGATCAGTTGACTGGGGGTGAGTGTTTGATTGGCTCAAACGTTCCGGTCCATCATCCCCTTTTGTATCGCTTTGTTCGCCCTAAGTTGGCGGGGGTATGCCCAGACGTGGGTCCCTTGCTCACTTTGCCACTGGATTCAAGCAAGCCTGGCTGATGACGGCTGGAATGCCAGAAACCGGTCCTAGGATGCTTGTTTCCGGTCCAGGGAAGACATGGCTTGGCAGTTCGGGCTGGACTGTTCCCATGAGGCACAGGGTCAGACTGATTTGCATATGGCCATGTCTGAACTGGGGTGGTGGAGTGAGCTAAAGAATGATGATGGATTAAACCCAGATCAGTTGACTGGGGGTGAGTGTTTGATTGGCTCAAACGTTCCGTCCATCATCCCCTTTTGTATCACAATAGTCTCTACAGACAATGCACCCTGACGTGCCAGTGGAATGGCGTTCCCCCTGAAGCATTGTGAAGCTGCAGTCATCAGACTTGGAAGTTTGTAGACCATTTTTCACATCTGTGAAACCTGAGCTGTTTTCAATGTGCAAAACATTCTGATTCTTTTACATGACACTGTGCATAGATGGCACAGGACAATGTGCCACGTGCCTGTCACTCGAGCTATGCATACTACTTTGGTGTCTCCACAATAAGAGTCAGATGTGTGAACTGACAGTGGAGAAACTTAGTTACCGGACAAATGGGATCAATCACTGGTATCTGTGTTACACGACTCATGCAATGACTACGCAATGTGAATGTTTGACGAGGAAGACATTTGAGCTGTGACATATGAGCCAATGGTTCACCATTTGATGCCGAAGGATAGCAGAATGGATCGACCATGTCTCAATTCAAATCTGTGAATCCTATTCCCATTGTGATGGCTAAACTAACTTGCAGGAGAGGAGACAGGTAAGTCAGGACGCAAGACTGTCATGTGCACAAGACGATACATCCCCTGCTACATAGTGCCGTAGTTGACCTTGTGGTTGTGTAATTTCATTGATTGAGCAATGGTTAACTGGCAGACTAACAAGTGCCATGTATGTTAATATAGCAAGAGGTAATAGCACAACTCAATGTTATGTTTTTAGATCTGTGAAGATTTGTGATGTTACCTATGTGTCAAGTACATATGGATGACTTATGTGATTCATTTTCATTCTTGGTCACAGCATCATCAGCGGCCAGCGGAGGAGACAGTGCCACGGATGTGGTGGGAGCAGTACGTCAGTCTGGGTCCAGTGATAAGTCGTCGGCAGAGGGACCCAGTGATGGAGAGGGTGAGGGGAGCCTCACTGGGGGCAGCTCTGCAAGTACATCAGCAGGCTCAGTAGCAGATTACAGCTCCAGTGAAGACTCCCATGTGGTGGTGGGGGAGACAGTGACTGGATCCTCAACCTTAGAGTCCACTACCACAACCACTACCATCTCCACCCTCCCAGCTGCTCCCCATCCCACTGTCCATGGCCGCTCCCGTGGCAGGGGAGCCATCTTGTAGAAGTAGGTGTCTTCAGCAAGCACAGCAGGACACAGCAAAGTAGTGTAGAAAGAAGCTTTATTCAAGACACAAAGCTGCAGAGACCCCATCCAGCAAAGGAGTCAGCTTAACTGTCAAACCAGTAGTTCCAAGTTAGTGCCTGGCAACCAACCCCACATTCCAGAACATAAGGAATGTGAAGGACAGAAGCATTCAAGACACCACACTTCCTCCCCCCTCCACCATCCAAAGTAAAGTTACAAAATTTGTACAAGCTTTACCAAATCAAAATACATACAAATGAAGTTAAAAGTAAGTAACGCATATAACACAAGAAAACAATACAAAGAAGTAAGCAAAACAGTGCCAATGGTACCCAACTGATACAAAGCAAAGAGCAAAACACTCAAGAAACGTAATCTTGCAAGTGGCGAGGAATACACTTCAAACAACAAGGTCTACCACCCCTTTCACTCACAATGACATTTTCTGGAACAGGATTTTGAGCTGCAGCACCACCCCTAGAGCTAGCAGCAGAGGTGGATTTAACTGGACATTTCGCCACTCTTCCCAAATTCCAGATTCTATGGTCACTGGTCTTTATTGCATTTTTAAAGACTTTAATCACCTCAAAGGGTCTACTGAATTTGGAAGAACCACCAGTTTTCCTTGGAGATTTAATCTTTACCCAGTCACCCACACTGACGAAGGTGTTTTTCACACCCTTCCTTTCATCATATCGATCTTTCCTTTGATTCATCACCTCTCTTTCTTTCTCCTTCCAGCCTTCAATTCCTCCTACTCCCTTGTCCACCATCAACCTCTTCGAAGCAACCCACAACGGGGCAACTTCTGTGTTGGGTACCCTTCCTTTAAACAAGCGAAAGGGAGCTACCCCAGTGGAAGAATGTGACGTGAACCGATACTCTAGTACTTTTTTCTTAATAGCCAACTCCCAACTTTCACCACAGGCAACAGCTTGCTGCATGGTCTCTTTGAGAACTTTGATGAATCTCTCCACCACACCATTACTTTCTGGGTGATAAAGAGCAGCCCTCTTGTGCCTAATGCCCTTGGAATTTAAAAATTCTTCCATGACCCTTGAAGTGAATTGAACCCCGTTGTCTGATAAAAGTGTCAACGGAAAACCTTCACGTTCGAAAAGTTCTTCTAGAAATTCAATAACAACAGAGAACTCAACTGAGTTTACAATCTTGATATCAGGCCACCTAGAAAACATGTCAATACACACAATGACATAGCGATCCTGAGTTCTAAGCCGTACAGGACCCAGTATGTCAATAGAAATGTCTGTCCATGGACCCGAGGCTTGTTCCCTTATGACCATGGGCTGTGTTCTGCATTTCAGGACCCTGTCTGAACATGCACACTCAACACATGCACGTACTAGTCTTTCCACATGCACATCCATTGCTGGCCACCAATAAGCCTCCCTGATCCTCTCCTTTGTTTTAGCAATCACCATGTGTGACGCATGAGCACTTCCAATCAACTTGTCTCTCAACACAAATGGTGGAATGAGTTTACTACCACGCATGAGGATACCGTCTACCACAGCAAGATCTTCTTTAACATTCCAAAATCCCTTGAGATCCTCCTCACAGTCCTTCTTCTCACACCAGGTACCAGAGACAAAGGAGATGACTTTCTGTAAAGTAGCATCACTCTCCAAACTTTCTCTCCATACACTCTCAGAAATGAGACCTTCACTGATCAGGCCTACATTTACTTCTTCTTCAATCTCCTCACCACCAAACCACTCAACATCATCCTCCAACTCATCATTTTCACCACCGAGCCTTGACAGGCAGTCTGCCAAGACATTCATGGAACCAGGCAAATGTGAAATGTCAAAATCAAATTCTTGTAAGGTGAGCACCCATTTCCTTATGCGATGAGAAACAAAATCTATTCCTTTTTTTGAAAACACATCCTTAAGTGGTTTGTGGTCAGTAAAAATCTTAAATTCTTTTCCCCACAAAAACTTTCATAGTTTGCGCACCGCCCAGAACACACCAAGAGCCTCCTTCTCCACCACAGAATAACTACATTCTGCACCCCTCAATGGCCTGGAAAGAAACAAAATAGTTCTCTCTTCTCCATCAACTTTCTGCAACAGAACACAGGTTCTTGATGTTTTAGAATTCCTCCTCACAAGTCTCAGACCAAACAAATTCATTTCCTTTCTTTAACAGCGATCTAAGACATAAAGTTTTTCCAGCAAAATTCGGTCGAAACTTATGAAAAAACTCTGCCATACCAAGAAACTTGACTAGCTCGTCCTTATTTGACGGAGCTCGTAGACTGTTAATGGAACTCACCAACGAAGGTTTAGGCTTGATACCCACAGCAGACAGAGAGTGACCAAGGTAATCTATTTCTTTTACATCAAATTTGCACTTGTCCGCTCTAAGAGTGAAACCTGCATCATTTACCCTTTCTAAGACTGACTTGAGCCTTGCGTCATGTTGCTCCAGATCCCCACCAAAGATGAGCACATCATCTTAGTACACTTTGACACCATGGAGGCCTCTAAGAATACCCTCCATTGCTCTCTGAAACACTGACGCAGCAGAAATAAGACCAAAGGGCATTCTCAGAAACCTAAACGTGCCAAAAGGTGTGACGAAAGTTGTCAAATCTTGAGATGCAGGGTGAAGCTTGACCTGGTGGTAAGCGGAGGTAAGGTCTAGGGAGGAGAAGTGTTTTGCCCCTTCAAGTGAACACAACATTTCAGTTATATTGGGCAAAGGGTAGTGGTCAACAATGACAGCCCTATTGAGTTCCCTCAAGTCCACACAGAGCCGGGCCTCACCATTGGCCTTGCGGGCCATCACAACCGGAGAGACCCACTCTGTTGCCTCGACTTCTTGAATAACCCCTTTAGCCAAAAGCTTGTCCAACCCAATTTTCATTTTCTCCCTAACTAATAGTGGGACACTCCTGACCTTGGCAACCTTAGGACAGACATCAGTCTTGATCCTTATGCGATGCATATAGTTTTTTAAACAGCCAAGATCACTTGCAAAAACAGAAGGAAAATCCTTGATCCAATCTTGACCAGACTTAGTGTCACTCACTACTCTGACTGGAGGTAATTCTTTCAAACAAACCGAAGGACATTCATTGGGGTCAAGAAACACATGCAAGTCTCTCTGATGAAACCAACTTATAAGGGAATCCCCTTTCATTGAAACATAAACTTTCCCAGGAATAACCCTTCCTTTGAAGTCAATCGTACCCCAAAAATAACCAAGTAACTGTATAGTAACTCCACCATATCCTTTCGGTCTAATGTCCGGTTTTAGAAGAGTAACTTTGCCCAAAAGATTAGATTCATAAAAGTTCTTGGGAACCAGTGTGATCTTGACCCCAGAGTCAAAGAGCATTCTGACTGGTGAATCGTTGACCAAAACAAGTTCATGTGGACCATCCTTTGCATCCCATCCCACTTGGAGTATCTCTATTTCTTCTAGATCATCCTCATAAAGGTCAACTTCACTGACCTTCTTTTGCACTTTGTTTGTTGTACAGCATTTAGAAACATGCCCCCTTTTTCCACATGCTTTACACATAGCCTTCCACCCTGGACATCCTTTAAAATTCGCCAAGTGACCAGGGTTACCACACCTGAAGCACTTTCCTTGAAAGTTTCTTGGGATGAGAACCTTTTGGGTGGGAAATGTTTTAGATTTGGTAACACTGTCTCCTTTGGTAGCACTGTCTGCAACTACTTTAACATCAGAATTTTCTTTCTTATCAGTAGAGGAGTCCTTACGTATGACATCAATACAAGCTTTGGAATGTTCATGTGTTTTTGCTATGGTGAGAACTTCTTGAAGAGAAGGAGAATCTTTTTGCCACAAAGCATCCCTTGCTTTGTCTAGTGTGCAGCCTAACATGAATTGGTCCCTTAAGCGCTCCTCCAAAGTCGAACCAAAATTGCAGGTGGAAGCTAATTTGCGTAAAGTGGTTATATATTGTTCAACAGATTCATCGTGTCTCTGCATCCTTTTCCCAAAATGATAGCGTTCAAGGACAGTGCTTACCTTGGGAAGGTAGTGTAGATCTGGTTTCTTTATGCAAATTTCAAATTCATTTAGTGAGGCAGCCTCCTCAGTAGATAAGTCTGGGAGATGTTCAAAGACTTCTTGTCCTTCGGATCCCAAGCAATGTAATAATAAAGAAGTGCGCCTCTCTGCACTTAGTGAAGTTCCACAAACTCGAGCATAGTGAGTAAAAACCTTTTTCCATCTAAGCCATGAAAGTGGAGGATCACCAGGAGTAGTTAAAAAGAATGGAGGAGCTGTGACGTTTTGCATGGTAATGTATATTAACAGCTATATGTAAGTATACAGAATTTCACACGTGAAGTAGTAATGAATGGCACTCCTATCCTTAAAAGGGATAAAATTGTGCGCATCAGTGAATAAAACTTTAGTAGTGTACCTGTAACAAAAAACAAAACAACTGCAAGGATAATGCAAGTTATAATGACATCCAGTTGAAGTTATATTGCTGTGCGCATATGTATAAAAGTAAACCTTTGGGAAGCTGTGTGCATCAGGGGTAACTAAATTAGCTGTGCACAAGTTCAAAGGAGCTGAAATGTTTATTTAAAGCTGTGCGCATCAGCGAGAAGGAAACTTCTTGTGCGCAAGTTTAAACGAACTGAAGTGTTTATTTAAAGCTGTGCGCATCAGCGACTAGTAAATCAGCTGTGCGCAAGAGAGGATATTAGTATTGGCGATGTTCAACAAGATGATGCCGGTTGTGATGAAATTAACGCTTTAAAGGCTGTGCGCATCAGCGAGAAGAAAACTTCTTGTGCGCAAGTTTAAACGAACTGAAGTGTTTATTTTAAGCTGTGCGCATCAGCGATCATAAAACCAGCTGAGCGCATGAGACGGCATCAATGGTTGCTTAGTAACGGCAATAAACACATTTCAAGATGGCCGCACGCTACGTATGCACGTAGCATAGAAGCGGCATCAGGAAGGACAGGCAGGCCAGGCAGGAAGTGCGCGAGCGTTTGTTTCTTCTCACGCTGTAAGGAGAGAAGAGCTTGCGGCTGCTCACGGGTTAAGGTAGACGTTGGAGGAGTCACGCGAGTGCTTCGTGCGCGTGACACCTCTCATGGACACGGACCCTTCTGTGTACAGGCGTGCCAAAATCAACCCAAAAATGCAGCCCGGGAACTCAGGGACGCAGAGGGAGAAGGTGAAAGTCCCAACCACCGTTCCTCCTCACCTGCAGCAGTGTTCGAGGTCGTTGGAAGATGATGGGCTCAGTCTTCAATGGGTGAGTACGATGATGATTTCACCCTCACAGCGCGTCGCTTCTTTGTTCTGAAGTACTTGAAGTTAGCAGGTTATGAAATGTGTTACTGTTGGGGTCTCTGAAATAGTGTCAGCTTCGTAATTGTAGTAAGATGGCAAAGTAGATGGCAGCAGAGCAGCGTGAGTAGGTCGTCGCCAAAATGAAGAAGTAGGTGTCTTCAGCAAGCACAGCAGGACACAGCAAAGTAGTGTAGAAAGAAGCTTTATTCAAGACACAAAGCTGCAGAGACCCCATCCAGCGAAGGAGTCAGCTTAACTGTCAAACCAGTAGTTCCAAGTTAGTGCCTGGCAACCAACCCCACATTCCAGAACATAAGGAATGTGAAGGACAGAAGCATTCAAGACACCACACATCTCCTTTGGGCCAGGCACCTCACCACCTGCCCCTGTCTCCCCTGCTGCCCTCAGTGTGGAGGCCAATGACATCCTGAGGCAGATCTCTGTGGGGCAGATATCAGTGCTGAATGTCCTCCATGCACATACCACTATTTTGACACAAATTTCGTCATTCCTGGAGGGCATTCACTCTAACATGTCTGCCCTACAGAGATACAATCAAGCTCTTGCCTCCACACTGATGGCAGCAGTGTCCCTGCTCTAGCAGTCCCTCCCCCCTCCTACCTCTTCCCCATCCACTGTCCCAAACTACCCTACCTGACCCAGGCACACGCAGACACACACATGCACACACCTCAACAGCCACATGCAGCACACAAACACACAGACACAAGTTGCAAACCACACACACGCACACTCAGGAGACAGACAGCACACTCTCTACCAGGGACATGACAGCAGACGGCACACATGCATCCACAGACACTCCGCAGACCTCAGAACCCTCTGCCTCCGTACCCCCTACCCTTTCCTCTCCTGTTCTCCGCTCAGCCCAGGTACTCCACCTTGTTCCCATTGAATTCTTTCCTACCCAAACCTACACCCCCCCTCCTAAGAAGAGAAAATACCTCCCCCCTGACCCGGCATCAGCATCTGCCCTCCCCTGAGAAGAAACAACCTAAAAAACAACCCCCACTAGAAAATCTCCCTGGTCTCAGAAGAATAAATCAGCTCCGGCAACACATAGTTCACTAGACCTGCCAGTACCCCTGTCACAAAAACAAACCCCACTAAAAAGACCTGTCCCATCACCATTCCTGACACACCTCTCAAACATTTCAAAATCCCCAAAATAGTTAAGGCCACCCCATCCCCACCTCCATCTGCCCCTACCACTACAGCTGCCCCCCCCTTCAATTAGAGCCAACCACTGCAGTGGAGCCAACCCCCCTCAATCAGAATCTACCACTGCAGTGGACCCTAACACCCCTCCTGATGCCATCCCTCCCAAAATCCAACCCAGTCCCCACTAGTTTGTCCCTTTTGGTGCCTGGCATGCCCCCTAGATGCCCCTCCCGGGGGAGGTGACCCCTAGCAGAACTTGTGCAGGCAAGAGTAGATGGGCGTGATGTTTTGGGCCTATAAACCCAATGAACATTGATGGACTGGCCATTGGCCTTTTGCTATTTATTTATCTCCATTTTGAAGCATGTTTACATTTTTGATTTCAGATATCTGTGTTCACCAAAACTGATTCTTAGTTAACTGTATAACATGTACAATTAGTAGTGTAAGTATACAATGACGTTAGTATGGCATGGATTGCATATGGTCCATGGAGTATGAGCACTTTGACAGTATGTAGTCAAGATTTCGGTGTCTACATTTGCTGGGTGTCATCGTCAACATCAGTTTTGGCTAAGAGTGTGACATGAAGTCACAAACCTTTTCATTTTTAAATCACACTTACACATAGGTCATGCTTTCATATGTCAACATAGTGCAAGTGTCTCAAAGTGCAACAGTTTAGGCGAAGCATGCTGCATATGCTTGTGATGTGCAGAATTACAGCTGTCTCATCAATACACCTGGATACATATAGAGTTTGACCACATGGCAGTGACTTTGGGCACACCCATGTACACAAAGTGATGTTACAATACTTGTATGTGACTTGATGCTGGTGGACCCATGTCTGTGTCTTCTTCAGATCTGGTAGAATAGTGGCAATGTCAACCTTGCCGCAGGTGGCATGCCACTGTGACCAAAATCCCTTCACGTCTGTGAACTCATCTGATGCATTTCCTGAACCCATGGTGAGTGTAAGGTGAGCAGTATTCTCACAGTCTTCTGACCCTGTTGCCTCAATAGGACTCCACTTACTGCAGGGATTCTTGTTAGGCAAGGTGTGTGTTGTCTTAATAGTCCATTGCTTTCTCATTTATGTCAGTCATGCCATCCTGCTTTTGTTTGGTGACATTACATGTATGGCGTTTTTTGACTGTCTAAGCTTGGATTTCATATTTACAACCACACACCAGTCACAGTTGAGCATATGAATTGTGTGTATTTTGTCTTTTGTGGATGACTGACAATGGGGTTCATTAAAGCTATGATTGATGCTGTTCCATGTCACACCAAGCTGAACTATAAGTGCTGTGATGGCTGTTGGATTGCCAAGTGCTTCACGTGGTAAGGCAAGTGGACAGTGAGTGCACAGAATGGATGTGTGTCCATCTACTGTGCACATGCTACAAGAATGGGAGCCCCACCATGCTCTTAGTTGCCACACATGGGAGGATGTGTTTATGGGAATATGTGTCCTAGCTGCAGATGTATTATCAAGGGTCATGTTGCATGTGCTGAGCTTGCTTAAACAAGGGCAAAGGTGAGAGTGACTAGTATTTAAATTTTGGGTTGGAGTGGAGATTCATACGTCATGGTGGCAGGACAAATTTAGTGATTGTCAGAGAGTGTAAGGTATGAGTTGAGTCCATAGGCAGATCTTGTGTAGGAGACGTGAGGCATCCACATTCACCCTATGTGAGTGTTTACAGATAGAATGATGTGATTCAGAGTATGCAACTGGTTAAATCCTGTGCAAGGTATGGTATGAATAGGTAGATGTGATAGGTGTTAAACCACTTAGACAAGGTTTTATTCTGGCAGAAGATGAGAGCTGTAGTCTGTGCCTCTACAGTGAGGGATGACTGTAACTGGGCATTTCCAAGGATTGAGGATAGTTGCTGATGTGCATAAGTCAATGGTGGTATGGCGCATGTAAGTCATATGTGGATGTGACAGGGCCACAGTGAGACAAGTTTCAACTTGTCATTTGTGACAAAGAGGATAAGCGTATGTAAAGGGAATACATCATTTGTGTAATTTAGGGTGCTGAACAGTGACATATGAGGTGTTGTTTAGTTGATGCATTTTTTTACAATATGTGGAAGCATCTGTTTCAGAACTGACAATCTGAAGAACTTAAACAGAGTATGGTGGGTGTCTGTTCATATGCAAATGGTTGAGGACATATTCATTGAGCAATGTACATGTCTTGTTGTGAGATGTGTTGATGTGTTAAGTGAGCATGTCAGAGTGGGCTTGGATGCTGCACGTTGTTAAATGAGTGCAGTCCAAGACATTAATGAGGATGCAACTGGGTATGAGAGTGGTCCATTTGATATGTAACATTTGACATTTGCTGATAAGGTGATGAGTACAGTACATTGTATACATGTCATGTATGTGAGAGGTGTTGTGTACATAGTGAGGAAGATTGTTTTTGTGAATGTAGGTGTTGAGGTGAGGAGGGCAGTGCAAGTGTGAGATTGTGAGAATGAGTTTGGAATTGTTTTAGTACACTGATTGAGCTTGTGTGTCAGACATACTTTTCCGTCTAGATGCACCAGAGTGTGCCTTTGAAATGCTTGTATGTATATGATAGTTTTGTGAGATGAGCATGTACTTTGAGGTGGATGTGAGAGGGGTCATTGCCACACAAGTAGAGATAATGCAGGCCATGAGGTAATGTTTAAATGTACATATGTGTAGATGATGTGTATGTATGTAGGCATGAACAGTGGCCAAATTTAAAATGAAGATGTGGAATGTGTTTGATGTAGTTTGCTGCTGCCACTGAATGCTCATGACTGATTGTTGTAAAGGTCAGTCTGAGTACACTTGCATATGCAAAAACCTATTGTCCTCACAGGGCAATTTACCTCCACCTAGCCTTGCCTTTTCTGAGTTGTGTGTGGGCAGCCGTGTGGAGTTACCCTTTGTAGTAGTTTATCCCTGATTGTTCATTCTTGCCCTTGCTTACTGCGTTTTGATGGGGGGGAGGGGTGATTGCCTATATTGACATGTCATGATGCAGGAACAATGGATGACAGTCCATTGCTTAGAGGGCTAAAGCCCTCTCAAGTGAGAAGTCAATGATGTGTGTTGTTGTGACACCTGGTGTCAGACTACTCCAGAATCGCATCCCCACACCTCACAGTAAACTACACAGTCATGGTTGTGATTGGCATTCTGACATTGTGACTTCAAGGTATGGGGACACCAAGGAGATTGACTCATTGTGATGGTATATCAGCTTGTGCTTTGGTAAACAAATTGCACTGTATGCAAACACACATGTGACACTGGAACATTACACCCTGTTCCAATGAGTGTTTCCATTGTCAATATTTTGCAAACTCTAATCAGGTTTTGCAAGGGTAGCCCTTGTGTGTGTCCATGGGTGCTCTCATTTTGCACAGTAAACACCGCCCTAGAGCATGATGTCAGTATGTCTTTGTGGAATGTCTCCTTGACATTTTCATAGATTTGGAGACTGTGTTTCAGAGCCAAATGTGGACAAAGCAGACTTTATTCTGCACATATCCCTCATCCTCACAAGATGTACCCATATCCCCTGGCTTGAGGATGGCTATGTCCATTGTGTTGGAGAGCCACAGATTGAGCACCCCCATCTGGCATCCTCAACAGTACAGTCAGCTTATCTTACCCAAAAGGCTGTGCACTAGACCCTCCAACACTGTTGGTGGATCCTACCTCCTGAGACTCATGCATGGTCCTACTTACTCTGCAGGACACAATATGCACATTCAAAATGGGATATTGCTTAGCGGCACACACTACAGCCTGAGGAGATCGATGCAGAATTGTTGTGAGTGCCATTCGCCAAAGATGACCATGTACACATACAGATTGGGAGTTGTGTGCAGCGCCCTCGGTCCACACCTGGTGACTTTATCCCACATTGTTGTCGGCCTATGCTTCTTTTCAATACAAGAAGTATTTTGTATACAAATTATATCTTGACAAATGTGACAGAACCACTTCTAGGTTGTTGTATTGGGAGGCACAGTAATCAGTACAGAGTGTCAGGGGCTCTGGAGTAGTGTGTTGTCTGGGCCAATATCCTCTGGGCGTAAAATGTACACAGAGGCATCACAATGTCATACCTTTGTGCGTACATTGTATTTCTGTTGTCCTGCGATGTATCAGTGTGCATTGTGGTGGACTCATGCATTAACTCCTTCGGTGCTTATGACGAGCTGGACTCGTCATGGCACACAGTGCTCGTGTGCTCAGTGACGAGTCCAGCTCGTCATAGACCACCCACGGGGAAGCGCTGGCGCTCCCCGTGGGAATCCGATCTTTAGTTTTTTTTTGGGGAGGCAGTGGAAGGGCTTCCCTGCCTCCCCCGCCCCCCCGCCCTTCCATCAATGACGTCAGCGCGAGGCGCGCTGACATCATTGAGGTTTCCCTTTCTTCCCGACGCGCTGGAAGCCATTTGCTTCCAGCGCGTCGGGGAAATCAGGTGAGGTTTGGCTCGGGGAGGGGGGTTTAGTATCAAAAGAGGCATCGAGGGAAAGGAAAGGGTTTTCCTTTCCCCCGATGCCTCTTTTGTGCATTCCTGCTGCACGATCATGTGATCGTGCAGCAGGAATGCCCACTAGGCACGAGGGAGGGAGGGAGGGTTTGCAAGAGGCATGTGAACGGGCCTAGAAGCCCCGACCCACATACACTAGCGGTATGCAACGTCTTCCCGCCCTTTCCCCACAATGATGGACAGCTTAATCAAAGGATCCCGGCGCTTTCGGCGCGGTGGCAAAATTACAGACACACATGTCACTGGAGACAATTCTTCTGCTCCTATACACAGCTGTAGTGTAGGAAAGGCACTATACATTTACCCAACGAGGTAGCAGTTACTGATTAGCCAGTAGAAAGTACTCCAGTTGAGTAGAGGTATTGCACAAAACGGTGGCATCTTCATGGATAAATATGCAGGGCAGGTGTGCAGAATGTGCCTTCTCTCCATTTCCAACGTGAAAAGTTAGCTGTAATCCTTGATGGAGGTCTTTGCATCCTTCATTTTCTCGAGCGCAATTCTCGTGTAGAATTCGTGAGCGTGGTTAAGCAGATGTGGCTTCTCTCCATTTACACCCTGAAAAGTTAGCTGTAATCCTTGATGGAGGTCTTTGCATCCTTGAATTTCTCGAGCGCAATGCTCGTGTAGTTCCTGTGACCAGGAGGTTCCTTCTCCTCGTCTGCCGCTGAGATCGTGCTCTGACCCTTTATAAACAAGAGGCATGTGAACGGGCCTAGAAGCCCCGCCCGTTTGGCCCCGCCACACATACACTAGCGGTATGCAACGTCTGCCCGCCCTTTCCCCACTATGATGGACAGCTTAATCAAAGGATCCCGGGGCTTTCGGCGCGGTGGCAAAATTACAGACACACAGGTCACTGGAGACAATTCTTCTGTTCCTATACACAGCTGTAGTGTAGGAAAGGCACTATACATTTACCCAACGAGGTAGCAGTTACTGATTAGCCAGTAGAAAGTACTCCAGTTGAGTAGAGGTATTGCACAAAACGGTGGCATCTTCGTGGATAAATATGCAGGGCAGGTGTGCAGAATGTGCCTTCTCTCCATTTCCAACGTGAAAAGTTAGCTGTAATCCTTGATGGAGGTCTTTGCATCCTTCATTTTCTCGAGCGCAATTCTCGTGTAGAATTCGTGAGCGTGGTTAAGCAGATGTGGCTTCTCTCCATTTACACCCTGAAAAGTTAGCTGTAATCCTTCATGGAGGTCTTTGCATCCTTGAATTTCTCGAGCGCAATGCTCGTGTAGTTCCTGTGACCAGGAGGTTCCTTCTCCTCGTCTGCCGCTGAGATCGTGCTCTGACCCTTTATAAACAAGAGGCATGTGAACGAGCCTAGAAGCCCCGCCCGTTTGGCCCCGCCACACATACACTAGCGGTATGCAACGTCTGCCCGCCCTTTCCCCACTATGATGGACAGCTTAATCAAAGGTTCCCGGCGCTTTTGGCGCGGTGGCAAAATTACAGACACACAGGTCACTGGAGACAATTCTTCTGGTCCTTTACGCATGTATAGTGCCTTTGTAGTGTAGGAAAGGCACTATACATTTACCCAACGAGGTAACACTTACTGATTAGCCAGTAGACAGTACTACAGTTGAGTAGAGGTATTGCACAAAACGGTGGCATCTTCTTGGATAAATATGCAGGGCAGGTGTGCAGAATTCGTGAGCGTGGTTAAGCAGATGTGCCTTCTCTCCATTTCCAACGTGAAAAGTTAGCTGTAATCCTTGATGGAGGTCTTTGCATCCTTCATTTTCTCGAGCGCAATTCTCGTGTAGAATTTGTGAGCGTGGTTAAGCAGATGTGGCTTCTCTCCATTTACACCCTGAAAAGTTAGCTGTAATCCTTGATGGAGGTCTTTGCATCCTTGAATTTCTCGAGCGCAATGCTCGTGTAGTTCCTGTGACCAGGAGGTTCCTTCTCCTCGTCTGCCGCTGAGATCCTGCTCTGACCCTTTATCCCCTTCGGTGCTTATGACGAGCTGGACTCGTCATGGCACACAGTGCTCGTGTGCTCATGACGAGTCCAGCTCGTCATAAGACCACCCACGGGGAAGCGCTGGCGCTCCCCGTGGGAATCCGATCGTTAGGTTTTTTGGGGGAGGCAGGGGAAGGGCTTCCCCTGCCTCCCCCGCCCCATCAATGACGTCAGCGCGCGAGGCGCGCTGACATCATTGAGGGTTTCCTTTCTTCCCGACGCGCTGGAAGCCATTTGCTTCCAGCGCGTCGGGGAAATCAGGTGAGGTTTGGCTCGGGGAGGGGGGGGTTTGTATCAAAAGAGGCATCGAGGGAAAGGAAAGGGTTTTCCTTTCCCCCGATGCCTCTTTTGTGCATTCCTGCTGCACGATCATGTGATCGTGCAGCAGGAATGCCCACTAGGCACGAGGGAGGGAGGGAGGGAGGGAGGGAGGGAGGGAGAGGGAGAGAGAGACAATTTCAATGTATTTGCCAGGTAACGAGGGGAGGAGGTGTGTAAGGCTTTGTGTGTGATGCAGGCAGTTTTGTAAATCGATCTTGCCTCGATCGGAAGCCATCGAAGAGAGGATAGGAGTGACGTGGTCGCTTCGTTTAGACCCTGAAATGAGGCGAGCTGCTGAATGGAGGATGGATTTGAGAGGGGAGAGGTGGGATTTGGGTAGGCCCGTCAGAAGAGAATTGCAATAATCCAGTCATGAGAGAACCAGAGATTGTACCAAGGATGTTAAGTCTTTCTCCGGGAAGAACCGACGGATCCCCCGTGGAAGGCGCAACTGGTAACGTGCGTTCTTAGCAATAGAGTTGATGTGGGAGATTAGGTTGAGTCTTTTGTCAAGAATGACACCTAGGGATTTAGCGCTGTCAACAATGATGGGTTTGTTGTTGAGTAGGTTCAGCTGATCCATCCAAGATTGAACAGGAGGAGGTGAGAGAGAGGTAGAGAGGAGGAGGAATTCAGTTTTGGCGGGATTCAGAATGAGTTGGTGAGCTAACATCCAGTTGTGAATAGAGTTGAGAGTAGAGTTGAGTAGTGAGAGATCGTGTGCGGAAGATAAAGGTATCTTCCCACTAGTCCACCAGGCTTTTATTTGTGGAGAGTGACCCCTTGGGTGGCAGAATAGCAGTATGTTTTTAGGCCCATCTGCCCCCAAGGAGGGCAGAAGCCACTAGACACCAGGGTTTTTTTATTTTTGTGTTGGGGAGTGGCCAAAGGGCAAGGGTTGCTCCCCTTTTACGGGGGTGAATATTTTATTTATACTGTTAGGCCCACCTACCCCTTAGCTTGGCTGGTGGATTGAGTGTGGACTGGTGCATTATTTGCATATGTGATTGTAATGGTTTTTTTCTCCTTTTTATTCTAGTGTAAAGCTTTTGATTCCTGTTTGCGGTTTCGGCAGTGGTGGTTCTGCAGTTTTGCGTAATTGCATTTATTTGGTAAGAAAAATATTTTTGTTGTGTGTACTCCAAATGAGTATTATTGTCATGCATGAATGAATTTTTTTGTAAGTGGTGCCATAATGGCAGCATATTTGTTAGTGTTCAGAGCATGAAATTCTTTGCGATGTTTTGCATTGTCTTATGTGTAATTTTTTTTCTTCTTCTTTTTAGTGGGATATTGTTGATCCTTACTGTGTCTGTGCAGAGTAGGTGGTGGTGAGTCTAGCTGCTTCTGTCACGTGAGTGGTATAGTGTTGGAGTATATAGGTCTTTGTGATAAAGCTACATTTTGTTTATTTCTTTTTTTTACAAAGGGTTTGTTGTTGTTGACTTGTTTGACAAGTAACCTTTATTAGTATGCATTATGGCTAGCCGTAGAATTACTGCTCAGCAGGTGGTTGGTTTGCTTCTTGAATCTTCCTCTGAGCAGGATTATGAGACTGACAGTGCGTCTGAGGGAGAGGAGGGAGGGGAAGATTCAGGCAGTGAGTTTTCTCTCCACATGGAATCATCGGATGATGAAGGTACTCTCAGTGCAGATGAAGTGCCTGATTTAGAGGAGGATACTACTGTGCCGATGGTGCAAGAGGCCTCTGGATTGCAGCCTGGGGCTGCTAGGCTTCCTACTGGAAGTGCTGGACTCTGGGTTGATCCAAACATGGTGCAGCCGGTGTTGCCTGCTGTTAGACCTGGCATCCTTGGCGTGGGTCTCCCTTCCATTTTTTCGTAATGCCTCCACTGTTGCCGATATGTTTTTGCTGGACTAGATGCTCATGGGCACTTTGCCGCTGCTAATCAGTGCCTAAGTGCAAGTGCTCCCTATCGTTAATTGATATATGTATTAGTGACTCCATGATTGGATGATTGGTTTACTTGTCAGTCCCTAGTACAGTGCACTCAGTGTGCCCAGGGCTTGTAAATCCAATGCCGCTGGTGGGCTTGCAGCACTGGTTGTGCCACCCACAGAAGCGGCTCGTAAAATGTGTCTCAGGCCTGCCATCGCAGAGCCTGTGTGCAGCCGAGGGCTGCCATGTCGACTTGGTGAGTACACCCACTTACCAGTCCCTAAACCTTCCCTTTACTGCATGTTGGTCACCCCTAAAGTAGGCCCTAGGGCAGGGTGCATTGTAAGTAAAAGGTAGGACATGCCCTGGTGTGTGTGGCATGTCCTAATAGTGAATTACAGCCATTTTCGTTTTCACTATTGCAAGGCTACCTGCTCCCCATAGGCCAGAATGGGCAGACTGACTATTACACCTTATAGTCAGAACTGACCCAGGGAACATGGTAGAAAAACGAATTTAGTATGCCTGAACTCAGGATGATAAAATACATCTTTTAGAGAAGTTGGTTTTAACATTCTGTGTTCGAAAATACCACTTTTAGAAAGTGGGTATTTTCTTGCCTAACTATCCAAGCCTGCCTCTGCTAGGTTGTGTATTCCTTGTCTGGAGATTGAGTGACAGGGGCTGGGGGTGGCTACAGGAGACAGGGTGAATCAGCGCAGGGCTGAATAGACAGATCTGCATCCAGAGTGGAGGGAGGAGTTGCACCTGGGTCTGAATAGGGCTGTGCCTGCCTTCCACAATGCTGGCTCCACCTCCTGCCGGGCGGCTGAGCACTCTGCCCCACATTCTGAAAGGAAAGAAGGAGTCAGAAAAACAAAGTGCTCCAGGACTGACCAGAACTGGTTTTGGACTAGGCAGAGGCCTCTCTGCCTTCAGAGAACAAAGAGAAACTGGGTATAAAAGGGGACCCAGACCCCTAGGAAATTAGATCACTTTTGGGAACAAGAAGAAACCTTTGCTGAGGAGCGGAACCAAGAAGAAACTGAGGAGAGACTATCCCTAAGCCTGAAGTGCTGCTTGGGGGATTGGCCTGCAGTGGTTTGCCTGACTGCCAAAGAAAGGAGAAAGGAACTTTTGCTTTGCTGTGACTTTCATCAACTTGTGAAGGATCTCCAAGGGCTTGGAAGAGAGCTTGCCCCCTGACCGAAGTCCCAGGACCATTGGACTTCACCCCCTTTGTGAATTGCTGCTGGAAACTCTGTTTCAGTGGCTACAGAGGTAGGGAGCTGTGACCGACTCTCACAACCGACTCGGTGTCCTGTAAGCACCGCATCGAAGCACCGTCTCGCCCTGCAACGCACGGCCCTGGTCTCACCGACTCCGTCAACGAGCCGCTGCCTGCACCGCATCGAGGGACAACGCGTCCTGCAACGCTCGCTACGCCGAATCGAACTGGTCCGACCGACACGGTCACTGCTGCTGAGTTCGAGTCCTGTGACCGCACCGGAGTTGGGCACCGCTCGCACGCTTTGCGACGCACCGCCCGACTCGCACCGCTGTCCGGACTGATCGACGCCAGCTCCTGAATCCGGCTCCGTCGCCGCACCGCAACCTGCCAGCACCGCAACGAAGCACCGTCTCGCCCTGCAACGCACGGCCCTGGTCTCACCGACTCCGTCTCGACGACGTCAACGAGCTGCTGCCTGCACCGCATCGAGGGACAACGCGTCCTGCAACGCTTCCATTTTTGCATCGCGACCGCGACGAACAGCCATCCGGCTCGCACGCCCGTGCCTGCCGCTTCAAGTAAAAGGTACTGTGACCGAGTCTGTCTACGCTGTGTTGGCCCGTCTCGACGCGGTCAGCTGGATTTGTTAGACTCTGTTTGTTCTCGACATCGCCGTAGCCGGAGAAGGCTACCGACTCGCACAGAACCTTGAATTAAGCCTTTTTGATCAGAACTAAGCATTCTTAACAGTATTGTGGATTATTTTTGTCGTTTATGGTCTTGTGATAAATATATATAAAGTATACCTATTTTTATAAATATATAACCTGTGTGGTGTCCATTTGTAGTGTTGTCACTTGATTACTGTATGTGTTCACAAATGCTTTACACACTGCCTCTGAACTAAGCCTGTCTGCTCGTGCCAAGCTACCAAGAGGGTGAGCAGGGGTTATTTCGGGAGTGTACCTACTTTCCCTGACTAGACTCAAGGGTCCCTATTTGGACAAAGGTACCTACCTCTGCCAACAAGAGACCCCCAAATCTAACATTGGTGGTCAGCGGTGAGGATTCTGGACTTGCATTTGTGACTCATGTACAGTGATTGGTGAACACTACTTAGTGAGTGCAGACCAAAACGCAACCACATACTTTTATAGCATTTTTTCTGGGATTTCCTATTTTTGCAAATGCCAAGTTCAGTCACTATGGAGAAACCAGCATCAGTAGCCTCTGTTGAGTGTGATTGGGAAGAAGAGAGGCTAGAATGCTACACCCTTAAGCAGCTCAGGCAATTCTGCAAAAAGTTTAAAGTGTCCATGACCGGGCTCTCCAGGAAGGAGGACCTCCAAAAGGCGCTGAGGGCCTGGGTCGAATCAAGGAGTGCCCCTGTGGAGGGGGCTGAGAATGCAGAAGGGCAGCTGGAGGGACTATTGGGTCTAGGGGCTAGAAGACCACCTTCCCCAGTAGGTAGCAGTGTTTCTGCCAGAGGACTGTCTCCAGAGGAGTTGGAGGACAGGAAAGAGAGTAGGATGCACGAAATGCAGCTGACCAAGCTCAAGCTGAATGGGCAGTTAGAATTCGAAATGCAAACTAGGAAATTAGCCCTAGAGGAAAAGAAAATGCAGTTTGAACATGAGAAAGTTTTGAGGGAGTTGGAATTGAAGGCCAAGAGCTTAGAGATTACTCCCTCTGGTGGCAGTGTACCGCCTGTGCCTGTTGAAGCTAGGGTGTATATTCCAAAAGATGTGGTTAAGGAATTTTTAAGAATGATGACATAGGGCAGTGGTTCAAAGCCTATGAGGTAGCCATGTCTTCCCACCGGGTCCCTGAGAAGGATTGGGGAGCGGGGTTGTGGGGACGGTTCCTCAGTGAAGGGCGGGATACCTTGTTGGATTTGCCCTCTGAAGTCTATAATTCGTACAGCCACATGAAGGATGCCTTAATGACTAGGTATGGTTTGACCCCTGAGCTTTATAGGCAAAGGTTCAGGAACTGTAGTAAGATTGAAAGCAGTACCTGGGTTGAATATGTGACCTTCTTTTGCAGAGCCTTGGATGGTTGGGTAAAGGGTAGCAAAGCGACTGATTTTCAGGCGCTCTTTGATTTGATTGCCTGGGAGCACTTGTCCGGTAATTGTTTTCCTGAGCTACGCCAGCACCTGATTGATAGTAAGCTGACTAACCCTAGGCAGCTTGCTGAGGAGGCGGACCGCTGGATGAGTACCCGGGTCCACAAGGGTCACGTGGGAGACTCCGCCAAGGGTGGGCAGGGTCCCCAGCAGAAGAGTGGGGGGACAAGGGTAAACAGAAGGAGTTCCATAAAGGGCCCCAAAGTAAACCCCAAGGGAACCAAGGGAAAGGTTCCCAGCCTCCCCCTGAGAAGAAGCCAGTGGCCCTGACAGGCCCCCTGTTCACCAGGGACCACTGGTATGTTACAAGTGTGGCGCCCCTGGCCACAAGGCAAACGATCCTCGTTGCCCTTTGCATGGAAAACCAGCACCCACCACTGCAGTCCCCCGGCAGTTGGCTAGTGTAGCCCTGGGGGAGGAGTTGGGTGCCCAAGGTGGGGGGGATCCCACAGTGTTTTCCCTTGTCTCGTTAGGAGACTCTGAGATGGTCCCTAGGACCCCGCTGCCTGAGAACACTAAGAAATACAGGCAGTGGGTGACCATCAATGGCCATAGGGTGGAGGCTCTGAGAGACACAGGAGCCAGTGTGACAGCTGTCAAGTGTCACCTGGTGTCTAAAGAGCAGGTTATCCCTGATGCATTCTATCCGGTTGTTGCCGCTGACAACACAGAGAGTCACTGCAAGGTGGCTCAGGTTCCCTTTGAGTGGGGGGTCTCGGGTACTCTTCAAGTAGCTGTGAGGCCAGCCATGCCTGTTGACTGTTTGTTAGGGAACGATTTGGAGAGCTCACCTTGGGCTAAGGTGGAGCGGAGTGCGCATTTAGGAATGTTGGGCTTGCCTGATTGGGCATGTGTGACCACCCGGTCAATGGCAGCTAAAGGTGTTCAAGAGGACCTGGAGCCTGAGAGGGAGGCCCAGGTGCCTGCCGGAGAGAGAGGAGGCAGGGGGCGCGGGAAACCGGCCCCCGAAGTTCCCACGGTCCAGGAGGAGGCAGACCCTGAGGGGGATGCCCTGGAGCCTACAGGGGAACAGGTAGCTGAACTGGGGGACCTACCTGAGCTGACCCATTGGCAGCAAGAAGGAGGACCCTCCAGGGAAGAGTTCTGCGAGGAGCAGAACACATGCCCTTCTCTCGTGGGTCTGAGGCAACAGGCCACAGACCAGGCAGCAGGTGATCAGTCTGGATCACATTGGATTTACTGGGAGAATGGTCTCCTGTATACAGAGCCTAAGGTTGCTGAGCCTGGGTCAGCCCGTGTGCTGGTGGTACCCCAGCGCTTCAGAGCCTTCCTACTGGGGTTGGCTCATGATGTACCGTTAGCAGGACATCTGGGGCAGGACAAGACCTTTGACAGGCTTGTTACCCATTTCTATTGGCCCCAGATGCGCAGGAGTGCCGCCGCTCACTGCAGGACATGCCAGACTTGCCAGGCAAGTGGAAAGAGTGGGAGGAAGCACAAGGCTCCTCTCCAGCCATTCCCTGTGGTCAGCACCCCCTTTGAACGGGTGGGTATTGACATTGTGGGGCCACTGGACCCCAAGACAGCCATGGGCAACAGGTTTATCCTGCGCTTGGTGGACCATGCCACCCGGTACCCTGAAGCCATCCCTCTGAGGACAGTGACGGCCCCCGTGGTGGGACGGGCACTGATGGGAATTTTCTCACGTGTGGGATTCCCTCAAGAGGTGGTGTCTGATAGAGGTACCAACTTCGTGTCCAAGTACATGAAGTCCCTGTGGCAGGAGTGCAGTGTAACTTACAAGTTCCAAAACACACAAGATGATGGACGGAATGTTGCACAATGGCATGGTGAAGCAAAATAACGATGGATTAAACCCAGATCTGTGACTGGGGGTGAATGTTTGCCATTGTGCAACATTCCGTCCATCATCTTGTGTGTTTTGCAATTCGCCCCAAGTGGGAAGGGTATGCCCAGACGTGGGTCCCGTGCTCACTGCGCCACTGGAGTCAGGCTATCCTGGCTGATGAGGGCTGAATGCCCGAAACCGGTCCTAGGATGCTTGATTCCGGTCCAGGGAAGACATGGCTTGGCAGTTCGGTCTGGACTGTTCCCATGAGGCACAGGGTCAAGACTGATTTGCATATGGCCATGTCTGAACTGGGGTGGCGTGGTGAAGCAAAATAACGATGGATTAAACCCAGATCTGTGACTGGGGGTGAATGTTTGCCATTGTGCAACATTCCGTCCATCATCTTGTGTGTTTTGCAATTCGCCCCAAGTGGGAAGGGTATGCCCAGACGTGGGTCCCGTGCTCACTGCGCCACTGGAGTCAGGCTATCCTGGCTGATGAGGGCTGAGTGCCCGAAACCGGTCCTAGGATGCTTGATTCCGGTCCAGGGAAGACATGGCTTGGTATTTCGGTCTGGACTGTTCCCATGAGGCACAGGGTCAAGACTGATTTGCATATGGCCATGTCTGAACTGGGGTGGCGTGGTGAAGCAAAATAACGATGGATTAAACCCAGATCTGTGACTGGGGGTGAATGTTTGCCATTGTGCAACATTCCGTCCATCATCTTGTGTGTTTTGCAATTCGCCCCAAGTGGGAAGGGTATGCCCAGACGTGGGTCCCGTGCTCACTGCGCCACTGGAGTCAGGCTATCCTGGCTGATGAGGGCTGAATGCCCGAAACCGGTCCTAGGATGCTTGATTCCGGTCCAGGGAAGACATGGCTTGGCAGTTCGGTCTGGACTGTTCCCATGAGGCACAGGGTCAAGACTGATTTGCATATGGCCATGTCTGAACTGGGGTGGCGTGGTGAAGCAAAATAACGATGGATTAAACCCAGATCTGTGACTGGGGGTGAATGTTTGCCATTGTGCAACATTCCGTCCATCATCTTGTGTGTTTTGCAATTCGCCCCAAGTGGGAAGGGTATGCCCAGACGTGGGTCCCGTGCTCACTGCGCCACTGGAGTCAGGCTATCCTGGCTGATAAGGGCTGAATGCCCGAAACCGGTCCTAGGATGCTTGATTCCGGTCCAGGGAAGACATGGCTTGGCAGTTCGGTCTGGACTGTTCCCATGAGGCACAGGGTCAAGACTGATTTGCATATGGCCATGTCTGAACTGGGGTGGCGTGGTGAAGCAAAATAACGATGGATTAAACCCAGATCTGTGACTGGGGGTGAATGTTTGCCATTGTGCAACATTCCGTCCATCATCTTGTGTGTTTTGCAATTCGCCCCAAGTGGGAAGGGTATGCCCAGACGTGGGTCCCGTGCTCACTGCGCCACTGGAGTCAGGCTATCCTGGCTGATGAGGGCTGAATGCCCGAAACCGGTCCTAGGATGCTTGATTCCGGTCCAGGGAAGACATGGCTTGGCAGTTCGGTCTGGACTGTTCCCATGAGGCACAGGGTCAAGACTGATTTGCATATGGCCATGTCTGAACTGGGGTGGCGTGGTGAAGCAAAATAACGATGGATTAAACCCAGATCTATGACTGGGGGTGAATGTTTGCCATTGTGCAACATTCCGTCCATCATCTTGTGTGTTTTGCAATTCGCCCCAAGTGGGAAGGGTATGCCCAGACGTGGGTCCCGTGCTCACTGCGCCACTGGAGTCAGGCTATCCTGGCTGATGAGGGCTGAATGCCCGAAACCGGTCCTAGGATGCTTGATTCCGGTCCAGGAAGACATGGCTTGGCAGTTCGGTCTGGACTGTTCCCATGAGGCACAGGGTCAAGACTGATTTGCATATGGCCATGTCTGAACTGGGGTGGCGTGGTGAAGCAAAATAACGATGGATTAAACCCAGATCTGTGACTGGGGGTGAATGTTTGTCATTGTGCAACATTCCGTCCATCATCTTGTGTGTTTTGCAATTCGCCCCAAGTGGGAAGGGTATGCCCAGACGTGGGTCCCGTGCTCACTGCGCCACTGGAGTCAGGCTATCCTGGCTGATGAGGGCTGAATGCCCGAAACCGGTCCTAGGATGCTTGATTCCGGTCCAGGGAAGACATGGCTTGGCAGTTCGGTCTGGACTGTTCCCATGAGGCACAGGGTCAAGACTGATTTGCATATGGCCATGTCTGAATGGGGTGGCGTGGTGAAGCAAAATAACGATGGATTAAACCCAGATCTGTGACTGGGGGTGAATGTTTGCCATTGTGCAACATTCCGTCCATCATCTTGTGTGTTTTGCAATTCACCCCAAGTGGGAAGGGTATGCCCAGACGTGGGTCCCGTGCTCACTGCGCCACTGGAGTCAGGCTATCCTGGCTGATGAGGGCTGAATGCCCGAAACCGGTCCTAGGATGCTTGATTCCGGTCCAGGAAGACATGGCTTGGCAGTTCGGTCTGGACTGTTCCCATGAGGCACAGGGTCAAGACTGATTTGCATATGGCCATGTCTGAACTGGGGTGGCGTGGTGAAGCAAAATAACGATGGATTAAACCCAGATCTGTGACTGGGGGTGAATGTTTGCCATTGTGCAACATTCCGTCCATCATCTTGTGTGTTTTGCAATTCGCCCCAAGTGGGAAGGGTATGCCCAGACGTGGGTCCCGTGCTCACTGCGCCACTGGAGTCAGGCTATCCTGGCTGATGAGGGCTGAATGCCCGAAACCGGTCCTAGGATGCTTGATTCCGGTCCAGGGAAGACATGGCTTGGCAGTTCGGTCTGGACTGTTCCCATGAGGCACAGGGTCAAGACTGATTTGCATATGGCCATGTCTGAACTGGGGTGGCGTGGTGAAGCAAAATAACGATGGATTAAACCCAGATCTGTGACTGGGGGTGAATGTTTGCCATTGTGCAACATTCCGTCCATCATCTTGTGTGTTTTGCAATTCGCCCCAAGTGGGAAGGGTATGCCCAGACGTGGGTCCCGTGCTCACTGCGCCACTGGAGTCAGGCTATCCTGGCTGATGAGGGCTGAATGCCCGAAACCGGTCCTAGGATGCTTGATTCCGGTCCAGGAAGACATGGCTTGGCAGTTCGGTCTGGACTGTTCCCATGAGGCACAGGGTCAAGACTGATTTGCATATGGCCATGTCTGAACTGGGGTGGCGTGGTGAAGCAAAATAACGATGGATTAAACCCAGATCTGTGACTGGGGGTGAATGTTTGCCATTGTGCAACATTCCGTCCATCATCTTGTGTGTTTTGCAATTCGCCCCAAGTGGGAAGGGTATGCCCAGACGTGGGTCCCGTGCTCATTGCGCCACTGGAGTCAGGCTATCCTGGCTGATGAGGGCTGAATGCCCGAAACCGGTCCTAGGATGCTTGATTCCGGTCCAGGGAAGACATGGCTTGGCAGTTCGCTCTGGACTGTTCCCATGAGGCACAGGGTCAAGACTGATTTGCATATGGCCATGTCTGAACTGGGGTGGCGTGGTGAAGCAAAATAACGATGGATTAAACCCAGATCTGTGACTGGGGGTGAATGTTTGCCATTGTGCAACATTCCGTCCATCATCTTGTGTGTTTTGCAATTCGCCCCAAGTGGGAAGGGTATGCCCAGACGTGGGTCCCGTGCTCACTGCGCCACTGGAGTCAGGCTATCCTGGCTGATGAGGGCTGAATGCCCGAAACCGGTCCTAGGATGCTTGATTCCGGTCCAGGGACGACATGGCTTGGCAGTTCGGTCTGGACTGTTCCCATGAGGCACAGGGTCAAGACTGATTTGCATATGGCCATGTCTGAACTGGGGTGGCGTGGTGAAGCAAAATAACGATGGATTAAACCCAGATCTGTGACTGGGGGTGAATGTTTGCCATTGTGCAACATTCCGTCCATCATCTTGTGTGTTTTGTAACTTACAAGTTCACCACTCCTTACCACCCTCAAGGAAATGGGCTGGTTGAGAGATTCAACCGGACCCTCAAGGGCATGATTATGGGTCTGGAAGAACCCATGAGGCGAAAATGGGACGTCCTCTTACCATGCCTGTTGTTTGCATACCGGGAGGTGCCACAGAAGTCTCTAGGGTTCAGTCCCTTTGAGCTCCTCTATGGACACCCGGTTCGAGGACCTCTGAGTTTGGTCAAGGAAGGCTGGGAGCAATCTCCCAGGAAACCTCCCCAGGATGTATATAGTTACATGCTGGCCTTCAGGAACCAGACTAGGCGTTTCAGAGAGCTTGCTGAGGCAAATCTGGAAGCCAGCCAGGAGGAGATGAAGCGGTGGTACGACCAGAATGCCACTCTGGTAGAGCTTCAGCCTGGTCAGAAAGTGTGGGTCATGGCCCCTGTGGAGCCCTGTGCGCTCCAGGACAGGTGGACCGGCCCTTTACGGTGGTGGAGCGCAAGAGTCCAGTTACCTATTTGGTGGACTTGCAGTCTCCCAGGAACCCCTTGCGGGTCCTGCATGTGAACCGCCTGAAGCCCCACTTGGAGAGGTCCCAAGTGGGCATGCTCTTAGCGACAGATGATGGAATGGAGGAGGAGACCGAGCCTCTTCCTGACCTCCTGTCAGCCCGAGAGCAAGATGGATCAGTGGAGGGAGTAAACCTCTCTACCTCCCTGACACCTGAGCAGCAGGGTGACTGTCGCCAACTGTTGGGACAGTTCCCTGACCTGTTCTCCCTGGTTCCCAGTGTCACTCATTGGTGCGTCCATGATGTGGACACTGGGGACAGTCTTCCTGTGAAGCACAAGGCTTACAGGGTGACTGACAGGGTCAGAGCCTGCATCAAGGAGGAGGTCTCCAAGATGTTTGCGCTAGGGGTGATTGAGTCCTCTAACAGCCCTTGGGCCAGCCCAGTGGTCTTGGTTCCAAAGGCTGCCGCACCTGGTGCCACACCAGAACTCCGGTTCTGTGTGGACTACAGGGGACTCAATTCCGTCACCAGGACTGACGCCCACCCCATCCCCAGAGCTGATGAGCTCATAGATCGGTTAGGGGCTGCACGGTACCTCAGCACGTTTGACTTAACGTCTGGGTACTGGCAGATCGCCTTGACTGACGGGGCAAAGAGAGGTCAGCATTCTCCACACCAGATGGGCACTACCAGTTCCGGGTGATGCCCTTTGGGATGAAGAATGCCCCTGCCACCTTTCAGAGGTTGGTCAACCAGGTGTTGGTTGGACTGGAGGATTTCAGTGCCGCCTACCTGGATGACATCGCAGTGTTCAGTTCCAGTTGGGAAGAACATCTGCGTCACCTCTGGGAAGTGTTGATGGCGCTGCGGAGGGCAGGCCTCACAATCAAGGCGAGTAAGTGCCAGATTGGGCAGGGTTCTGTGGTGTACTTGGGACACCAGGTTGGGAGCGGCCAGGTGGCGCCCTCCAAACGAAAATTGATACCATTCTGGCTTGGGAGCCCCCAAGACCCAGACAGAGGTGAGAGCCTTCCTAGGACTCACCGGGTATTACCGGAGATTCGTCAAGGGGTATGGCAGCATTGTTGCCCCTTGACCGAGCTGACTTCCAAGAAGCAGCCCAGGAAAGTGATTTGGACTGACGCCTGTCAAAAAGCTTTTGACACCTTGAAGACTGCCATGTGCACGGCGGCTGTGCTCCAGTCACCCAACTTCTCCAATGAGTTCATTGTTCAAACCGACGCTTCAGAGCATGGTGTAGGGGCTGTTCTATCACAGATCAATGAGGAGGGCCTAGACCAACCTGTAGCCTTCCTCAGTAGGAGGTTACTTCCCCGGGAACAGAGATGGAGTGCTATCGAGCGTGAGGCATTTGCTGTGGTCTGGGCACTGAAGAAGCTGAGACCATACCTGTTTGGGACTCACTTCCGGGTTCAGACAGACCACAGGCCCCTCAGATGGTTGATGCAGATGAGGGGTGAGAATCCAAAGCTGTTGAGGTGGTCCATTTCCCTACAGGGGATGGACTTTACGGTGGAACACCGCCATGGTACAGAACACGCCAATGCTGATGGTCTGTCCAGATTTTTCCGCCTTAGCGATGAGAACTCCCTAGGGGTAGGATAGTTCTCCCCACATTTCAGCTGGAGGGGACACGTGTTAGACCTGGCATCCTTGGCGTGGGTCTCCCTTCCATTTTTTCGTAATGCCTCCACTGTTGCCGATATGTTTTTGCTGGACTAGATGCTCATGGGCACTTTGCCGCTGCTAATCAGTGCCAAAGTGCAAGTGCTCCCTATCGTTAATTGATATATGTATTAGTGACTCCATGATTGGATGATTGGTTTACTTGTCAGTCCCTAGTACAGTGCACTCAGTGTGCCCAGGGCTTGTAAATCCAATGCCGCTGGTGGGCTTGCAGCACTGGTTGTGCCACCCACAGAAGCGGCTCGTAAAATGTGTCTCAGGCCTGCCATCGCAGAGCCTGTGTGCAGCCGAGGGCTGCCATGTCGACTTGGTGAGTACACCCACTTACCAGTCCCTAAACCTTCCCTTTACTGCATGTTGGTCACCCCTAAAGTAGGCCCTAGGGCAGGGTGCATTGTAAGTATAAGGTAGGACATGCCCTGGTGTGTGTGGCATGTCCTAATAGTGAATTACAGCCATTTTCGTTTTCACTATTGCAAGGCTACCTGCTCCCCATAGGCCAGAATGGGCAGACTGACTATTACACCTTATAGTCAGAACTGACCCAGGGAACATGGTAGAAAAACGAATTTAGTATGCCTGAACTCAGGATGATAAAATACATCTTTTAGAGAAGTTGGTTTTAACATTCTGTGTTCGAAAATACCACTTTTAGAAAGTGGGTATTTTCTTGCCTAACTATCCAAGCCTGCCTCTGCTAGGTTGTGTATTCCTTGTCTGGAGATTGAGTGACAGGGGCTGGCTACAGGAGACAGGGTGAGTCAGCGCAGGGCTGAATAGACAGATCTGCATCCAGAGTGGAGGGAGGAGTTGCACCTGGGTCTGAATAGGGCTGTGCCTGCCTTCCACAATGCTGGCTCCACCTCCTGCCGGGCGGCTGAGCACTCTGCCCCACATTCTGAAAGGAAAGAAGGAGTCAGAAAAACAAAGTGCTCCAGGACTGACCAGAACTGGTTTTGGACTAGGCAGAGGCCTCTCTGCCTTCAGAGAACAAAGAGAAACTGGGTATAAAAGGGGACCCAGACCCCTAGGAAATTAGATCACTTTTGGGAACAAGAAGAAACCTTTGCTGAGGAGCGGAACCAAGAAGAAACTGAGGAGAGGCTATCCCTAAGCCTGAAGTGCTGCTTGGGGATTGGCCTGCAGTGGTTTGCCTGACTGCCAAAGAAAGGAGAAAGGAACTTTTGCTTTGCTGTGACTTTCATCAACTTGTGAAGGATCTCCAAGGGCTTGGAAGAGAGCTTGCCCCCTGACCGAAGTCCCAGGACCATTGGACTTCACCCCCTTTGTGAATTGCTGCTGGAAACTCTGTTTCAGTGGCTACAGAGGTAGGGAGCTGTGACCGACTCTCACGACCGACTCGGTGTCCTGTAAGCACCGCATCGAAGCACCGTCTCGCCCTGCAACGCACGGCCCTGGTCTCACCGACTCCGTCAACGAGCCGCTGCCTGCACCGCATCGAGGGACAACGCGTCCTGCAACGCTTCGCTACGCCGAATCGAACTGGTCCGACCGACACGGTCACTGCTGCTGAGTTCGAGTCCTGTGACCGCACCGGAGTTGGGCACCGCTCAAACGCTTTGCGACGCACCGCCCGACTCGCACCGCTGTCTGGACTGATCGACGCCAGCTCCTGAATCCGGCTCCGTCGCCGCACCGCAACCTGCCAGCACCGCAACGAAGCACCGTCTCGCCCTGCAACGCACGGCCCTGGTCTCACCGACTCCGTCTCGACGACGTCAATGAGCCGCTGCCTGCACCGCATCGAGGGACAACGCGTCCTGCAACGCTTCCATTTTTGCATCGCAACCGCGACGAACAGCCATCCGGCTCGCACGCCCGTGCCTGCCGCTTCAAGTAAAGGTACTGTGACCGAGTCTGTCTACGCTGTGTTGGCCCGTCTCGACGCGGTCAGCTGGATTTGTTAGACTCTGTTTGTTCTCGACATCGCCGTAGCCGGAGAAGGCTACCGACTCGCACAGAACCTTGAATTAAGCCTTTTTGATCAGAACTAAGCATTCTTAACAGTATTGTGGATTATTTTTGTCGTTTATGGTCTTGTGATAAATATATATAAAGTATACCTATTTTTATAAATATATAACCTGTGTGGTGTCCATTTGTAGTGTTGTCACTTGATTACTGTATGTGTTCACAAATGCTTTACACACTGCCTCTGAACTAAGCCTGTCTGCTCGTGCCAAGCTACCAAGAGGGTGAGCAGGGGTTATTTCGGGAGTGTACCTACTTTCCCTGACTAGACTCAAGGGTCCCTATTTGGACAAAGGTACCTACCTCTGCCAACTAGAGACCCCCAAATCTAACACCTGCCTTTAGTGGTTATGCAGGGTGTAGAGTGGATTGTGAACATTATTTGCCTATACAGTATTTTCAGTTGTTTATGGATGATGTATTTTTGGGTGAGATTGTTGAGCAGACTAATTTGTATGCTGAACAGTTTTTGAGGGACAACAGTGCCAGACTTAGGCCCCATTCTAGAGCTATCCGGTGGAGTCCCACAAATCTGGAAGAGATGAAGAAGTTTTTGGGTTTGACTTTTTGATGGGTTTGATAAGGAAGCCGTCCATGGGTTCATATTGGTCTACCAGTCCCTTGATGGCAACGGCCATATTTCCTGCAGTTATGACTCGTGATCGGTATTTACTTTTGCTTCGGATGCTGCATTTTGTTGATAATGGTTTGGCGTTGCCACAGAGATCACCCTGAATGTGACCGTCTTTTTAAGATTCGGCCTGTTCTTGATCACTTTGTAGATCGATTTTCAGAGATCTATACTCCAGGGAAAGAAATATCTATTGATGAGTCTTTGGTCCTGTTCAAGGGCCGTTTGGTTTTTAGGCAGTACATTCCTAGCAAGAGGGCACGCTCTGGAATTAAGCTGTATATGTTGTCTGAGAGTAGGACAGGATATGTTTTTAATTTGCGTGTGTACACTGGTAGGGATTCCATATTGACCCCCCTGGTTGTCCGTCCACTTTTGGAGTTTCAGAGAAAATTGTGTGGGATCTTGCTAGAGGACTGTTTAACAGAGGCCACCATTTGTACCTTGATAACTTCTACACTGCTGTGCAATTGTTTAAGAAATTGTTCAAAGTGGACACTTTTGCTTGTGGCACAATCCGCTCTAACCGTAAAGGTTATCCAAAAGAGCTTGTTTGCAAAAAACTTCAGAGGGGACAGTGCAGTGCCTTGCGTAGTGAGGAACTGCTAGCTGTGAAATTTATTGGCAGGAGGGATGTGTACATGCTGACTACCATCCATGATGAGAGTACTTCACCTGTGGCTGTTTGGGGTCAGATTGCTGAAGTGCGCAAACCTGTGTGCATTTTAGACTACAATAAGCACATGGGTGGTGTTGATAGAGTAGATCAGAGGTTGGAACCTTACACTGCTATTCGTAAGTCTTACATTTGGTATAAGAAGTTGGCCATCCATCTCTTCAATTTAGCAACTTTCAATGCTTTTGTTGTGTTCAAGGAGTGTTCTCCTGCGTCAAAGTTTACTTTTGTTCAGTTTCAGGAGTCTGTCATAGGCAGCCTTGTTGTTGTGGAACAGGCAAGTGTTCCTAGAGTTGGAGTGGTGGAGGATGTGGCTCGATTGAAAGATCGCCACTTTCCTGATCACATTCCTCCTACACCCTCAAAAGACTTTCCCACTAGGAGATGTAGAGTCTGTTGGCGAAGAGGTACGCGGAAGGAGACTCGTATGTACTGCCCTGAGTGTCCTTCTAACCCTGGGCTGTGTGTGCCTGCTTGTTATAGAGCGTACCACAAGCAAAAGAATTATTGGGAGCAACCATTAGTGGTAAAGTGAACTGCCTGGTCTGTAATGTTTAAGAATTGTTGTTCTGTTTCAAGGTTGGCATTAGTGCAATGTATTTAGTTTCTGATTTTGTGTTAGTAGATTTGTATCTATTTGCAATTTGTTTGTGTTTTCTTTTTTGTATAAAAAATCCTAAATGTGATGGTGGTGTGTGTAGGCTGGTGCTTGGCTGGCGGTGTGCGTGGAGTGGCGCTTGGCTGGCGGTGTGCGGGGAGTGGCTCTTGGCTGGCGGAGTGCGTGGAGTGGTGCTTGGCTGGCGGTGTGCGTGGAGTGGCGCTAGGCTGGCGGTGTGCGTGGAGTGGCGCTAGGCTGGCGGTGTGCGTGGAGTGGCGCTAGGCTGGCGGTGTGCGTGGAGTGGCGCTTGGCTGGCGGTGTGCGTGGAGTGGCGCTTGGCTGGCGGTGTGCGTGGAGTGGCGCTTGGCTGGCGGTGTGCGTGGAGTGGCGCTTGGCTGGCGGTGTGCGTGGACTGGCGCTCGGCTGGCGGTGTGTGAGTAGTGACTTGCTGCTGGTCACTACACACACTGCTAGCCAAGCGACACTCCACGCAATCCATCAGCTTGTGTGGTTGCTGTGTTAGGAATGTGGGCGTGTGAAAGTGACGGGCCCTTGAATGGCGCTGTCTGCTGGTGTGAGTGTTGTAATGTGATGGGCCAGCGGCTGGTGGTGTGAATGGTTTTGTATTTGTCACACGTATGAAAGGTGTATGAATGGCCTGTAAAGAGGTTGGTGCGTTGTCGTGGCTTTACAGCTCACGAGCTGTGAGTCAATGGTTCAGTTTCTCGTCCTTTCAATTATTAACAGTGCATTTCATTTTTGTGAAATCACTTGTTAATACAATTGTATATACTGAACCATCACTCACCCTCGTGCCAAATCCAACCAGTATGTGTGTGTGTGTGCTTGAGGATTAGATGGCTGTGCAGTAATATTTTTTTTTTGTCTTTCTCAAGCAGGGTGTATTTTGTCCCTTTTTGTGAATGTTGTAATGTGTTTGTTTCGTGCCTGGGGGTGTGAATGGTCTTGTGTGTATCACGTATGAAAGGTGTGTGAATGGCCTGTAAAGCGGTTGGGGCCTTGACGTGGCTTTACAGCTCACGAGCTGCGAGTCACTGGTTCCGTTTTTTGTCCTTTCAATTATTGACAGTGCATTTCATTTTTGTGAAATCTCTTGTTAATAAAATTGTATATATTGAACCATCACTTGCCCTCGTGCCAAATCCAACCAGTATGTGTGTGTGCTTGAGGAATAGATGGCTGTGCAGTAATCTTTGTCTTTTTAGTCTGTCTGCCAAGGTGTACATTCCGTCTAAGAATAACCTACCAACTGTAGATATTGTCGTAAACGAAACACCCATGGGAGTACATGGTGATATCTCTCTTGTGGATCCCAACAAGTTATGGTACCCACAATGTCCTGCAAACCTCAAAATGTCTGTCACATTTTCCTTGCAATATTGTGCCAAAATGTTCACGCTGCAGAAATAAACAACACATTATCTCAAAATGACCTGGTTTTGCAAGGGGGTCACCTGGGTTTGGCCCGGGGCTCATGGCCACATAGGAAACCTACCAAACCCACACATTTCTGAAAAGTAGACACCCGGGGGCTTCCAGGGAGGTATGGCTTGCGTGGATCCCCCAACGTTTCCTTACCAGAATCCCTGCAAACCTCAATTTTAGCTGAAAAAATCACTTTTTCACACATTTTTGTGTGGGAAGTGTGGCATCACTGGCCTCACACAAATTTCCTACACCCAGCGTTCCCCAGGTCTCCCGATAAAAATGGTGCCTCACTTGTGTGGGAGGCCCAAGTACCAGCGACAGGCAAGGGCCCACAACGTATTGAGGCGACCTCAAAATGGCCTTCACAAAACCACCTGGTTTTGCAAGGGAAGTCACCTGGGTTTTGGCCCTGTGCTCGGCGGCCATCTAAGAAACCTACCAAACCCACACATTTCTGAAAAGTAGACACCCGGGGCTTCCAGGGAGGTATGGCTTGCGTGGATCCCCCAACGTTTCCTTACACAGAATCCCCTGCAAACCTCAATTTTAGCTGAAAAATCACTTTTTCACACATTTTTGTGTGGGAAAGTGTGGCATCACTGGCCTCACACAAATTTCCTACACCCAGCGTTCCCCCAGGTCTCCCGATAAAAATGGTGCCTCACTTGTGTGGGAGGCCCAAGTACCCGTGACAGGCAAGGGCCCACAACGTAGTGAGGCGACCTCAAAATGGCCTATCACAAAACCACCTGGTTTTGCAGGAGAGTCACCTGGGTTTTGGCTCCGTGCTCGGCAGCCATCTAGGGAAACCTACCAAACCCACACATTTCTGAAAAGTAGACACCCGGGGCTTCCAGGGAGGTATGGCTTGCGTGGATCCCTCAACGTTTTCTTACCCAGAATCCCTGCAAACCTCAATTTTAGCTGAAAGAAATCACTTTTTTCACACATTTTTGTGTGGGAAAGTGTGGCATCACTGGCCTCACACAAATTCTCCTACCACCCAGCGTTCCCCAGGTCTTCCGATAAAAATGGTGCCTCACTTGTGTGAGAGGCCCAGTACCCGCGACAGGCAAGGGCCCACAACGTAGTGAGGCGACCTCAAAATTGCCTATCTCAAAACCACCTGGTTTTGCAAGAGTCACCTGGGTTTTGGCCCCGTGCTCGGCGGCCATCTGGGAAACCTACCAAACCCACACATTTCTGAAAAGTAGACACCGGGGGCTTCCAGGGAGGTATGGCTTGCGTGGATCCCCCAACGTTTCCTTACCCAGAATCCCCTGTAAACCTCAATTTTAGCTGAAAAAATCACTTTTTCACACATTTTTGTGTGGGAAAGTGTGGCATCACTGGCCTCACACAAATTTCCTACCACCCAGCGTTCCCCAGGTCTCCCGATAAAAATGGTGCCTCACTTGTGTGGGAGGCCCAAGTACCAGCGACATGCAAGGACACAAAACGTTTTGAGGCAACATCAACATTGCCTATCAAAAAATGTTTTGGGCCCTTGCCTGTCAGCGGTACTTGGGCCTCCCACACAAGTGAGGCACCATTTTTATCGGAGACCTGGGGAACGCTGGGTGGTAGGAAATTTGTGTGAGGCCAGTGATGCCACACTTTCCACACACAAAATGTGTGAAAAAGGGATTTTTTCAGCTAAAATTGAGGTTTGCAGGGGATTCTGGGTAAGGAAACGTTGGGGGATCCACGCAAGCCATACCTCCCTGGAAGCCCTCGGTGTCTACTTTTCAGAAATGTGTGGGTTTGGTAGGTTTCCCTAGATGGCCGCCGAGCACGGGACCAAAACCCAGGTGACCCCTTGCAAAACCAGGTGGTTTTGTGAAAGGCCATTTTGAGGTCGCCTCACTACGTTGTGGGCCCTTGCCTGTCGCGGGTACTTGGGCCTCCCACACAAGTGAGGCACCATTTTTATCGGGAGACCTGGGGAAACGTTGGGTGGTAGGAAATTTGTGTGAGGGCAGTGATGCCACACTTTCCCACACAAAAATGTGTGGAAAAAGTGATTTTTCAGCTAAAATTGAGGTTTGCAGGGGATTCTGGGTAAGGAAACGTTGGGGATCCACGTAAGCCATACCTCCCTGGAAGCCCCCGGGTGTCTACTTTTCAGAAATGTGTGGGTTTGGTAGGTTTCCCTAGATGGCCGCCGAGCACGGGCCAAAACCCAGGTGACTCCCTTGCAAAACCAGGTGGTTTTGTGAAAGCCCATTTTGAGGTCGCCTCACTACGTTGTGGGCCCTGCCTGTCGCTGGTACTGGGCCTCCCACACAAGTGAGGCACCATTTTATCGGGAGACCTGGGGAAACGCTGGGTGGTAGGAAATTTGTGTGAGGCCAGTGATGCCACACTTTCCCACACAAAAATGTGTGAAAAAGGGATTTTTTCAGCTAAAATTGAGGTTTGCAGGGGATTCTGGGTAAGGAAACGTTGGGGGATCCACGCAAGCCATACCTCCCTGGAAGCCCCAGGTGTCTACTTTTCAGAAATGTGTGGGTTTGGTAGGTTTCCCTAGATGGCCGCCGAGCACGGGCCAAAAACCCAGGTGACTCCTTGCAAAACCAGGTGGTTTTGTGAAAGCCCATTTGAGGTCGCCTCACTACGTTGTGGGCCCTTGCCTGTCGCGGTACTTGGGCCTCCCACACAAGTGAGGCACCATTTTTATCGGGAGACCTGGGGAAACGCTGGGTGGTAGGAAATTTGTGTGAGGCCAGTGATGCCACACTTTCCCACACAAAAATGTGTGAAAAAAGGGATTTTTCAGCTAAAATTGAGATTTGCAGGGGATTCTGGGTAAGGAAACGTTGGGGGATCCACGCAAGTCATACCTCCCTGGAAGCCCCCAGGTGTCTACTTTTCAGAAATGTGTGGGTTTGGTAGGTTTCCCTAGATGGCCGCCGAGCACGGGCCAAAAACCCAGGTGACCCCTTGCAAAACCAGGTGGTTTTGTGAAAGGCCATTTTGAGGTCGCCTCAATACGTTGTGGGCCCTTGCCTGTCGCGGGTACCTGGGCCTCCCACACAAGTGAGGCACCATTTTTATCGGGAGACCTGGGGGAACGCTGGGTGGGTAGGAAATTTGTGTGAGGCCAGTGATGCCACACTTTCCACCACAAAAATGTGTGAGAAAATGTGATTTTTTCAGCTAAAATTGAGGTTTGCAAGGGAGTCTGGGTAACGGAAACGTTGGGGGATCCACGTCAAGCCATACCTCCCTGGAAGCCCCTGGGTGTCTACTTTTCAGAAATGTGTAGTGTTTGGTAGGTTTCCCTAGGTGCCGGCAGAGCTAGGGTTCACAAACTACAGCTAGGCACTTTGCCAAAAAAGGGTCATTTTTCACTGCGAAATTGAGGTGTGACCACGTTGCGTTTTGCGCCGTTTCCTGTCGAAGGCACTAGGCCGACCCACACAAGTGAGGTACCATTTTTCTCGTAATACTTTGGGGAACGCGGGGTGGGTGGAAATTTGTGGATCCACGCAGATTCCAGAACTTTCCACCACAGAAATGTGGGGAAAATGTGGTTTTTGGACAATTTTTTATGTTTGCAAGGGATTCTGGGTAACAGAACCTGGTGGGAGGCAGTCAAGTCACCCCATCCTGGATTCCCCTGGGTGTCTAGTTTTCAAAAATGTATAGGTTTGCTAGGTTTCCTTAGGTGCCGGCAGAGGTAGGGTTAAAAAACTACAGCTAGGCACTTTGCCAAAAAAGGGTCATTTTTCACTGCGAAATTGAGGTGTGACCACGTTGCGTTTTGCGCCGTTTCCTGTCGCAGGCACTAGGCCGACCCACACAAGTGAGGTACCATTTTTCTCAGAAGACTTTGGGGAACGCAGGGTGGGTGGAAATTTGTGGATCCACACAGATTCCAGAACTTTCCACCACAGAAATGTGGGGAAAATGTGGTTTTTTTGACAATTTTTTAGGTTTGCAAGGGATTCTGGGTAACAGAAGCTGGTGGGAGGCAGTCAAGTCACCCCATCCTGGATTCCCCTGGGTGTCTAGTTTTCAAGAATGTATAGGTTTGCTAGGTTTCCCTAGGTGCCGTCAGAGCTAGGGTTCAAAAACTACAGCTAGGCACTTTGCCAAAAAAGGGTCATTTTTCACTGCGAAATTGAGGTGTGACCACGTTGCGTTTTGCGCCGTTTCCTGTCGCAGGCACTTGGCCGACCCACACAAGCGAGGTACCATTTTTCTCGTAATACTTTGGGGAACGCGGGGTGGGTGGAAATTTGTGGATCCACGCAGATTCCAGAACTTTCCACCACAGAAATGTGGGGAAAATGTGTTTTTTTTGACAATTTTATATGTTTGCAAGGGATTCTGGGTAACAGAACCTGGTGGGAGGCAGTCAAGTCACCCCATCCTGGATTCCCCTGGGTGTCTAGTTTTCAAAAATGTATAGGTTTGCTAGGTTTCCCTAGGTGCCGGCAGAGGTAGGGTTAAAAACCTACAGCTAGGCACTTTGCCAAAAAAGGGTCATTTTTCACTGCGAAATTGAGGTGTGACCACGTTGCGTCTTGCGCCGTTTCCTGTCGCAGGCACTAGGCCGACCCACACAAGTGAGGTACCATTTTTCTCGTAAGACTTTGGGGAACGCGGGGTGGGTGGAAATTTGTGGATCCACGCAGATTCCAGAACTTTCCACCACAGAAATGTGGGGAAAATGTGTTTTTTGGGACAATTTTTTATGTTTGCAAGGGATTCTGGGTAACAGAACCTGGTGGGAGGCAGTCCAGTCACCCCATCCTGGATTCCCCTGGGTGTCTAGTTTTCAAAAATGTATAGGTTTGCTAGGTTTCCCTAGGTGCCGGCAGAGCTAGGGTTCAAAAACTACAGCTAGGCACTTTGTCAAAAAAGGGCCATTTTTCACTGCGAAATTGAGGTGTGACCACGTTGCGTTTTGCGCAGTTTGCTGTCGCAGGCACTAGGCCGACCCACACAAGTGAGGTACCATTTTTCTCGTAAGACTTTGGGGAACGCGGGGTGGGTGGAAATTTGTGGATCCACGCAGATTCCAGAACTTTCCACCACAGAAATGTGGGGAAAATGTGGTTTTTTGACAATTTTTTATGTTTGCAAGGGATTCTGGGTAACAGACCCTGGTGGGAGGCAGTCCAGTCACCCCATCCTGGATTCCCCTGGGTGTCTAGTTTTCAAAAATGTATAGGTTTGCTAGGTTTCCCTAGGTGCCGGCAGAGGTAGGGTTCAAAAACTACAGCTAGGCACTTTGCCAAAAAAGGGTCATTTTTCACTGCGAAATTGAGGTGTGACCACGTTGCGTTTTGCACCGTTTCCTGTCGCAGGCACTAGGCCGACACACACAAGTGAGGTACCATTTTTCTCGTAAGACTTTGGGGAACGCGGGGTGGGTGGAAATTTGTGGATCCACGCAGATTCCAGAACTTTCCACCACAGAAATGTGGGGAAAATGTGTTTTTTCGGACAATTTTTTATGTTTGCAAGGGATTCTGGGTAACAGAACCTGGTGGGAGGCAGTCAAGTCACCCCATCCTGGATTCCCCTGGTTGTCTAGTTTTCAAAAATGTATAGGTTTGCTAGGTTTCCCTAGGTGCCGGCAGAGGTAGGGTTCAAAAACTACAGCTAGGCACTTTGCCAAAAAAGGGTCATTTTTCACTGCGAAATTGAGGTGTGACCACGTTGCGTTTTGCGCCGTTTCCTGTCACAGGCACTAGGCCGACCCACACAAGTGAGGTACCATTTTTCTCGTAAGACTTTGGGGAACGCGGGGTGGGTGGAAATTTGTGGATCCACGCAGATTCCAGAACTTTCCACCACAGAAATGTGGGGAAAATGTGGTTTTTTGGACAATTTTTTATGTTTGCAAGGGATTCTGGGTAACAGAACCTGGTGGGAGGCAGTCAAGTCACCCCATCCTGGATTCCCCTGGTTGTCTAGTTTTCAAAAATGTATAGGTTTGCTAGGTTTCCCTAGGTGCCGGCAGAGGTAGGGTTCAAAAACTACAGCTAGGCACTTTGCCAAAAAAGGGTCATTTTTCACTGCGAAATTGAGGTGTGACCACGTTGCGTTTTGCGCCGTTTCCTGTCGCAGGCACTAGGCCGACCCACACAAGTGAGGTACCATTTTTCTCAGTAAGACTTTGGGGAACGCGGGGTGGGTGGAAATTTGTGGATCCACGCAGATTCCAGAACTTTCCACCACAGAAATGTGGGGAAAATGTGGTTTTTTGGATAATTTTTTAGGTTTGCAAGGGATTCTGGGTAACAGAACCTGGTGGGAGGCAGTCAAGTCACCCCATCCTGGATTCCCCTGGGTGTCTAGTTTTCAAAAATGTATAGGTTTGCTAGGTTTCCCTAGGTGCCGGCAGAGCTAGGGTTCAAAAACTACAGCTAGGCACTTTGCCAAAAAAGGGTCATTTTTCACTGCGAAATTGAGGTGTGACCACGTTGCGTTTTGCGCCGTTTCCTGTCGCAGGCACTAGGCCGACCCACACAAGTGAGGTACCATTTTTCTCGTAAGACTTTGGGGAACGCGGGGTGGGTGGAAATTTGTGGATCCACGCAGATTCCAGAACTTTCCACCACAGAAATGTGGGGAAAATGTGTTTTTTGGACAATTTTTTATGTTTGCAAGGGATTCTGGGTAACAGAACCTGGTGGGAGGCAGTCAAGTCACCCCATCCTGGATTCCCCTGGTTGTCTAGTTTTCAAAAATGTATAGGTTTGCTAGGTTTCCCTAGGTGCCGGCAGAGGTAGGGTTCAAAAACTACAGCTAGGCACTTTGCAATAAAAGGGTCATTTTTCACTGCGAAATTGAGGTGTGACCACGTTTGCGTTTTGCGCCGTTTCCTGTCGCGGGCACTAGGCCGACCCACACAAGTGAGGTACCATTTTTCTCAGAAGATTTTGGGGAACGCGGGGTGGGTGGAAATTTGTGGATCCACGCAGATTCCAGAACTTTCCACCACAGAAATGTGGGGAAAATGTGGTTTTTTTGATAATTTTTTAGGTTTGCAAGGGATTCTGGGTAACAGAACCTGGTGGGAGGCAGTCCAGTCACCCCATCCTGGATTCCCCTGGGTGTCTAGTTTTCAAAAATGTATAGGTTTGCTAGGTTTCCCTAGGTGCCGGCAGAGCTAGGGTTCAAAAACTACAGCTAGGCACTTTGCCAAAAAAGGGTCATTTTTCACTGCGAAATTGAGGTGTGTCCACGTTGCGTTTTGCGCAGTTTCCTGTCGCAGGCACTAGGCCGACCCACACAAGTGAGGTACCATTTTTCTCGTAAGACTTTGGGGAACGCGGGGTGGGTGGAAATTTGTGGATCCACGCAGATTCCAGAACTTTCCACCACAGAAATGTGGGGAAAATGTGGTTTTTTTGACAATTTTTTATGTTTGCAAGGGATTCTGGGTAACAGAACCTGGTGGGAGGCAGTCAAGTCACCCCATCCTGGATTCCCCTGGGTGTCTAGTTTTCAAAAATGTATAGGTTTGCTAGGTTTCCCTAGGTGCCGGCAGAGCTAGGGTTCAAAAACTACAGCTAGGCACTTTGCCAAAAAAGGGTCATTTTTCACTGCGAAATTGAGGTGTGACCACGTTGCGTTTTGCGCCGTTTCCTGTCGCAGGCACTAGGCCGACCCACACAAGTGAGGTACCATTTTTCTCGTAAGACTTTGGGGAACGCGGGGTGGGTGAAAATTTGTGGATCCACGCAGATTCCAGAACTTTCCACCACAGAAATGTGGGGAAAATGTGGTTTTTTGGACAATTTTTTATGTTTGCAAGGGATTCTGGGTAACAGAACCTGGTGGGAGGCAGTCAAGTCACCCCATCCTGGATTCCCCTGGTTGTCTAGTTTTCAAAAATGTATAGGTTTGCTAGGTTTCCCTAGGTGCCGGCAGAGGTAGGGTTCAAAAACTACAGCTAGGCACTTTGCCAAAAAAGGGTCATTTTTCACTGCGAAATTGAGGTGTGACCACGTTGCGTTTTGCGCCGTTTCCTGTCGCAGGCACTAGGCCGACCCACACAAGTGAGGTACCATTTTTCTCATAAGACTTTGGGGAACGCGGGGTGGGTGGAAATTTGTGGATCCACGCAGATTCCAGAACTTTCCACCACAGAAATGTGGGGAAAATGTGTTTTTTTGGACAATTTTTTATGTTTGCAAGGGATTCTGGGTAACAGAACCTGGTGGGAGGCAGTCCAGTCACCCCATCCTGGATTCCCCTGGGTGTCTAGTTTTCAAAAATGTATAGGTTTGCTAGGTTTCCCTAGGTGCCGGCAGAGCTAGGGTTCAAAAACTACAGCTAGGCACTTTGTCAAAAAAGGGTCATTTTTCACTGCGAAATTGAGGTGTGACCACGTTGCGTTTTGCGCAGTTTCCTGTCGCAGGCACTAGGCCGACCCACACAAGTGAGGTACCATTTTTCTCGTAAGACTTTGGGGAACGCGGGGTGGGTGGAAATTTGTGGATCCACGCAGATTCCAGAACTTTCCACCACAGAAATGTGGGGAAAATGTGGTTTTTTTGACAATTTTTTATGTTTGCAAGGGATTCTGGGTAACAGAACCTGGTGGGAGGCAGTCCAGTCACCCCATCCTGGATTCCCCTGGGTGTCTAGTTTTCAAAAATGTATAGGTTTGCTAGGTTTCCCTAGGTGCCGGCAGAGGTAGGGTTCAAAAACTACAGCTAGGCACTTTGCCAAAAAAGGGTCATTTTTCACTGCGAAATTGAGGTGTGACCACGTTGCGTTTTGCGCCGTTTCCTGTCGCAGGCACTAGGCCGACACACACAAGTGAGGTACCATTTTTCTCGTAAGACTTTGGGGAACGCGGGGTGGGTGGAAATTTGTGGATCCACGCAGATTCCAGAACTTTCCACCACAGAAATGTGGGGAAAATGTGTTTTTTCGGACAATTTTTTATGTTTGCAAGGGATTCTGGGTAACAGAACCTGGTGGGAGGCAGTCAAGTCACCCCATCCTGGATTCCCCTGGTTGTCTAGTTTTCAAAAATGTATAGGTTTGCTAGGTTTCCCTAGGTGCCGGCAGAGGTAGGGTTCAAAAACTACAGCTAGGCACTTTGCCAAAAAAGGGTCATTTTTCACTGCGAAATTGAGGTGTGACCACGTTGCGTTTTGCGCCGTTTCCTGTCACAGGCACTAGGCCGACCCACACAAGTGAGGTACCATTTTTCTCGTAAGACTTTGGGGAACGCGGGGTGGGTGGAAATTTGTGGATCCACGCAGATTCCAGAACTTTCCACCACAGAAATGTGGGGAAAATGTGTTTTTTTGGACAATTTTTTATGTTTGCAAGGGATTCTGGGTAACAGAACCTGGTGGGAGGCAGTCAAGTCACCCCATCCTGGATTCCCCTGGTTGTCTAGTTTTCAAAAATGTATAGGTTTGCTAGGTTTCCCTAGGTGCCGGCAGAGGTAGGGTTCAAAAACTACAGCTAGGCACTTTGCAAAAAAAGGGTCATTTTTCACTGCGAAATTGAGGTGTGACCACGTTGCGTTTTGCGCCGTTTCCTGTCGCGGGCACTAGGCCGACCCACACAAGTGAGGTACCATTTTTCTCAGAAGACTTTGGGGAACGCGGGGTGGGTGGAAATTTGTGGATCCACGCAGATTCCAGAACTTTCCACCACAGAAATGTGGGGAAAATGTGGTTTTTTTGATAATTTTTTAGGTTTGCAAGGGATTCTGGGTAACAGAACCTGGTGGGAGGCAGTCCAGTCACCCCATCCTGGATTCCCCTGGGTGTCTAGTTTTCAAAAATGTATAGGTTTGCTAGGTTTCCCTAGGTGCCGGCAGAGCTAGGGTTCAAAAACTACAGCTAGGCACTTTGCCAAAAAAGGGTCATTTTTCACTGCGAAATTGAGGTGTGACCACGTTGCGTTTTGCGCAGTTTCCTGTCGCAGGCACTAGGCCGACCCACACAAGTGAGGTACCATTTTTCTCGTAAGACTTTGGGGAACGCGGGGTGGGTGGAAATTTGTGGATCCACGCAGATTCCAGAACTTTCCACCACAGAAATGTGGGGAAAATGTGGTTTTTTTGACAATTTTTTATGTTTGCAAGGGATTCTGGGTAACAGAACCTGGTGGGAGGCAGTCAAGTCACCCCATCCTGGATTCCCCTGGGTGTCTAGTTTTCAAAAATGTATAGGTTTGCTAGGTTTCCCTAGGTGCCGGCAGAGGTAGGGTTCAAAAACTACAGCTAGGCACTTTGCCAAAAAAGGGTCATTTTTCACTGCGAAATTGAGGTGTGACCACGTTGCGTTTTGCGCCGTTTCCTGTCGCAGGCACTAGGCCGACCCACACAAGTGAGGTACCATTTTTCTCGTAAGACTTTGGGGAACGCGGGGTGGGTGGAAATTTGTGGATCCACGCAGATTCCAGAACTTTCCACCACAGAAATGTGGGGAAAATGTGGTTTTTTGGACAATTTTTTATGTTTGCAAGGGATTCTGGGTAACAGAACCTGGTGGGAGGCAGTCAAGTCACCCCATCCTGGATTCCCCTGGTTGTCTAGTTTTCAAAAATGTATAGGTTTGCTAGGTTTCCCTAGGTGCCGGCAGAGGTAGGGTTCAAAAACTACAGCTAGGCACTTTGCCAAAAAAGGGTCATTTTTCACTGCGAAATTGAGGTGTGACCACGTTGCGTTTTGCACCGTTTCCTGTCGCAGGCACTAGGCCGACCCACACAAGTGAGGTACCATTTTTCTCGTAAGACTTTGGGGAACGCGGGGTGGGTGGAAATTTGTGGATCCACGCAGATTCCAGAACTTTCCACCACAGAAATGTGGGGAAAATGTGTTTTTTTGGACAATTTTTTATGTTTGCAAGGGATTCTGGGTAACAGAACCTGGTGGGAGGCAGTCAAGTCACCCCATCCTGGATTCCCCTGGTTGTCTAGTTTTCAAAAATGTATAGGTTTGCTAGGTTTCCCTAGGTGCCGGCAGAGGTAGGGTTCAAAAACTACAGCTAGGCACTTTGCCAAAAAAGGGTCATTTTTCACTGCGAAATTGAGGTGTGACCACGTTGCGTTTTGCGCCGTTTCCTGTCGCAGGCACTAGGCCGACCCACACAAGTGAGGTACCATTTTTCTCGTAAGACTTTGGGGAACGCGGGGTGGGTGGAAATTTGTGGATCCACGCAGATTCCAGAACTTTCCACCACAGAAATGTGGGGAAAATGTGGTTTTTTGGACAATTTTTTATGTTTGCAAGGGATTCTGGGTAACAGAACCTGGTGGGAGGCAGTCAAGTCACCCCATCCTGGATTCCCCTGGGTGTCTAGTTTTCAAAAATGTATAGGTTTGCTAGGTTTCCCTAGGTGCCGGCAGAGCGTAGGGTTCAAAAACTACAGCTAGGCACTTTGCCAAAAAAGGGTCATTTTTCACTGCGAAATTGAGGTGTGACCACGTTGCGTTTTGCGCCGTTTCCTGTCGCAGGCACTAGGCCGACCCACACAAGTGAGGTACCATTTTTCTCAGTAAGACTTTGGGGAACGCGGGGTGGGTGGAAATTTGTGGATCCACGCAGATTCCAGAACTTTCCACCACAGAAATGTGGGGAAAATGTGTTTTTTTGGACAATTTTTTATGTTTGCAAGGGATTCTGGGTAACAGAACCTGGTGGGAGGCAGTCAAGTCACCCCATCCTGGATTCCCCTGGGTGTCTAGTTTTCAAAAATGTATAGGTTTGCTAGGTTTCCCTAGGTGCCGGCAGAGGTAGGGTTCAAAAACTACAGCTAGGCACTTTGCCAAAAAAGGGTCATTTTTCACTGCGAAATTGAGGTGTGACCACGTTGCGTTTTGCGCCGTTTCCTGTCGCAGGCACTAGGCCGACCCACACAAGTGAGGTACCATTTTTCTCGTAAGACTTTGGGGAACGCGGGGTGGGTGGAAATTTGTGGATCCACGCAGATTCCAGAACTTTCCACCACAGAAATGTGGGGAAAATGTGGTTTTTTGGACAATTTTTTATGTTTGCAAGGGATTCTGGGTAACAGAACCTGGTGGGAGGCAGTCAAGTCACCCCATCCTGGATTCCCCTGGTTGTCTAGTTTTCAAAAATGTATAGGTTTGCTAGGTTTCCCTAGGTGCCGGCAGAGGTAGGGTTCAAAAACTACAGCTAGGCACTTTGCCAAAAAAGGGTCATTTTTCACTGCGAAATTGAGGTGTGACCACGTTGCGTTTTGCGCCGTTTCCTGTCGCAGGCACTAGGCCGACCCACACAAGTGAGGTACCATTTTTCTCGTAAGACTTTGGGGAACGCGGGGTGGGTGGAAATTTGTGGATCCACGCAGATTCCAGAACTTTCCACCACAGAAATGTGGGGAAAATGTGGTTTTTTGGACAATTTTTTATGTTTGCAAGGGATTCTGGGTAACAGAACCTGGTGGGAGGCAGTCAAGTCACCCCATCCTGGATTCCCCTGGGTGTCTAGTTTTCAAAAATGTATAGGTTTGCTAGGTTTCCCTAGGTGCCGGCAGAGGTAGGGTTCAAAAACTACAGCTAGGCACTTTGCCAAAAAAGGGTCATTTTTCACTGCGAAATTGAGGTGTGACCACGTTGCGTTTTGCGCCGTTTCCTGTCGCAGGCACTAGGCCGACCCACACAAGTGAGGTACCATTTTTCTCATAAGACTTTGGGGAACGCGGGGTGGGTGGAAATTTGTGGATCCACGCAGATTCCAGAACTTTCCACCACAGAAATGTGGGGAAAATGTGTTTTTTTGGACAATTTTTTATGTTTGCAAGGGATTCTGGGTAACAGAACCTGGTGGGAGGCAGTCAAGTCACCCCATCCTGGATTCCCCTGGTTGTCTAGTTTTCAAAAATGTATAGGTTTGCTAGGTTTCCCTAGGTGCCGGCAGAGGTAGGGTTCAAAAACTACAGCTAGGCACTTTGCCAAAAAAGGGTCATTTTTCACTGCGAAATTGAGGTGTGACCACGTTGCGTTTTGCGCCGTTTCCTGTCGCAGGCACTAGGCCGACCCACACAAGTGAGGTACCATTTTTCTCGTAAGACTTTGGGGAACGCGGGGTGGGTGGAAATTTGTGGATCCACGCAGATTCCAGAACTTTCCACCACAGAAATGTGGGGAAAATGTGTTTTTCGGACAATTTTTTATGTTTGCAAGGGATTCTGGGTAACAGAACCTGGTGGGAGGCAGTCAAGTCACCCCATCCTGGATTCCCCTGGTTGTCTAGTTTTCAAAAATGTATAGGTTTGCTAGGTTTCCCTAGGTGCCGGCAGAGGTAGGGTTCAAAAACTACAGCTAGGCACTTTGCCAAAAAAGGGTCATTTTTCACTGCGAAATTGAGGTGTGACCACGTTGCGTTTTGCGCCGTTTCCTGTCGCAGGCACTAGGCCGACCCACACAAGTGAGGTACCATTTTTCTCGTAAGACTTTGGGGAACGCGGGGTGGGTGGAAATTTGTGGATCCACGCAGATTCCAGAACTTTCCACCACAGAAATGTGGGGAAAATGTGTTTTTTTGGACAATTATTTATGTTTGCAAGCGATTCTGGGTAACAGAACCTGGTGGGAGGCAGTCAAGTCACCCCATCCTGGATTCCCCTGGTTGTCTAGTTTTCAAAAATGTATAGGTTTGCTAGGTTTCCCTAGGTGCCGGCAGAGGTAGGGTTCAAAAACTACAGCTAGGCACTTTGCAAAAAAAGGGTCATTTTTCACTGCGAAATTGAGGTGTGACCACGTTGCGTTTTGCGCCGTTTCCTGTCGCGGGCACTAGGCCGACCCACACAAGTGAGGTACCATTTTTCTCAGAAGACTTTGGGGAACGCGGGGTGGGTGGAAATTTGTGGATCCACGCAGATTCCAGAACTTTCCACCACAGAAATGTGGGGAAAATGTGGTTTTTTTGATAATTTTTTAGGTTTGCAAGGGATTCTGGGTAACAGAACCTGGTGGGAGGCAGTCCAGTCACCCCATCCTGGATTCCCCTGGGTGTCTAGTTTTCAAAAATGTATAGGTTTGCTAGGTTTCCCTAGGTGCCGGCAGAGCTAGGGTTCAAAAACTACAGCTAGGCACTTTGCCAAAAAAGGGTCATTTTTCACTGCGAAATTGAGGTGTGACCACGTTGCGTTTTGCGCAGTTTCCTGTCGCAGGCACTAGGCCGACCCACACAAGTGAGGTACCATTTTTCTCGTAAGACTTTGGGGAACGCGGGGTGGGTGGAAATTTGTGGATCCACGCAGATTCCAGAACTTTCCACCACAGAAATGTGGGGAAAATGTGTTTTTTCGGCCAATTTTTTATGTTTGCAAGGGATTCTGGGTAACAGAACCTGGTGGGAGGCAGTCAAGTCACCCCATCCTGGATTCCCCTGGTTGTCTAGTTTTCAAAAATGTATAGGTTTGCTAGGTTTCCCTAGGTGCCGGCAGAGGTAGGGTTCAAAAACTACAGCTAGGCACTTTGCCAAAAAAGGGTCATTTTTCACTGCGAAATTGAGGTGTGACCACGTTGCGTTTTGCGCCGTTTCCTGTCGCAGGCACTAGGCCGACCCACACAAGTGAGGTACCATTTTTCTCGTAAGACTTTGGGGAACGCGGGGTGGGTGGAAATTTGTGGATCCACGCAGATTCCAGAACTTTCCACCACAGAAATGTGGGGAAAATGTGTTTTTTTGGACAATTATTTATGTTTGCAAGGGATTCTGGGTAACAGAACCTGGTGGGAGGCAGTCAAGTCACCCCATCCTGGATTCCCCTGGTTGTCTAGTTTTCAAAAATGTATAGGTTTGCTAGGTTTCCCTAGGTGCCGGCAGAGGTAGGGTTCAAAAACTACAGCTAGGCACTTTGCCAAAAAAGGGTCATTTTTCACTGCGAAATTGAGGTGTGACCACGTTGCGTTTTGCGCCGTTTCCTGTCGCAGGCACTAGGCCGACCCACACAAGTGAGGTACCATTTTTCTCAGTAAGACTTTGGGGAACGCGGGGTGGGTGGAAATTTGTGGATCCACGCAGATTCCAGAACTTTCCACCACAGAAATGTGGGGAAAATGTGGTTTTTTTGACAATTTTTTAGGTTTGCAAGGGATTCTGGGTAACAGAACCTGGTGGGAGGCAGTCCAGTCACCCCATCCTGGATTCCCCTGGGTGTCTAGTTTTCAAAAATGTATAGGTTTGCTAGGTTTCCCTAGGTGCCGGCAGAGCTAGGGTTCAAAAACTACAGCTAGGCACTTTGCCAAAAAAGGGTCATTTTTCACTGCGAAATTGAGGTGTGACCACGTTGCGTTTTGCGCAGTTTCCTGTCGCAGGCACTAGGCCGACCCACACAAGTGAGGTACCATTTTTCTCGTAAGACTTTGGGGAACGCGGGGTGGGTGGAAATTTGTGGATCCACGCAGATTCCAGAACTTTCCACCACAGAAATGTGGGGAAAATGTGGTTTTTTTGACAATTTTTTATGTTTGCAAGGGATTCTGGGTAACAGAACCTGGTGGGAGGCAGTCAAGTCACCCCATCCTGGATTCCCCTGGGTGTCTAGTTTTCAAAAATGTATAGGTTTGCTAGGTTTCCCTAGGTGCCGGCAGAGGTAGGGTTCAAAAACTACAGCTAGGCACTTTGCCAAAAAAGGGTCATTTTTCACTGCGAAATTGAGGTGTGACCACGTTGCGTTTTGCGCCGTTTCCTGTCGCAGGCACTAGGCCGACCCACACAAGTGAGGTACCATTTTTCTCGTAAGACTTTGGGGAACGCGGGGTGGGTGGAAATTTGTGGATCCACGCAGATTCCAGAACTTTCCACCACAGAAATGTGGGGAAAATGTGGTTTTTTGGACAATTATTTATGTTTGCAAGGGATTCTGGGTAACAGAACCTGGTGGGAGGCAGTCAAGTCACCCCATCCTGGATTCCCCTGGTTGTCTAGTTTTCAAAAATGTATAGGTTTGCTAGGTTTCCCTAGGTGCCGGCAGAGGTAGGGTTCAAAAACTACAGCTAGGCACTTTGCCAAAAAAGGGTCATTTTTCACTGCGAAATTGAGGTGTGACCACGTTGCGTTTTGCGCCGTTTCCTGTCGCAGGCACTAGGCCGACCCACACAAGTGAGGTACCATTTTTCTTGTAAGACTTTGGGGAACGCGGGGTGGGTGGAAATTTGTGGATCCACGCAGATTCCAGAACTTTCCACCACAGAAATGTGGGGAAAATGTGTTTTTTTGGACAATTTTTTATGTTTGCAAGGGATTCTGGGTAACAGAACCTGGTGGGAGGCAGTCCAGTCACCCCATCCTGGATTCCGCTGGGTGTCTAGTTTTCAAAAATGTATAGGTTTGCTAGGTTTCCCTAGGTGCCGGCAGAGGTAGGGTTCAAAAACTACAGCTAGGCACTTTGCCAAAAAAGGGTCATTTTTCACTGCGAAATTGAGGTGTGACCACGTTGCGTTTTGCGCAGTTTCCTGTCGCAGGCACTAGGCCGACCCACACAAGTGAGGTACCATTTTTCTCGTAAGACTTTGGGGAACGCGGGGTGGGTGGAAATTTGTGGATCCACGCAGATTCCAGAACTTTCCACCACAGAAATGTGGGGAAAATGTGGTTTTTTTGACAATTTTTTATGTTTGCAAGGGATTCTGGGTAACAGAACCTGGTGGGAGGCAGTCAAGTCACCCCATCCTGGATTCCCCTGGGTGTCTAGTTTTCAAAAATGTATAGGTTTGCTAGGTTTCCCTAGGTGCCGGCAGAGCTAGGGTTCAAAAACTACAGCTAGGCACTTTGCCAAAAAAGGGTCATTTTTCACTGCGAAATTGAGGTGTGACCACGTTGCGTTTTGCGCCGTTTCCTGTCGCAGGCACTAGGCCGACCCACACAAGTGAGGTACCATTTTTCTCGTAAGACTTTGGGGAACGCGGGGTGGGTGGAAATTTGTGGATCCACGCAGATTCCAGAACTTTCCACCACAGAAATGTGGGGAAAATGTGTTTTTTGGACAATTTTTTATGTTTGCAAGGGATTCTGGGTAACAGAACCTGGTGGGAGGCAGTCAAGTCACCCCATCCTGGATTCCCCTGGTTGTCTAGTTTTCAAAAATGTATAGGTTTGCTAGGTTTCCCTAGGTGCCGGCAGAGGTAGGGTTCAAAAACTACAGCTAGGCACTTTGCCAAAAAAGGGTCATTTTTCACTGCGAAATTGAGGTGTGACCACGTTGCGTTTTGCACCGTTTCCTGTCGCAGGCACTAGGCCGACCCACACAAGTGAGGTACCATTTTTCTCGTAAGACTTTGGGGAACGCGGGGTGGGTGGAAATTTGTGGATCCACGCAGATTCCAGAACTTTCCACCACAGAAATGTGGGGAAAATGTGGTTTTTGGACAATTATTTATGTTTGCAAGGGATTCTGGGTAACAGAACCTGGTGGGAGGCAGTCAAGTCACCCCATCCTGGATTCCCCTGGTTGTCTAGTTTTCAAAAATGTATAGGTTTGCTAGGTTTCCCTAGGTGCCGGCAGAGGTAGGGTTCAAAAACTACAGCTAGGCACTTTGCCAAAAAAGGGTCATTTTTCACTGCGAAATTGAGGTGTGACCACGTTGCGTTTTGCGCCGTTTCCTGTCGCAGGCACTAGGCCGACCCACACAAGTGAGGTACCATTTTTCTTGTAAGACTTTGGGGAACGCGGGGTGGGTGGAAATTTGTGGATCCACGCAGATTCCAGAACTTTCCACCACAGAAATGTGGGGAAAATGTGTTTTTTGGACAATGTTTTATGTTTGCAAGGGATTCTGGGTAACAGAACCTGGTGGGAGGCAGTCCAGTCACCCCATCCTGGATTCCCCTGGGTGTCTAGTTTTCAAAAATGTATAGGTTTGCTAGGTTTCCCTAGGTGCCGGCAGAGCTAGGGTTCAAAAACTACAGCTAGGCACTTTGCCAAAAAAGGGTCATTTTTCACTGCGAAATTGAGGTGTGACCACGTTGCGTTTTGCGCAGTTTCCTGTCGCAGGCACTAGGCCGACCCACACAAGTGAGGTACCATTTTTCTCGTAAGACTTTGGGGAACGCGGGGTGGGTGGAAATTTGTGGATCCACGCAGATTCCAGAACTTTCCACCACAGAAATGTGGGGAAAATGTGGTTTTTTTGACAATTTTTTATGTTTGCAAGGGATTCTGGGTAACAGAACCTGGTGGGAGGCAGTCCAGTCACCCCATCCTGGATTCCCCTGGGTGTCTAGTTTTCAAAAATGTATAGGTTTGCTAGGTTTCCCTAGGTGCCGGCAGAGGTAGGGTTCAAAAACTACAGCTAGGCACTTTGCCAAAAAAGGGTCATTTTTCACTGCGAAATTGAGGTGTGACCACGTTGCGTTTTGCGCCGTTTCCTGTCGCAGGCACTAGGCCGACACACACAAGTGAGGTACCATTTTTCTCGTAAGACTTTGGGGAACGCGGGGTGGGTGGAAATTTGTGGATCCACGCAGATTCCAGAACTTTCCACCACAGAAATGTGGGGAAAATGTGTTTTTTTGGACAATTTTTTATGTTTGCAAGGGATTCTGGGTAACAGAACCTGGTGGGAGGCAGTCAAGTCACCCCATCCTGGATTCCCCTGGTTGTCTAGTTTTCAAAAATGTATAGGTTTGCTAGGTTTCCCTAGGTGCCGGCAGAGGTAGGGTTCAAAAACTACAGCTAGGCACTTTGCCAAAAAAGGGTCATTTTTCACTGCGAAATTGAGGTGTGACCACGTTGCGTTTTGCGCCGTTTCCTGTCGCAGGCACTAGGCCGACCCACACAAGTGAGGTACCATTTTTCTCGTAAGACTTTGGGGAACGCGGGGTGGGTGGAAATTTGTGGATCCACGCAGATTCCAGAACTTTCCACCACAGAAATGTGGGGAAAATGTGTTTTTTTGGACAATTTTTTATGTTTGCAAGGGATTCTGGGTAACAGAACCTGGTGGGAGGCAGTCAAGTCACCCCATCCTGGATTCCCCTGGTTGTCTAGTTTTCAAAAATGTATAGGTTTGCTAGGTTTCCCTAGGTGCCGGCAGAGGTAGGGTTCAAAAACTACAGCTAGGCACTTTGCAAAAAAAGGGTCATTTTTCACTGCGAAATTGAGGTGTGACCACGTTGCGTTTTGCGCCGTTTCCTGTCGCGGGCACTAGGCCGACCCACACAAGTGAGGTACCATTTTTCTCAGTAAGACTTTGGGGAACGCGGGGTGGGTGGAAATTTGTGGATCCACGCAGATTCCAGAACTTTCCACCACAGAAATGTGGGGAAAATGTGGTTTTTTTGATAATTTTTTAGGTTTGCAAGGGATTCTGGGTAACAGAACCTGGTGGGAGGCAGTCCAGTCACCCCTTCCTGGATTCCCCTGGGTGTCTAGTTTTCAAAAATGTATAGGTTTGCTAGGTTTCCCTAGGTGCCGGCAGAGCTAGGGTTCAAAAACTACAGCTAGGCACTTTGCCAAAAAAGAGTCATTTTTCACTGCGAAATTGAGGTGTGACCACGTTGCGTTTTGCGCAGTTTCCTGTCGCAGGCACTAGGCCGACCCACACAAGTGAGGTACCATTTTTCTCGTAAGACTTTGGGAAATGCGGGGTGGGTGGAAATTTGTGGATCCACGCAGATTCCATAACTTTCCACCACAGAAATGTGGGGAAAATGTGTTTTTTCGGCCAATGTTTTATGTTTGCAAGGGATTCTGGGTAACAGAACCTGGTGGGAGGCAGTCAAGTCACCCCATCCTGGATTCCCCTGGTTGTCTAGTTTTCAAAAATGTATAGGTTTGCTAGGTTTCCCTAGGTGCCGGCAGAGGTAGGGTTCAAAAACTACAGCTAGGCACTTTGCCAAAAAATGGTCATTTTTCACTGCGAAATTGAGGTGTGACCACGTTGCGTTTTGCGCCGTTTCCTGTCACAGGCACTAGGCCGACCCACACAAGTGAGGTACCATTTTTCTCGTAAGACTTTGGGGAACGCGGGGTGGGTGGAAATTTGTGGATCCACGCAGATTCCAGAACTTTCCACCACAGAAATGTGGGGAAAATGTGGTTTTTTGGACAATTATTTATGTTTGCAAGGGATTCTGGGTAACAGAACCTGGTGGGAGGCAGTCAAGTCACCCCATCCTGGATTCCCCTGGTTGTCTAGTTTTCAAAAATGTATAGGTTTGCTAGGTTTCCCTAGGTGCCGGCAGAGGTAGGGTTCAAAAACTACAGCTAGGCACTTTGCCAAAAAAGGGTCATTTTTCACTGCGAAATTGAGGTGTGACCACGTTGCGTTTTGCGCCGTTTCCTGTCGCAGGCACTAGGCCGACCCACACAAGTGAGGTACCATTTTTCTCGTAAGACTTTGGGGAACGCGGGGTGGGTGGAAATTTGTGGATCCACGCAGATTCCAGAACTTTCCACCACAGAAATGTGGGGAAAATGTGTTTTTTTGGACAATTTTTTATGTTTGCAAGGGATTCTGGGTAACAGAACCTGGTGGGAGGCAGTCAAGTCACCCCATCCTGGATTCCCCTGGGTGTCTAGTTTTCAAAAATGTATAGGTTTGCTAGGTTTCCCTAGGTGCCGGCAGAGGTAGGGTTCAAAAACTACAGCTAGGCACTTTGCCAAAAAAGGGTCATTTTTCACTGCGAAATTGAGGTGTGACCACGTTGCGTTTTGCGCAGTTTCCTGTCGCAGGCACTAGGCCGACCCACACAAGTGAGGTACCATTTTTCTCGTAAGACTTTGGGGAAC